>OY787610.1:10069995-10669995 GCA_963678935.1 Umbilicus rupestris | reverse complement strand
ATCAGGCATTTACTCTGAACATGACCCTCTTGATCACAGAAATAGCATTTGCACCTTCTCCTGCTGAGTTTCCTTTCTACTACAGATGGTTGATACAGCGGTTGCTGTAGCAACACCTTGTTCAGGTTTCTGGATTTTTTGTTCATAGTTGGTTTCCGGCTGATAACTCTTTCAGGTTCAAGATTCCCGATATTCACTGCTTCAGTAGCTTTAACAAAGACAGTTACTCCAGTGCTTCCTTCACCAGTATATCCAAGACCCGTTCTTCCTCCTCCATATCTCTGATAGGCAAGAATTTCATCCAGTATATTATTCTGAGCTTCAGGCATCTTTTCTGTTTGTTGAAGGATGCTAAGATCACTCTTCTCGGCAGTGGGTTCTTCTTCCTTTTGCTGAGCAACTAGCTCAATGAGTGATGAAATTTTGTCAAGCAGCTCTTCATGCTCTTCTTCTGGACTGGTCACTTTGTTAGTCAATCCTCTGTTTATTCGTAAGGCTTCTTCACACTTCTCAAAGATGATTCCCAGGTTATCTACCAGGCTTTCTTCTCTAACTTCCTCATCTTCACTATCTGACACTTTAATTCCATAATTGAACTATTCCTTTATTGACTCTTTAGAATCAGATTAGGATACAGTAGATAAAACAATATAATTTTCCTCCTCACTCTCCTCAGAAACTTCATCACTCCACTTGACTGTTAGAGAGTTGTTGCTCTTTTTCTCATAATTCTTCATTTGTTTGCTAAAGCAATCAACTTCTCGATGTCCATAACCTTCACAGTTCCAGCATTGGATACCCTTCTTTTTCTCTTTCTTTTCATCCTCATCATGGGCTTGTTCCTTCTCCTTTCTCTGATTTCCACAACTCTTTCTGGTTTGTCTTCGAGAATTTGAGGTCTGGCTAGATCTTGATTCCATGTTCTTCAAGAGTCTCCCACAGTTTCTTTACCAGCAGACTAGTTGATCATCAGTTGAAGGCTTCTTCTCTTTTACTTCAGCTTTTAGTCCAACACTCTTGCTTTTAGCTAGTGTATCATCCTTTATCAGCTTCTTCAATGGCTGTCACCTTCTTGTCAAATCTGGTGGGCAATGATCTGAGAACTTTCCTTAGCAGCTTCTCTTCTGGAATTGGTTCTCCAAGGGCATGAGCTTCATTTGACAGATCACACAGCTTAGCATTAAACTTAGTGATGGACTCCTCCTCTTGCATCTTTTAGCTCTTAAACTGAGAAGTAATAATCTGCATCTCGGATGTCTTTACTTCCTTCATTGTTTCTTGCTCTTCTCAGCTAGGCGCTCAGGATCTTTACTTTGTGTGTCGAGTTCCCGCTCTGATACCAATTGAAATTTGCAGCGCATCTGAGTTACTTGAGGGTGTACAAGCAGTTTCTATAATAACCTCTTGTACAGTCTGATCTTGCGCAGCAAGGTAAAAATAATGAACAGTGATTTGGTCATCCAGTTCGGCAACCAGCCTACAACTGAAGAGAACTATACTCCAGTCCTCAATCCACTAGTCTCCAAGGTGCTCCGTACAACACAGATTCGGTACACGGCCAACCTATGCTACCCAACCTCAGCTAGTAGATCACACCCAATCAGAACACCTTCTGATTTGTGTCACACACACCTACACAATTGATTTAACTCGGAATATCTACAACTCTGCTCTCCAGACTTAGCCTATTCTAATTAAACAAACTCACCGCTGGTTGCTATAGCACACCATTGTGCAACTAGCTTGTGCCGGTTCTGTCCGCATCGCTCCAAAGCCATCCGTTAAGTCGTTCAAACTCTATCGTGAGTGATCCTCACTCCGGGATGCTCCCCTCACTCAGTGACCCCCTGTCACTAGCGAGAACAAGCCTTCTGCAAATTGTCCGAGTTCCTCCACTCGGCAACTCTCCTGCCGCCTACCTTGATCAGCCAACAAGCAAGTCCTGCTCTGAGTTGGCCTTCTCCGGTCAAGCTATGATCAGACTCTACAAGTCTTTGATCAGTCTTTGCTTTAACCACTCAGCTCTGCGCTCATCTCTTCTCTATGGTGATCCAATCTCTCCGCTCAGCACTCTGAATTTCTCTAAGTGTTTTTTTTCAATATCTTGATGCTTGAATTCTGTATTGGATGGATGCTACTCTGCACCCGGCTTCTCTAAATAGGAACTTCGTGCTCCATCAATATTAACTTTAGGAAGTTCCTAAAAGATCTCAACAAGATCATATCTCCTATTTTGTAGGAGATTTGATTTCCCAATCAAATCTTCAAGTTGTGGCACGGAATCTTCATTGAGGATATTCTGAGAATATTTGGAAGCCTCTCGTTGCACTGCTACTTCATATCTGGGCTGATTGCCCTTTGCGCCAAAATTGCTGCTCTGGAGCTACAACTCCCTGCTATGGCTCCTGCTGTAGTAACTGCTTGTACACTTGATAAGCGGACAAATGACCTTATATTTGTCCATAATTTCCCCTTACTTCTTGTTTGTTCCGCTTTTTATAAAGTCATTTAATGCTTTCTTTGTTCATTTCAGGTTTAAAATATGTATTACACGATATGAAGTGGCCCGAAGAAAATCTGGATGATTTCCGGTCGATCGAGATCAAAAACAGAAAGTTTGGGGAAGCTGCAAAAGTGATTCGCCCACCAGCTTGGGCGAATCACCCTCAGCTACACGAATCAAATTGACTCGGGGAGAACTTGACTGGTTTGACCGAATCACATATGAGGTTGACCGAATCAAAAAGTGATTCGGCCACCGAAGAAGCAAGCTGCCCGAATCGGTTTAGCTCTACAAGGATCTTGACCGAATCAAATGGAGTTTGACCGAATCAGAAAGTAATTCGGCCAGAAGAAGTCGATTCGCCCAAGCACAAACCCCACTCAGTATATGATTCGGCCGAATCAGAAAGTGATTTGCCCATGTACCCGAATCATCTTAGCTCCAAAAAGATGTTTGACGGAATCAAATAAGGGTAGACCGAATCAGAAAGTGATTCGGCCAGGGAAAAGTGATTCGGCCAGCCCGAAATAGCTCTGAGTAAATGATTCAGACACTCTGTCCGAATCAAGTGATTCAAGCACTGCGGGTAAATTTTAGAAATCTTCAAAGGGTATAAATAGAATGAGATGTAAAATTAGAACCTCTTCTTCCGAAAACGAAAACCATAGGCGAATTCTCTTGGAGAACTTGAAGAATTGTCAAGGATTGGAGGAAGACACACACAATTGGAGAATCTACATCAACCCTCTACTCAACCACTACCTCTTTGCATCCAATTGGTGAACAATTTCAATTAAATATCATGTTTTATTTCAAACTCACCATGAGTGAGTAGTTGTTCAGTATTTGGGATCCTTATGGATCCCTTAGGTTTGATTGTAATGCAAGACTTGTCTTTTTATCTATATGAGTGAAGTTTGGTTGAAAATTCTTATGCTTGTTCTTCATATCAATTTTTCGAACACCAAGTGTTTGACGAAATACTTAAGTAAGTATGAATTGATAAAATACCTAGGGATGGAATGAGACTTAGGTTGTTTATGAGATCAAGCATGATTATTTTAGGTTGCATGTGTGCGCGAGAGTGACATACGCATTCCACTAGGCTAAGTATTGAGCGACTTTAGTTAACTATCAATACACCGAGAGGTTGAGATTAGGAGACTTTAGTTCTACGCGGTTCAATAGAGCGAGAGTTTGAGAAGGAGCGGGAGTTGAATTTAGAATGTATGATACCTTAGTCTGTAACCATCACTCCAATTTACTCATGATTTAGACAAGTTTTGTGTTGCTAATCGCATGACCTTGGGGTGAAATAAGATTCCGACTACGCTTTCTTTATTATTTACATCTTAGACCATATTTCGTCTTGTCTTTAGTATTCACTAGATATACCTCACTTAGAGAACAAAAAAAACCCCTTTTTATTTAGTAGATTTACCTTAAGCATTACTAGCTAGCTTTAGATCTAGGCTTTTCTCTTGGGTTCGACTCGAGGTCACTCGGATTTTAAATATTATTTGAACACCGTGATTGGACTAGTATTTATACTAGCACAACAATCACAACATTCAAAATGGCGCCGTTGCCAGGGATTAGCCATTAGACTAGTTTGCTTTAGTTAGTCTACTTTATTTTTTTTATTTTTTTTACTTTGTTGATCGTGATTGCGTGTTTGCGTGTTATTCTTGCCTACTCTAATTTAAGTTCACACTTACTAACGCTTTCTTCGATCGCTTGGTAGGTGTTTGAATGCAAACTCGATCGTGCACGAAAGAGGCACAAGAACAAGCTTCCACGTCAACACCAAATTTTGATACTTCTCTTCGTCAAATTCAAGTTGATCAAAAAATAATGGAGAATATGGACCAACCACCGGCAAGAATTGCAGATCAATCGAATCCGAGGAGGCTAGGGAATGCCGCTCGTCCGCAAGAGGACAATGAGAGACCGGTTGGGGAATACATTGCCCCAACCATTGGACATTACCGATCACCCATTTATTTGGAAGAGGGTGACAACAAGGAATTCGAAATAAAGTTGGCGCTTGTCCACATGGTAGCTGCGAATCAATTTGAAGGGTATGTTAACCCTAATGCGCATCTGGCACAATTTACAGAATTATGCCGCACTTACAAAGTGCAGGGAATCAGACCGGAGGAGATATACATGAAGGTATTTCCATTCTCGTTAAGCGGAAAAGCCAAGGATTGGCTAATGAGTCACGAGCCGAATACCTTTCACACATGGGAACAACTTGCCCAAGCCTTCCTAATTCAATTCTTCCCGCCAGCAAAGACTAAGAAAATCCGGGATAGAATATGCCAATTCACACAAAAAGATGACGAGAATTTTCATGAGGCATATGAGCGCTTCAAAGAGTTACAAAGAGATTGTCCGCATCACGGATTCAGCAAATGGCAGGTCATGCAAAGCTTCTATGATGGAATTGATCAAGACGCGAGAAATCATATGGACCAAGCTAGCGGAGGAGCAATGATGGACTTGAAAGCCTCCGATGGATTCAAGATTATTGACAAAATCGCGCGGAATTCACATCAATGGGGTGGAGAAAGGAACCACCTAAAGAAGAAAGGGAAGGAACATACCTCCAAAGCCGTGACAAAAGAAGATTTCAATTCCCTAGCAAAGACAGTAAATTCCTTGGCAGCTTCAATTGGAAATTTAAACTTCAACAAAAAGAGAGAAAACCAACAAGGTTACGGTATTTGTTCTAGCCCGGCGCATAATGATGACTCGTGCACCGCAAAGCACGCAGACGAGTATGAGGATATTAATTACTTGGTCCGAAATCAAGGGGAAAATACGTGCCACCGCAAGTTAGCGATTATCTACCAAGGAACCCTCCTGCCCATGTGAGATTCCATGAAGATTCGAATTTTCAAAGAAGACTGCCGCTGAATATAGAGCCCAAACCAGCACTGCCAGGATTTGTTCCAAGAAATCAGAATCAAGGAGCCCCCTCTAACACATATCAGCCGAGGAATAATTGTCAAAGCAGAAATTATCAAAGACCAAGCAATTTCAGTCATCAAAATCAGGGAACGCACCAAAGGCACGAAGAGAAACACAACGAGGAGCAGTTCCTGATTTCTATTGTTGCCCAGTTGGCCGCGACTCAAGCCCAGCAGCAAAAAGACAACCAGCTTATTCTTCAAAGGCTATATCAGTTGCAAGCACACAATAAAATGCTCGAAACGCAGATTGCGCAACAAGCTGGCTCGTCTTCGAAATATCAAGGGAAGCTGCCCTCCCAACCCGATGTGAACACCTCCGAGACGATCAACGCAATCACACTCAAGAGTGGGAGAGTTCTAAAGGAGCCGCAACCAAAGGCCAAAGTGGGAAAGGCAGCAGATGGAGTTGTCGAAGAATGCCGCAGAATTCAAGTGATGTACGGGAGAAGGAAAAGCCGCAGGAGCCAGCACCTTATGTGCCGCCGATTCCCTTCCCTCAAAGGCTGAAAAAGAAGAAGGAGGATGCCCATTTCAAGCACTTTGCGGAGATGCTGAAAAAGCTACAAGTGACTTTGCCATTTACAGAGGTACTCACTCAAATGCCTACCTATGCTAAATTTTTGAAAGATATTATGTCTCATAGAAGGGAAATGCATGATTTAGACCATGCGGCTTTAGATGCAAATTGTAGTGCTTTCAGCATGCCATGCCTAGGAAGCTTAGCGATCATGGGTCATTTTCTATTCCTATTTCTATTGGAGAAATTAGCATAGCTAGTGTATTGTGTGATTTAGGTGCTAGCATATCATTAATGCCTTATTCACTTTTTAATAAGCTAGTTATGGGAGAATTGACTCGAACCACTGTTAATTTGAGATTAGCGAATCGTTTTTCTCGGGCACCTAAGGGTATCCTAGAAGATGTTCCCATTAAGGTTGGACAATTTTATTTCCCGGTTGATTTTTACGTGTTAGACATGGATGAAGATAAGGCCCATAATTCTTGGTAGACCACGGTTAAGGCTATTATAGATTGCGGGAAAGGTACAATCGAATTAAATATTGGTAGTGAAAAGATCAAATTCGATTTGAAAGGCATGCTTAGGACACCTAGTAATTCTAAGGATTGTCACTTGATTGAATCATATGATGCGTATAATGTTTTTGACTCTCTTGGTGAACTAACGAGCTTTGAGTATGAGTTGCTTGCACAAGAAGAAAATAGCTCGTCGTTCACCTCTATAATGGAGATTAATGAGGATCCCGCTGATTTTAATGATGGTGTGAAAAGAATAAATGAGGCGCCGAAAGGTAAGGTAAGGTAAGGAATAAATGATCTCGATCGACCGGAAATCATCCAGTTTTATTAAGGCCTGTCCGAATCAAGTGATTCGGGCACTGCGGATAAATTTTAGAAATCTTCAAAGGGTATAAATAGAATGAGATGTAAAATTAGAACCTTTTCTTCCGAAAACGAAAACCGTAGGCGAATTCTCTTGGAGAACTTGAAGAATTGTCAAGGACTGGAGGAAGACACACACAATTGGAGAATCTACATCAACCCTCTACTCAACCACTACCTCTTTGCATCCAATTGGTGAACAATTTCAATTAAATATCATGTTTTGTTTCAAACTCACCATGAGTGAGTAGTTGCTCAGTAGTTGGGGTCCTTATGGATCCCTTAGGTTTGATTGTAATGCAAGACTTGTCTTTTTATCTATATGAGTGAAGTTTGGTTGAAAATTCTTATGCTTGTTCTTCATATCAATTTTGTGAACACCAGAAATACCGAAGCGACTATTAATTGATAAAACACCTAGGGATGGAATGAGAGTTGAACTTAGGTTGTTTAGGAGATCAAGCATGATTATTTAGGTTGCATGTGTGCGCGATAGGGACATACGCATTCCACTAGGCTAAGTATTGAGCGACTTTAGTTAACTATCAATAGACCGAGAGGTTGAGATTAGGAGACTTTAGTTCTACGCGGTTCAATAGAGCGAGAGTTTGAGAACCGTACTATTTAGGTATTATTTTCATTCTAGAGAAGGAGCGAGAGTTGAATTTAGAATGTGTGATACCTTAGCCTAGAACCATCACTCGAATTTACTCATGATTTAGACAAGTTTTGTGTTGCTAATCGCATGACCTAGGGGTGAAATAGGATTCCGACTACGCTTTCTCTGTTATTTACATCTTAGACTATATTTCATCTTGTCTTTAGTATTCACTAGAGATACCTCACTTAGAGGACAAAAAAACCCTTTTTATTTAGTAGATTTACCTTAAGCATTACTAGCTAGCTTTACACTAATCTAGGCTTTTCTCTT
The DNA here is from genome assembly GCA_963678935.1 of Umbilicus rupestris. Classification (NCBI taxonomy): domain Eukaryota; kingdom Viridiplantae; phylum Streptophyta; class Magnoliopsida; order Saxifragales; family Crassulaceae; genus Umbilicus; species Umbilicus rupestris. Next base: position 10,662,182 of record OY787610.1, on the reverse strand, counting down.
GGGTTCGACTCGAGGTCACTAGGATTATAAATATTGTTTGAACACCGTGATAGGACTAATATTTATACTACCACAACAACCACAGCGTTTCAATACTCTGGCAGATTTTGTCAATTGAATACCACAACATTATCAATGTTGATGACTACTCACGGTTCTCATGGGTTGAGTTTATCAGGGAGAAGTTCGAAACCGTAAGGGTAGTGGCCACCTAGCTACCAGGCTGGGACAAGAAAAGAGCCTAAGAGTGGCAGCTATACGAAGTGATCATGGAAAGGAGTTCGAGAATGAAGCCAGGGATGAATTTTGCAATAGCCGAGGCATCGCTCATTGATCGCGCGTCGTTGTACGCGTCAAATTAATCCTTCCTTCTCCACTTAGTACAGCGGCTAAGTCAGGGTCGATCCCACAAGGAGCGTGCAGACTCGTCTTAGCTAGCAACCTACAACTTATGAAATTGGGGGTTGTGAGTGATTGGGTTGCGCAGGTGCGCTAATGAACAGTAGTGAAAGCAGATTTGCACGATACGTGCGCAGGCAGTAGATATTAAGTACTATGACTATGAAAAGTATCGGTAAAGATAATCCTCTATGAACGTATCCCTTATCATCGACTCTAAACATCTATAGTTCAGTTCTACTTAAGTTAGTGTCCGATCAAGGCTTCCTAACGTGCGCGCATGTTCCGATCAAAGTCCATGAGCTATTAATTCTTTAAACTAGTCTAAGCAACTACGAATCCTATCACAGTAGTAGCTGATTATCCTAGTGTGTTACTCCTAGTTGTCACCGTCAAGTTATCAACCAGTTTAACATACAATAACGAGCAGTTAGAATAAGATTGCGGTTCAAGGCTTCTCTTATTCGCACAACTAATTATCACCCATGTGCATAGAATTAATATAAGTAGACGAACTAAGCATTAAACTCAAGTCTCAAAGGAAATTCTTTGTAGAATCATGCCCAACCGATACAAGGTGTTTAGCTAGACATGCTAGAAGCAAAAATCATAGAAATAATAAGTAAAACTAAAGCAGCCAAGGAAAAGTAGCAGGTCGGCGCCATTGCAGGTTGCTGTTTTCGCGCAGAATCTTGGCGGCAGAATTCCTGGAGCTCGTGTGTTTTTGCTGCTATGTGTCTCTCTCTATATGTCCTCTCCAAACCCTAGCTTCCCTCCTCTTTATATACTGGTCTTGAAGCCCAAGGAATGCTTAGATTTGGCCCGTGAGAATCTTAGCTACTTCCCAAATCTAGGAGATTTTGTAGGGATAATGATGATCAAAATTTAGAAACTCTGCTATCCTGCGCATGGCTCGCTGCGCACGTTGATTGCGCTACTTGCTTCGCGCAGTCGGTTTGCGCACTGCAGTCCGAATCAGCTATCTCTTATCTCTTTTTGCGCTGCTAGCTCCGTAGGTCGTGCATTGAGCCCTTTAAAAGCGCCCGTTAGCGCACATCTGACTTATGCTCCTGTTTCATCCTGAAATACAAAAATACCGAAAACCAGTAATCTTGTACACAAAATAACGCAAACAAGCACAGTGTTAAGATCTAAATAGCGCATATAACTAGGCTCTATCACTCATCAATACTCTTCTCCTATCACTCCACAATAGAAGAGCGTGGTATGAACGACTCACAATCTTCTTGCTGGATCACGGCTATGACTTAGGGGGAGTAGACAAGACACTCTTTGTTAGAAGGACAACTTTAAACTTTTTCATAGCTCAAATATATGTGGATGATATTGTCTTTGGTTATAGCATGCAGCAGATGGTGAAGCAGTTCGTGGCGCACATGTAAAAAGAGTTCAAGATGAGCATGGTCGGAGAATTATCATACTTCCTTGGTCTTCAAGTCTCTCAGAAGCAAGATAGCATCTTCATATCTCAAAGCAAATATGGAAAGAGTTTAGTTAAGAAGTTTGATCTAGACAAAGCAAGCCACAAGAGAACTCCTACAGCCACCTATACTAGAGCGATCAAGGATGAAGCTGGACCAGCCTCTGATCAGACCATTTATAGAAGCATGATTGGGAGTCTGCTATATCTGACAGCCAGCCGACCAGACATATCTTACGTTGTGGGAGTATGTGCAAGATACCAAGCTTGCCCAAAAGAAGTTCATCTCTAACTTGTGAAGAGAATCATCAAATATATTGTAGGTGCAACAAATTATGATCTATGGTACACCAAGGACACTAGTGCAAATCTCGTGGGATATTGCGGTGTGGACTGGGCAGGATGTTCAGAAGAAAGGAAGAGCACGTCAGGAGGCTGCTCTTCCTCAGCAACAACTTGGTTTCTTAGTTCAGCAAGAAACAAAATAACATATCTCTATCCATTGCAGAAGCATAGTACATAGCAGCTGGAAGCTGATGTGCTCAGTTGATATGAATGAAGCAGATGTTGGGCGAGTATGGTGTTCCACGTGATGCTATAACACTCTACTACGATAACATGAGTGCCATCAATATTTCGAAGAACCATGTTCAGCACTCTCTAACCAAACATATTGATATAAGGCATCACTTCATCAAAATGATTTAGTAGAGAAGAAGATCATCGCTCTACAACATGTAGCAACTGAGAAACAGTGATGGCACGTCATCGCGTCGTTGTGCGTGTTCAAATTAATTCCTTCCTCTTCCACTTAGTACAGCGGTTAAGTCGGGGTCGAATCCACAGGGAGCAAGTAGATTAGCTTTAACTAGTATCCTACACTTACGAAAACTGGGGGTGTGAGTGATTGGGTTGCGCAATGCGCGAGTAAACAGTAGTAAACGCAGGAATTGCACTAGACGTGCGCAGGCAGTAGAGATTAAGTACTATGACTATGAGAAGTATCGGCGCATACAATCCTCTATGAGTGTATTCCTTATCATCGACTCTAAATGTCTACAGTTTAGTTTGCTAATGTTAGTGTCCGATCAAGGCTTCCTAACATGTGCACATGTTCCGATCAAAGTTCATGAGCTATTAATTCTTAAGACTAGTCTAAGCAACTACGAATCCTGTCATAGTAGCAACTGATTATCCTAGCACGTTACTCCTAGTCGTCACCGTCAGGCTATTCAACTAGTTTAACATATAACAACAAGCAACAAGAGTAAGATTGCGGTTCAAGGCTTCCCCTACTCATGCAACTAGCTGTCAACAGTGTGCACAGAATTAATATAAGCAAACAAGCTATGCATTAAGCGCAAGTCTCAAAGGAAATACTCATAGATTCATGCCCAACCGATACTAAGCGTTTAGCTAGACATGCTGGTAGTAAACATCATAGAAACAGTAAATAATATCTAAAGTATCAAAGAAATAGCAACTAGCAGGTCCGTGCAGGTTGCAGTGTCTCGGCTGGCGCAGTCGGCTAGCGCAGGTCCTCGCAGCAGCCTCGTGTGTTTTTGAATCTGGCTCTCTCTCTCTAATATCTTGCGTCTCTGAGGTGTGTTGTGGTATTGTTGATGCTCTCTCAAACCCTAGCCTTCCTCTCTTTATATACTGCTCATGAGGCCCAACCTTGGCAACTTCCAAATCTGGTCGTGTCATGATTTGGAAACACCACTATCTGCGCATGGCGCACGGCACACTGACTAGCGCAATCGGTTAGCGCACCGTTGTCGACTCTGCCAACTCTCTGTTTGCGCCGCTAGCTCCGCAGGCTGCGTGATGCGCGTCCTACACGCTGCCTGTTAGCGCGTATCCGACTTAGGCTCTCGTTTCGCCCTGAAATACAAAAACACTGGAAACCAGTAATCTTGTACACAAAAATAATGCAAACAAGCATAGGGTTAGGATCTAAATAATGTATATAAATAGGCTCTATCAAACCCCCCACACTTGCCCCTTGTTCGTCCCGAACAAGCACTCAAGCACGGATACCATTACCTCTCTGGAGTCTAGCGCACAGTCTTGCACTCTGGCGCGATCTGCACTACTGATCACCTTGCGCTGCTCTACCACCTGCGCGCATGTGCCCTCAACAGTTTAATATAATAATTTCGAATTCATTACCTCTCGGTTGGGATGAAGATCATTTCGGATGGCTGGGAGATAGCTCTTTATAGGCTCCGGGTTATCAGCTTGCAGTCCGAAGACGGGTATATGGTTAACAGCGCAGCTTCTTCTGGCGCTTGATTCTTCCGCGCACTTCCTGGGAACTCAAGCCTTTGATGATTTTCTTGTGGACTTTGCGCACGCTGGTACGTATTTTGTGTGCATATCATCTGCTGGTATTTTTTTCTTTTGTACAGCTTTGTCTATGGTTCCTATGTTTCCCAGAACAGTTCCAGTCTCGGCCTCCGGATAACAGCTATGGAACAACGCCCCGCTCTCCCTCCTTGGTCTATCTGCGCAGGTCGGCACACGCGTTTACTCCCGCGCCCGCCTTCCCTAGCTAGACTTCCAGAGGAAAGGTGGTCTGTTTTCCCACCTCACCACGCTTTGGGTATTCGCCTTTGGCATCTGCGTGACTGAGCGCACTCTCTTGTTCCGAAGGTCGCGAAGCACCGGCCTCCACTAGCGCTCTCGACCATATACCTCACCTTCGAAGCTCGAACGACTAACCGCCTCTCTAGAGTGTTTCTGTCAACTCCACATCCCCTGTATATCCCAACTAACAGGAGCAGAACAAATGAAAAAAATATACTAAAACAGATGATAGCAACGCATGCAATATGGATAGCGCAAAACAAGCTGAAAAGTGTGCGCAACCCGCACATAAGCGCACTACTCCTACTGTTTTCTTCAACTAAACTAAGCTACACTACAATGCTCAAAAACGTGAAATGTAAATGCTACGCTCCCCCCCCCCCACACTTAAATAGAGACGTGTCCCCACGACTCAAGCTCAAGCGCACGGAGAACGCGCACACGCATGCACGTAAGCAAAACAAAGAAAATAAAAACATATAGCCAAAGCAGCGCACAATATAGCATGGGGGTCACAAAATATTCAGCACAATAGTAAGCAAAATATAGCAACAGTGTTCAAAAAGATAAGAAAAGAAACCACCCGAAAGAAATGCGCGCCCCACTGCAGCCCTAGATGTCCTCGGAGCTGGACTCAGCCGCTGATCCGCGAGCCTCCTCATCTGAAGAATCAGTCACGTACTCGGTGCTGGAGGCTGGCGGCACTACAGAAATGGCGGCGGGCTCAGCCACGAGGTCGTCCTCCGAGATAGGATCCCATAGTGAATCTGAGCTAGTGCTAATGATGGGTTCGGCTTCAGGAGACCTCTGAATGGACGGCTGTGCAAGGGATGGTGCAGGTGCTGGTGCTGGGTCTGCTGCTGGGGTGGGTTCTGGCGCTGGGGCTGGGGCTGGCTCCGATGCTGGAGCTGGGGCTAGAGTGGGCTCTGCTGTATGTACTGGGGACTGGGTAGGAGGGCTGGCTGGCTGGTGCGGCTCGCTGGGGGACCCTGGAGGTGGCCTGCGCAGGCTGAGGAGAGGGGGAATAGCATCTCCAAATCTCCACCCTGATGGTGGGCTCATGCTCAAGTCTGCCCCCTCGGGCGCTAAATATTCGAGCACGCGCATGACGTTGAACATCATGCGCCGCTCCTCTAGTACCTCCTCTGGCGCCTCCTCTGACTCCATCCTGGGGCGCTTCCCTTGTGCACGCGGGGGAGAATCCTCAATGGAAATGGTAACTGGCTCCCCTCGCGGTGTACTGGCCCTCCGGTGCACTCCAGTCTGCGCGCGAGTCCTCACGCGCCTGACTGGAGGCGCAACTGGCTCTGGGGCCTCGTCCTCCTCCATCTCCTCCGCAGCCTCTACTGCTTGCGCGCTGCTCTCCGCTCGTGGCCTCGGCGCTCTGGCCGGCTGCAGCCGGTAGCACCACTCCAATGTGCCATCCTCTCTCACGGCTACCGCTCTTATCTGCAGCATCTGGGCGCGGTCCAAGGGAACAGCCGGCACCACTGTGTGCTCTGGCACCTCTGGCTCTCCATGCAACGCACGCAGCAGGTACGTTATTATCCCTCCGCGCTGACCCGGCTCCAATGGATCACCATGTTCAAGACAAACAGCACCCTCTTCCCATAATAAAAGCCCTTCAAAATCTCCATATCCAGCAAGCTGATCTTCGGCGCACCATTAAAATGCCCAATGATCGCATAGGCGACCATGCGCCACAGGTAGAACATCCACGGGTCGCGCAGCTCGCGTCCTCGGCTGCGCCCCGCGGAAAAAACTGGGCCAGTTGCCATCTCACGCCATGCTTCCTGATTCGTGTGCGTGTCCAAATCAGCTTCTCGCACCTTAGCGCACCTCAGTGTGCGCTTCAGCCTCTTAGCCGAGGAAATGTACCAGACTCCCCTATGCCGGTACCTTATCTCCATATCACTCGTTTCTAGCGACGCCAGAAACTCGCAGGTGTCCTCTTTGTTTGCTGCGCTGTTGATCTCCAACAGCGCCTCCCAGCCCGCCAGCGCGAGCTTCTCCATGATGAGGTCCTCCATACCGACCTCTCGCAGGAACTCCCTGCTGATGTACGGAGTCCCGTACATCTCAAACCTCAGGAAGGCCTCGTACTTTCTGGCAAAGTGAGCTGGGGTTACTTGGTCCGCGGCAGGCTGCATCGTGCGCTAGATCTCTCCGGTCAACTCTGGTCAACACTCTCTAAAGCTCAAAAAATCCAAACTCCTCCAAATGCCCTGAAACTTTCACCAAATGGGCGCCTACTGCCCGCCTACAAAACCCACTAACCAAACCGCCAATCGGTGCACGCTAGCTTGGTGCGACGGTGTGCTCCTCAAATCACTCTAAACGGAAGCTGGGTTGAGCGTCGGACGGTGAGCGGCTGCTGAGGGCAGGAGTTTCTCTTGCAACGGTCGAGTGAAAAGTGCTGAAATTTTCTAAGTACTGCCCTTATATACCCCTCTGACTGGCGCAGCTGTCCTGCGCACTGAAGTGCTCACGGACCTGTGCCCTGCTGCTCGACTAAAAAACTACAAGACCTAAACTCGCTAAAAGACACTACAGAAACTAAAAGAAAAAACATGTAAAAGTAAAACGTGTCGGGTTACCTCCCAACAAGCGCCTTTGTTTAACGTCGTTGGCTCGACCGTACCTCGTTACTTGCGTGAAAGTATACCAGCGACCTCCCCCACACTTGCTCCTGAGTGACCCTGCGCTCGTGCGTGTGTTGTGTTCTTTTTGGTCCTGCGCAAAGGATCGGAAGGGTGGTCAGCATGGTTAGTGGTATGTGATAAAGTATAAGTAACGAGGGTAGGTAAAGAGGGAGAAAAAATATGAGCAATAGTTCCCAGTTCTCCCTCTGGTGCGTCTGGTGATGACTCTGGCTCAGCAACCTGCGCATCTGCTATCTCAGGCTCTGCCAATTCAATTTTGCGCGCTGTGCCATCCCAAGGTTCTCCTAAATTCCGTTTGACTCTCTGCCCATTGACCTGAAAACGATACTGGTGCTCGTTTTCTAACTCGATTGTTCCGTAGGGAAAAACCTTGGTGACTGTGTATGGTCCCGTCCATTTGCTGCGCAGCTTTCCAAGCATGAGCTTTAGGCGTGATGAGAATAATAATACCTGGTCTCCTGGCTCAAAGGTGCGACTGAGGATATGTTTGTCATGAAATGCCTTTGTGTGCGCCTTGTAATCGCGCAGTCCCTCATATGCATCTAGGCGCAGCTCTTCTAATTCGCTTAGCTCAAATGCGCGCTCCTTTCCGGCCTCGTCTAGGTTCAGGTTGCAAATGCGTAATGCCCAATATGCTTTGTGCTCCACTGGCAGGTGGCACACCTTTCCGTAAACCAACCGGAACGGTGAAGTCCCAATTGGCGTCTTATGCGCAGTGCGGTATGCCCACAGTGCATCGTCAAGGCGCTGGCTCCAGTCTTTGCGCGACGGTCACACAGTTTTCTCCAGGATGCGCTTGATCTCTCTGTTGGAAACCTCGGCCTGTCCATTCGTCTAAGGGTGGTAAGCGGTGGACGTCTTGTGGCGCACTCCATAATGCTTGAAAACCTGCGCCACGATCCGGTTGCAAAAGTGCGTCCCCTAGTCGCTAATGATTGCCTTAGGCACTCCGTACCTGCAAAATATGTTAGTCCTTAAAAAGTCTGAAATTTCGCAGTGTCTTAGTTCGACAGATTTGTGAACAAGCAGTTGCTGCAGCACACTCTTGTTCACTAGGAAATCGTCTCAGCAAGCAATGAACAAGACAAAGTTTGTTCACCCGGTTCGGCCAACTGCCTACGTCTGGGGAGGACTATTCTCCAGTCCTCAATCCACTAACTCGAAGGTTCCCACGTACACACGGTTACAACTCACGCAACCTATGCTACTCAACCTTGTGTGGATCACTTGACACAATCAGAACAAGCTCTGACTTGTGCCTGCACACCCTCTACAATATGTCAATCTAGAATAGCTACTGTCTCCTCGAAACTCAGCCTATTCTAAACTACAACTACTCAGCAGGGTTGCTGTAGCAACTGCTGTAACACACAGCTGAAGCACAAATGTCCGCGTCGCTCCAAAGCCTTCTGCCGAGCCGATCGAACGATTCCACGAGCGCTGCACACTCTGGAATACTCCCACTCACTCAGTGACCACCTGCCACTAGTGAGTACTGCCGCACGACACTTGACCGAGCCAACAACTCGTCAGTTCTTCCGCGGCTGCCCTTGATCAACCAACAAGCTCTGCAGCTCTGAATTGGCTTCCAGATCAAGCTCGAACCAGACTCTGCAAGTCCTGATTCCCTTCTGCTATAATCACCACAGCTCTGCGCTCACGCTCTGCTCTCGGGTGATGATCGAAGAATTTGACCGCCGCACACCAAAGATTGCTCTCTCTGAAATCTGTGTATGCACTCGTGTATCCCTCAGCTTCGATCAACCTCTCAGCTCTGAACCCCTCTCGCTTAAATAGCAGCACCAGCTTTAAGCAATGTCCAGGATTAGGCAATGGCCCAAAAGGAACAATTATCTCCTAAAATCTAGGAGATTAGATTTGATATTTATCTTCAATGCAAATCTCCTTCTCTGACTAGTAAACCTCTCTGGAAAATACTCCACAGTATTTTAGAAATCATTCAGATGCTATCCATAGTGTTCCCAGCCCTTCTGGACACGCCCAGGAAGCTGCTGCTACTCGGACATATGAAGCAGCCAGTTGAACAAGCTCCTGCTATAGCATCCCCTGCTGCAGCTGCTGCTAGTTCACATCTGCTGCCTGCTTGATTATTTGAGCTGCAGCAACTCCTTGTTCATTTGTGCTGGTTTTGTCAACCACTGCCATACACATTCTCAAAGTCAGCGACCGTCTTACCATCATCCTTCCGTGTAGCCTTGGCCTCAACCCATTTGGAGACATAATCTACCGCGACCAAAATATACTCGTATCCGGAAGATGGAGGAAATGGCCCCATGAAGTCAATCCCCCAAATGTCGAATACTTCATCCACAAGAATTGGCGTCTGCGGCATCTCATTGCGCGCTGATATGCCTCCTGTGCGCTGGCACCTGTCACAGTTCCTGTAGTAGTTATATGAGTCACTGAATAAGCGCGGCCAATAAAATCCACAGTCCAGGATCTTTCTGCTCGTGCGCTTTGGACCAAAGTGTCCTCCACATGCGTGCGCATGACAAAACATCAAAACAGAGTTAATTTCGTGGTCAGGCACGCAGCGCCTTAAAATCTGATTAGGTCCTATTCTGAGCATATACGGATCATCCCAAATGTAATGTTTGGACTCATGTTTTAATCTCATGCATTGGGTTTTAGTGAAATGAGGAGGAAACGTACCTGTGACCAGGTAATTCGCAATGTGCGCATACCATGGTACCTTACCTGTCAGCGCCATCAGATGCTCGTCAGGGAACGTCTCCGTGATCTGCCCTGGCTCCTCTGCTTTCACGATCCTGCTCAAGTGGTCCGCGACTGTGTTCTCCGTGCCCTTCTTATCTTTGATCTCCAAGTCAAATTCCTGAACTAAGAGCACCCAGCGCATCAGGCGCGGCTTAGTTTCCTTCTTTGACATTAGGTAGCGGATTGCTGCGTGGTCTGTGTAGACGATGACTCTGGCGCCAAGAACATATGCACGGAACTTCTCCAGCGCAAACACAATTGCCAGAATTTCCTTCTCCGTAGTGGTGTAGTTCCTCTGCGTAGCGTCCAGTGTGCGCGATGCATAAAAAATGGCGTGCGGCTTCTTGTCCACGCGCTGTCCCAGGACTGCACCTACTGCGTAATCACTTGCGTCGCACATCAGTTCAAATGGCAGGTTCCAGTCGGGTGCGCGCATCACTGGCGCACTTGTCAGTGCCTCCTTCAACTTATCAAATGCGGCCCTGCACTCATCAGTAAATTCGAAACACACATCCTTTTGCAAGAGGTTAGACAGGGGTATACAAATTTTAGAGAAATCTTTTATGAAGCGCCTGTAAAACCGAGTGTGCCCGAGGAATGACTTCACATCGCGCACGCTAGTGGCATAAGGCAGATTAGAAATAAGATCAATTTTGGCCTTATCTACCTTGATCCCCTCTTGCGAGATAATATGTCCTAGTACTACACCATGCGATACCATGAAATGACATTTTTCATAATTAAGCACTAGGTTCTTTGAAATGCAGCGCGCTAAGACCTTATCAAGATGAGTTAAGCATGCGTCAAAGGTACTTCCGTGTACGGTAAAATCATCCATGAACACTTCTATGCATATACCAATCATATCAGAAAAAATGCTCATGACAAGGCGTTGGAACGTACCTGGCGCGTTACACAGCCCAAATGACATGCGCCGAAACGCAAATGTACCGAATGGGCAGGTAAATGTGGTCTTCTCTTGATCTTCCCCAGCTATGGGTATCTGATTGTACCCTGAGTATCCGTCCAAGAAACAAAAGTAGGGCTTACCTGCCAATCGGTCTAGCATCTGATCCATGAAAGGTAGCGGGAAATGGTCCTTGCGCGTGACTGCGTTAAGCTTCCTGTAGTCGATGCACATGCTCCATCCAGTCTGAATGCGCTTGGGAACTAGCTCGCCCTGCGCATTCTCTTCTACTGTGATTCCTCCTTTCTTCGGCACAACGGACTTACCCACTTGCTGTCCAAAATAGGGTAAATGACTCCTGCGTCAAGCAACTTCAGGATTTCCTTCTGCACCATCTCCTTCTGCACCATCCTATGCATGCATACGTCCGGGCTCACTCCACGCAGATCAGCAAGTGTCCATCCTATAGCACGCTGGTTCTTGCGCAGCACCTGCTGTAATCGCGCCTCCTGCTCCTCTTCTAATCCTTTCTTGATGATTACTGGCAGGGTGTCTTCATTTCCCAAGAATATGTACTTGAGGTGTTCTGGGAGTTGTTTCAGCTCGACCTTGGGTGCCTGTTCAATAGAGGGCAAGATTTTATTAGCAGTGCAGACTTTAACTATGGCTTGTACCTGTCTGGGTTCTGGTTCAGCACTGCTCAGCTCCTCCTTCTGCGCCTCCAACTCTGCCTGTGCAAGTGTTATGGGTTCTTCTGCTGCTGCGCTCGTACATTTCGCATCTGCGACCAAGTCATCTAAGCTGTCCATTGCGTGCACTGTGGCGTCTTCATGAGGGTGCTGCATCCCCTTGAATATGTTGAAATGAATTTCTTCACCATCAACCTCCATGGAGAGCGTGCCCCTCCGCACGTCTATCTTTGTGCGCGCTGTCATCAAAAATGGTCTGCCCAGTAGGATCTGCGCACTGCCTGTGCTCGGCTCACCCTCCATTTCTAGGACATAGAAATCTGCTGGGAACACCAGCTCTCCTACTCGGACAAGGACATCCTCTATCATGCTCGTAGGTTGCTTGCACGACCGATCTGCTAGCTGAATGGTGAGACCTGCAGGCTTTAGTGGTCCAAGGCGCAATGACGCATATAGGGAATTGGGTAGCACATTTATAGATGCGCCTAAGTCAATCATGTACGGTTAGACAAGGACAGTGATGAATGAGTGATAGAGGCTATTTGTACGCATTATTTAGATCATAACCCTATGCTTGTTTGCAATATTTTATGAGCAAGATTACTCGTTTCTAGTGTTTTTGTATTACAGGGTAAAACGAGTCTGTGAGTCGGATACGCGCTAACAGGCAGCGTTCTAGGAGTGAAAGATCCGCCTGCGAAGCTAGCAGCACAAACAAGAGAGGAGTTGGAGAGAGTCAGCAGAGGTGCGCTAGCCCATGCGCTAGCCGATGCCGTGCGCCAAGCGCAAAGTCCAGTACTGCCTAATCTTGACGTGACCAGATTTGGAAGTTGCCAAAAGTGAGCTTCCCAAGCAGTAAATAAACAAGAGGAAGGCTAGGGCAACAGGAGGAGGAAAAACAAGAGACCTTCTGGAGACGCATCAAAGATCACCTAGAGGCACTGTGCAGCAGAACTGGAAAACACACGGACGTGTTGAGAGGATTTGCGCCAGCCGAGAAGACAAGCTGCACGCACTGTTTGCTACTGTTTTCTCAGACACATTAGTCATTATTTACTATTCTATGATGTTTATCACTAGCATGTCTAGCTAAACTCTTAGTGTTGGTTGGGCATGAATCTATGATGTATTTTCTTTGAGACTTGAGCTTAATGCATAGTTTACTTACTTGTATTAATCCTGTGCATACGGAGACAGCCGGTTGCATGAGTAGGGGAAGCCTTGAACCGCAATCTTACTTGTGTTGCTTGCTTGTCATATGTTAAACTAGTTGATAGCTTTACGGTGACAACTAGGAGTAACGAGCTAGGGTGATCAGTTGCTACCTTGAACGGATTCGCAGCTGTTTTAGTCTATGTTCTAAGGATTAATAGCACATGAACTTTGAACGGAACATGCGCACGTGTTAGAAAGCCTTGACCGGACACTAACCCAAGTAAACCGAAAACTATAGACGTTTAGAGTCGATGATAAGGAATGCACTCATAGAGGATTGTCTGACCAATGCTTCTCATAATCATAGTATTTAATCTCTACTGCTTGCGCACGTCTAGTGCAAATTTCCTGCGTTACACTAGTTACTGTTCACTTGCGCATCGCGCATTTCAATCACTCACACAACCCCCAATCTTCGTAAGTGTAGGTCACTGGCTAGAACTGAACTACTTGCTCCCTGTGGAGATCGACCCTTACTTAACCGCTGTACTAGTGGAAGAGGAAGGAATTATATTTGACGCGCACGACGACGCGCGATCAAATTTTGGTGCCGTTGCCGGGGAGCAACACAGCTAAGTTCTAGTTAGTTTACGTTTTTTTCCTTTTTTTTTTAGTAACTAGTTATTTCAGTTTGTTTTGTTTTCGTTGTTGTTTCTGACAGCGCGCAATCACCATTAGCCTGCGCAACCTTGAAACAGTTGCGCTGCGCAGATTCTAGTTGCGTACTGACAGACGCAACAACATTAGTTATCTTTTAATTTCATTTTCTTTGAGATTCAGAACAGGTTATGGAGGATAACAGTGTCGTAGGAGACAACTTGGGGGACAGAACCCCAGAGGAAGCAAGAGCACATAACCGCGCAGCCCTGTTCAGAGAAGAAGTGCAGCGCGAGGTTGAAGCAAGGAGGGCCGCTGAAGTGTATCATGCGCCACCCGTGCAACAAGCCGCGAGACGCAGAACAGTGCGCGAGATGTCAGCCCCTATCACTGTTAACCAGCCATGGTGCATCGTGCTTCCACCAGGCGGTCATTTTGAGCTAAGGAGCTCGCTCATCCATCACATGCCCAAGTTCCACGGGATGAACAACGAAAATCCAGTCAAGCATGTGCGAGAGTTCCTAGTCATTTGCGAGAACATGAAGACCGAAGGGGAGAGTGATGAGGCGCTGAAAATGAAGGCATTCCCATTTTCGTTGTGTGATACAGCCAGACATTGGTTGATGAATTTACCCGCAGGATCCATTCACACATGGGAGCAGCTGCAGAAGAAATTCCTAGATAAATTCTATCCAGCAGCAAAGATTGCGCTGCTCAGAAGGGAACTGGCCGCGCCAAGGCAGAGCGCAGGGGAGTCTCTGTCAGAATATTACGAGCGTTTCAGGGAGCTGGAGGCCAACTGTTACAATCACGGCCTGCCCCAGAATGTGCTGATAGAGAACTTCCTGAATGGGCTGCTTCCCATGGAGCTGCGACTACTGAATGCATGCGCAGGCGGGGACATTTGCAACACGTACCCAGAGGATGTGTGGCAGCTGATAGAAGACTCTGCTGGGCAGGTAAGACATCAACTAACGCTTGAAAATAGTCGTGCTCGTTCTGTGCATCAGGTCGAAACAAGCGCTGAGATCAAGGAAATGAAGGCCATGCAGAAATTGATGAGTGCGCAGAGCGCACAACCAGTTGCGCCAAAGGTATGTGAATTCTGCAGGTCCACCGAGCACAAGACAGATGAATGCCCAACACTTTTTGAAGAATCTGGAGATGTCAACGCTCTTGGAGGATGGGACAACAGAGGGCCGCAGAGGCAGAATCAGCCGCGCTTTGGGCTTGCCGCAAATGGATTCAGATGGAGGGAAGAGAACAATTTCCAGAGGCAGTCCACTGATCAGCGCGCGCCACAGCAGACGCAACCAGCTGCGCCCTACAATCCACCGCATCGCCGCAACGACGCACCAGCGCATAACAACCAGCAACCGAGGCGATCCCTAGAAGATATCGTGGGGCAGCTAGCAGACACAGTGCGCAAAAATGACGAGAAGTATGACAAAAGGTTCGAGTCCATCGAAAAGCAGTTATCACAGATCGCAACCACAGTATATGAGCTAAAAAAGAGCGATGGCAACCTGCCTTCGCAAGTGATTCAGAACCCTAAAGGAGTGACACTGAGGACTGGGCGCACAGTAGGAACAGAGCAGACAGCGCAGGCGCCCGCGCAACCAGTTGCGCAAGTCCCGGATCCAGCAGATCAGAATGCGCAACCAGAGCAAGATACGCAACCAGAAGCGCCAGCCACAAACCAGCAGGGCAACATGCCAGGTATGACTCAGTCCAGAAACAAGGACATAAATTGTACTAACATACCTGCACCTTTCCCTGTGCAGGCACCATTGGCTAGAAAGGAAGCGTTGGACAAGGAGCTTTATGAGTTGTTCAGCAAGGTGGAAATCAATATTCCCCTCATTGAAGCTATTCGGCAAATTCCCAGGTATGCAAAGTTTTTAAAAGAGCTGTGTACAAACAAAAGGAGGAAGGGCGAATGCGCACAGGTAATGCTAAATGCGCAGGCCTCAGCAATCGTGCAACAAAAGGTACCACCTAAGTGCCGAGACCCAGGTACATTTACTGTTCCATGCACGCTAGGTAAGACCACAGTGGGTAATTGCATGATCGATTTAGGCGCATCCATCAATTTGCTACCTTATTCCCTATATACGACATTGCGCCTTGGACCACTAAAGCCTGCAGGTCTCACCATTCAGCTAGCAGATAGATCGTGCAAACAACCTGCAGGCATGATAGAAGATGTCCTAGTTCGAGTAGGAGAGCTGGTGTTCCCAGCAGATTTTTATGTGCTCGAAATGGAGGGTGAATCAAGCGCCAGCGGTGCGCAGATCCTCCTAGGCAGACCGTTTCTAATGACCGCGCGCACAAAGATAGACGTGTGGAGGGGCACGCTCTCCATGGAGGTAGATGGCGAAGAAATCCATTTCAACATATTCAAGGGGATGCAGCATCCACATGAGGACGCTACAGTGCACGCAATGGACAGCATTGACGATTTAGTCACAGAAGCGCAATGTGCGAGCGCAACCGCAGGACCAGAGCTACTGACACAGGTTGAGCTAGAGGAGAAAGAGGAAGAGCTGAGCAGTGCGGAACCAGCACCCACACAGGTACGTGATATAGTTCATATTTGCACCGCTAACAAAATCTTGCCCTCTATTGAATAGGCACCCAAGATCGAACTGAAGCCACTCCCAGAGCACCTCAAATACATTTTCTTGGGAGATGAGGACACCCTGCCAGTGATCATAAAGAAAGGATTAGAAGAGGAGCAGGAGGCACGCTTACAGCAGGTACTGCGCAAGAACCAGCACGCCATAGGATGGACACTTGCCGATCTGCGCGGAGTGAGCCCAGACGTGTGCATGTATAGGATTCTATTGGAAGATGGTGCCAAACCCTCCAGAGAGGCTCAGCGCAGGTTGAATCCAAATATGATGGAGGTCGTGCAAAAGGAAGTCCTGAAATTGCTTGGCGCAGGGGTCATTTACCCAATCTCGGACAGCAAATGGGTCAGTCCGGTGCATGTTGTGCCAAAGAAAGGAGGAATCACAGTGGAAGAAAATGCGCAGGGCGAGCTAGTTCCCAAGCGCATACAAACTGGCCGGCGCATGTGCATCGACTACAGGAAGCTTAACGCAGTAACGCGCAAGGACCACTTCCCGTTACCCTTCATGGATCAGATGCTGGATCGCTTAGCAGGTAAACCTTATTTTTGTTTCTTGGACGGATATTCAGGGTACAACCAGATACCCATAGCTGCGGAAGATCAAGAGAAGACCACATTCACATGCCCGTTCGGTACGTTTGCGTTTCGGCGCATGTCTTTTGGGCTGTGCAAAGCGCCAGGTACGTTCCAACGCCTTGTCATGAGCATTTTCTCTGATATGATTGGTATATGCATAGAAGTGTTCATGGATGATTTTACCGTATATGGAAGTACCTTTGATGCATGCTTAACACATCTAGATAAAGTCTTAACGCGCTGCATTTCTAAGAACTTAGTGCTAAATTACGAAAAATGTCATTTCATGGTAACGCACGGAGTAGTACTAGGTCATATCATTTCAGAGGAGGGGATCAAGGTAGACAAAGCTAAGATAGATCTTATTTCTAATCTACCTTATGCCACCAACGTGCGCGACGTGAAATCATTTTTAGGGCATGCTGGGCTCTACAGGCGTTTTATCAAAGATTTCTCTAAAATTTGTATACCCCTGTCTAACCTTTTGCAAAAAGATGTGTGCTTCGACTTTACTGATGAGTGCAGAGCTGCGTTTGATAAGCTGAAAGAAGCGCTGACCAGTGCGCCAGTAATGCGCGCACCAGACTGGAACCTACCGTTTGAGCTGATGTGCGACGCAAGTGATTATGCAGTAGGTGCAGTCTTGGGGCAGCGCGTAGACAAGAAGCCGCATGCCATTTACTATGCATCGCGCACACTGGACTCTGCGCAGAGGAACTACACCACCACGGAGAAAGAGCTTCTGGCAATTGTATTTGCGCTGGAGAAGTTCCGAGCATATGTTCTAGGCGCAAGAGTCATCATCTACACTGACCACGCAGCTATCCGCTACCTCATGTCCAAGAAAGAAACCAAGCCGCGCCTGATGCGCTGGGTGCTCTTACTGCAGGAATTTGACTTGGAGATCAAAGACAAGAAGGGCACGGAGAATCCAGTTGCTGATCACCTGAGCAGGATCGTGAAAGAGGAGGAACCATGGAAGATCACGGAAACATTCCCTGACGAGCATCTGATGGCGCTGACAGGTAAGGTACCATGGTATGCGCACATCGCAAATTACCTGGTCACAGGTACGTTTCCTCCGCATTTCAATAAAAGTCAGTGCATGCGATTAAAACATGAGTCCAAACATTACCTTTGGGATGATCTTTACATGCTTAGAATAGGACCAGATTAGATATTGAGGCGTTGCGTGCCTGACCACGAAATTAATTCTGTTTTGATGTTTTGTCATGCGCACGCATGCGGAGGACACTTCGGTCCCAAGCGCACAAGCAGAAAGGTCCTGGACTGCGGATTCTATTGGCCGCACCTGTTTAGAGACGCCTATAATCACTGCAGGAATTGTGACAAGTGCCAGCGCACAGGAGGAATATCCGCGCGCAATGAGATGCCGCAGACCCCGATTCTGGTGGATGAAGTGTTCGATGTTTGGGGAATCGACTTCATGGGGCCATTTCCTCCATCTGCAGGTTACGAGTACATATTGGTGGCAGTAGACTATGTCTCCAAATGGGTTGAAGCTAAGGCCACGCGGAAGGATGATGGTAAGACTGTCGCTGATTTTCTCAGAACTAACATATTTTGCAAGTACGGAGTACCTAAGGCAGTAATCAGCGACCAGGGGACACACTTTTGCAACAGGGTCGTGGCGCAAGTTTTCAAGCACTATGGGGTGCGCCACAAGACGTCCACCGCTTACCATCCGCAGACGAATGGACAGGCCGAAGTTTCTAACAGGGAGATCAAGCGCATCTTAGAAAAGACTGTGAGACCATCGCGCAAAGATTGGAGCCAGCGCCTTGATGATGCGCTATGGGCATACCGCACTGCGCATAAGACGCCCGTTGGGACCTCACCATTTCGGCTGGTCTATGGGAAAGCATGCCACCTGCCAGTAGAGCTCGAGCACAAGGCATATTGGGCCTTACGCATTTGCAACCTGAACTTGGATGAGGCAGGAAGGGAGCGCGCATTTGAGCTGAACGAACTAGAAGAGCTGCGCCTGGACGCCTATGAGGGACTGCGCGATTACAAGGAGCGCACCAAGGCCTTTCACGACAAGCATATCCTCAGACGCACTTTTGAACCAGGCGACCAGGTATTACTATTCTCATCACGCCTGAAGCTTATGCCTGGAAAGCTGCGCAGCAAATGGACGGGACCATACACGGTCACCAAGGTTTTCCCCTAGGGAAAAATCGAGTTAGAAGACGGGCACCGGCATGGTTTTCAGGTTAATGGGCAGAGAGTCAAACGGTACTTAGGAGAACCTTGGGATAGCACAGCACGCAACATTGACTTGGCCGAACCAGAGATAATAGATGCGCAAGCTGCTGTGCCAGACACACCACCGGATGTACCAGAGGGAGAACTGAAACCTATTGCCTATATCTCTTCTTCCTCTGCATTTACCATCGTTAAGCATAATTTATCACATGCTGACTTCCCATCTTACCCTTTGCGCAGGACCAATGAGATCGCAACACATACACTGGCGCAGGAACACTCAGGAGCAAGAGTGGGGGAGGTCGCAGGCACACTTTTGGGCAAGTAACGAGGTACAGTCGAGCCAACGACGTTAAACAAAGGCACTTTTCGGGAGGTAACCCGACACGTTTTCACTTTTGCATATTTTATTTTCTACTTGTTTTGTTTTTTTTTTTTAGTTTTTAGCTAGTTTAGGACTTGGTAGTTTTTTACTCACGCAGTAGTGCGCAGGACCGTGCGCCTAGCACTGCGCAGGTCAGATGCGCTAGCCAGGGGAGTATATGAGGTTGGACTAGCGGACCTCGTGGCGCAGAGGCTGGCGCCTGAGGCAGCAACCGCCGAGCAGCGCATGTTGTTCAACGTCATGCGTGTGCTCGAATACTTAGCGCCAGAGGGGGCGGATTTAAGTATGAGTCCACCATCCGGGTGGAGATTTGGCGACGCGATTCCCCCTCTCCTCAGCCTGCACCGGCCACCTCCAGGTCCCCCTAGCCAGCCAACCAGCCCTCCTACCCGAGTCCCAGCAGCCTCAGCAGCCCCCGTCCATCCAGCAGAACCCTCTCCAGTACCACCACCAGCACCACCACCACCACCGGCAGCCCCCGCAGCAAAACCCACCCCTGAACCAGAACCGATACCACCACCAGCAGTTTCCCCTGCCCGGCCTTCTGTTCCGGAGTCCCCCATAGCCTATCCCAGCGTAGACTCCGATTTCATTTGGGATTCCCTTTCCGAGGACGACCTCGTAGTGCCGCCTGACCCCCTCACCATAGTGCCACCAGCCTCCGACACCGACTACGTGACAGATTCTTCAGAGGATGGGGCGCTTGGCTCAGCAGCTGCGTCTAGCTCGGAGGACTTCTAAGGCCGAGGGGCAGCAGCATTAGTTTTCTTTAGGGTGGTGTCTTTTATTTTGCTGCGTCTTATTGGATATTATGTGCTGAATATTTGTGCCGCATATTTTGTGACCCTGTGCTATCGTTTATGCTGTGTGACTATTTGTTTTTGTTCTTATGTTCTTTATTTTGGCATTACATGCATGTGTGCGCTCTCCATGCGCTTGCGCTTGAGTCGTGGGGACACGTCTCTGTTCAAGTGTGGGGGGGGGGGGGGGGGGGGGCGTTACATTCACTTTTCACGTTTTTGAGCATTTTAGTGTAGCTTAGTTTAAGAGAATAGTAGTAGTAGTGCGCTAGAGTGCAGGATGCGCATGCGCTCCGGCTTGTTTTGCGCTATCCATATTGCGTGCGCTGCTATCTACTGTTTTAGTATAATCCTGTGCGCACAAGCATCAACATGCGCAAAGACCATAAGGAAATCATCAGAAAGCTCAGGTTCCCAGGAAGTGCACGGACGAATCACGCACTGGAAGAAGCTGCGTTATCCACCATATACCTATCTTCGGAGTAGGAACTGGCAGCCTGGAGCCTAAGAAGAGCTATCTCCCAGCCATCCAAAAATCTTCATACCGGCTGAGAGGTAATGAATTTCGAAATTATTATATTAGAACTGTTGAGTGCAGTTGTGCGCAGGTGATAGAGCAGTACGAGTTGAGCAATTGTGCATTTGCATCAGAGTGCAAGACTGTGCGCTAAACTCCAGAAGAGGTAATTGTATCCGCGCTTCAGTGCTTGTTCGGGACGAACAAGGGGCAAGTGTGAGGGGTTTGATAGAGGCTATTTGTACGCATTATTTAGATCATAACCCTATGCTTGTTTGCAATATTTTATGAGCAAGATTACTCGTTTCTAGTGTTTTTGTATTACAGGGCAAAACGAGTCTGTGAGTCGGATACGCGCTAACAGGCAGCGTTCTAGGAGTGAAAGATCCGCCTGCGAAGCTAGCAGCACAAACAAGAGAGGAGTTGGCGAGAGTCAGCAGAGGTGCGCTAGCCGATGCCGTGCGCCAAGCGCAAAGTCCAGTACTGCCTAATCTTGACGTGACCAGATTTGGAAGTTGCCAAAAGTGAGCTTCCCAAGCAGTAAATAAACAAGAGGAAGGCTAGGGCAACAGGAGGAGGAAAAACAAGAGACCTTCTGGAGACGCATCAGAGATCACCTAGAGGCACTGTGCAGCAGAACTGGAAAACACACGGACGTGTTGAGAGGATTTGCGCCAGCCGAGAAGACAAGCTGCACGCACTGTTTGCTACTGTTTTCTCAGACACATTAGTCATTATTTACTATTCTATGATGTTTATCACTAGCATGTCTAGCTAAACTCTTAGTGTTGGTTGGGCATGAATCTATGATGTATTTTCTTTGAGACTTGAGCTTAATGCATAGTTTACTTACTTGTATTAATCCTGTGCATACGGAGACAGCCGGTTGCATGAGTAGGGGAAGCCTTGAACCGCAATCTTACTTGTGTTGCTTGCTTGTCATATGTTAAACTAGTTGATAGCTTTACGGTGACAACTAGGAGTAACGAGCTAGGGTGATCAGTTGCTACCTTGAACGGATTCGCAGCTGTTTTAGTCTATGTTCTAAGGATTAATAGCACATGAACTTTGAACGGAACATGCGCACGTGTTAGAAAGCCTTGACCGGACACTAACCCAAGTAAACCGAAAACTATAGACGTTTAGAGTCGATGATAAGGAATGCACTCATAGAGGATTGTCTGACCAATGCTTCTCATAATCATAGTATTTAATCTCTACTGCTTGCGCACGTCTAGTGCAAATTTCCTGCGTTACACTAGTTACTGTTCACTTGCGCATCGCGCATTTCAATCACTCACACAACCCCCAATCTTCGTAAGTGTAGGTCACTGGCTAGAACTGAACTACTTGCTCCCTGTGGAGATCGACCCTTACTTAACCGCTGTACTAGTGGAAGAGGAAGGAATTATATTTGACGCGCACGACGACGCGCGATCAATGAGCGAGCTCCTTAGCTCAAAATGACCGTTTGGTGGAAGCACTATGCACCATGACTGGTTAACCGTGAGTGGGGCTGACATTTCGCGCACTGTTCTGCGTCGCGCGGCCTGTCGCGCGGGTGGCGCATTATACAGTTCAGCGGCCATCCTTGCTTCAACCTCGCGCTGCACTTCCTCTCTGAACAGGGCTGCGCGGTTATGTGCTCTCGCTTCCTCTGGGGTTCTGTTCCCTAAGTTGTCCCCAACGACACTGTTATCCTCCATGACCTGTTCTAAATCTCAAAGAAAACGAAATTAAAAGATAACTAAGCTGTTGCGTCTGTCAGTGCGCAACTAGAATCTGCGCGGTGCAACTGTTTCAAGGTTGCGCAGGATAATGGTGATTGCGCGCTGTCAGAAACAACAACGAAAATAAAACAAACCGAAATAACTAATTATTATAAAAGAAAACTTAAGCTAATTAAAGCTTATCTGTGTTGTTCCCCGGCAACGGCGCCAAAATTTGATAGCACGCGTCGTTGTGCGCGTTCAAATTAATTCCTTCCTCTTCCACTTAGTACAGCGGTTAGCTTTAACTAGTATCCTGCACTTACGAACACTGGGGGTGTGAGTGATTGGGTTGCGCAATGCGCGAGTAAACAGTACTAAACGCAGGAATTGCACTAGACGTGCGCAGGCAGTAGAGATTAAGTACTATGACTGTGAGAAGTATCGGCGCAGACAATCCTCTATGAGTGTATTCCTTATCATCGACTCTAAATGTCTACAGTTTAGTTTGCTAATGTTAGTGTCCGATCAAGGCTTCCTAACATGTGTACATGTTCCGATCAAAGTTCATGAGCTATTAATTCTTAAGACTAGTCTAAGCAGCTACGAATCCTGTCACAGTAGCAACTGATTATCCTAGCACGTTACTCCTAGTCGTCACCGTCAGGCTATTCAACTAGTTTAACATATAACAACAAGCAACAAGAGTAAGATTGCGGTTCAAGGCTTCCCCTACTTATGCAACTAGCTGTCAACAGTGTGCACAGAATTAATATAAGCAAACAAGCTATGCATTAAGCGCAAGTCTCAAAGGAAATACTCATAGATTCATGCCCAACCGATACTAAGCGTTTAGCTAGACATGCTGGTAGTAAACATCATAGAAACAGTAAATAATATCTAAAGTATCAAAGAAACAGCAATTAGCAGGTGCGTGCAGGTTGCAGTGTCTCGGCTGGCGCAGTCGGCTAACGCAGGTCCTCGCAGCAAGCTCGTGTGTTTTTGAATCTGGCTCTCTCTCTGATATCTTGCGTCTCTGAGGTGTGTCGTGGTATTGTTGATGCTCTCTCAAACCCTAGCCTTCCTCTCTTTATATACTGCTCATGAGGCCCAACCTTGGCAACTTCCAAATCTGGTCGTGTCAAGATTTGGAAACACCACTATCTGCGCATGGCGCACGGCACACTGACTAGCGCAATCGGTTAGCGCACCGTTGTCGACTCTGCCAACTCTCTGTTTGCGCTGCTAGCTCCGCAGGCTGCGTGATGCGCGTCCTACACGCTGCCTGTTAGCGCGTATCCGACTTAGGCTCTCGTTTCGCCCTGAAATACAAAAACACTGGAAACCAGTAATCTTGTACACAAAATAATGCAAACAAGCATAGGGTTAGGATCTAAATAATGTGTATAAATAGGCTCTATCATCTGACTAACATTACCAATTTAGTTCTACCGCTAGGCTTCGCTAATAGTGCAGTTCAATCTAGTAACACGTAATAGATATCAATCCAATTTCATTGCTAGGCTATGCTGACTTGATGATCAAAGCATGCAATTCATACAAAGAACAGTAATTCACTAAATGGAATTATGAAACATAAATCTCAAACCAAACGTTGCAATGCAAATCCCTAAACTGAGTTAGGGTTTAGCTACTAATACAATCCATCTAACAGTAATGAAAAACTGAGTTTAGAGAATACGAAAACTATTGCGCACTGTTAACCGATCGATCTTCGCGTCAATCCGAATTATGTGTCTCTGATCTTTCGTCTTTAAATTCTGTCTCCAATTCTCTCATCGAATTTTCTCTCCAAATATTCCTCTAATACCCTATTCTTTTGCACTTAAATTTTAAGTAATAAATTAAGTTAAGTGCATTAATTATTATTTTTTATTGGTGATGTGTTATGTTTGTGGTGGTGCGTTGTTGTGGTTTTGGAAATGTTGTGGTAATGGTGGTGGTAGTGGTGTGTGTGGTGGTGTGGTTATGGTGATGGTAGTGGTGTTGTGGTGGTGGTGGGTTGTTGTTGTGCTTTGGTGGTGTGGTGGTTTTATGGTGGTGGGTTATTGTTGTGTTGTGGTGGTGGTAGCGTTTTTGTGGTGGTGGGTTGTTGTGGTGTTAGTGTTGTGGTTATGGTGGTGGTAGTGTTGTGGTTATGGTGGTGGTAGTGTTGTGGTAATGGTGGTGGTAGTGGTGTTGTGGTGGTGGTGGTGGTGGGTTGTTGTGTTTGTTATTATAAGGTAGTGGGGTTGATCGCGCGTCGTCGTGCGCGTCAAGTATAATTCCTTCCTCTTCCACTAGTACAGCGGTTAAGTAAGGGTCGATCTCCACAGGGAGCAAGTAGTTCAGTTCTAGCCAGTGACCTACACTTACGAAGATTGGGGGGTGAGTGATTGGGTTGCGCAGTGCGCAAGTAACAGTTGTAAAACGCAGGGAGTTGCACTAGACGTGCGCAGGCAATAGAGATTAGATACTATGACTATGAGAAGTATCGGCGCAGACAATCCTCTATGAGTGCATTCCTTATCATCGACTCTAAATGTCTATAGCTTGATTTTACTTAAGTTAGTGTCCGGTCAAGGCTTCCTAACATGTGCGCATGTTCCGATCAAAGTTCATGTGCTATTAATTCTTGCACTAGACCTAAACAACTACGGATCCAATCAAGGTAGTAATTGCCTATCCTAGCGCGTTACTCCTAGTTGGCACCGTCAGGATATTCAACTAGTTTAACAGACAACAACAAGCAACAAGAGTAAGATTGCGGTTCAAGGCTTCCCCTACTCATGCAACAAGCTGCCAGTAATGTGCACAGAATTAATATAAGCAAGCAAGCTATGCATTAAGCGCAAGTCTCAAAGAAAATACTCATAGATTCATGTCCAACCGATACTAAGCGTTTAGCTAGACATGCTAGTAATAAACATCATAGAATAGTAAATAAGGTCTAATGTATCTGAGAAACAAGTAGCAAACAGTGCGTGCAGTATGTCTCTCGGCTGGCGCAGTCGGCTGGCGCAAGTCCTCTCAACAAGTCCGTGTGTTTTCCAGTTTGCCGCTCTCTCGCTCTCTCGTGGCCCTCTGATGTGGGGTGTTGCCTTTCTGTGTGTTTTCAGATTGATTCCCCTTTCAAACCCTAGACTTCCTCCCCTTTATATACTGCTCGAGAGGTCCATCCTTGGCAACTTCCAAATCTGGTCATGTCAGGATTAGGAAATACTGGACTCTGCGCCTAGCGCACGGCGTACTGCTTAGCGCGTTGGTCGGCGCAACTCTGCTGTGTCTCGCCATTTCTTCTGTTTGCGCCGCTAGCTCCGCAGGCTGTGTGCTGTGCGTCCTAAACGCTGCCTGTTAGCGCGTATCCGTCTTAGGCCCTCGTTTTGCCCTGAAATACAAAAACACTGGAAACCAGTAATCTTGTACACAAAATAATGCAAACAAGCATAGGGCTATGATCTAAATAATGCGTATGAATAGGCTCTATCAGGGGTCGTGGTGGTGGTAGTGGAATGGTGGTGGTGGTGGTAGTGGTGGTGGTGGTGTGGATGTGTTGTTGTGGGGGTAGTGGTATGGTGTTATGGTGGTGGTAGTTTTCTTGTGGTTGTGGTGTAGATGTGTTATTGCGGAGATGGTGGTAGTGTTTTGGTGGTGGTGGTGATAATGTGGTTTTGATGTAAGGTAGTGGGGTGGTGGTAGTGGTGGAATGTGAAATTCTTCTGCGTTGCTGATGCAGGGTTATAGCCTCTAGAGTTATAACTTCTGCTTAAGCACTCCATGTATCTTTCTGTGGAATTATTCCACTGACATAATAAGAAAGACACAATGATTCGTTCACCCAATTCGAGAACTTGCCTACATCTGGGGAGGATACACCGATCCTCAAGATAGCACTATCTCAGTTCGAAGTATAAAGGACTCGCACCTCTACTTCTCACCTAGCCGAAATCTTATGCTCGGTCTAACCACCTAGACTAGCTAGCAGTTTGATCACACAGACTCTCTTCGCGCTACCTACACACTTCCAATAACAAATAGCTACATACCTGACTCACAGACCTAGCTTATTCTATTACAATGTGTGGTACACGGAATGCTTAAGCACACTCTTCATCAGAGTTGTTGTATCTCTAGTCAACAACTATTCTAGCTCTCCCGCCAAACAGCTGGACACTCTAAGTTTTTAAACTCGGTCTCTGCTCCCCCTCAATCAATGACTCACTCTGTCACTCTTCGGTAGCCTTGATCAATGGTCTGCAGCCCGCGACAGTGCATGTCCGCTGTTGATCACCGAGCTCCAGTTGATCCTTCAACAAGCAGCGCTCTAGTTGAACTCTGGATCAATCCTGAATCAAACTCCACTACTTTTGATTCCTTCTGCACACAACACCAGTCTTCAACTCAATGTATAAGCCCTGCTACCATGGTTGATCTCTGTGTGTTCGCTCTGTGCTCTTCTGTGTGTCTGGCTCGTCTATCTCGTGTATATAGAAGCTGCGTTTAGCCTTCCTTTTTGAAACTCTCCAAACCGCCAAGGATCATTATCAGAATCTTTTCCTAGATTCTAGCAAGTTTGTTGGAGATTTCGTTGCCTAATTTGGACTCTTGGATCTTTATCTTCTTCGGCCATGTGCTGACGATTGCTGAGCTCAATGTGACGTCTGCAGAGCTCCATGGACTTCCGCGATGCCAGCCGCACCATGCCAAAACCTCTCCGAGAGTCTCCTGATTGATCGGGCATTCTGTTCTAGCTCTGGGTCATCAGAGAGTGCTAAAGCAGACTCTATCTCTTCATAGTTGTCTCTCGTCCATTCTTCAGATAGTGTCTCAGCTTCAAATCTTCAGGGAGTGCTGAAGCAGACTCTGGTTCTTTGTTGTTGTTGTTTTGTCAGTCTTCAGATTGTGCTCCAGCCACCAATCATCAGGGAGAGCTTCAGCAGTCTCTTGAGCAGTTTTGTCAAGGATGTCATATCCTCAACAATCTCCCCCTTGACATTTTGACAAATCTAAAACACAACTACAGCTAGACTACTAATCCAGATACTTTGGTAAAAACTAAAGCTATGCTAGATAATTGTTCTAACTATTACACTTGAGTTTAGAGTTCCTCAATGAATACTAAACATCAAAAGTGATCTAACAGTTCTAGGAGCAGTTCATAGTTCACAGATAGTAAGGTCAATGTATACATCATTCTCCCCTTTTTTCGAGAAGAATTAAGCTCATCAATGGGCTGAGCAGGGGCGGTGTTGATGGCTGCTGGATGTTCCAAGTCACGGAGGAGGCGGTTGATCTTAGTTCTCTGAGAAGAATTCTTCTTAGCCTCTGCAGTTAAGGAAGCACGCTCCGATTTGAGATGGCTGATCATTCTTTCACGCATAGCAGCATATATGGCAGGAACAAGAGCATTAAGGAGTGCTTCAGCACTCGCTGGGACTTCAAAAGATGGTTCCCTTCAGATATGTCCATCACATGTCTCCCTTTAAAAACCTTGTGGTCCAACAAGAATGCTTGAGGGGCACCATACATGCCTTCTTGTGTAACTCCAGCTCTCTGTGCTGACTGATCAGAATCTCATATATGAGCGAAGGAAATCCAATGCACAGATTGGACTTTGGCTTGACAACATGTGCGGCAGTCTGCTCGAAGATTATCTGCTCGAGATTTACCTCCTTTCTCTCCCCAATAATGAATAGTAGCTGCCCCATGGCTTTGTTCACCTTGCGCTTGTGTGAACTAGGCATCTAGTTTTTCACCACGAAGGAATAGAGAATGGCATACTTTGTGGTCAAATCTGTAGCTCCTAAATTGTGAGATACCAAGCCTTTGCACAATCCACCTGTGGGCCGTGAGCACAACGGACAACCTATCACAGCTCACCTCAGCCAGAGGACTTGCATACTCATAAACCCCCAAAAATTTATTTATCACCTCCGGTGTGATCACCACCCTTAGCCTTCTAACAAAGCTTGTCCCATACAGGAAACTACCTACCACTCCAAAATATCCATGTATATTAGCTAAAACCTCGTTAACCACATGCAAATTGTAACACATGGTAAAAGTCAAGGAGCTCAGCAATTTAACCTCTCTCAGCAATGAGATCACTTCTGGTACATGAAACCTGCCAACCTCCAGCACTTTCTCAGCACAACAGTTCTGCAGTTGATCACCTCCTAAGAACTGGCAGCCTTTTTGGAAACAAACCAAACTCCTAGTTGGTCATGTCCGGTCACAACTGATATTGTTTGAGAAGGTGCAGCTCTTCTAGTGGATGGCTCTGGTCAGGGTCTTGGAGCTAGTCTGTAGTCATCTGAGTCTGTAGATTCTGCTTCAGCGAAAGATACAGCAAGTGCTACAGCAGAAGCTGTAACTCAAGATCAGCAGCGCAGTCAAATTTCACCAAGTTAAAGATATGGTTCCAAAAAGGGTTTTTGGAAAGAAGATTGTTGCAACCATATGTCAACAAACCCCCTAAGATCTTGGGATAGATCTTGGACTACTAAAAAGAGTTTGGAAAGCGCCTAAATCCTAGTGGGACTAGAACTAGGATTTCTATAATCCTTCATGGGATGCTAGTATGTCAGAAGCATTGATTGAAGAAGCAACTAGTGAAGTTTTGATCGGGAAAGGATTGAATCAAGAAGAACTGTGATGTCCGGGAACTACACGTTGGGGTTCACACTTTACGACTATTGTTCGACTTCTATCTTAGTGGCCCTCAACCATCAAAGTCTTTGGAAATATATTTAAAGATTGAACCGACTTGAAAACCCGAGGAGTTGCTTGTAGCTTGGTCGAGAAGATGGAGAGTTATCAATTTGTTTTCATTGCTTATTTGTTGAAGCTAGTATTGGGGTTGACAAATGTTTTGTCACAATTATTGCAAAAAAAGGATCAAAACATTAAGGAGGCCGTAAATTTGATTCATAACATCAAAACAAGATTGCTAGCATTAAGGGACAATGGATGGAATGAGTTTTTTTATTAGCATTCTTAACATGGAAGATAAAGTTCAAAGCCGCTTTCGTTTGAGTTATGCTACAACAGTCGACTCTCACTTTAGATTTGATATATGTTATCAGTTTTTTCTAAAAACATTTACTGTCTATTTAATTAATTTTTTGTTAATAAAATGTTAATGATAAACTACTTTCTAAATGATTGACAGAATTTGTCAAGAGATGGAGAATCGCTTTAGTGAGTCAAACACAGAAATACTCACTTGTATTGGGGGTCTTAATCCTAAGAACTCATTCTCAAAATTTAATGAGTCAAATATAATTCGACTTGCGGAGTTGTATCTGCATGAGTTCTTTAAGTGTGCTTTAATGAAGCTTGAAGAAGAACTTTAAAGATTGGATTATGGGATGAGAGAAAATGATAGTTTATTTTGCTGCAAGACACTGGAGATGTTGTTAAGAAGATGGTTAAAGCGGGATACCACACTGCGTTTCCCTAAGTATATTGTGTTAATGAGTTGATTTTGGTGTTACCAGTTGCGACCGCTACTCTGGAAAGATCATTCTTAGCAATGAAGATTGTCAAGACAGATTTGCTTAACAAGATTGGAGATGATTTTCTCACTGATTGTTTGGTGTGCTATAATGAGAGAGATGTGTTTAAGAGCATTGATAATGAAGTTATTATGCGGTATTTTCAGAGCATGAAGACTCACAAACAAGGTTTACCTCCTATACTACGATCATTAGATTGACCCAATGGTTCTTACTTCTAGTAATGACTTCTTTTGTAGCTAAACAGATTGTCTCAGTGGCTTCTTTTGTAGTCAGACATAATGAGTTAGAGGCCTATTTTTTTATAAAATGAAATGAATTAGAAGTAACTTTTTGTATAATATATATATATATATATTTAAATTATGTCATGACTTTCATTTTGTGACCCCCTCTCACGAATCTCTAGATCCGCCTATGCATATAATGCATAAGTTAAATTTTACAGGGTAATGGTAAAGCTGTGGTGAATTTCTTACTTGGCGAAGCAACTTCAGATGGAAGAACCAGGGAGAAAAAAGAAATAGTTTCAGTTATACTCAATGTCACGGTTTACGAAATATGGCAAAATAGAAATCAATACTTCTTTAGGGAGGAGAAGATGAGTTGCGGGACCTGAGAAAGAAGTATGGAAAGATGACGATATACTGTAATAGTGGCGAGACGAGGGCTTATATTATATAATCTCTTTCAAATCAGTTTCTAGGAACTTTGTTTGGAATGCCTAATTGTTGCTGTGTTTATTTGTGCTTTGTCTGTGTTCACCAAAGCAAAGTCATGTTGTCATTAGCTTGGGGTAGTTTTGCCAATGTAACAAATTACTATTTTTTTTCCTTGAATGAAAGCACTTTTCTTCCAAAAAAGGACTTTAAATATGATGTTTTTAATGCTATGTTCTTTTGAACTTACAAAATATTTATAAATAAATATAAGTATATATAAGTAAATATAAATAAATGTAACTATTCATCATATCTTTCACCACCATCACTGTTCATCACCACCACCGCCATCACCATAAAAATACCACCACCACTATTCATCACCACCACCACAATCACCATAAAAACATCATCACCACTATTCATCATCTCTTTCATCGAAACAACACCACCACTATTCATCATCTCTTTCATCAAAACACCACCACCAATATTCATCACCACCACCACAACCACCATAAAAACATCACCACCACTATTCATCAAAACACCATCACCATTATTCATCACCACCACCACCACCACTATTCATCATCTCTTTCTTCAACACATCACCATCACTATTCATCACCATCACCACTATTCATCATGTCTTTCATCCCAACACTACCACCACCACAACACTACCATCCCAATCATAACACCACACCACCACCATAGTTATAATATATTTATTTTAATTTAATTTAAAATAAAAATATTATATTTATTATTTTTATTATGGTGGCAGTGGTAGTGGTAGTGGTAGTGTGGTGTTTTGGTGGTGTTTTGGTGGAGTATTAGTGTGTGGTTAGGGTGGTGGTGGTGGTGGTAGTAGTAGTAGTGTTGTGGTAATGGTGGTGGTGGGTGTGGATGTGTTGTGGTTTGGTGTTGTGGAAAGAGATGATGAATAGTAAATATAAGTACATATAAGTAAAATATAAGTAAAGTAATAAGTTTAAGTACAAAATATAAGTACAAAAGAAGACACCCTGAGCAAATGTTTGCTAGATGGCAAACTCATAGTCCCGTTTGACTTTGAAATTATCTATAAAATTGGAAAAAAAAATATTCAATGAGTCTTCATTTTACAAGAACGGTTCATCAGGGGACATGCCCTTTCTCTTATAGAGGAGGCAGAAGTTCTTCCAACTATGAAGGAGGAACCTCCAATAAAGGAGGTAGAGGTCGTAAAAAACGATCAGAAATTTTGGCTCAACATGAAAACATGAGGCTAATAGTCGCAGATTTATATGAGGACAAAGATTACTAGGAATATTTAAATTGAAGATGTAGAAGAAAAGTTCTCCCTCGCAGTCAAATGCAAAAGATAATAATTCTTCGCCATCCTTGGTCACTATAGTGAGAAATGAAAATAATGAAGTCAGTTATACTATTTACGGGTGAAATAAAAAATAAAAAGTAATATTTCTTTTAGATAAAAAAGATTTCAAATTAATTACTGAACCATTAATTCTCATAAAAATATAGGGAAGATGAGCCATGCCTCAAAAGATTCCAACCGTTGATCTCAAAGCAAGAATATACATATGGGAACATTAATTACCGATCAATACACTCTACCAAAACTAATTAACAAATAATTTCAAAAGAGCGATTCCACACTTGTATGTATGGTGCTTTAGGAATCGACTTACATCGCAAGACGGCTTTCCCTTCTTCAGTCCTTCCCTGCTTCTTAGATAATAAATCATTCGGACCCTTCGAGTCTCTCAGCCGCCGCCGCTGCTTTTTTGCAATCTCCACATATCCTGCTCAATCTAGGGTTTATGGAGACATGTCCTTCTGAGTTTTTCTAGGGTTTCCACAGACCTGGATTCACGTCCATTTATTTTCTCCCAACGACCCTCGTCCGTCGCTGATTCGGTGGATTTGTTTATCGATGGCCTTTTCTTAGTTCTTCGTATTTGAAGACCGAGGTTGAGTGATTAGGGTTTTGATTTCTTGTAAAATTTCGTGGCGGAATAAGATTAGATTTTTGTTTTGATTCTACTGGTGGAGTTAGTTTTGGGATTTGATTTGAATGGCATTGGGAGATTTAATGGCCTCAAGGTATCCACAATCTCTTGTGGCTGTTATGAATCATTTAGATGACTGTACTAGCAATCACGAGGACGGGGATTTGATTCCGCTGAGGAGAGATTCTGATACCGGTAGTAGCGTTTATGGTAATGGCACCAGTATGGCCTATATACCCCATAATAATGTCTTATGTGAGCTTCGGCATGAGGCTTTTGAAGCTCGTGTGCCCATGGGACCGTCTGATAACGGATTGGTCTCTAAATGGAGACCCAAGGACCGAGTGAGTTCAACTTGCATCTCATACCCATACATAGTTCTACCTTTCTATTTATTTTCTGCATGCTAAGTCTTGTATTTAAATTTATAAGCAATATTGGTGCTCTGTTTTTGGGCGTGGGATGGAAAATACTGCCCAAGGTCTTACTAGCTGGATCAACATCAAGTGTTTTAAAAGACTATCCTTTTCTAGTGTGCTCCCTTTCATGTTTTTGTTTGCTAAATAGCTGTTCATATTTTGCTATGTATTTATTCATTTTTGCTTCTTCTTTGAATATTTAGTATATCTAGTGTTAAGTTATTTTTGCTATGTATTTTGCTATCAAGTGATTTATCATTTCCCTATTGTTGCATTAAAAACTGGTGTTTCCCTACTGGAATTTGTTATGATTCTTGCCCTAATCAATTGGTTAAAGTATCATGCTTCTTTCAGATCCCAATGTACCCTCCATAATTGAGTAGTTAGATCTTAATGTAAAAGATTCTTTGCAGCTGTCACGGTCCGTAACATAAATTACACTTTTCAAGTATAAGTTCACATTATATTTCACAAATTACTAAGAAATCATGCGATGTTACATATTTTTGTTTTCTTTTTAAAGTTACTGTTTACCTACGTCTGGTAGAAGGATGAGACATTTATCATGGAAGGGCTTTCCTAACTCAGAATACGGACATTTTAATCTTGGGCTACCTAAAAAGAAATTTGGATCTATAATTGGGACAGTGGGATTATAGCACAAACTTAAAATATTCAAATCATAAGTTGAATAGCTATATATTTTCCTACACCGCATAGTTGGATTAGGTAGTTGATAGTTTAACTTTGATTATCATTTACTCGTAGCCATAGTGGTCAATGACGTAAGATTGTTTATTGATATCCAAAAACTCTTTGAACTATTTAAAAAAAACTTGCAGATGTCATTAGTGTGGCTTTCTAATCTCACTTTTTGTCTGCAATTGATATTTTTGCATATCCTTTTGGAAAGGATGTTATTTACTTTTTGGTCATATCATTTTACTTATTGTTTATATCTAAAAAGGTGGTGTATATACAGTGGTTACTAATAATTTGACTCTCAATTTGAAGTGCAGATGAAGACAGGTTGTGTAGCACTTGTTTTATGTTTAAACATTAGTGTTGATCCACCGGATGTAATTAAGATATCACCATGTGCTAGAATGGAATGCTGGATAGGTAATTTGCTAATGCTTGTTTGATTACTTCAGAATGCGAAAGACATATGATTTAGTTTTTTAATTTACTTCTGCTGCATTGCTTTAATCTCAGATCCATTCTCCATGCCACCTCCAAAAGCACTTGAAACTATTGGTAAAAATTTAAGCAGCCAATATGAACGATGGCAACCAAGGGTGAGATTGCTTCTTCTTTGTATTTTTGTACATACATTCTCCTTTTCTTTCAAACTATTTAAATGAAAACAGGCCAGGTACAAGGTCCAACTGGATCCAACTGTGGAGGAAGTCAAGAAGTTATGTACATCCTGTCGCAAGTATGCCAAAACTGAGAGAGTCTTGTTTCACTATAATGGACATGGTGTGCCAAAACCTACTTCAAATGGTGAAATTTGGCTCTTCAATAAGGTGCTGTAATTGTTTTTATGTAAGCTGCGAGGTATATCAAGGGCAACCTATTCTGATTCTATGCTTCACATGCACCCTCTTTTCAGAGTTACACACAATACATCCCTCTGCCAATCAGTGACCTGGATTCCTGGTTGAAAACACCCTCAATTTACGTGTTTGACTGCTCCTCAGCTGGGATGATTGTCAATGCTTTCATTGAGGTGATTAATAAAGAAAAATTCATTTGATATGGTACTTGAAGCTGTCCGTTGATCTAAAATTTATTCTCTTGGTTATGGTTTTCTAACTAGATCGGCACATTTTTTTTTCTTTAGCTCCATGATCCAAGTGCTTCTGGAGCCACAAGGGATTGTATTCTTCTTGCAGCTTGTGAAGCACATGAAACTCTTCCTCAAAGCATTGAATTTCCCGCTGATGTGTTCACATCCTGTCTCACAACACCTATAAAGATGGCTTTGAGATGGTGATTTTCATATTCTCCTTATTCTCATTAAATTTAATGTGGTGCTAGATTGGATTACCAAATATGGTTTTTCTCCGTGATAGATAAAGACTTGATTTATATTAGATATGCTGCTTTTTGACAATGACAAATTGACGATGCCATTGCTAAATGAGCCTCTATTACGTTTTTGAAAGAAATTGGCAAGTCAATGTACTCCATAATTTGTAATTGCAAACCCTCCCAACAATTATTTTTACTTATATATTTGAGATTTCAACTGTAGTGGCCTTATCAAATCTCCAAGCAGTGATTGTTGACACGAATTGTATGGGTACTTTGTATGGGTACTTTGCATTGGCTATTGATCAAATTACATTCTAAGTGGCAACTTCATTAAAGTCCTTCATGCAATCTTGTCATGGTCTTCTGATGAATTCTTCTCCTAATAGGATATATCAACTATGAACTGTAACATAATTTTGGCAGTGTGACTGCAGATGCTTATGTCCATATTATTTATTGTTTTCTAGGTTCTGCAAGAGATCGTTACTCCGTGATTTCGTTACACACTCATTAATAGACCAAATTCCTGGCCGTCAAAATGACCGCAAGACTCTTTTAGGAGAGTTGAATTGGATATTCACTGCAGTAACTGATACTATTGCCTGGAATGTTCTTCCTCATGGTAATTTAGTTCTTCACTTATTCAATGTTGAGTATAATAATTAATTATCTTTTTTAAATTGTTTTCTGTCTAATATGTTACATCCTGTAGATCTTTTTCAGAGACTGTTCAGACAGGATTTATTGGTGGCAAGTTTATTTCGGAATTTTCTTCTAGCAGATAGAATAATGCGATCTGCAAATTGTTCCCCCATATCACATCCTATGCTACCTCCAACTCATCAGCATCATATGTGGTATGTATGAATAACTAGTTGGTTACTTTGTTGTTTGCATTGATTGGCCCT
Source organism: Umbilicus rupestris (assembly GCA_963678935.1). NCBI lineage: Eukaryota > Viridiplantae > Streptophyta > Magnoliopsida > Saxifragales > Crassulaceae > Umbilicus > Umbilicus rupestris. The sequence continues at coordinate 10,626,531 of OY787610.1, read as the reverse complement.
GGAATGCTATTCCCTTCTCTGTGTTGGATAGTGCACTCCACATTTTCGTATTAGAAGTAGGTCATTTTGTTCTCTGTAGGGATGCATGGGACATGGCTGCTGAGATCTGCCTTTCACAACTTCCCTCTTTAGTTGAGGATCCTAATGCAGAATTCCAGGTTCGGGGTATTTGAATTCATGTCCAGCTTTTTTCACACTTTCTCGATGTAGTTCTAGTCTGCTGACTGAAAGAGGTCATTTGTGCTGTTACAGTCGAGTCCATTTTTCACAGAACAACTAACTGCATTTGAGGTATGGCTTGATCATGGTTCAGAACACAAAAAACCACCAGAACAGTTGCCTATTGTACTCCAGGTACAACTTTCTGTGATTGTTAAAGGGAATTTGTTTGTCATTTTTGTCGGTGTAATCTAACAATTCAACAACTGTTCTACCACATGCAGATTTCTGTTTCCTTGTCAATTCTTTTTTGTGTTGCATATTTATTTGCTTCTCAAGGATGTGGGTTTCGTATGATAGGTCTTACTCAGTCAATGCCATCGGTTCCGTGCTTTAGTACTTCTTGGAAGATTTCTGGATATGGGACCATGGGCCGTAGATCTGGTAAATTCATTTACTCATATAATCTGGTAAAGCATTTATTTCTGTTAATATCTTCTTATAACTGATGTCAACAATTTACTATATCTAGGCATTATCTGTTGGAATTTTCCCATATGTACTAAAATTACTGCAAACAACCACTCCTGAGCTGCGGCAAATTCTTGTATTTATCTGGACCAAAATTTTGGCCCTTGATAAGGTAATGTGATAGTATTCCCATCATTTGTTGTAGTCATATTAACAAAGTGATTTTGTGATGTTAAACTGCTGTTGGTTTCAGTCTTGTCAGATTGATTTAGTGAAGGATGGAGGGCATGCATATTTCATCAGGTTTTTAGACAGTGCTGAAGCATACCCAGAGCAGCGGGCAATGGCAGCATTTGTTTTGGCTGTTATTGTGGATGGGCATAGACATGGTCAGGAAGCTTGCATTGAAGCTGGCCTGATACATGTGTGTTTGAAGCATCTCGGAAGTTCAATTGTAAGTGGAACACAAACCGAACCCCTTTTTCTGCAGTGGCTTTGTCTCTGTTTGGGTAAACTTTGGGAAGACTATTCAGAGGCACAACTTATAAGTCTGCAGGCAGATTCTCCTGCTATATGCTCCTCCATACTGTCTGAGCCTTTACCTGAGGTATGCCTGACATTAGTGTATAATGAATCTTGACGTTTATGTTGCTAATATGTTTGATTCCATGGACTTTACACAAAAATTAGGATGGAATATCTGCATCTAAAAAAGCTAAATAATATCAAAAACATCTTGATAATAGCTTCTCTATTTCAGGTTAGAGCTTCAGCTGTATTTGCTCTGGGTACTCTACTCGATATTGGACTTGACACATCGAGAGTTGGAGATGGAGATTGTGATGATGATGAAAAAATTAGAGCTGAAGTAGCTATTGTTAACAGCTTGCTTAATGTTGTTTCGGATGGAAGTCTACTGGTCAGAACAGAAGTTGCGGTTGGTAGGTCACCGAGCTATACTGTTTGTTCCCTTGCTTAATACTTGATTTTGATAAGTGCAGTTACTTTAATAAATTATTTCTCATGCGCAAAGTAGCAAGCTGTGAAGCTTCTGAGTATGATGGTATTTGTCTAGGAAGAAAAAAATCCTGTTAACCAATGTGTGACTTTCTACCTAATAAATAGTATCTACTTGCAGGATTTAGGAAATATAGTGCATGGTTAAACTTCATTTCTTAATTATCTGAATTTGGGCCGTCATAGTATACATGCTGGTGATTGGTTTAACATGAACTGCTATACGATTTAAGAGGATTGAAAGAAGGTTCTCCTGAAGAGTTTTTTTATTTATAAAGTTATCTAATTCTAGTGATTTCATTTGATTTCCAAATGATCATTACTAACAAAGACATTTACTGGAGGTCGTCAGCAGCTTTTGCTGTATGTTCTTGACATGCGAGAGTTGTATTGCCTATTTATGCTCACTATAATGCATAGGGTGACTCCAGTTAAACTATTGAAAGCTGTTATCAAGTTTAAACAACTTCCATAGGTTATAGGTATTTGAATTGTATGTGGAGATATTATATCCTCCATAGACCGTAAATTACTTAGACTTCCATTTCAAGATGATTATGCGAGTCACTAATTATGCCATCCGCGAGTGGCTCGATATGCTTTTCTATCACTAGTGTCCTCGTCCTCAAGCATTTGGCTTTATGCTCCCTTGGTTTTGTTTAGTAGGTGTTCTGCCTACTTCTTTAATTAATAACTTCTTTTAGATATTTTGAAGCTTCCTTAAATGTTACTATGATAATTCACTGATTTTGAATTATATTATTTAACATCTTCAACATATTCTTCTTTCCTTTAAGTTGTTTTTCTCATCCATTTACTTCTTTTAGCTTCTCACTTAAATATATTGGCGCATCTTAATTATGCTTGATAGGAATCTCACATCAACAGATGGAATTTCTGTAATCTGCACCCTAAATACATTAGTGTAGGTGATTCGGCACTAGCAATTAGTGTTAGATGAGCTTTTTATCTTTGGTGTTGGCATAATGTAGAGCACAGCCATTAATCCTGCAAATTTCTTTAGTTATTTCTGTTCATTTATATATAGATAGCTGTCTTTGAATAACTGAGTTTCAAGTTTCCTTCGGTCATTTTAATTGGTTTTTCATGCTTGCTTTTTGTATCAGCTTTGTCGCGCTTTTCTTCTAGCCACAGAAAACATCTGAAAGCTGCTGCTGATGCATCTTTAAAGCCTCAGACCACCTCTCTTTTAAGCTCATTGCCTTCCTTGGCCCAGGTCAAAAGTGCAAGTGGCGGATGTATTATTCCTACCTCTTATACACATGGAAGTACAATCCCCTCTCCAATGGGATCTATAGTGAAAGTAGGCAGTAACACACGACCAGTGACTCAGGATGGAAGGGCTACGAGTAGTAGCAGCCCGATTACAAATTATGGATTAACACTTGGGTCTCCTTTATCTGATGATTCATCCCAACATTCTGATTCTGGCTTGTTACAATACAATGCTAGTAATGGTGCTGCAAACCATGCAAGACCAAGACCGCTAGATAATGCCGTGTACTTGCAGTGTGTGTTGGCTATGTTTACCTTGGCGAAGGATCCCTCGCCACGAATTGCTAGCCTTGGACGACGAGTACTTTCCATTATCGGTATGGAGCCTGTAAAGAGCAGAACTTATGAACCCACAGCTGCTCCTAATCCAAGTCTTGCTTGTTTAGTACGCTCAAATTCATGGTTCGACACGAGTGGAGGTAATTTCATGATTCATGCCAACTACTGGGAACTGCCGTACATGTGTGTCAACTTATGTCATTCGGTTTGCCCATAATTAGTTTATAGTGATATTATGTATCCTAGTGAAAGGAAGATTTTATTTTTTGCATTGTGCATATTATTTATTATATATGCTAATTAAATTGCACTCTGAATTTTGTCCGACAGGTCATCTTCCATTGTCATTTAGAACACCACCTGTTAGTCCTCCTCGATCCAGCTTTTTAACTGGAATGCGTAGGGTATGCTCTTTAGAATTTAAGCCGAATATGCTGAACGCATCAGATTCTGGATTAGCTGATGCCATCATGGGCTCTGGTGGACCGGCTAAGGTACCCGAAAGAAGCATTCTCCCTCAATCAGCCATCTATAATTGGAGTTGTGGGCACTTTTCAAGGCCACTACTTGCCGCCACTGATGATAGTGAACACATGACATCTAAAATAGAGGAAAGAGAAAAAATGGTCATCGATTATATTGCAAAATGCCAACGTTCTTGTGAGAATATTTCACTGTATTTCATTAGCTTATATGGATGCACAAGTGCATCGTTGAGATCGTAAGGCTCATGGTTTTTTTTATAATAAAATTTTATTGCAGCTGTCAGCCAGCTTAGTGAGCCAATTGCTAGATGGGATACAAAGTTTGAAACTGGTGCAAAAACTGCTGTTCTACAACCATTCTCGCCTATTGTGGTTGCATCGGATGAGAGTGAACAGATCAGGTATTTTGCACTTTTTTTTTTCTCTAGAAGATGAAATAGTGGTTGTATCTGTCATAGAAAGCTGATAATTGATTTTCATTTCTTCGAGAAATTTGATATATACTTTACCAATAGAAGAGTGGGTACATAAGATCATGTGCGTCCACTATGGCAACAAAGCAGGAACTATACACCAGGACTGACTCACTAAGAGCCACTCAAAAAGCTTTTACCTTGTCATGGCTGACTTATTAGTGATTTGATGCTTGACATAGATTTGATATCTTAATTACCAGAATTTGATTTGCTATGCTTGTAAGTTAGATTGGTCTGACTCCTGCTTCCGACATTAATAGTTTCAATGGTGTAGTAGTGTGTTACAACATTTTGCTCTCAGTTGCTTTCATTTTGGGCATTAAGGCCACTTGAAATTTCAGCAAATAAATTAAGTTAAGTTTAGTAAATTTAAATTTATTATTTCATGGTAGTGGGTGGGTGGTGAGTTGGTGGATTGTGAATGAGCAAGTAGAGGTGGGGTGGTGATATGTGATGGTAGTGAATGGCTGATTGTGAGTGGCTGATGGTGGCGGTGAATATGATGATGGTGTGTGAAGTGGTGGTGGTGAGTGGGTGGTAGTGGTGGTAGTGGTGGTGGTGAGGTGATTAATAGTTGTATACTCCCAGTGGCCATTCTAAAGAGATGATTAAATTGCTAATGACTTCCATATGCTTTTCAGTTATTACTGGATCCATTCATTAATCTTGTCTATCTGCATTTAACTCTCATATTCAAATATGTGTGCCACAGCTAGTCAAAGCATTTTACTATATGGCCACTTGCAATTACAAGTGCACGTTATCATTAGCTTGGTGAAAACCGTATGCACCTATAGGCTACCCAAGGTTCAATAGTGGCAGTTTTAGCTTCATACCGAGTCCATCTTCATTTTATTTGCCAATAGTGGACAAATGTAGTTGTGTTTGCCTATTCCCTCTCCACATATGTAGTCATAGTTAATGACGAAGGAAAAGGCATTTTGTTTATTATTTGTATTATTATTATTATTATTATTATATATAAATGTGTTTAAATCCTTGTTTAGCGAAACATTACAAGTTAAGTCTAGAACCACGACCACCTTACCTTAAGAAGTTATCAACACTTAAAATGATGTGCATCAGTGCATGACATTTTCCAGGTGTGTAAAAAGCTATGGATGTATTATAAAGCATAATAAAAAATTTATTAGAAATAACTTATAATGTTTCATATTCATAGTAAATATCAGCAACTTTTACCCTCATCATTTAGCCATGATATACTCATTTGTCCATTAAATCTAAATGTTTTACTAAACCGATTACCTTTTGCAGTTAATGAAGTAGATTCTAAAACAATTCCATCTCTTGCTCCTGGTTTATAATAATCCTATGACTTTCATCTTCTGTTTCCAGAGTATGGAATTATGAAGAAGCTTCTTTACTCAATTGCTTTGAAAATCATGACTATCCTGATAAGGGGATCTCTAAGCTTTGCTTAGTTAACGAGTTGGATGACAGCTTACTGCTTGTAGCCTCATGTAAATTCATAATCTTGTCATTTTATTCACGGGCTTCTCTTCATTTTTACATTCTTCTGAAAGAAGAGTCTATATATATAAAGAGTCTTCTCTGTGTTGCTCGACTTAGGTGATGGGAGTGTTCGCATATGGAAAGATTATACTATTAGGGGCGAACAAAGACTTATCACTGGATTCTTCTCCATCCAGGGGCAGAAAACTGGATTACAAAGTTTGAATACAGTTGTTGATTGGCAACAACAATCAGGATATCTAGTGAGTGCATACTATTTCAGACTCTTTGGTTCATCCTTATGAAGTTGTTAAACACATCTAGGTTCGGACAAGTCTATTCATTATCTTTTTGAATGTAGTATGCCTCAGGTGAATTGCCATCAGTAATGGTATGGGATTTAGAGAAAGAACAGCTGCTTAACTCTATTCCCTGGTCTTCAGAGTGTGGCATTTCTGCATTGGTAGGTTTCACTTGATTTGGTGCTTCTGTATTCTGGAACAATTTTTTGTTTGTTGTTGTAAAATTGGAGTCATTATTGCTATTCTTGATCTTAGATTTCTCATATACGTTCAGTAAAGGTAGTTTGCAAATGTGTCTACTTTTAATAGAAGTTGCAATGGAAACCTTTACATTTCTGATAAAAGAGATGTTCTTTTATGAATCTTGGCGCGACATCTGTGTTATTGCCTGCATGTATGTTGTATTGACCAATGTGCTTTCTTTCTAGTCTGCTTCGCAAGTGCATGGCGGTCATTTTGTAGCTGGTTTTCTTGACGGAACAGTCAGAGTATACGACATACGAGCCTCTGAACCGTGAGTATTTATTGATGAAATTATCACTAATTCCATTTGCGTCTTTCAATGGGAAACATGATTTGGAGGATTATATACACAGAACTCGGAGTTTGTTTACTATTATTAGAAGAAAAAAAATGAACTTGTAATAGAACTATTGAGCTACATCATACCGTAAAGCAATTTGTACAGCTGTGTTCCTAGACATTCTTGTTGGTGATTAAGCCAGCCCCTGAAGGGAATTGCAGTCGGTAAATGTTATAATTGTGTCTGTTGTTGATGTTATCTGTGTTGACTTAGACCTACACGCTAAAACTACCAGAACTTCCTATGTTTTAGAGACATTTAAATAAGATGCTCTCTTTTTCTTGATGAATCAAGAGTTAATCTGATAATTGATTTGCGGTTCAAAATTGAATTTTAATGAGAGGTAAAGATGACTGGAATAAGACTATTTCAGAAAATTTCTAATCAAGATTATTATTTGAAATTATAGACTTGTCAGTCTAAGCCGACCGCACACTCAGAAAGTTGAGAATGTTGTTGGAATTGGTTTTCAACCTGGACTCGGTCCTCTCAAGGTAAATACAAGCAAATTCAGTTAGTATTTTAAACATGTGATGTTGACAGTTATTTCCAACTTATTGACATCTTATTGAATTGTGTTCTCCCTTTTTCCCCAGATTGTGAGTGCATCTCAAGCGGGTGACATTCAATTCCTTGATATCAGAAATCAAAAGGAAGCATACCTTACTATTGATGCTCATAGAGGATCTCTTACAGCTTTAGCTGTCCACAGACACGCCCCACTTATTGCCAGTGGGTCTGCCAAACAACTCATCAAAGTATTCAGCCTGGAAGGAGAGCAATTAGGAACTATAAGGTATTACCCCACTTTCATGGGCCAGAAAATTGGATCTGTCAGCTGCCTCACATTCCATCCGTATCAAGTATTGCTGGCTGCTGGTTCTGCCGATGCTTGTGTTTCCATCTATGTTGATGATGGTCCTCATTCAAGATAAAAGAGACTACTGTACTACGTCTGACATGAAGAATGATCTGACATGTGCGTCTTGGACAGTCAGCCATATCTGCTCTAATTTTCTGCGGAGCTGCTGTACGATATAATCAAGCTGGCTTAGTGCAGGGTGGCGACTGAGGAAGAATATTTACCACCCTCGGGCTGGGCTAGAGACTGGTGGCATATGTTGGAAGGAAGACGTACAGTGTGTTTGGTGGCTCAGTTTAATAAGCTTACCTTGTATTTAATATATTGTTCAAATGTATATATCTTTCTTTCTTTCTATGTTATTAGGCGGTGGCGTCTTCTTTGTTTTATTTTTAATTTAACCTCAATTAGTTTTTCAGGTATTACTTTGTATTTCTCCGTACTCCATTTCCCCGATTTGTACAAATAAATTAAATAGTTATTAATGGTTATAAAATATCATAAGTTAGCCCTAGTCTTTCTGGGTTGGTAACTGCAACAGTCTTAAATGATAAATTTTCTGTCAGCAATTCCTTTTTGTTTTGGCATTAAGTTATTTATTTAAGTGCTTACCTTAATTTAAGTATTTAATTTATTATTTATTATCACAATATCACTACCACCATCATTACCACAGTTCCCCGATCACCACCACAAAAATACTACCACCACAATACAATAATAATCCACTAACATAAAAACACAACAACATAACAACAACACACCACCACAACACAACAACTGATGCGGAGCAACTTGCGCTTCAGTATACGGAGAAGCGGGTTCATCCTAAGGTGTGTTAGCAAGCGGTGCACGTTACCGAGAGAAGGCGTCGAGAGTCCGATTAGGTCGTGTAATACCTCGTTTCGAAGAGAACGGCGACGCGGTCCAAAGTCATCAGCTTTGCTCATGAGCTGTGGACTTCTGGGCCCATCCGGAGTGTTTTACTATTTTATTTTTAATTTTAAATATTTTTAAATAGGTTTCCTTATTTTCAAAATTAGATTTGGCCGGTTATATTTTATGTTTCCTAATTAGTGGGCTTTGTTTACTATATAAACAGTGTTAGGGTAGTAGGGAAAGACAGAGTTCTTTCATTCGTGCCTTGGGTTCGAATTCAAGTATCATCGTCCCTTTGCCCACACGCGCTGCATCAGAGTGGTATCAGTTTCCAGTCGTTCCTGCGCAGGTGGCTCCTAAACAAAGGCGTGCAGTCGTTGAGGAAGCAGCCCTCGAAGAGGAGAATCGGAGGATCAACGCAGTCAATGACGATCTGGTGCAATGCTGAGTTGCGTCGGCAGTTGGATTTTGTGACTCTTCGGATGCACTACCTCCTTACGCGACGTCCCAATGTTGCGGCTGGTACTGGTGAGGATGCCAATCCGTTCGGAGTTGTTCGGCAGGATCGTCGTTAGGAGTCTGATTTTAAGGTTGATATCCCAGAGTTTGATGGCAGCCTTAAAGCGGAGGAGTTCATCGATTCGCTTGCTCAGGTTGAGGAGATTTTGGACTTCAAGGAAGTTCTGGAGGACCGTCGTGTTTCACCGGTTGCTATCCGATTGCGGGGATGCGCACAGGCGTGGTGGCAGCAGTTGAAGAAGACTCGTGCTCGGGCTGGGAAGGACAAGGTCTCCGGGTGGGATAAGTTCAAGAAACACCTCAGAGCTGCTTTTCTTCCTTTTAACTTTGAGAGAGAGCTGTACTAGCGTTTCCAGAATTTGCGGCAGAGTTCTTATTCGGTGGAAGAGTACACCACGGATTTTTATCAGATGATGTCTCGGATTGATATCAATGAATCCCCCATCCAGTTGGTTTCAAGGTATATTGGTGGCCTTCGCCTTCAGTTACAGGATGTGCTAAATATATTTTACCCGATGTCGGTATCCGAGGCTCACCAGCATGCGTCCCAGGCAGAGAAGCAGCTGCTGAGGCGTTTGGCCACGGGGTCTCGGCAAACCCCGATTTCAGCGGTTCCCCCCTTGATTCCCCGTCCTTCTGAGTTCTCCCCACAGCTCACAATCCAACGGTGGCTGCCCAAGGACGTGGCAGTGGATGCTTTCGATGTTTTAGTTGTGGCAAACCCGGTCATCGAGCTTCCGAGTGTCGCAAGGCATCCTCCGGCTCGCGCGGCCTTTTCAAATGATGCGAGTGATGCTGCTGTTGCAGCCCCAGAGGGTCCCCCAGTTTTCGATGATTATGGTGATGTTCCGGAAGAGATTTAGGAGGTAACAGGCGATGTTGGACCTGTTTTGATGTTGAGGCGTACTTTCCTAACCCCTCGCGCTCCTGAGCAATCTGAGTGGATACGGAACAACATGTTCCAGTCGACTTGCACGATCGGGGGAAAAGTCTACACTTTTATTATTGATGCAGGGAGTTGCGAGAACGTAATTTCAGAGGTGGCAATATCCAAATTGGGGCTGTCCATGGAGGGTCATCCGAAGCCATACAAGCTGGCGTGGCTTAGTAAAGGTACTGACGTCACGGTTTCTAAACGTGTGTTAGTGTCTTTGTCGATTGGTCCTACTTATTGCGATGAGATTTATTTTGTGTGGTTCCTATGAATGCTTGTCATTTGCTACTTGGTCGCCCCTGGCAATATGACCATGCTGTCATCCATGATGGGCGTTGATAGAGCCTATTTATACGCACTATTTAGATCCTAACACTGTGCTTGTTTGCATTATTTTGTGTACAAGATTACTGATTTCCGGTGTTTTTGTATTCCAGGACAAAACAAGGACCTAAGTCGGATACACGCTAATAGGCGCGTTTAAGGAGCGCAACACACAGCCTGCGGAGCTAGCAGCGCAAACAGGATAGGAAGTGGCAGATTCAGACTGCGGTGCGCTAACCAACTGCGCGAACCAACGTGCACAGTGAGCCATGCGCAGGGTAGCGGTGTTTCCAAATCTTGAACACCGTAGGATTTGGAAGTTGCCAACACTGTCCTCGGGCCTCACAAGCAGTATATAAAGAGAGGAAGGCTAGGGTTTGAGAGATATCAAGGAGAGAGAGCCGGAACTGAAAAAAACACGAGCTGCCACTGAGGACTTGCGCCAACTAACTGCGCGAACCGAGACACAGCAACCTGCATGCACCTGCTTGTTACTGTTTCCTTGGACACTTTAGCTTTTATTTACTATTTCTATGATGTTTACCACTAGCATGTCTAGCTAAACACTTTGTATCGGTTGGGCATGATTCTATGAGTATTTCCTTTGAGACTTGTGCTTAATGCATAGTTTGTTTGCTTGTATTAATTCTGTGCACACGGTTGACAGCTAGTTGTATGAGTAGGGGAAGCCTTGAACCGCAATCTTACTCTTACTACTTGTTGTTATATGTTAAACTAGTTGGTAGCTTGACGGTGACAACTGGGAGTAACGCGCTAGGATAATCAGCTGCTACTGTGATAGGATTCGTAGCTACTTAGACTAGTTTCAAGAATTAAAGCTCATGGACTTTGATCGGAACATGTGCACATGTTAGGAAGCCTTGATCGGACACTAACTTCAGTAAATCGAACTATAGACGTTTAGAGTCGATGATAAGGAATACATTCATAGAGGATTGTCTTTACCGATACTTTTCATAGTCATAGTACTTAATCTCTACTGCATGCGCACGTCTAGTGCAAAATCTGCTTTCACTACTGTTCATTCGCGCACCTGCGCAACCCAATCACTCACAACCCCAATTTCGTAAGTTGTAGGTTGCTAGCTAGAACGAGTCTGCTTGCTCCTTGTGGGATCGACCCTGACTTAGCCGCTATACTAAGTGGAGAAGGAAGGATTAATTTGACGCGTACAACGACGCGCGATCAAATTTTGTTGCCGTTGCCGGGGAGCAACACAGATAAGTTTTAACTAGTTTAAGTTTTCTTTTACAGTAGTTAGTTATTTCTGTTTGCTTTTTTTTCCTCATTGTTGTTTCTGACAGCGCGCAATCAACATCAGCCTGCGCAACCTTGAAACAGTTGCGCTGTGCAGATTATAGTTGCGCAGTGACAGACGCAACAACTTAGTTGTCTTTTAATTTCGTTTTCTTTGAGATTTAGAACAGGTCATGGAGGATAACAGTGTCATAGGGGATAACTTAGGGGATAGAACCCCAGAGGGACATAACAATGCGAGGGTAGATAACCGCGCAGTTCGGTTCAGAGAGGAAGTGCAGCGCGAAGTTGAAGCAAGGATAGCCGCTGAAGTGTATAATGCGCCACCCGCGCGATAGGTCGCGCGACGCAGAACAGTGCGCGAGATGTCAGCTCCGATCACGGTTAACCAGCCATGGTGCATAGTGCTTCCACCAGACGGTCATTTTGAGCTAAGGAGCTCGCTCATTCATCACATACCCAAGTTTCACGGGATGAACAACGAGAACCCAGTCAAGCATGTGCTCTAGTTATCTGCGAGAACATGAAGGCCGAAGGGGAGAGCGACGAAGCGCTGAAGATGAAGGCGTTCCCTTTTTCATTGTGTGATACGGCCAGGCATTGGCTGATGAGCTTACCAACAGGATCTATTCACACATGGGAGCAGCTCCAGAAGAAGTTCTTGGACAAAGTCTATCCTGCACCAAGATCGCGCTACTCAGGAGGGAATTGGCCGCACCTAGGCAGGGCGCAGGAGAATCACTATCGGAGTATTATGAGCGTTTCAGGGAACTGGAGGCTAACTGCTACAATCACGGCCTGCCCCAAAATGTACTAATAGAGAATTTCCAATGGAGCTGAGATTATTGAATGCATGCGCAGGCGGCGACATTTGCAACATGTACCCAGAGGACGCGTGGCAGCTGATAGAAGACTCTGCTGGACAGGTAAGACATCACCTAACACTTGAGAATAGTCGTGCTCGTTCTGTGCATCAAGTAGAAACAAGCGCTGAGATAAAGGAGATGAAGGCCATGCTGCAAAAGTTGATGAATGCGCAAGGGGCGCAACCAGCTGCGCCAAGGGTGTACGAGTTCTGTACGTCCCTTGAGCACAAAACCGATGCATGTCCCACGCTTTTTGAGGAATCAGGAGATGTCAATGCTCTAGGAGAATGGGATAATAGAGGGCCGTAGAGGCAGAATCAGCCGCGTTTTGGACTAGCCGCAAATGGGTTCAGATGGAAGGAGGACAACAATTTCCAAAGGCAGTCCGCGGAGTAGCGCGCACCACAGCAGACGCAACAAGCTGCGCCCTATAATCCACCATATCGCCCCACTGACGCGCCAGCGCAAAATAACCAGCAGCCGCGGCGATCCTTAGAAGATATTGTGGGCCAGCTAGCAGACACAGTGCGCAAGAATGTTGAGAAGTATGACAAGAGGTTCGAGTCCATTGAAAAGCAGTTGTCACAGATAGCTACCACGGTGTATGAGCTGAAAAAGAGCGATGGCAACCTGCCTTCGCAAGTGATTCAGAATCCCAAGGGAGGAGTCAACGCAGTGACACTGAGGACTGGGCGCACAGTAGGAACAAAGCAGACTGCAAAGGCGCCCGCGCAACCAGTTGCGCAAGCTCCAGAGCCAGCACAGCCAGATGCGCAACCAGCAGTGCAAGCCACAAACCAGCAAGGCGAGGCGCCAGGTATGGCGCAATCGAAACACAAAGACATGAATCGTACTAACATACCTGCACCTTTTCCTGTACAGGCACCATTGGCTAGGAAGGAGGCGCTTGATAAGGAGCTCTACGAGTTATTCAGTAAGGTGGAAATAAACATTCCCTTATTGAAGCAGTTCGGCAGATCCCTAGGTACGCCAAGTTCTTAAAGGAGTTGTGCACAAACAAGAGGAGGAAAGGCGAGTGCGCGCAAGTAATGCTACATGCGCATGCCTCAGCAATCGTGCAACATAAGGTACCACCTAAATGCCGGGATCCAGGTACGTTCACCATCCCATGCACCTTAGGTAAGACCACAGTAAGTAACTGCATGATTGACCTAGGCGCATCTATAAATGTGCTTCCCTATTCCTTGTATGCGTCATTGCGCCTTGGTTCACTAAAGCCTGCAGGCCTCACCATTCAACTAGCAGATCGGTCGTGCAAACAACCGACGGGCATGATAGAGGACGTCCTCGTCCGAGTAGGAGAGCTGGTGTTCCCAGCAGATTTCTACATCTTAGAGATGGAGGGTGAGTCGAGCAAGGGAAGTGCGCAGATCCTATTGGGTAGACCATTTCTGGTGACAGCGCGTACCAAGATAGACGTGTGGAGGGGTACGCTCTCAATGGAAGTTCACTTGAACATATTTAAAGGGATGCAGCACCCTCATGAGGACGCCATAGTACACGCGTTGGACAGCATAGACGACTTGGTCGCGGATGCGCAGTGTGCGAGTGCAACAGAAGGACCAGGGCCGCTGACACAGGCAGAAATGGAGGCGCATGAGGATGAGCTGAGCAGTGCGCAACCAGTATCCAGACAGGTACACACCGCTAATAAAATCTTGCCCCCTATTGAACAGGCACCCAAGGTCGAGCTGAAGCAACTCCCCGAGCACCTCAAGTACATATTCTTGGGAAATGAGGACACCCTGCCAGTAATCATAAAGAAAGGATTAGAAGAGGAGCAGGAGGCGTGATTACAAGAGGTGCTGCGCAAGAATCAGCGCGCTATTGGATGGACACTTGCTGACCTGCGCGGAGTGAGCCCGGACGTATGCATGCACAGGATTCTATTGGAAGATGGTGCCAAACCATCCAGGGAGCCTCAGCGCAGATTGAATCCGAATATGATGGAGGTGGTACAGAAGGAGATCCTAAAGCTGCTTGACGTAGGTGTCATCTACCCAATCTCAGACAGCAAATGGGTGAGTCCAGTGCACGTTGTACCGAAGAAAGGAGGAATCACAGTGGAGGAGAATCCGCAGGGCGAGCTAGTTCCCAAGCGCATGCAAACTGGATGGCGCATGTGCATCGACTACAGAAAGCTTAACGCAGTCACGCGCAAGGATCATTTTCCGTTGCCCTTCATGGACCAGATGCTAGATCGATTAGCGGGGAAGCCATACTTTTGCTTCCTGGACGGGTACTCAAGGTACAATCAGATACCCATAGCTGCGGAGGATCAAGAAAAAACTACGTTTACCTGCCCATTCGGTACGTTTGCGTTTCGGCGCATGTCGTTTGGGCTGTGTAACGCGCCAGGTACGTTCCAACGTCTAGTCATGAGCATCTTTTCTAATATGATTGGTACATGCATAGAGGTGTTCATGGATAATTTTACTGTGTACGGAGGTACCTTTGACGCATGCTTAATTAATCTTGAAAGGTCTTAGCGCGCTGCATTTCAAAAAACTTAGTGCTCAATTATGAAAAATGTCATTTTATGGTATCACATGGAGTAGTACTAGGACACATTATCTCGCAGGAGGGGATCAAGATCGATAAAGCCAAAATAGATCTTATTTCAAATCTGCCTTATTCCACTAACGTGCGCGATGTGAAATCATTCCTTGGGCATGCAGGGTTTTACAGGCGTTTCATAAAAGATTTTTCTAAGATTTGTATACCCCTGTCTAACCTCTTGCAAAAGGATGTGTGTTTCGAATTCACTGATGAGTGCAGGGCTGCTTTTGACAAGCTGACGAGTGCGCCAGTGATGCGCGCGCCAGACTGGAGCCTGGCGTTCGAACTGATGTGCGACGCAAGTGACTATGCGGTAGGTGCAGTCCTGGGACAGCGCGTGGACAAGAAGCCGCATGTCATCTATTATGCATCGCGCACACTGGACGCTGCGCAGAGGAACTACACCACCACAGAAAAGGAACTTCTGGCAATCGTGTTTGCACTGGAGAAGTTCCGCTCATATGTTCTAGGCGCCAGAGTCATCGTCTACACAGACCACGCAGCAATCCGTTACCTGATGTCCAAGAAAGAGACTAAGCCGCGCCTGATGCGCTGGGTGCTCCTACTTCAGAAGTTCGACTTGGAAATCAAGGATAAGAAGGGAACGGAGAACACAGTCGCTGACCACTTGAGCAGGATAGTGAAAGCGCACGAGCACCTGACGAGCACCTGATGGCGCTGACAGGTAAGGGACCATGGTATGCGCACATTGCGAATTACCTGGTCACAGGTACGTTTCCTCCTCATTTCACTAAAACCCAATGCATGAGATTAAAATATGAGTCCAGGTATTACATTTGGGATGATCCGTATATGCTCAGAATAGGACCTGATCAGATTTTGAGGCGATGCGTGCCTGACCATGAAGTTAACTCGGTTTTAATATTTTGTCATGCGCACGCATGTGGAGGACACTTTGGTCCATAGCGCACGAGCAGAAAGATCCTGGATTGCGGATTTTATTTGCCACACTTGTTTAGTGACTCCTATAACCACCACTGCAGGAATTGTGACAGGTGTCAGCGCACAGGGGGAATATCAGTGCGCAATGAGATGCCGCAGACGCCAATACTAGTGGATGAAGTATTTGATATTTGGGGGATTGACTTCATGGGGCCATTTCCTCCATCTTCCGGTTATGAGTACATATTGGTCGCAGTGGACTATGTCTCAAAATGGGTTGAGGCTAAGGCCACCTGAAAGGATGATGGTAAGACGGTCGCTGACTTTTTGAGAACTAACATGTTCTGCAGGTACGGGGTGCCTAAGGCAATCATAAGCGAAAAGGGGACCCACTTTTGTAATAGGATAGTGGCGCAGGTATTCAAGCATTATGGAGTGCGCCACAAGACGTCCACCGCCTACCATCCTCAGACAAATGGCCAGGCCGAGGTTTCCAACCGAGAGATCAAGCGCATCCTGGAGAAAACTGTGAGACCATCGCGCAAGGACTGGAGCCAGCGCCTTGACGATGCGCTATGGGCATACAAAACTGCACATAAGACACCGATTGGTACTTCACCGTTTCGGTTGGTTTATGGAAAAGCGTGCCACCTGCCAGTGGAGTTGAAACACAAGGCATACTGGGCATTGCGCGTTTGCAATCTGAACCTAGACGAGGCTGGTAAGAAGCGCGCATTTGAGCTAAGCGAGTTAGAGGAGCTGCGCCTAGATGCATATGAGGGGCTGCGCGACTACAAGGCGCGCACAAAAGCATTTCACGACAAACACATCCTCAGACGCACCTTTGAGCCAGGAGACCAGGTACTATTGTTCTCCTCGCGCCAAAGCTAATGCCTGGGAAGCTGCGCAGCAAATGGACGGGACCATACACGGTTACCAAGGTTTTCCCTTACGGAACAATCGAGTTAGAAAACGAGCACCAGCATCGTTTTCAGGTCAATGGGCAGAGAGTCAAAAAGTATTTAGGAGAACCTTGGGATGACACAGCACGCGAAGTTGACTTGGCAGAGCCAGAAATAGAAGATGCGCAAGTTGCTGCGCCAGAGTCGCAACCAGATGCACCTGAGGGAGAACTGGAAACTATTACTCATATTTCTTCCCCCTCATTAACTAACCTCGTTACTTATGATTTGTTACATGATGTTAACCACGCTGACCACCCTTTCGTTCCTTTGCACAGGACTAAGAAGAACGCAACGCGCACACGAGCGTGGGGACACTCAGGAGCAAGAGTGGGGGGGGGGGGTCACTGGCGCACTTCTAAGCAAGTAACGAGGTACGGTCGAGCCAACGACGTTAAACAAAGGCACTTGTCGGGAGGTAACCCGACACGTTTTACTTTTACACGTTTTTTTATAGTTTTTTTTTGAGTGTTTTTAGCTAGTTTAGGACTTGCAGTTTTTAGTCACGCAGCAGTACGCAGGTCAGTGCGCAGAAAAGATGCGCCAGACAAGGGGTATAAAAGGAAAGGACTTAGAAAAATTTCAGCATTTTCACATTTCGACCGTTGAAAGAAAACCCCTGCCCTCAGCCTCCGCTCACCGTCTGACAATCAACCAAGCCTCCGTTCAGAAAGATTTGAGGAGCTTACCGTCGCACGTACGCCAGGTAACCCTTCCCTTCAGTTTGAGCCGATTCAATTAAGGTTTTGTGCGATAGAGGAGTTGCCCTAGGTTTGAAATCGCACCGAATTCGTCCGCACCGTTTGGAGTTCTGGGTACTGGGTTTTGTTGACAGAGGTTAGGCGACCTTAAGGTAACAGTTTGAGGGCATAATTCGGAGTTTGGATTCTTGGACATTTGTTGAGCATTGACCGTAGTTGACCCGAAGTAAGCAGCGCACCATGAGGCCCGCAGAGGATCAAGAGACCCCAGCATCGTTCTCCAGCAAATATGACGCCTTCATGAGACTAGAGATGTACGGGACCCCGTACCTCAGCAGGGCTTCCTGCGCGAAGTCGGGTTGGAGGAGCTGATTGTGGAGAAGCTCGTGCTGGCGGGCTGGGAAGCGCTGTTGGAGGTCAACAGCGCAGCTGATAAAGAGGATACGTGCGAGTTCTTGGCATCGCTG
Source organism: Umbilicus rupestris (assembly GCA_963678935.1). Lineage (NCBI taxonomy): Eukaryota > Viridiplantae > Streptophyta > Magnoliopsida > Saxifragales > Crassulaceae > Umbilicus > Umbilicus rupestris. The sequence goes on along the minus strand of OY787610.1, from coordinate 10,608,712 downwards.
GAGACTGCCGACTTGGAAATCAGATACCGGCACCGAGGGGTGTGGTATATAGCCTCGGCCAAGAAGCTGAAGCGCACGCTGAGGTGCGCCAAGGTGCGTGAGGAGGATGTGGACACGCACCCAAATCAGGAGGCATGGCGTGAGATGGCGACCGGCCAAGTTTTTGCCGCGAGGCGCAGCCGAGGACGCGAGCTGCGCGACCCGTGGATGTTCTACCTCTGGCGCATGGTCGCCTATGCAATCATCGGGTGCTTTAATTGTGCGCCAAAGATCAGCCTGCTAGACATGGATATACTGAAGGGGTTCTACTACGGGAAGAAGGTGCTGTTTGTATCAAACATGGTGGTACATTGGAGTCGGGTCAGCACAAAAGGGCCGCTGACTTGCGGAGGAATGATCACGCACCTGCTGCGTGCGCTGCATAAGAACCGGAAGTGCCCGAGCACACGGTAGTTCCAGCCGTCCCCCTTGATCGTGCCCATATGCTGCAGCTCCGAGCGGTGACTGCGAGAGAGGACGGGTCCTTAGAATGGTGCTACCAGCTGCAGCCGGCTAGAGCGCCGAGGCACAGAGCAGAGAGTAGCGCGCAGCCAAAGGGGGCAGACCTGAGCGTAAGTCCACCTTCAGGGTGGAAATTTGGAGATTATATCCCCCCCTCCTCAGTCTGCGTAGGCCGCCTCCAGGGTCCCCCAGCGAGCAGCGCAAGCCAACCAACCCTCCTGCACAATCACCGGTCCATTCGGCAGTGCGCTCCCCAGTAGTAGACCCGGTACAAGCACCTGCAGCACCCCCTGCGCAGCCCTCTGTACAGAGGCCCTCCTCTGAGGGCAATCCCATCATAGGTTCGAGCTCAGACTCAATATGGGACCCTATCTCGGAGGACGATCTCGTGACCCAGCCCGCAGCAGTTTCCGTCGTGCCGCCAGCCTCTAGTTCAGAATATGAGACAGATTCCACAGATGAGGAGGCGCAAGGATCCGCGGCTGAGTCCAGCTCCGAGGATGTCTAGGGACGCAGGGAGGGCGCTCATTACTCTCGGGTGGTTTCTTATCTTTTTTGAAAACTATTGCTTGATGTTATTTTGCTATTTTGTGCTAAATATTTCGTGAACTCGTGACTATGTCTTTGCTGCGATGACTATGTTTTTCTTTCTTATGTCCTTTGTTTTATTTGCATGCATGTGTGCGCTCTCCGTTGCGCTTGAGCATGAGTCGTGGGGACACGTCTCTGTTTAAGTGTGGGGGGGGGGGGGGGGGGGGGCGTTACATTTACATTTCACGTTTTTTTTGAGCTTTGTAGTGTAGCTTAGTTTAGTTGAAGGGAATAGTAGCAGTAGTGCGCTTGTGTGCGGGTTGCGCACACTTTTCGACTTGTATTGCCCTATTCATCTTGCATGCGCTGCTATCAACTGTTTAGTATATTTTTCTATTTTTTCTGGTCCTATTAGTTGGGATATACAGGGGATGTGGAGTTGACAGAAAAGCTCTAGAGAGGCGGTTAGTCGTTTTTGATTCGAAGGTAAGGTACATGGGTGAGAGCGCTAGTGGAGGCCGGTGCTTCGCGACCTTCGGAACAATAGAGCACGCTCAGCCACGCAGATGTCGAAGACGAATACCCAAAGCGTGGCGAGGTGGGAAAACAGACCACCTTTCCTTTGGAAGTCGAGCAAGGGAAGGCGGGCGCGGGTGTAAACGCGTGCGCTGACCTTCGCAAATAGATCAAGGAGGGAGAGCGGAGCGTTGTTCCATAGCTGCTATCCGAAGGCCGAGACTGGAACCGTTCTGGGAACATAGGAACCGTAGATAAAGCTGTACAAAAAAAAGAAAAAAACACGAGCAGATGATATGCACCAAAGAAACCAGCATGCGCACAACTCTGTACCAGCGTGCGCAAATTCACAAGAAAATCATCAAGAAAGCTCGAGTTCCTAGGAAGTGCGCGAAAGAATCACGCACCAGAAGAAACTTGCGCAATTAACCATATACCCGTACTCGAAGTAAAGACTGACAACCCGGAGCCTATGAAGAGCTATCTCCCAGCCATCCGAAATAATTTCCATCCCAGCTGAGAGGTAACGAATTTCGGAATTGTTATATTAAAACTGTTGAAGGCATGTGCGCGCAGGTGACAGAGCAACGCAGGGAGAACGGTTGTGCAGATCGCGCCTGAGTGCAAGACTGTGCGCTAGACTCCAGAGAGGTAATTGTGTCCGTGCTTGAGTACTTGTTCGGGACGAACAAACGCAAGTGTGGGGGGTTTGATAGAGCCTATTTATACGCACTATTTAGATCCTAACACTGTGCTTGTTTGCATTATTTTGTGTACAAGATTACTGATTTCCGGTGTTTTTGTATTCCAGGACAAAACAAGGGCCTAAGTCGAATACACGCTAATAGGCGCGTTTAAGGAGCGCAACACACAGCCTGCGGAGCTAGCAGCGCAAACAGGATAGGAAGTGGCAGATTCAGACTGCGGTGCGCTAACCAACTGCGCGAACCAACGTGCGCAGTGAGCCATGCGCAGGGTAGCGGTGTTTCCAAATCTTGAACACCATAGGATTTGGAAGTTGCCAAACTGTCTTCGGGCCTCACAAGCAGTATATAAAGAGAGGAAGGCTAGGGTTTGAGAGATATCAAGGAGAGAAAGCCAGAACTGAAAAACACACAAGCTGCCACCGAGGACTTGCGCCAACAGACTGCGCGAACCGAGACACAGCAACCTGCACGCACCTGCTTGTTACTGTTTCCTTGGACACTTTAGCTTTATTTACTATTTCTATGATGTTTACCACTAGCATGTCTAGCTAAACACTTTGTATCGGTTGGGCATGATTCTATGAGTATTTCCTTTGAGACTTGTGCTTAATGCATAGTTTATTTGCTTGTATTAATTCTGTGCACACGGTTGACAGCTAGTTGTATGAGTAGGGGAAGCCTTGAACCGCAATCTTACTCTTACTACTTGTTGTTATATGTTAAACTAGTTGGTAGCTTGACGGTGACAACTGGGAGTAATGCGCTAGGATAATCAGCTGCTACTGTGACAAGATTCGTAGCTGCTTAGACTAGTTTCAAGAATTAATAGCTCATGGACTTTGATCGGAACATGCGCACATGTTAGGAAGCCTTGATCGGACACTAACTTCAGTAAATCGAACTATAGACGTGTAGAGTCGATGATAAGGAATACATTCATAGAGGATTGTCTTTATCGATACTTTTCATAGTCATAGTACTTAATCTCTACTGCCTGCGCACGTCTAGTGCAAAATCTGCTTTCACTACTGTTCATTCGCGCACCTGCGCAACCCAATCACTCACAACCCCAATTTCGTAAGTTGTAGGTTGCTAGCTAGAGCGAGTCTGCTTGCTCCTTGTGGGATCGACCCTGACTTAGCCGCTATACTAAGTGGAGAAGGAAGGATTAATTTGATGCGTACAATGACGCGCGATCAGGCGTACCAACATGTACTATTTCCTGTTTCGCAGCAAGAAAATCGTGCTCCTCCTAGTGAAGCCCCAGGCTGTGTCGGCGGCTGCGGCTAACACCACCTTGTTGTCTCGGGCCCCCTTTCAGGCAGCAATGGAGGAAGTTGGTATGGTTATTATTATGTTCTGTGAGATGATTAGTATTGATAGTGCTGTTGCCCCTCCCGGCAGCATCCAGCCCTTTTTGCAGGAGTTCGTTTACGTGTTCCCTCCAGTCTTTACCACCTGAACTCCCACCCCTACATGATATTCAGCATCAGATTGATCTGGTTCCGGGTGCTGCCTTGCCAAATCGTCCCCATTACCGGATGAGTTCGAAGGAACATAAGGAGCTATGGAAACAGGTCGAGGAGCTGCTGTTCAAAGGGCACATTCCTGAAAGCCTCAGTCCTTGCGTCGTTCCTGCCCTTCTCACCCTTAAGAAGGATGGCACTTGGCGGATGTGCGTGGATAGTCGCTCGATCAACAAGATTACGGTGCGTTATCGGTTCTCCATCCCTAGTCTTGATGACTTGTTGGATCAGTTGAGCGGTGCTTGTGTCTTCAGCAAGCTGAATTTGAAAAGTGGCTACCATCAGATTCGTATTCGACCGAGGGATGAGTGGAAGACAGTGTTTAAGACGCGAGAGGGCCTATTTGAGTGGCTGGTGATGCCATTTGGCCTCTCTAATGCACTCAACACTTTTATGCGCATCATGAATTAGGCTTTGCGCCCCTTTATTGGGAAGTTCGCGAGAAGTGTTGTTGGTGCTGCGACGGGACAAGTTCTTTGCTGCCACGGTGAAGTGTACGTTTTAACCAATTCTGTGAACTTTTTGGGTTATGTGGTATCTCGGAATGGGCTTCATACAGATCCGACTAAAGTGGTAGCCATCGAGCAATGGCCGCGACCGAATTCCATCACCGAGGTACGGAGCTTTCACGGTTTGGCTTCCTTTAATCACCGTTTCATTCCTCATTTCAGCGAGATTATGGCCCCAATCACGGACTGCATGAAGGGCCGTACATTCTCCTAGACGGACGATGCAGAGTCAGCCTTCATGGAAGTTAAGCGACGCTTAACTTCTGCCCCGATCTTGGTACTCCCGGATTTTACTCAGCGTTTTGATCTTCACTGCGATGCATCTAAGACGGATATCGGTGCTGTCCTCAGTTAGTCGGGCAGACCAGTTGCGTACTTTAGCGAGAAACTCTCGGGTGCTAAGTTGTGGTTCAGCACTTATGATATGGAGTTCTATGCTGTTGTTCAGGCAGTTAAGCATTGGCGTCACTATCTGTTTCAACGAGAGTTCGTGTTGTATACGGACCATGACTCTTTGAGTCACCTTGGTAGCCAGGACAAGGTCTCACATAGGCATGTGTCGTGGGTCTCCTACCTGTAGTAGTTTACCTTCGTGATAAAACATAAGGCAGGGGTGTCTAATTGAGTGGCTGATGCGTTGAGTCGATGACTTAGGTTGCTTGCTGAGTTGCGAATTGCAGTTCTCGATTTTGAGTCATTTGTAGACTTATATATTGGTGACCCGTTCTTTTCCCATGTCCTGACTCAGATTCAGCAAGGCGTGGCTTCCTCCGAGTTCGTAGTTGAGGATGGGTTTCTGTTTCGTGGCATTCAGTTATGCATTCCAGATTGCAGCTTGCGCCCTTAGTTGATTCAGGAGCTGCATAACGAGGGCCATGTGGGCCGGGATCGCACGTTTCAGCTCCTTACGGCATCTTACCATTGGCCGTCTATGCGCAAAGAAGTGGACAGATTTGTTCAGCGTTGTCGCATATGCCACTTGGCGAAGGGCACAACAACCAACGCCGGTCTCTACATGCTGCTGCTCATCCTAACGCAACGTTAGTCCGATACTAGCATGGTTTTTATCCTTGGCCTTCCCCGGACTCAGCGTGGTTCGGATTCTATCTATGTGGTGGTTGATCGATTCTCGAAGATGGTGCATTTCATTCCGTGTAAACGTACCGCTGATGCCGTCCATCTTGCCCTGTTATTCTTTCGGGAGGTCTATCGCCTTCATGGCTTACCAGCTTCTATTGTATCAGACCGGGACACTAGGTTCGTGAGTCACTTTTGGCGCAGCTTGTGGCGGATGGTGAACACTCGACTCAACTTCAGCAGCGCCTATCACCCACAGACTGATGGCCAATCAGAGATGGTGAACAGTTCCTTAGGAAACTTATTTTGCAGCTTGATGGGCGATCACCCGAAGTCTTGGGACCAGAAGCTGCCTCAGGCCTAGTTCGCCCACAACCATGCGGTCATCCGGAGCACTGGTTTCAGTCCATTTCAGGTGGTGTATGGAGTTGTAACGAGAGGGCCATTGGACTTGCTTGCGGTGCCCAGCAAGGCGTGACCGCATGGGACTACCGAGGCGCTGATGGAGCAGCTTGCTCAGACTCACCAGCGGACACGTGATAATCTTGTTGCTGCCACATCCAGGTAGAAAGCCCATGATGACTTAAAGCGCCGTGCTGTGGAGTTTGACGTCGGAGATTTCGTCTGGGCCATCCTCACCAAGGATCGTTACCCGGCCTATGAATACAGCAAGCTGGCGGCTGGGAAAATTGGGCCCATGGAGATCGTCGAGAAGATAAACCAGAATGCATATCGCCTCTGCTTGCCAAGTCATGTTCACACTTCTGATGTGTTCACCGTCAAGCATTTGGTCCCATTTTGCGGCAATTCTTCTGACGAGGACGCGAGTGCAGATTCGAGGGCGAATCTTCTCAACCCTGGAGGAGATGTTGCGGAGCGACTCGCGCTACAGTATACGGAGAAGCGGGATCATCCTAAGGTGCGCGTTAGCAAGCGGTGCACGTTAGCGAGAGAGGGCGCCGCAGAGTCCGATTGGGTCGTGTAATACCTCGTTTCGAAGAGAACAACGACGCGGTCCAAAACCATCAGCTTTGCTTATGAGTTGTGGGCTTCTGGGCCCATCCGGAGTGTTTTACTATTTTATTTTTAATTTTTAATATTTTTAGATAGGTTTCCTTATTTTCAAAATTAGATTTGGCCGGTTATATTTTATGTTTCCTAATTAGTGGGATCTGTTTACTATATAAACAAAGTCATGGTAGTAGGGAAAGACAGTTTTGGAATTAATAAAATTTCAGAGTTCTTTCATTCGTGCCTAGGGTTCGAATTCAAGTCTCATCGTCCCTTTGTCCACACGCGCTGCATCAACAACCCACCACCACAAAAATATTACCAACACAACAACAACCCACCAACACAAAAACACCACAACATAACATCAACCGACCACCGCAACACAATAACCGACCACTACCACCACCATTACCACACTACCACCACACCATTGCCACCACCATTACCACAGCACTTTCAAAACCGCAACAACCCACTACCACAAAAACAACATCACCAATAAAAAATAATAATTAATGTACCTAACTTAATTTATTTACTTAAAATTTAATTGCAAAAGAATAGGTTATCATAGAATCAGAATCCTGTTAAATATCGGTAATTTTCTCACAGGTCCGGCAATCTTGCAATCTTGCATTTTATAATAACCAAAATGCCTAATCCTGTAATGAAATGATGATTTATATAAATGAGGCGACGATAAGTGGTTATTCAAGATTTAGGGATTGAGGGATTTTTTGTGTGAAAGGGGATATTTATAAATAGGAAAAATATACCGGATATTTGACAATACAAACCTACGAGAGAGAGACTCCTAAAAAATCAGATTTACCAACGCGCTACAACTATAACTATTTTAGCAAAACACCCACAATGATAAGCTCCATCACAATTGACCTAAGATAACCTAAGACCTTTAAGTCTCTGAACAAAATAGATACACTTGTCACAAAGCAAGCTAATATCACCAAGGCTTATCACACAATCCTCATCTCCTTCAACTAGTTAATAGCATTGATCGTATTTTTCTAGATTATCAAGAGCTTACATTTTCACTTTCAAATTCCATAAGATTCTTTCGATATTTTCCCATGCACTTCATTCTTGAATACTCTCAAATTTCTATAAAAAACCAAATTTCATGAATTGTGGTGGTGGGGTTATGGTTGTGGTGGTGGGTGGTGGTGGTGGGTTGTTATGGTGGTGGTGGGAATTGTGGTGGTGGTGGGTTCTGGTGATGAATAATAATTTAAGTACTTAAGTTAAGTTAAATTAAGTAGACTTAAGTTAAGTTAAATTACGTTAAGTACTTAAGTAACTGACTTAAGATCAAAAGAGCAGACCATGACTCTTCGGGTCATTTCTTCTTCTCTGGTTGCTTGCCACAATAGCTTTCCTCTCTGTCAGCTTCCTCATCCACTTGCTACGACCGCAAAAAGCACTTCTCTGGTTTCTTTGATAGGGTTCCTTTTCGAGACAACCATTTGAGAAAGTAGAAAGCTATAGCTAATGCAACAGCTAAAAGCTAAAGCTTACAACACTTGCAACTAACTAATAGTAGCTTATAAGTTCCTAAAGTAGTGGCCCAACATATGGCCTAATATGAAACTCAAAACAAGTATTCGACAGAGTTCGCAAACGTATTTCTCCCCCTTTTTATCAACAATGATAGTGAATTACCAACAATAGAATAGGGCTATTCCTCTTCACCATGTACTGAAGGTGGGATCTGGGTGACAGGGTACTCCAAAATCTCTCAGAAGGCTCACGATTTGGGGTCGCCGGCAGCATTCCGCTTTGCTCCAACGGTCAAGTGTGCAAGCTCGGACTTCATATGTCTAACAATTCTGGCGCGTAGATTTGCATGAAGTGCCGACGAACGTGTCTCAGTGTTTGCTGCAACATCTTTCCTGATTGGGTCTCCTCCTTACAACACTGGATCTGGTTCTGCCACATCCACAATGTGGTTCCCTTTAAATAGCTTGTGATCCACCACAATACTTGAGGTTCTTTGGATAACCCATCTGACTCTGTCGTTAGTTCAGGTTGTTGCTTGACAAGCTCATAGATGAGTGAGGGGAACACAATGCCTAAGTTAGACTTCGCAGAACCGGCGTGGGTTGCTATTTGAGGGAAGATATTTTTTTCCTAGATTAATCTTGACCCTCAAGCCTATCGCATACAACAACAGTCCCATAGCTCTTCTGACCTTGCCTCTGTGTGAATTGGGAATCAAGTTTTTCACCACAAAGTTGTTTAGGAGGGAGAACTTGGTGGTCAAGTCCGCTGCCAGCAAATTATATATTATCTTGGCTAAGCACAATCCTCCGGTCAGGGCAGTAGCCAACACATCCGGATTGACCTCAGCAGGCAGGCTAACTTTCCCTCCTATCCCCAGATATTCATTTATCACCGCTGGTGTGATCACCACCTTCCGCTTTCTCACATAACATTCTCCAAATCTTGAACTATTTTCTTCTCCAAAGTCATCGGGCAGGTTTGAAACATTGTGGTTGTAGCAGTAGTAAAAATACTACTCCAATCACGGTGTTCAAACAATATTCATAATCCGAGTGACCTCGAGTCGAACCCAAGAGAAAAGCCTAGATTAGTCGAAAGCTAGCTAGTAATGCCTAATGCAAGTCTACTAAATAAAAAAGGGGGGGTTTTTCCTCTAAGCGAGGTATCTCTATTGAATACTAAAGATAAGATGAAATATGGTCTAAGGGAAAATAATAGAGAAAGCGTAGTCGGAATCCTACTTCACCCCTAGGTCATACGATTAGCAACACAAAACTTGTCTAAATCACGAGTAAATTCGAGTGATGGTTCTAGGCTAAGGTATCATACATTCTAAATTCAACTCTCGCTCCTTCTCTAGCATGGGAATAATACCTAAATAGTACGATTCTCAAACTCTCGCTCTATTGAACAGCGTAGAACTAAAGTCTCCTAATCTCAACCTCTCGGTCTATTGATAGTCAACTAAAGTCGCTCAATACTTAGCCTGGTGGAATGCGTATGTCACTCTCGCGCACACACGCAACCTAATATAATCATGCTTGATCTTCTAAACAGCCTAGGTTCAACTCTCATTCTATCCCTAGGTGTTTTATCAATTCATACTCACTTAGGTATTTCGTCAAACACTTGGTGTGCACAAAATTGATATGAAGAACAAGCAAGATAATTTTCAACCAAACTTCATTCATATAGATAAAAAGACAATTATTGCATTACAATCAAACCTAATATTGATGATGTCTTCTCTGAATTCTTGACAATTCTTCATGTTCTCCAATTAGGGTTTCGTCACATGAGAGAAACCCTAGGCACCCCATGGCTCCCCATCTGAATTTCCCCATCCTTTCCTATTTATATTGCGGGTTAATGAGTTGATTCGGACAGAGTGTCCGAATCAAACACTCAGTGCTGTTTCGAATCTGCCCGAAGAACCAATTTTTGATTCGGTCAACCCTCTATTTGATTCGGTCAAACCTTGGTCCATGAGATGAAATCCTTCTCCTTGGCCGAACCACTTTTGATTCGCCCACTGCTTGAGCGAATCACTTCTCCTGCATTAGAAACTCGCTCGTTTGGCCCTTTAAACCTTCGAATCACGTCTTAACGTAAACTAGTAAGTTGTATATCTTTGAATTAGCTTTCCAACAAGTATGGCACGCCTCAATCGAATAAGAATCGTGCGCTCGGCAAGGCTTCTATGATGAATAGGTCAATCTGCCCAGATTTGATCTTCAGGCGAACTCTCTCCGAATCAAGCGATTCGGGTAGGCCTTGAGTTGATTCGGCCGAATCAATATCTCAATGCTGTTTCATGGCTGGCCGAATCATTTTTTCCTAGCCGAATCACTTTTAATTCGGTCAAACCTTCAATTGATTCGGTCAAACCCTTGTAGAGCCAAACTGATCCGGGCGAATCGCTTTTGCAGTGCTAGAATCTTGCCTTTTTGACCCTCTAAACATTAGAATTACGTCTTGATGTAAACTACAAAGTTGTAACCCTTGAATTAGCTTTCCAACAAGCTATAGACGCCTCGATCGGATAAGCATCACGTGCTGAAGAGGAACAGGTCATTCTGCCAAGGGTGGCCGACTCACTTTTGCTCAATTTTGCTCGTTTTTGCTCTCGATCGATCGGAATTCAACTAGATTTTCTTCGAACCACTTCATATCATGTAATATACATTTTAAACCTGAAATAGACAAAGAAAGCATCAAACGACTTTATAAAATAACGGAACAAACAAGAAGTAAAGGGAAAATACGGACAAATGTAAGGTCATTCATCCGCTTATCAAAACACCCCACACTTAAGTCTTGTTCGTCCCGGACAAGTATATGCACAAGTCAAGCGGATAGTAAGATGCTAAATCATATATGACAATATCAAAGCATGTAGCAAAACTTATGCACATATAACACATCCATCTCCTACTCATGTAACATAACCTAAGAATAACTAAACAAAGAAATTTAAATCTACCTAACTCACTGTCGTAGGAATCACGGATGCATTTAGCGTATGCATCAAGCCTTTAAACCCCTAGGCTAGCCTAGTGGACGAGTTATAGTCTCGTGAGAGTTTTCAGAATAGGAATATTCACAAATCCTACTCGCAATCATCCATAAGAGTTCAAAATGCAAATCCTACTCGCAAGCAAGTAGTTCTTTATCAGCCCCACATAATAATGGAGTTGTGCAAATCATTCACTTCACGCAAACTCTAAGGATCGTTTACTTCGATATGATAACAAATATTCATAGAGTCGATATCAAAACTAGCATTCGTCAAATTCAAATTATCGCTCAATTTTCTATGCAAGTAGTATGAAGAAATCGCTTACACAAGAATTTTGTCGAGTCAATCACACATGCTTGCTAAGGACAAGTCCATAAGCTCATGACAACAAACTCATTCTCAAGTTTTAGACTATACATCATAATCCGTAAGAGAAGAGGAGTTTCGACATTGAAAAATTTAAATTCTACTCGTACAAATCTTGATGCTTAAGTAATAAATTACGAGGGTCATACCTTAGACACTTCCTAAAAGCGAAATGCAAATGCCTTACTCACACACATGCAAAAGAATTTACGGAATAGGCACAAAGTCAAGAATTAAGTGTGCTTATTATTTTTTTGCGTTTATACAAATGCTTTCAAGGGGGAACTTACCTTCCTAACCCTCGGCATTTGTAAAACTTTTCCTTGACCCAAAAAACAAACAAATAATATTTTTGTGTTTACACAAAAGCTTTCAAGGGGGAACTTGCCTTCCTAAACCTCAGCATTTGTAAAACCTTAAAAATATAATTTTTTCTTTCTTGCGCCTTTTTCGCAAACACTTTATTTGACCCTACACTTAATACTTGACAATGGGCCTAAGTGATATATACTGAAGCATGAAGTGTGAGCTAAACAAATGCAAATGCTAAATAGGAATGCTAAAGTCACCTAAAAGCAAACAAGAGCAAGTATGAGGTTTCTATATGAAACCTAGTTTTATTTTATTTTTGTGCTCGCTAGACTTAACTTCATTCTTCATGCACGGAAAGAGCTCAAAAATAAATCGAACTAAGCTAGTCAAAAACACCGAATCATGTGAATAAAATCATCACAAAAAATGTCAATCAACTTAAAGATACGATTCATGAATGCAAAGCACAACTCATTCCAAAAGAATTTTAAATGATACTACTTAATTGCTTAACAAACATTACTTCATGTGATCAATACTTAAAGCTAGGATGATAGCAATCATGTTGTGAAGCAAATAAAAGTACAAGCGCAAAATACCCCACACTTAAAAATTTGCTTAGTCCCTAAGCAATAGAAAGTGAAAGAATTAAAGAGAGTGTCAAAGGAACTTCTCTCGTGTGGAGGAAGGCATGGCGTAATGATGAGCGGACAAATAACCTTATATTTGTCCATATTTTCCCCTTACTTCTTGTTTGTTTCCCTATTTTATAAAGTCACTTGATGTCTTCTTTGCCCATTTCAGGTTAAAAATGTATATTACATGATATGAAGTGGTGTGAAGAAAATCTGGATGAATTCTAGTCGATCGAGAGCAAAAGAGGTCAAAATCAAGCAAAAGGCTAGATTTTCGTCCATGATTGACCTATTCAGCTTCGAAGGCTCGCCCAGCACACGTTTCTTATCCGATTAAGGCGTGTCATGTCTTGTTGGAAAGCTAACTCAAAGGGCTACAACTTCATAGTTTACATCAAGACATAATTCAAAGGTTTAAGGGGTCAAAACAGGCGATAATTCCAGAGCTACAAAGTTGATTCTCCCAAAGAGGAATTCAGGATAGGCCGAATCACTTTTGATTCGGCCAAAGAAAAGTGATTCGGGCAAGCATGATACTTCATTACAGCACTGAACAGATGATTCGCACGAATCAACTCAAGGCTTGCCCGAATCAAAGTTGATTCGGGGAGAATTCGCCTGTAGATCAAATCTGGGCAGACTGACCTGTTTATCTTCGAAGGCTTGCCGAGCTAGCGATTCTTATCCGATTGGGACGTTCTATAGCTTGTTGGAAAGGTAATTCAAAGATCTACAACTTCCTAGTTTACGTCAAGACGTAAATCAAAGGTTTAAAGTGTCAAAAAAGCTAGTTGCTAACTGCAGAAGTGATTCGGCCGAATCACTCTTAGCTGCACGAATCGACCTGATCCGGGGAAAGTCTTGAAGGTTTGACCGAATCACTTGAGGGGTTGACCGAATCACATAGTGATTCGGCCAAGAAAAGTGATTCGCCCAGTCCGAGATCAGCACTGAACAGATGATTCGGCCGAATCAGAAGTGATTCGCCCATGAGGTGCCCGAATCAGTTGAGCTCCATTAGACGTTTTCCCGAATCAGTACAAGGGAGTGACCGAATCATGTAATTCGGTCACTTCGGGCACTTTTTGGAAATCTTCAAAATGTATAAATAGAATGAGATGGAAATGAAGAAAGAGAGCTTCCATATTTTTGCAACCCTAGGCGATTGGAGCTCGAAGAAGATGAAGTTTGGGTGAAGAACCAAGCTTGGATTGAAGATTCTACATCATCCTCTCCTAAACCCTAGCTTTGTATTTACATTTATGTTTCCCTTAGTTGTCATGTATTTGTGCACACTCATTATGAGTGAGTAATTGCTTTTGTGGTTGGGGATTAAATGGATCCCCTAGGATTGGATATGATGTAGAACTCTAATTTATTGCATTGAATGAAGGTTGGTTTGATTATATTGTGCCCTAGCTATGTATTCATTGTATGCACACCAAGTGTTTGACGAAATGCTTAAGTGAGTATGCTTGGTTAGAACCCCTAAGGAAGGAGCGAGAGTTGAACTTAGGATGTTTCATAGCTATTGTATGATCATAGATGGAGTGTTTGTGCGTGAGAGCGACATGCATTCTTGACATTAGGCTAAGTTTTGAGCGGATTTGAGTAACCGGCCAATAGACCGAGAGGGTGCGGTTATGGGACTCAAATTCTACACGGTTCAATAGAATGAGAGTTTGAGAACCATGTCATTTATGTATCCTCTCCATTCTAGGGAAGGAGCGAGAGTTGAACCTAGAGCGGATGATGCATTAGCCTTGCTTTTATCAACCAAATGTAGTTCATACATGTATTAGTGAGTTATTTCATTTCCTCATATCTTAGGGGGGAAGTTGAATCCCTAGTCACCCTTTTTATTCATTAAGTAGAACTCAAGAATATCATTTGTCTTTAGTGCTTGCTAGAGATACCTCTATAGGAGGACAAACCCCCCCCCCCCCCCCCCCCCCAAAACCGTAGACTTACAATAGTAGCATTGATTAGTTGTCAATTAGTCTAAGCTTTTCCCTTGGGTTCGATCCGAGGTCACTCGGTCATAAATATTGTTTGATATTTGAGTGACTAGAATAGCACTTCATTTTGCTTGCCTAAAACGCCAACGTCACGTAACACAAATTTCACAACGATTCTATACTACCAATGAGTAGAAAATAAAAGCACAAATACTCACCAGCCTAGTTTAACGTCTTGGCTAAGACATGGCCGATTACCTTTTTCATAAGACACATGAGAAGTCCTTTGCGAGGATCCCTTCTCAAGTGACATGCGTCGATAGCGTGGGAATTCAACCGGCCTCTCGTCTTCCTCTTGCAGAAGAGTGGCATTTCTTTCCCTCCTCGAGTTTGGTTTTTTTTTTTTTTTTTTTTTTTAAACCCAGATTTTATTACAAAGGATCCAAAAAGCCCGGATCATGGCTAATACAGATAAAGATGAGCTTGACCCTCAAGTGCCAGTTTGGTTGATCCACAATTCTGTTGGTGGTTGATCAACGCAAATTTGAGGTGAAGGAGTATCAAAATCTGGCAATTTCTAATCCGGGTTTGGAGTTGATGTGGAGGCTTGTTCTTATGCCTTTTTCGTGCGTGCTTTGGTTTGCATTCAAACACCTACCAAGCAATCGAAGAAAACGTCAATAAGTGTGAACTTAAATCAAAGTAGGCAAGAATAGCACGCAAACACGCAATCACAATAAAAAAAAAAACAAAGTAGACTAACAAAAACAATATTAACTAGCAAACTAGTCTAATGGCTAATCTCCGGCAACGGCGCCATTTTGAAACGTTGTGGTTGTAGCCGTAGTAAAAATACTACTTCAATCACGGTGTTCAAACAATATTTATAATCCGAGTGACCTCGGGTCGAACCCAAGAGAAAAGCCTAGATTAGTCGAAAGCTAGCTAGTAATGCCTAATGCAAGTCTACTAAATAAAAAAGGGGGGTTTTTCCTCTAAGCGAGGTATCTCTATTGAATACTAAAGATAAGATGAAATATGGTCTAAGGGAAAATAATAGAGAAATCGTAGTCGGAATCCTACTTCACCCCTAGGTCATACTATTAGCAACACAAAACTTGTCTAAATCACGAGTAAATTCGATTGATGGTTCTAGGCTAAGGTATCACACATTCTAAATTCAACTCTCGCTCCTTCTCTAGAACGGGAATAATACCTAAATAGTACGGTTCTCAAACTCTCGCTCTATTGAACCGCGTAGAACTAAAGTCTCCTAATCTCAACCTCTCGGTCTATATATAGTCAACTAAAGTCGCTCAATACTTAGCCTGGTGGAATGCGTATGTCACTCTCGCGCACACACGCAACCTAAAATAATCATGCTTGATCTTCTAAACAGCCTAGGTTCAACTCTCATTCCATCCCTAGGTGTTTTATCAATTCATACTCACTTAGGTATTTCGTCAAACACTTGGTGTGCACAAAATTGATATGAAGAACAAACAAAAGAATTTTCAACCAAACTTCATTCATATAGATAAAAAGACAATTATTGCATTACAATCAAACCTAAGGGATCCATAAGAACCCCAACTACTAAAAGACTACTCACTCATGTGTCACTCATGGTGAGTTTGAAACAAGACATAATGAAATAGTTCAACAAGGAAAAGTAAGGAAGTAGAGAAGTAGGGTTTAGAGAATGAGTAAAGGGTTGATGTAGAGTCTTCAATTGATGACGTCTTCTCTGAATTCTTGACAATTCTTCATGTTCTCCAATTAGGATTTCGTCCCATGAGAGAAACCCTAGGCACCCCAAGGCACCCCAAGGCTCTCCATCTGATTTTTCCCATCCTTTCCTATTTATATTGACCCGCCATGCCAGAATCAAAAGTGTTTCGGGCAAGGGTTAATGAGTTGATTCGGACAGAGTGTCCGAATCAAGCACTCAGTGCTGTTTTGGATCTGCTCGAATCACTTTTCCTGACCGAAACACTTTTTGATTCGGTAAACCCTCTATTTGATTCGGTCAAACCTTGGTCCATGAGATGAAATCCTTCTCCTTGGCCGAATCACTTTTGATTCACCCACAGCTTGGGCGAATCACTTCTGCAGCGTTAGAAACTCGCTCGTTTGACCCTTTAAACCTTCGAATCACGTCTTGACGTAAACTAGTAATTTGTATATCTTTGAATTAGCTTTCCAACAAGCTATGGCACGCATCAACCGAATAAGAATCGCGTGTTCGGTAAGCCTTCGATGATGAACAGGTCAATCTGCCCAGATTTGATCTTCAGGCGAACTCTCTCCGAATCAAGTGATTCGGGCAGGCCTTGAGTTGATTCGGCCAAATCAATACCTCAGTGCTGTTTCATGGCTGGCTGAATCACTTTTTTCTGGCCGAATCACTTTTAATTCGGTCAAACCCTTGTAGAGCCAAACTGATCCGGGCGAGTCGCTTTTGCAGTGCTAGAATCTCGCCTTTTTGACTCTCTAAACATTAGAATTACGTCTTGATGTAAACTACAAAGTTTTAGTCCCTTGAATTAGCTTTCCAATAAGCTATAGCACGCCTTGATCGGATAAGCATCACATGCTAGAAAAGCATTTGAAGAGGAACAGGTCATTCTGCCAAGGGTGGCCGACTCATTTTTGCTCAATTTTGCTCGTTTTTGCTCTTGATCGATCGAATTTCAATCAGATTTTCTTCGGACCGCTTCATATCATGTAATACATTTTAAACCTGAAATAGACAAAGAAAGCATCAAACGACTTTATAAAATAACGGAACAAACAAGAAGTAAAGGGAAAATACGGACAAATGTAAGGTCATTTATCTGCTTATCAAAACTCACAATATCATTAGCTGAATACTATAGTTTCTAGAAACTATAAGAGACTGTAATAGATTTACCTCTTCGAGTAGTTTGATTATCTCCGGGACCTTGTACTTGCCGACCACCAGCACCCGTTCATGACTGATGGCCCTCTTCGAGACTAGCTGCCAAGCTCTGTACACCTCAATGTTTCTGAACCATACGCCACACATGTTGACTCCGAAAACCCTTGTTGGACTCCACTTGGCATGCTTGGTTCGAGCTTCGGATGATTCAGCTATATCTTTCTACTTCTGGGCAGGGGCAGGAATTGGCACCACCCTATAGTCATCCTCACAGGACTCTTCATCAGTCTCCTCGGTTATTGAACGCATGCGCAGGAGGCGACATTTGTAACATGTATCCAGAAGACGTGTGGCAGCTGATAGAAGACTCTGCTGGTCAGGTAAGACATCAGCTAACACTTGAAAATAATCGTACTCGTTCTGTGCATCAGGTAGAAACAAGCGCTGAGATCAAGGAAATGAAGGCCATGCTGCAGAAGTTGATGAGTGCGCAAAGCGCACAACCAGTTGCGCCAAAGGTATGTGAATTCTGCAGGTCAACCGAACACAAGACTGATGAATGTCCCACACTATTTGAAGAAACTGGAGATGTCAATGCTCTTGGAGGATGGGATAACAGAGGACCACAGAGGCAGAATCAGCCGCGCTTTGGACTTGCTGCAAATGGGTTTAGATGGAAGGAGGAAAATAATTTCCAGAGGCAGTCCACAGATCAGCGCGCACCACAGCAGACGCAACAAGCTGCGCCCTACAATCCACCGCATCGCCGCACTGACGCACCAGCGCATAACAACCAGCAACCGAGGCGATCTTTAGAAGATATCGTGGGGTAGCTAGCTGACATAGTGCGCAAAAATGACGAGAAGTATGACAAGAGGTTCGAGTCCATTGAAAAGCAGCTATCACAAATCGCTACCACGGTATATGAGCTGAAAAAGAGCGATGGCAACCTGCCTTCGCAAGTGATTCAGAACCCCAAAGGAGGAGTGAACGCAGTGACACTGAGGACTGGGCGCACAATAGGAGCAGAGCAGACCACGAAGGCGCCCGCGCAACCAGCTGCGCAAGTCCCGGATCCAGCAGAACAGAATGCGCAACCAGAGCAAGATGCGCAACCAGAAGTGCCAGCCACAAGCCAGCAGGGCGAAGCGCCAGGTATCACACAAATAAACGACCAGGGCACGAATCGTACTAATATACCTGCACCTTTTCCTGTGCAGGCACCCTTGGCTAGGAAGGAAGCGTAGGACAAAGAGCTGTACGAGTTATTCAACAAGGTGGAAATCAACATTCCTCTTATCGAAGGAGTTCGGCAGATTCCCAGGTACGCCAAGTTTTTAAAGGATCTGTGCACAAACAAGAGGAGGAAAGGCGAATGCGCACAGGTAATGCTCAATGCGCAGGCCTCAGCGATCGTGCAACATAAGGTACCACCTAAGTGCCGAGACCCAGGTACGTTCACTATCCCTTGCACTTTAGGTAAGACCACAGTGAGCAACTGCATGATTGATTTAGGCGCATCCATCAATTTGTTACCTTATTCCCTATATGCGACATTGCGCCTTGGACCACTAAAGCCTGCAGGTCTCACTATTCAGCTAGCAGATCGGTCTTGCAAACAACCTGCAGGCATGATAGAGGATGTTCTTGTGCGAGTAGGAGAGCTGGTGTTCCCAGCAGATTTTTATGTGCTGGAAATGGAGGGTGAATCAAGCACCAGCAGTGCGCAGATCCTACTAGGCAGACCTTTTCTGATGACCGCGCGCACGAAGATAGACGTGTGGAGGGGCACACTCTCCATGGAGGTTGATGGCGAAGAAATCCATTTCAACATATTCAAGGGGATGCAGCATCCTCATGAGGACGCCACAGTGCACGCAATGGACAGCTTAGATGATTTAGTCACAGATGCGCAATGCGCAAGCGCAACGGTAGGACCAG
This sequence comes from Umbilicus rupestris, assembly GCA_963678935.1. Lineage (NCBI taxonomy): Eukaryota > Viridiplantae > Streptophyta > Magnoliopsida > Saxifragales > Crassulaceae > Umbilicus > Umbilicus rupestris. The sequence goes on along the minus strand of OY787610.1, from coordinate 10,589,677 downwards.
AGCCACTGGCACAGGCAGAGTTGGAGGAGCAGGACGAGGAGCTGAACAGTGCTGAACCAGAGCTCAGACAGGTACACGATATAGTTCATATTTGCACTGCCACTAAAATCTTGCCCTCTATTGAACAGGCACCCAAGGTCGAGCTGAAGCAACTTCCAGAACACCTCAAATACATTTTCTTGGGAAATGAGGACACCCTGCCAGTGATCATAAAGAAAGGATTAGAAGAGGAGCAGGAAGTGCGTTTACAGCAGGTGCTGCGTAGGAACCAGCGCGCTATAGGATGGACACTGGCAGATCTGCGTGGAGTGAGCCCAGACGTATGCATGTATAGAATTCTGTTGGAAGATGGTGCCAAACCATCCAGAGAGGCTCAGCGCAGATTGAACCCAAATATGATGGAGGTAGTGCAGAAGGAAATTCTAAAGTTGCTTGCGCAGGAGTCATCTACCCCATCTCGGACAGCAAATGGGTCAGTCCAGTGCACGTTGTGCCTAAGAAGGGAGGAATCACAGTGGAAGAGAATGCGCAGGGCGAGCTAGTTCCCAAGCGCATCCAGACTGGATGGCGCATGTGCATCGACTACAGGAAGCTTAACGCAGTAACGCGCAAGGACCATTTCCCGCTACCCTTTATGGATCAGATGCTGGACAGATTAGCAGGTAAGCCTTATTTTTGTTTCTTGGACGGATATTCAGGGTACAACCAGATACCCATAGCTGCGGAGGATCAGGAGAAGACCACGTTCACCTGCCCGTTCGGTACATTTGCGTTTCGGCGCATGTCATTTGGGCTGCGTAACGCGCCAGGTACGTTCCAACGCCTTGTTATGAACATTTTCTCTGATATGATTGGTATATGCATAGAAGTGTTCATGGATGATTTTACTGTATATGGAGGTACCTTTGATGCGTGCTTAACTCATCTAGATAAGGTCTTAGCGAGCTACATTTCTAAGAACCTAGTGCTTAATTATGAAAAATGCCATTTCATGGTAACGCATGGTGTAGTGCTAGGACACATCATCTCAGAGGAGGGGATCAAGGTAGACAAAGCTAAGATAGACCTTATTTCTAATCTACCTTATGCCACTAGCGTGCGCGATGTGAAGTCATTCCTCGGGCACGCTGGGTTTTACAGGCGCTTCATAAAGGATTTTTCTAAAATTTGTATACCCCTGTCTAACCTCTTGCAAAAGGATGTGTGCTTCGATTTTACTGATGAGTGCAGGGCCGCATTTGATAAGCTGAAGGAAGCTTTGACCAGTGCGCCAGTGATGCGCGCACCAAACTGGAACCTGCCATTTGAACTGATGTGCGACGCAAGCGACTATGCAGTTGGTGCAGTTCTGGGGCAGCGAGTGGACAAGAAACCGCACGCCATCTATTATGCATCGCGCACACTGAACGCGGCGCAGAGGAACTACACCACCACGGAGAAGGAGCTTCTGGTAATCGTGTTTGCGCTAGAGAAGTTCCGTGCATATGTTCTAGGCGCCAGGGTCATCATATACACAGACCATGCAGCCATCCGCTACCTAATGTCCAAGAAAGAAACTAAGCCGCGCCTGATGCGCTGGGTGCTCCTACTGCAGAAATTCGACCTGGAGATCAAGGATAAAAAGGGCACGGAGAACACAGTGAGCCACCTGAGCAGGATCGTGAAGGAGGAGGAGCCAGGGCAGATCACTGAGACTTTTCCTGACGAGCATCTGATGGTGCTGACAGGTAAGGTACCATGGTATGCACACATTCTAAATTACCTGGTCACAGGTACGTGTCCTCCGCATTTCAATAAAACCCAGTGCATGAGATTGAAACACGAGTCCAAGCATTATCTTTGGGATGATCCTTATATGCTTAGAATAGGACCAGATCAGATATTGAGGCGCTGCGTGCCTGACCATGAATTTAACTCTGTTTTGATGTTTTGTCATGCGCACGCATGTGGAGGACACTTTGGTCCCAAGCGCACCAGCAGGAAGGTCCTGGACTGCGGATTTTATTGGCCGCACCTGTTTAGAGACGCATATGACTATTGCAGGAATTGTGAAAGGTGCCAGCGCACAGGAGGCATATCAGCGCGCAACGAGATGCCGCAGACGCCAATTCTAGTGGATGAAGTATTTGATATATGGGGAATTGACTTCATGGGGCCATTTCCTCCGTCTGCAGGATACGAGTACATATTGGTCGCGGTGGACTATGTCTCCAAATGGGTCGAAGCTAAGGCCACATGGAAGGATGATGGTAAGACGGTCGCTGAATTTCTGAAAACTAACATCTTCTGCAGGTACGGGGTGCCTAAGGCAATCATCAGCGACCAGGGGACGCACTTTTGCAACAGGATCGTGGCGCAAGTTTTCAAGCATTATGGGGTGCGCCACAAGACGTCCACTGCTTATCATTCTCAGAAAAATGGACAGGCCGAGGTCTCCAACAGAGAGATCAAGCGCATCCTGGAGAAGACTATGAGACCATCGCGCAAGGATTGGAGCCAGCGCTTGGACGATGCGCTGTGGGCATACCGCACTGCGCATAAGACACCAATCGGGACTTCACCGTTTCGGTTGGTCTACGAAAAAGCATGCCACCTGCCAGTAGAGCTAGAACACAAAGCATATTGGGCCCTACGCATTTGCAACCTGAACCTAGACGAGGCTGCAAAGGAGCGCGCGTTTGAGCTGAGCGAATTAGAAGAGCTGCGCCTGGATGCCTATGAGGGATTGCGCGATTACAAGGAGCGCACAAAGGCGTTTCATGACAAGCATATCCTCAGACGCACTTTCGAGCCAGGAGACCAGGTATTATTATTCTCATCACGCCTGAAGCTCATGCCTGGAAAACTGCGCAGCAAATGGACTGGACCGTACACAGTCATCAAGGTTTTCCCCTATGGAACAATCGAGTTAGAAAACGAGCACCGGCATCGTTTTCAGGTCAATGGGCAGAGAGTCAAACGGTATCTAGGAGAACCTTGGGACGACAAAGTGCGCAACATTGACTTGGCAGAACCTGAGATAACAGATGCACCAGCTGCTGCGCCAGAGGCACCAGAGGGAGAACTGGAAACTATTGCTCACATTTCTTCTTCCTCTTCATCTACCCTCATTACTGCAGACTTCTCACAAATTATCCATGTTGACTACCCTTCTCACCCTTTGCGCAGGACCAAGCAGAACACAGCACATGCACAAGCGCAGGGTCACTCAGGAGCAAGAGTGGGGGAGGTCGCTGGCACACATTTGGGCACGTAACGAGGTACAGTCGAGCCAACGACGTTAAACAAAGGCACTTGTCGGGAGGTAACCCGACTCGTTTTACTTGTATATGTCTTTCTTTTAGTCTTTCGAGTGTCTTTTAGTTAGTTTAGGACTTGTAGTGTTTAGTCGAGCAGCAGTGCGCACTTCAGTGCGCAGGACCGCTGCGCCAGTCAGGGGGGTATATAAGGGCAGGACTTAGAAAATTTTAGCACTTTTCACACTCGACCGTTACCAGCAGCTCCCGCCTTCGCACCTCCGCCCGCTGTCCGGCGCCCAACCCAGCTCCAGTTTAGAGAGATTTACAGAGCACACAGCCGCACTCCCCTCAGGTAACCATTCCCCCAGATTTAAGCAGCTTTTAGTAGGGTTTGTGCGGTGGAGGAGTGTTCTAGGGTTTTGAAATCGCACCAGGCTAGAGTGCGCCGATTGGAGTACTGTTTAGGGGGTTTTGTAGGCGAGCAGTAGGCGCTCCATTGGTGAGAGTTTCAGGGCATTCAGAGGAGTTTGGATTTTTGGAGTGTTTGTGGAGTGTTGACTAGAGTTGACCAGAGACATGCAGCCTGCCGAGGAGTTGACCTGAGGCTCGAGATGTACGGGACTCCGTGCATCAGTCGGGAGTTCCTGCGGGAAGTCGGTTTGGAGGACTTCATTTTGGAGAGGCTCGCGCTGGCGGGCTGGGAGGCGCTGTTGGAACTCAACAGCGCCGCAGACAGGGAGGACACATGCGAGTTCCTGGCGTCATTAGAGCCAGGAGAGATGGAGATAAGGTACCGGCACTGAGGGGTGTGGTACATCGCCTCGGCCAAGTGGCTGAAGCGCACATTAAGGTGCGCTAGGGTGCGAGAAGCTGACGTAGACGTGCACACCAACCAGGAGGCTTGGCGCGAGATGGCTACCGGGCCAGTGTTTACTGCGGGGCGCAGCAGGGGACGAGAGCTGCGTGACCCGTGGATGTTCTACTTGTGGCGCCTGGTCGCCTATGCCATCATTGGGCGTTTTAATGGTGCGCCGAAGATCAGTTTGCTGGATATGGAGATCTTAAAGGGGTTTTATTATGGGAAGAGGGTGCTCTTTGTTCTGAACATGGTGCACCACTGGAGCCGAGTCAGCACCAAGGGGCCGCTGACTTGCGGAGGTATTATTACGCACCTGCTGCGGGCGTTACATGGAGAGCCCGAGGTGCCAGAGCACACATTGGTGCCGGCCGTCCCTCTGGACCGCGCCCACATGCTGCAGATCAGGGCGGTAGCCGTGAAGAAAGATGGCACATTGGAGTGGTGTTACCGCCTGCAGTCGGCCAGAGTGTCGCGGCCAAGAGCAGAAAGCAGTGCGCAAGCAGCAGAGGCCGCGCAGGAGATGGAGGAGGATGCAGTCCCAGAACAAGTTGTGCCTCCAGTCAGGCGCGCGAGGACCCGCGCGCAGACTGGAGCGCACCGGAGGGCCCGCGCACCACAGGGGGAGCCAGTCACCATTTCCATCGAGGATTCTCCCCCGCGTGCCCCAGGGAAGCGCCCAAAGACTGAGGCTGAGGCGGCGCCTGAGGAAGCGTCCGCAGAGCAGCGCATGATGTTCAACGTCATGCGCGTGCTCGAATATTTAGCGCCAGAGGGGGCGGACTTAAGCATGAGCCCACCATCAGGGTGGAGTTTTGGAGACGCAATTCCCCCTCTCCTCAACCTGCACGGACCACCTCCAGGTTCTCCCAACAGTCCACACCAACCAGCCAGCCCTCTTACTCAGACCCCAGTGCATCCAGCAGAGCCCTTCCCAGCACCAGCAGAACCCACCCCTGAACCAGAACAAGTACCCGCACCTGCACCTTCCCCTACCCAGCCGTCCATTCCAAGGTCCCCTATAGCCGAACCCATCCTTAGCACCAGCTCAGACTCGCTATGGGACCCCGTTCCAAAGGATGACGACGAGGCGCAGCCTATCGCCCTATCAGTTGTACCGCCTTCCTCCAGCTCCGAATATATGACGGATTCTTTAGAGGATTATTTCTAGAGCTGCGTCCAGCTCAGATGACCTCTAGAGCTGCGAGGGGGAGCGCATTATTTCTTTCGGGTGGTGTCTATTTTCCTTTATATGCTGAACTTTATTTGATATTCTGTTGCTATATTGGGGTTGGGGTTGAACCAGAATGAACCACATGTGCTTAAACCGGATCTGATTTCCAATTGAACCAGCAGAGTTGAATGCTGTTGACTTCTTGATCTTGGGTGAATGCTTCAAATATGCGATAAAATCCAATGCGATCTTGACCACACTTGCGATACGAAAACACTACAAAAGAGTAATCGATTCACGCAAAATGTAATAAAATTATGGGAATAAACAACTCAATGGAGCGTATAAATACGCTCTATCAAACTACCCCACACTTATTCTTATTCATCCCCGAACAACAACAAGATACGCAAGCACTCAAATCATTCCTATCATGCCATGATATAAACATTAAAATTACTCGAGAAGTCATCTCTAATCAGTTAATCAATACATGCTCACAATCATTCTCAAATAATGATCAACAAGAACTAGAATGATACATGTTACCTTTAAGCTTGAGATGGGATTTAATGGATGACTAGGAGTTAGTCCTTTTTAGACTCCTAATTCCACTCTTTGGTTCAACTTCATAGCCACGCGCATACAACTGAATTTGCTTTCTTTGGCACGTGATGAATCCAAGTTATGAGAGGATCAACCTTTTCTTCTTTTCTTATAGGACATATTTCTTGATTTTGGACTTTGCTCTTTTTCGATTGCCTTTCTTTCACATCTTGAAAAATCTGAATTTTTTTTCTTTTTTTTTTTTCCGAGCTTTCAATGCGAAATGCTTGCTTGTCCTTTTTGAGCTTTGCTCCCAATTTGAACCGTTCCAATCATAGCCTTCGAATGGCAGCATAAGGAACGCGTCCCGCTCTTTCTCATCATTGCCCTTTCAGCGCGAGGCAGGATAGGGGTTACCCACCCATTCCCGGTTACTCGGACTAGAGATAGGACGGTTTGTTTTCCCGTCCCACCACTGCATAACACTGCAATGATGGAGTCAATGTCGCCCCTCATAACTCGAAGCACCAACCTCCACAAATACAGTGCGCTACGCGACTAATCCTTTGAACCTCCAAATGAATGTCGAGTCCCTCTAGGACATTTCTATCAACTCCACATCCTGAAATATCTCAGCTCAAAAGAACATATAACATTAAAGCGCAAGCATCACAATATTTTGGAATTCATGGAAAGCATACATATCAAAACTTCAAAGAGAAGGCATCATCTCATAAAATCAGCATTTACATCGCAGCATTTGACTCATAAACTTGACAACATCATCGCATGATATGTATCTCAAAAATCAGCAGCACAACTCAACAACTACATCCCAAAAAAAACTAACGTGCTCTAACTACTAGCTAATGCAAGCTAACAAATGCACACATGATGAACATAGGATGCATACTAACTTCCCACCCCACACTTGAATAATCGAACCGTGTCCTCATGGTATAATCTAGGGCAAGGAAGCTCATGCAAGATTCACAAAAGAATTAAGCAACTAACATGGCTAAAATAAAAATAATAATAATAAAGTCAGAATGGAAGGCGCCCCCAAGAAGACATTAGCCCGCGTGCCCCATGCATACATCAAGTTGCTAAAGTGTTAAGCTGGCGCGGAAGCTAATGTTGCCTGGGAGCGCCAAACTCACTGAGATGGAAAACTCAAAGGAATGCTATTCAAACAACTAAGACTCTAATGACTTCTAACATGCATGACTCTCTTATACACTAAATAGACTCACACTAAAACTCTAAAATAAAACACCGGGTTGCCTCCCGCAAGCGCCTTTGTTTAACGTCTTTGGCTCGACGATACCTCCCATTTCAAGCACATGCCGGTTCGGCCAATTGAAACTCTTCATCAGCTGGGATTTCTTCTCCATGATAATGCTTGACACGCTGCCCATTCACCACAAACCTCTCGCCGGTACTTGGCTTCTCAAGCTCAAGAGCTCCATGATTGAAAACTTTAACAATAGTGTATGGACCTGTCCAACGAGAACGCAACTTGCCAGGCATAAGTTTAAGTCTAGATGAAAACAATAGTACCTTCTGCCCAATGTCGAATGAGCGTCTCAGAATAAACTTGTCATGGTAAAGCTTGGTGCGCACTTTATAATCTGATTGGCTCTCATAAGCCTCTAAACACAGCTCCTCCAACTCATTCAGTTGTAGCCTCCGTTCACTACCTGCACTAGCCAAGTCAAAATTACATGGTTTAATTGCTCAATAGGCCTTATGCTCTACCTCAACCGGCAAGTGGGAAGCCTTTCCATAAACAAGTCTGAAAGGAGAGGTCCCAATAGGTGTTTTGTAGGCTGTCCTGTACGCCCACAATGCCTCATCTAATCGCGTGGACCAATCCTTCCTTGAAGGCTTAACCATTTTCTCTAGAATGGACTTAATCTCTCGATTTGATATCTCAGCTTGGCCATTCGTCTGTGGATGGTAGGCTGTGGAAACTCGATGATGCACTCCAAAATGTTTAAAGGCAGCCGCAACCCATTTGTTGCAAAAGTGCGAGCCTTGATCACTTATCACCGCTTTTGGGACTCCATATCTGCAAAATATGTTAGTGCGCAAGAAGTCCACAACAGTTTTTCCATCATCAATTCTAGTGGCCTTAGCCTCTACCCACTTTGAAACATAATCAACCGCAACCAAAATGTATAGGTAACGAAAAGAAGAAGGGAAAGGTTTCATAAAGTCTATGCCCCAAATTTCAAACACCTCATCAACAACTATCGGGGTTTGGGGCATTTGATTCCTAGCTGAAATGTTCCCTACTCTTTGGCACCTATCATAATTCTTACAATGTTTATGCGCATCTCTAAATAAATGGGGCCAAAAGAATTCACTATCAAGCAATTTCCTAGTAGTTCTCTTCGGACCAAAATGTCCACCGCAAGCATGTTCATGACAAAAATAAAGAACAGATGGGATCTCAACATCGGGCACACAACGTCTAACAATTTGATCAGCCCCTATCTTCCACAAACATGGATAATCCCAAATGTAATACTTAGAATCATGCTTGAGTTTTAATCTTTGAGCTCTACTGAAGGATGGAGGGAATTTACCTGCCACCAGGTAGTTAACAATGTTAGCATACCATGGTGCTTTGTCACTGAAAGCGAATAAGTGCTCATCAGGAAATGTCTCAACTATGGGCAGCGCCTCTTCTTCTCGCACCAATCTGCTCAAGTGGTCAGCCACTGTGTTTTCAATCCCCTTCTTGTCCTTGATCTCCAAGTCAAACTCCTGAAGAAGAAGGATCCATCTAATCAACCGCGGATTGCACTCTTTCTTTGTCATTAAGTACCGAATGGCTGCATGATCAGAAAAAAAAATAACTTTAGAGTCAAGTATATAAGAGCGAAATTTTTCTAGTGCAAAGACAACTGCTAAAAGCTCATTTTCAGTGGTGGAATAATTTCTCTGAGCGACGTCTAAAGTCCTAGACGCATAATGGATGACCACTGGTTTCTTCTCACTCCGTTGTCCAAGCACCGCACCCACAGCATAGTCGCTGGCATCACACATGATCTCAAAAGGCTGTGTCCAATCTGGAGCTTGCAGAATTGGGGCGCTGGTCAAGGCTGCCCAGAGCTCTTTAAAAGCTCTCTTGCATTGATCATTAAACTCAAATGGGACATCCTTTTGCAGCAGCCGAGACAGTGGCAATGCAATCTTCAAAAAGTCTTTGACGAACCTACGATAAAAACCTGCATGTCCTAGGAAAGACTTGATAGCACGCTGGTCAGTCGGGAAAGGCAATCCACCAATAATATCAATTTTTGCTCTATCTACTTGAATGCCTTTCTCAGAAACAATATGTCCAAGAAGAATGCCATGTGTGACTATAAAATGACATTTCTCATAATTAAGTACTAAGTTCATGTCAATGCAACGTGTGAGCACTCTATCTAAATTGTGCAAGCATTCATCAAAAGTATTTCCATAAACAGTAAAGTCATCCATGAATATTTCAACAAAATCAGCCAACAAATCTGAAAATATGCTCATAATTACACGCTGGAAGGTACCTGGTGCGTTGCACAATCCGAAGGACATGTGCCTGAAAGCAAACGTACCGAAAGCGCAGGTAAATGTCGTCTTCTCTTGATCCTCAGCAGCAATGGGAATCTGGTTATAACCTGAAAATCCATCAAGAAAACAAAAGGATGGTTTACCTGCAAGTCTGTCCAACATTTGATTGATGAATGGAAGGGGAAAATGGTCCTTGCGCGTGGCTGCATTAAGTTGTCAATGCACATCCGCCAGCCATTCTGCACTCTCTTGGGCACCAGCTCTCCTTTGTCATTCATCTCTACCGTCATCCCAGTTTTCTTGGGCACTACATGCACCGGGCTTACCCATTGACTGTCTGAAATTGGGTAGATGATACCGGCATCAAGGAGCTTTTGCACTTCTTTTTGGACAACCTCCATCATGATCGGATTCAAACGCCTCTGAGGTTGTCTCACTGGCTTCGCTCCCTCCTCTAGCAAGATTCGATGCATGCAAATTGCTGGGTTGATTCCTCGAATGTCAGCCAATGTCCAACCTATTGCTGTTTTGTGCTCCTTTAGCACGCGCGCCAATCTGATCTCTTGATCACTTTCTAGCCCACTCTTAACGATGACTGGCAGCGTCTCACCATCTCCTAGAAAAATATACTTCAAGTGCTCCGGTAGAGGTTTCAACTGAATCTCAGGGGCCTGCACAATAAATGGGAAAAGTTTTGTTTCATTGCACAATTTAATCGCATTAACCTCATACCTGGCAGCATCATAGGTGCACTGCCCATCACCAATTTCTTCAATGTTCAGCTCCGATATATCCTCTCCATATCTCATCAGTGCTGCATCCTCAATAGTATCCAAGGCATGTGTTCCTGCAAGGTCAGGTGGGAATTGCATAGACTGATAAATATTGAATTTGATTACTTCCCCATCTACCTCCATAGAAAGATCACCCGTATGTGTATCAATCTTTGTTCGTGCAGTCACCATAAAGGGTCTCCCTAGTAAGACTTGAGAGGCATCTACCTCACCTTCCATCTTCATCACATAGAAATCTGCAAGGAATACAAGTTTGCCTACATGCACTAACACATCGACTACTATACCTTCAGGCTTGGTACATGATCTGTCAGCCAACTGAATAATCAAGTCAGTGTGTCTAAGTGGGCCAATTTGCAACACTTGATACAATGAATAAGGCAAAACATTGATAGAAGCACCCAAATCTAGCATGCAATTATCCACCCGAACCTTATTGATAATACAAGATATTGTAAAGGTACCTGGGTCTTTGCACTTTTGTGCAATCTTGCCTTGAAGAATGGCTGAGATGTTTGGCTTGAAGCTCACTTGCTCTGGTCTGATTCCTCCTCTACGAGTGGTGCACAAATCTTTCAGGAACTTTGCATACTTTGGAATTTGCTTGATTGCGTCGAGGAGGGGGATCGTGATCTCCACCTTGCTGAAAAGCTCTAGAAGCTCTTGATCCATTGCTGGTCTCCTCTTTGCCTTAGAAATCTGCATGGAAAATGGAAGTGGAGGGTTAGTTTGACGAAATTCAGAATTTGAGGCAGGCGATACCGCGCCGGATGAAGACATTATTGACGCGCCAGATGAAGACATTAACGGTCCGCGCGCCTTGCTAATGTTCTCTTGGGGTGCTGCACACTCTGTTTCGGTTTCTTGTCTCGCCTCTTCTGCAATTTTCTTGCCACTTCTCAAGGTAGTCGCATTGACATTTCCTCTTGGGTTGGGTATTGTTTGTGAGGGAAGCTTTCCCTTGTCCTTGTCATTATTCAATTCGGACACGGTAGCCGCCAATTGAGACATTTGCTTCGTCAACTCGGCTAGGGTGCTGTCGGTCTTGGCTTGATTATTTTGCATAGTCATCGCCATCTCCTTTATGACTTCTTCTACTGATTTCCCTTGATTTGCATAGCTCGGGCCAGCTTGGCTGTAGTTGCACCTTTGTTGTTGCTCAAAAGAATTGCCACTTCCACTTCCATTGTATCTCTCTTGTTGGTGAAATGGTGGGCGGTAGGCTTGTCCTTGTCCTTGTCCTTGTCCTTGGTTTTGAGTCTGATTTTGTCCTTGATTGAATCCTCCTTCATTCCTCCAACTGAAACCGTTAGCTGCAAGTCCGAATTGCCTTGGCGCTTGCCTATTATTGAACTGCTGGAATCCTCTGATAGCATTGACATCAGCGGCCTCTTCCTCATGTAGGCTAGGACATTCATCTGTCTTGTGGCTAGCAGCGCCACAAAGTCCACAAGCTTTAACTTTACTGACTTGGCCAACCATAAGTTTTTGCACCATTTGCTTAAGCTCCTTGATTTCATTGGCCATTTGATTTGTGTTGGACTCCACTTGTGAGACATTCCTTGTCCTACCGGTTTCATCTCTTCTACCGGTGTCTTCCCTGAATCTAGCACTCTCGGCATGCTCATTCATCAAGTCTCGCACCTCAGCCGGTGTCAAATTCATAACCGTGCCACCTACTGCTGCGTCTAACAACCTCCTCTCCAAAGGTCTCAATCCATCCGGTAGATATTCTACAAGCATTTCTTCTCTCATATTCAAATTACAACAACTTTGCTCCAAAGCACTGAATCTTTCCATATACTCATACAAAGACTCAGTTGGCCCTTGTCTCATGTTGGAAAGCTCTCTCCTTACTTGGGCAGCTTTAGCAGGGGGATAGTATTTATCGAGAAATTTCTTTTGCATTTGCTCCCAAGTTCTAATACTTCCTGAAGGCAAAGATAAAAACCAGGTTTTTGCAAGGTCAGTTAAACTGAAGGGAAATACTTTTAACTTAAACTGAAGGGCAGCATATGGTCTTAGAGTCCGACATATCCCGTTGAATTCTTGTAGATGCCTAGATGCTACTTCTCCTGGTAGCCCTCCAAATTTTGGGAGATGATGGACCACTGCTGTCTTCACTTCAAAGTCATCCTCATCTTGATCAGTGTTAATACACCATGGTTCATTGTTGAATGTTGGGGCTGAAAGCTCTCTAAGTGTAGGTGGTCTCATCCTTCCACATGCATATTGTTGAGGTTGAGGTTGAGGTTGAGGTGGCTGTCTATACACATATTCATCTTGCTCATTCATTCTTTCAACTCTATGATATCGAGCTTGCCTTTGCCTTTGGTTGAAAACTCTCTCTGGCTCATCATAGAAAGGGGGGATAATTGGATTGTTGTTGTTGCTATGATCAGGTTCATGCTCACCATGGACACTTCCTGCATGAGACATGTTAGAAAGCCAAGTAAAATGCAAAGGGAAAATCAAGTGAAATGCAAATTAAATACCTAAACAATTCAAAATAAAATAGTAAACGATCTCGGATGGCCAAAAAACACCGTAGTTGATGGCAAAGCAATCACTTTGGATCGTTGGCCCGTTCCGCTCAGAAAAAAGTCTTCGGATATCCAATCGGACTCCGGTGACACTATTCACTCTCCTCCCGGCAGCACTATTCACCGCCGGTTAAAACTCCTTTTTTTTTTCCTTTCTTTCAATCTGCACAACAAGCAAACTAAACACAGTAAAACAATAAAAACAAAGTTCAGAACTCTATACTCAATGTTGCTCTCCCCGGCAACGGCGCCAAAATTTGACAACGCGTCGTCGTGCTCCTCAAATTTGTATTTATAACTCCTGTTAACACATTAGCAAGCGGTAAGCAGGGTCGAACCCAAGGAGAGCAAGTAAGATAGAGTTCTAATAGAAGTCACAGAAAAAGGCACAAACTGAGGATATCAATTCAGAGAAAATCAGTTCGGGGAATACAATGCAACTAGTTATCACCGATCGAATACATGCATAAGCTAGTGAATTCTGCCTTAGTCCAACATTCCCGCTAAAGATATGTCGACAATCAAATTCTACCTATTCTTAACCGCTAGGTTTTCGAACAAGTGCAATAGTCACTCAACTAACACCACAAAATCGATTCTACCGCTAGGTTCTCCCCAACAATGCAATCCAATCAAGTATAACACAATTGACATTAATATAGCTCACCGCTAAGCTGCACTAAACTGACAATCAAAGCATTCATTCATTCATACAAGGGCAGCAAATCAAAAGCTCGAATCATGTATTCATTGACCTCAAACCAAATGTTGCATTATAAACCCCAAACTGAAAATAGGATTTAGCTACTCATATTATCCATGGAATACAATAAAGATGAGTTCATTACACTACAATAAGTTAGAGAACAAAAACTGAACTAAAACAAAATCTGAGTGAATAGTGTTTTCCGGTCGTGAATAGTGTTTTCCTGCCGGAACAGTAATGAACAGTGAACAGTACGCAATGAATAGTGAAATGTGAACAGTAAAAGTGAACAGTTGTAGAACTACTAGCTATCTGTTAAAAGTAGTTTACCATGTGTAACTAGTCTGTGTTGACAGATTGAGCGGAGATTTCGACTAGGTTAGGAGTAGTGGTGTACTCTAACTGAGTTAGTGGAATCTTGAGGACCGAGAGTAGTCCTCCCCAGACGTAGGCTGTTGCCGAACTAGGTGAATAAATTTGTTTGTGCTCTTCAGGTTTGGCCAAACCAAAAGCGTCAGCAATTTAGCGGAAGAAGTTGTTGAAGCAAATTGTGGGTTATCTGTCTACAGTAACGCAGTGCAAATTTCAAACTCGATCCCGAGAGCATCTTTACGGGCCAGGGGCCCACATCCTGAAATCTAGGGTTTGCACATAAATAAATTTTCAACACATTCTCAGAGAGAATTGGAGGAAATTAGAGAATTTAGAGACGAAAGATCAGAGAGACACAATTCGAATTGGCGCGGTGAACAGTGCGCAACATTTTCGTATTCTCTGAACTTAATTTTTCATTATTGTTAGATGGATTGTATTAGTGGCTAAACCCTAACTTGGTTTGGGGATTTGCATATCAACATTTGGTTTGAAATTTATGTTTCATAATTCGATTTAGTGAATTACTGTTCTTCGTATGAATTGCATGATTTGTTCATCAAGTTAGCATAGCCTAGCTATGAAATTGGATTGATATCTATTACGTGATACTGGATTGAACTGCCCTATTAGCGAAACCTAGCGGTAGAACAAAACTGGTATTGTTAGTCAAGTAATCGTTAACCTATTCAAGAACTTAGCGATTAAGAGTAGATAGAACATTGAAGTCGACACTACCTTAGCAAAATTGTTAGACTAGAACAGTATTTTACTAGTTGATGCATGTTTGATCGATGATTACTAGTTGTAATGCATATCCCTGAACTGATTCTTACTGAATTTGATAAACATCATTCCTCTTGAGAACAAACCCCCCGTTAACTATTAGTAGAACTCTAGCACTACTTGCTCTCTTTGGGTTCGACCCTACTTATCACTTGCTAGTATAGTAGGTCACTATAAATTCAAATTTTCCACACGCAACGACGTGTCGTCACTAGTCAAAGGAATCCCTGAGATCATAGGAGAGCTGAACACAGTGTGTGGAGAATGCCAAGTTGGAAAACAAAGGATGGCCTCCCAGCCCAAGGTCACTGAGATCAATACATCTAGACCGCTACAAATATTGCATATGGATCTCATGGGACCAATGGAAGTAGTAAGTTGCGGAAGGAAAAGGTTCGCATTTGTTTGTGTTGATGACTACTCACGGTTCTCATGGGTTTGAGTTTACCAGAGAAAGGGTAGTGACCACCCTGGCTACCCGAATGGAACAAGAAAAGAGCCTAAGAGTGGCAGCTATACGGAGTGATCATGGAAAGGAATTCGAGAATGACGCCATGGAAGAATTCTGTAATAGCCGAGACATCACACATCAATACTCGTCGTCTATCACTCCACAAAAGAATGGCGTAGTTGAACGAAAGAACCTGACTATTTAGGAGACGGCTCGTGCAATGATATATGCAAAGAAGGTTCCACTTCGATTCTGGGCAGAAGCCATGAACACTACCTGCTACATTATCAACCGAGTAACCATCAGAAAAAGAACAAACAAGACATGTTACGAGTTGTGGAGACAAAGGAAGCCGTCGGTCAAATACTTCCATGTGTTCGGAAGCAAATGCTACATTCTAAGAGGCCGCGAGTACCGAAAGAAGCTTGAGACTAAGAGCGACAGAGGAATGTTCCTTGGGCACTCCACCACCAGCCGAGCATATCGGGTCTACAACACACAGACAGGAACAGTGATTGAATCCATCAATGTGATTGTCAAGGATGAGGAAGAGGAATGTCCATAGAGTGATGATGATGAAGATCCTAAGCCGAGGGAGCATAAACAGACCTGTCCCCAAGAACCGAACAATGTTGATCAAGGAGAAGCACTAGAGGATGCTATAGCAGAAGATCTTGAACAACTTGTGGAAGAAGAGGATCCTAAGCAGAACATAGAAGTGTCCTCTGAAGAAATCCCAACTACTTCAGGACTAGAGCGACTCCCTCCATAGAAAATCCAATGAAATCATCCTCTGACCAATGTCATCGGCGATCTCAAGGAGACGAACTCGAGGTACCTCCCACATCCACCTATGTAATATGATTAGCAACTCATGTTTTTTGTTCAGCATTGAACCGAAGAACATCAAAGAAGCCATGGGAGATGAGTTCTGGATAGCTGCAATGCAAGAGGAGCTGGGTGAGTTTGAAAGAAACGATGTTTGGGACTTGGTGACTCGACCTACATGTGTGAATATCATATTAACCAAGTGGATTTATAAGAACAAGTCTGATGGAAAGGGAAATATCACAAGAAACAACACTAGATTGGTGGCACAAGGCTACACTCAGATCGAAGGTGTCGACTTTGATGAAACCTTTGCTCCAGTAGCTAGACTGGAAGCCATTAGATTACTCTTATAACTTGCCTTCCATCTGAAGTTCAAGCTGTTCCAAATGGATGTCAAAAGCACCTTCTTGAATGGGATTCTATCTGAGGAAGTGTATGTTGCTCAGCCCAAAGGGTTTGAGGACCCTCAACATCCTGATTACGTATACAAATTAAAGAAGGCCATGTATGGGTTAAAGCAAGCTCCAAGAGCGTGGTATGAGCGACTAACGATCTTCCTGATGGATCATGGATATGACCGAGGGGGAGTAGACAAGACAGTCTTTGTTAAAAGAACCAGGTCAGATTTTGTCATAGCTCAAATATATGTGGATGATATTGTCTTTGGATCGAGCTCGCATCAGATGGTGAAGCAGTTCATGGCTCACATGCAAAAGGAATTCAAGATGAGCATGGTCGGAGAACTATTATATTTTCTTGGTCTTCAAGTCACTCAGAAGCAAGATGGAATATTTATCTCTAAAAGAAAGTATGGGAAGAGTCTGGTGCAAAAGTTTGACATGGACAAAGCAAGTCACAAACGAACGCCTGCAGCTACCTACACAAAACCGGGTAAAGATGAAGATGGAGCTGCGGTTGATCAAACTCTGTATCGAAGCATGATTGGCAGCCTGTTTTATCTTACGACCAGCCGACCAGACATATCCTACAATGTAGGAGTATGCGCAAGATACCAGGCTTGTCCAAATGAAAGTCACCTCCAACTTGTGAAGAGAATCATCAGATATATTGGAGGAACAACGAACTACGGCCTATGGTACACCAAGGACACCAGTGGAGATCTGGTGGGATATTGTGATGCGGATTGGAAAAGATGTTCAGAGGATAGGAAGAGCACGTCAGGAGGCTTCTTCTTCCTCGGCAACAACTTGGTTTCTTGGTTTGGTAAGAAACAAAACAATGTATCCATATCCACTACAGAAGCAGACTACATATCAGCTAGAAGCTGGTCTGCTCAGTTGATATGGATGAAGCAGATGTTGGGCGAGTATGGTGTTCCATAGGATGCTATAACACTCTACTGTGACAACATGAGTGCCATCAATATTTCTAAGAATCTGGTTCCGCACTTTCAGACCAAACATATTGATATAAGACAACTTCATCAGAGATTTAGTGGAGAAGAAGATCATAACTCTACAACACATGGCAACCGAGAAACAACTGGCGGATATCCTTACAAAGCCTCTGGATGGAGAGAGGATGTGTGTGGTTCCGGAATCGACTCAATAAACCCCCTTGCCATTTGTGACAAAAAGGGGGAGAAGGAGTAAGGAGTATCTACAATGGTATATAATTCAAAGTCTCATATTTATTTTGTCAAAAATACCAAGGGGGAGATTGTTAAGGTAATGGCATTCTTGACAAAACTTCAGCAAGAAGATGCAACAGCATCCTACGGAGTTAAAAGCTGAAGCATGTTCTGCAATTGACAAAACAACCGCAAGAAGTTGCTTTAGCATCATGTTGCTACAGACGCTGGAGCATGCTGTCTGAAGTCAGCAGTCAAACACTAGAAGATGCTATAGCATACCGTGAAGACTCAGAGCTAGAGCAAAGTAGCCGTTCAACATGGAGCAGCACGGAGAGAATCCGGAGGACTGCTGCCGGCGTCGCAACTCGTCAGGGAGTCGTCCAACCAGTCGCAATTGATCAGAAGCCTTCACCAAGTGCTCGGAAGAAGATAAGCTTCCAAATTAATTATAGGAAATCAATTCTCAACAAACTTGCAAGAACCTAAGAGAAGATCCAATGGCAAAAGTTGGTTGGAAAGATCTGCGGTCCTAAAGGAATTAGGACTCCTATGTTCGTTCGATTGCTCCAGCTATATATGGAAGGGCAGCACATACACACAAACACACAACGAAAGAGAATGCCGCATAAGCAAAGAGCGGGAAGCTAAAAGCTAGAGCGCGGAGTTGTGGATGAGCTGAGAGAAGATCACGACCAGAGGTGTCTAATATACGCTTGATCTAAGAACTTCAATTAGAGTG
This sequence comes from Umbilicus rupestris, assembly GCA_963678935.1. NCBI lineage: Eukaryota > Viridiplantae > Streptophyta > Magnoliopsida > Saxifragales > Crassulaceae > Umbilicus > Umbilicus rupestris. Next base: position 10,571,485 of record OY787610.1, on the reverse strand, counting down.
TTGTCTAGTTGAAAGATCAAGTATTTGGTTTGGAGCATCGTCGCAGAGAGGATGCTGTCGCAGACTATTAGAGATCAAAGTAGAAATTCCCAGATAGTGACAGGAGGTCATTTATCGAGGGGGAGCGTCACCAGAGTCCGAAGAACTCGTGGAAGTCCGCCTACTCAGTAAAGAGTGTGTGGAGAGTCATGGACAGAAGCTACAGCAGCTTGATTGTGTAAGTTGCTATATCATCTTCCAATTACACATTGTATTAGTATAGACTAAGTTTGTGCGATCAGATCTGTAGCTATCTATTACTAAAGTGTGTAGACAGTGTAAGTTAGTCTGTGCGATCAAACTGAGCATAGATTCGAGCTAGGTTATAAGTATAGGTTGAGTTTTGTTATCCTTGTACAAGAAACCGTGCTTAGTGGAATCTTGAGGACTCTAGAAAAATCCTCCTCATTGTCCCGAAGTGGGTTACCAAATCTCTGTGTCTCGTATTTACTTTCACTCGAAACAGTCGAAACATTCCTAACGTGTTTCCTCAGAAGTTGTCATAACAAGTGTGTGACGAATTCTACCATTCGTACTAGAACTACAAAAATTATTTAAAAAATGACGCAATGTGAGTTTAAAGTGTAAAATTTGTGAGTTTAGTATGGAAACACCATGCCATATGCATCATTGAAATATTGGTGAGCACTGGACAATGATATTTTGGTTGACAAATGTTTGTTTCATTATTTATGAGTTTAGGGATTCTAGAGATTGGTTGTGGTATTTCGTGGAGAAATGTTTTTGGTGAATAACTTTTTTATGATTATTTATGGTGATTGGATGATTTGGTTTAACAGGTATTTAATTTAACCCATTACTGGCGGTTGAAGTCTTTAGTTCAGCAGTGTTCTAAACCTGAATCCAAAATGGTCATCACAAGGAATGAACCTTGCAGATGTTTGATACCACATAAAATTAATTGGTATAATCTGCAGAGATTAAAATGAGAATGCGATATTCTGTGAAGCAACTTGTAAAGATCATTGTCCAAATGAGTTGGAAGCAGGAGTATGGAGCTAGCAGAAAATCAAGGACTTAAGAAGTTTTCAGATTATGAGTTTTCCTTTTTGACTCGAATTGATCAGACATGTCTGTTTTACTAGTAATGATAAAACAATGACATAAGAATTTGCGCTGTCACTCCCAAATAAAAGAAGGGTGCGGGAATGGCGGGTCTGCAGCGCGGCCGGAACCTGCTCCGAAAGCGGCGTAAATGGCCGCTCTCACCCTACAAAGCCAAATGGCACGAGACCTTCAACCAACGACAAGCCATGGAATCTCTCGTCAACCAAAACCCATCTCATCCTCATCTTCTTCTTCCTTCCCTCATCGACTCATTCACTCTCTACAACTCCCACCCCACTCCTAACGCCTACCACTTCATCATCAAAACCCTAGCCGCCAAAGCCTCCTCCTCTCCCCACTCCCAGTTACACCACCTCCACCTCACTCCTCTCCTCGACCACTTGGAAAAATCCGCCCGATTCGCGACACCCGAGCATCTGCTCGTTGACGTCATAGAGATGTACGCCGCTGCTGGTCGGATTGAGGAAGCTGTTGATGTTTTCCAGAGAATACCCAACTTCAGGTGCGTCCCCACCGCCTATTCGCTTAATGCTTTGCTTAAGGCTATATGCAAGAGAAAAGAGTGGAATAGCTTGGTGCCGCGAATGTTGTTCTTGAGTCGGCTAATGCGCGTGAGAATTGAGGATTCCAGTTTTAGGGTACTGGCAATCGCTCTTTGTAGACTTAAGAGGGTCAAGTGTGCCATTGACACACTGAATTGTTTGTTGAGTGATGGCCGTGTCCTTGATCAGAGGATTTGTTCTTTGATCCTGGCGTCTCTTTGTCATCAAAATGAATTGTCCAGTGACGATGTGATGAGGTTTTTGGATGAGATTAGAGGGCTTGGTTTTATTCCTGATGGCGTGGACAGCGCTAATGTGATTAAGTTTTTGGTGAAAGAAAAGAGAGGGAAGGATGCATTGTATGTGCTGAATCAGATGAAGGCTGATAGAATAAAACCCGACATCCTTTGTTATACCATGGTTTTGGATGGAGTTATATCTGAAGCTGATTATGACAAGATGGAGGAACTGTTTGACGAGATGCTTGTGTTGGGTTTGGTTCCAGATAATTTTGCTTATAATATATACATTAAAGGGTTATGTAAGCAGAATAAGGTCGAAGATGGATATAAGATGATTGCTCGTATGGAACAGATAGGTTGCAAACCAGATGTGAGTGCTTACAATTTGATTTTGGATGGATGCTGTCGAAGTGGAGACATTTTCAGGGCAAGGGAGGTCATGAAAGAGATGAAGTCCAAGGGTACTGGGATGGACTTACGAACGCATAGGATATTTCTTGATGGTTTGGTTAATTGTGATAAACTGTCTGAAGCTGTTGATTCTTTGATTGGAATGTTGGATAAGAATTTGAAACCGTCCCCCTTAACTGTGGAGAAAATAATATGTGGCTTGCTGCAGAAGGGATTGGTCTATGAAGCACTACATGTGTTTGAGAAATTGGTTGCTAGATCCGTTGTTCCGGGAAACAGGGCACTGGAAGCTTTGATTCCGAGTCTCATACAAAAGCAAGAATTATCAGGGAATATTCTGATGGATTTGGTTAATCCTGCTTAGTTGGTCAAGTATCCGGCCTACTTTAGTCATGGAATTCGCCGTATATTGATGATTTTGGTCATGAAAAACCTTATTGATATTTTGTGGTGCCCTAAGTTTTGGTGGAAACCCATAGAAAATTGGTGTGACAACGTTCAGAATGCTGCTTATTAAACAGGCCCAGGTGTTTGTACTTAAACCAAAATGTGCTTTCCCTCGGCTGCATCTCCTCTGGTTCTTGTATTGTAGTTCAAAGTTGTTGCCCTCGTATACGGGTATCCTTATTTGGAAAATGCTACTATTTATGAGCTCAATTGATTCACGGTTCATTGGATCATGGGAATGTATTAGGGACTGTAATACAGGTGCACTGGACTTTTAAGCTCACTCTTCTGGTGATGTAAAATATCCATTGTAAGTTGACTGTGGTTCTATGTGATGGGACCTTTAGAGACGTAAGTTTTGCGATGGTACCCATTGATTTAACCGTATATCCATTGCAACCAGCCAGCAGCAAGATCAGCACATTGAAGGAAGCCATGTTGTACTGGGACTATAGACCGTCATCTGATGGTTTGTTCCAACCTTGATCTGACTAGAAGACATTATGAAGCATAGTGACAGTTAGATGTGCTAAGAGCATCTCCAATGGTGTTATGTAAAATGATTGGTTAAAATATAGTATTATATTGGCTATGTATATTTTAGATGATGAAAAATAGTTTGGGCTCCAATGGGATTATGCATAATGGTTATGTATATTAGAAATCAAATTTCGATGGCTATAATTGAAAACCTTATCCCTTCATCCATACACTCTCTACTCTTCATCTATATACTCTTACATCTTCGTCCCGACACTCTTCTCCCTTCAATTTTATCAAAGTCATTCCACACAATCTACGAAAAATGGTGAAAAATCAGGATGAAGAAGATGAAGAACTTCAAACAATGGGTATTGTTGCTCAACATAATTGTGAAAGTCAGAATGAAGAGTTGTCGCCAGGCCGTGGTGGATCTACAATGAACCACCGTGTTATTAAACACGATAGAGAAGAAGGTCATGCTAGACTTTATCGTGATTATTTTCCTAGCACTCCTACATATTCAGAATCAATGTTTCGCAGGAGATTTTGGATGCGCCGATCTTTATTCTTAAGAATTCAAGAAGTTGACTCGGCTCATGATAACTACTTCACTCAAAGAACAGACGCGGTCGGAATTCGTGGATTATCGCCTCTCCAAAAAATAACAGCGGCACTTCAGATGCTTGCCTATGAAACTGCCGCAGATGCGGTTGATGATTATATAAGAATTGGCGAAAGCACGGCGATAGAAAGTCTCAAAAGATTTGTAAGAGTAGTTGTGGAAATATTTGGTGCTGAATATATGAGAAGACCAAATGATGAAGATGTGGCTAGACTGTTGGCGGTAGCCGAACACCGAGGCTTTCCAGGAATGTTGGGCAGTATTGATTGAATGCATTGGAAGTGGAAGAATTGTCCAACTGCGTGGCAAGGTATGTACACTGGCCATGTTCATGAACCCACTATTATTTTAGAAGTTGTGGCCTCATATGACCTTTGGATTTGACATGCTTTCTTTGGATTATCGGGATTGCTAAATGATATAAATGTATTAGATCGATCTCATTTATTTGAAGATTTAGTTGAAGGATGTGGTCCTAAAGTGTCTTATAATATTAATGGACAGGGATATACCATGGAATATTATCTTGCTGATGGTATATATCCTTCATTGCCTACTTTCGTTAAAACTATTCCATCTCCACAAGAAAATAAAAGAAAATACTTTGCTGCTATCCAAGAGTCTGCTAGAAAAGATGTTGAGCGAGCATTCAGAGTGTTGCATTCTCGATTTGCAATGATACGCGGACCTTCTCGATTTTGGATGCGGACACAATGAAATATATAATGTCGGCTTGAATCATTTTGCATAATATGATTATTGAAGACGAGAGAGAATTACAGATTCCCGACTACAACTATGATTCAACTGTTGGAATTGCGGAAATATCATTGAATAGGAGTTGTACTTCCAATATTATGGAGTTCATATAAGTACATCATTAAATTAGGGACAAGCAAGGTCATATTCAACTGCAAAATGATCTCATCGAACATATTTGGCAAAGATATGATGCCTACCAAGATTGATGCGGCATCCTCCCATCTGAATTTTTTTTATGTTATGCAGTGTGAACTTTTTTATGCGGTGTCTACCAATATTATGTGTTTGTTAAGATATATTATATGTTATGCAGTGTGAACTTTTTTTATGTTCAATGATTTTTTATTATGGGTGCAATCAAAACTAAACATGTACAAACAATATTTATATTTAGGCGTTTGATTCAACAATCATCTATACCAAAAAAAAAATTCCAAAGCACCACAACAAAAAAATTCGATGCCAACCAAGATTGAAGTTAAGCACCTACAATCTTTTTCCTAAAATTTCAGCCTTAACTGAATTGTAGAAGCTAGCCATTTGTGGCTTCATATTGGTTGTATCGGTAGCCATGATGGAAGCTTCATAAATTTCTTGCTCCCGCTTCTCCCTTTTTTCATTGATTGTTATTTGCTTTCTTTTTAGTGCAAGATGTTCCTCTTCTATCTTTAACATGGCCTCATATTCCTCTCGTCTCTTATTAGCAGAGGTAGACATATGGTCTCATATTTCTCTAAAAAAGCATTTGATGCTTCATTATGCGGCTCAGCATCCATTTTTTTCCTTTTTTGGCAGCCTTTCTTCGCATTGAGCGTTCCAATCCTTCTTCGTCTTCTTGCTCACAATTGACACTCATAGAACTTTGTGAGGATGTGATAGTATGTAGGCTCTCATTTGGGGGTGTTCTTACTTTTTCTTAGTCATATTTGAGGTAAATTTTGGCGAATTTCGTAACTATGTCCAACAGTGCGAGAATGGGAATGCACTACCTTCTAGACTTTGGTACATCTCCATAGCTTGACGCACCTGACAAAAAATAAATGCAATTATATATAGTGCAATGCTTTGAACAAAGTCAATACCAAAAAAGACACCAAAAGGTTCAAATTTCATACCTTGTCTGCTTCACCTATTCTGTTTTGATTTCTTCCCTCTATTTGATTATAGAATCCTTGAAGCTTTCTTACACATTTTTGTATTGTGGACCATCGATTAGTCAAAGTTTTTGGAGTTCTTTCACTTTGGAATGATTTAAGCTCGTCAAAATAGTTTGCAATTCTAATAGTTGGTTTGTGTTTGATTGTCGCCCTTTATGGGATCCAAACTAACATTTTCCCATGCAGATGTGGGCAACATGTCTTTTTGTATCGAGAAATTCTTTGAACGTCCTTTTTGTGCGACAAATTTGTTGAGAGCCCATATCTTCACTTTCTTCGGATCGGCCTTCATTAAGAAATTGTGTGAATGATGTGTCCATTCCGTACATATGTATAAGTTCAACTACAACCCAACTCAACCACAAATTCAACAACTGCAAACACAAATTCATACAACTCAGCCACAATGAACAACCTTTAAGTATGGAAATCAGCTTTGCTTCATTTACAAAAAAAAACAACATATAGTATGGAAATCAGGTGAGAGATCATATATGCAGGCTAATATTCAGCCCCTGCAATAAAAGAAGTTTATAGATAATGAAATCCCAACATAGCATAAGCATCTGGATCCAACACTTCTCATATCACAAGAACATATTGCTACAAGATACTCTTCCACTATTTCAGTTCACCGGAATATTTTTAAAAAGCCTAGAAACAACGGATCAAAAGAACTCAAAGATCAAACAAATATCCCACAAAGGTAACGAGTACTAAAATATAACTCATAATTAGCCGAGAATGTTATCACAAACCAATTAACGAACATCAACAGATACATAGTTCACAAATTAATATCCATCAAGCAACAACTACCAAATCAGAACCCGTAAGTATCTCACAAATGATTTAAAAAATGAATATATAACTGCAGATGGCTCAAATGTTGATATGAAGACTACTGAAAAATTTATTAAAATACAAAGATTTAAACAATTTTACCTTTCAGATCCACTTTGGTATCTGAAAAGGCAGAAACAATGTAGCATCGTTGTTTCTTGTCATGCGCATCAGCATTAAGATATTGAGTAACTGTAATAAATTATAGTAAGTGATCCCATCAAAAGGTCAAGCAATTAAATGCTCAAATGACTGACATCAACATTACCTTTAAGAATAGATTCTTACTGAGTGCACCTTGCAAATGTCCATCATATTTATGATGAGCGGACAAATGACCTTATATTTGTCCGTATTTTGCCTTTATTTCTTGTTTGTTCCATTGTTTTATGAAATCGTTTGATGCTTTCTTTGTCCATTTCAGATTAATAATGTCTATTACATGATTTGAAGTGACCCAAAGAAAATCTGGATGAATTCTGATCGATCGAGAGCAAAAACGAGCAAAAGGCAAAAGTGATTCACCCAATGTAGAGTTGATTCGACCAGGGGGTTAATGAATCACATGTGATTCGGCCACCCTTGGTCGAATCAACCTCCATGCTGAATGGATCTGAAATGACTAGAGGAGAATTCGCCCGAGATCAAATCCGGGCAGACTGACCTGTTCATCATCAATGGCTTTCCGAGCACATGATCTTATCTGATTGAGGCGTGCCATAGCTTGTTGGAAATCTAATTCAAAGAGCTACAACTTCTTAGTTCACATCAAGATTTGATTCGAAGATTTAAAAGGTCAGACGAGCAAGATTCTAACGCGGCAGAAGTGATCCGCTCAAGCAGTGGGCGAATCAAAAGTGATCCGCCAAGAAGAAGTGATTTGCCCAGCCATAAAACGCACTGAGCGTTTGATTCGGACACTCTGTCCGAGTCAACTAATTTAAGCTTACCCGAATCACTTTTGATTCGGGCACGGCGGGTAAATATAAATAGGAAAAAATGGGAAAAATTAGGGTGTGCCTTGGGGTGCCTCTAGCGCCTAGGTTTCCTCTCTTGAAACGAAATCCTAATTGAAGAACTGGGAGAATTGTCGAGAATTTGGAGAAGACACCTACAATTGGAAATTCTACAACATCATTCTACTCTATTCCTACTCTAAACCCTACTTCTCTACTACTTTTACTTTCTTTACTTTTCCTTGTTGAACAATTTCATTATGTTTTGTTTCAAACTCACCATGAGTGAGTGTCCCATAGTAGTCGGAATGCTTATGAATCCCTTAGGTTAGATTGTGACACAAAACATGTTTCTTTATCAATATGAGTCAAGTTTGATTGAAAATTCTCATGCTTTATCTTCATGTTAATTTTATGAACACCAAGTGTTTGACGAAACGCATGAATGAGTATGAATTAATAAAACTCCTAGAGATGGAATTAGAATTGAACTTAGGTTATTTAGAAGATCAAGCATGTTTATTTTAGATAGCGTTTGTGCGCGAGAGTGAAATTCGCATTCTACCCGGCTAAATATATAGCGAACTTTAGTTAACTATCAATAGACCGAGAGGTTGAGATTAGGAGACTTTTGTTCTACACGGTTCAATAGAGCGAGAGTTTGAGAATTGTGTCACTTAGGTATCATTCCCATTCTAGAAAATGAGCGAGAGTTGAATTTAGAATGCGTGATACTTTAGCCTAGAATAATCAATCAAATTAATTTATGCATATATTTCTGTTTTGTGTTGCTAATCGCATGACCTAAGGGTGAAATAGGATTCCGACTACGTTTTCTCTATTGCTTTCTTTCAAACCAAATTCAATCTTGTCTTTAGAACTTACTAGAGATATCTCGCCTAGATGTAAAATCCCAGTTTTTTTTTAGTAGACTTACATTTAGCATTACTAGCTAGCTTTAGACTAATCTAGGCTTTTCTCTTGAGTTCGACCTTAGGTCACTCGGATTATAAATATTGTTTGCGTACCATGATTGGACTAGTATCTTTACTATCACACGACAACGCTCAGGTTACCCTGAGCAGAGAAACATTTATGATCCAAGTTGCCATGACTACATTCATACAACCAAATATTGAAGTAACTATAATTACACTACAGACAATAGATGGGTAGTAAAATCCAAAGTATATTACCTGAGCTTCGACAGTCAAAACTAAGGGATGTTCATATATGGAGACAGTGATTTGTTTCCTATATCATATCACAAGAATGAGCCATTACATTAAGGATCAGATTCCAGCCAAGTGCTTCCTACCCTATCTCATATTCCTACCATTGTATTCCCTTCAATATAGAGCTCAAACCTTTCACAACTCAAAATAAACCAAGCCCAGAAATCACCAAGCTCTAATCTTTAACCCTAAAAATATAACTCTAAACCTGACTCTCATTCGACCAACTGACCTTGATATTGCAAATCTGAACCGGCGAATCGAGGAGAGAAGAGGGGCTGAGCCCTGGAGGAAGAGGGGATGAGACCTGGAGGAAGAGACTGAGCCGTCTCCGATGGTGTTGCTGCTGCTGAAAATCGTCTGCATATGCTCTAAATCATTGTCTTCAACAACAAGAAAAACGGGATTGTGATCGGAAGATGGATGGCAGATTGGCGATCGACGGATTGATTCTTTAAATTATATAGAATGTCAGATCTGCGTTGGAGAATGAGAAATGTAAATTTTTTGATATAAGTAGGGCTATTATAGCTAATGGGCATGTTTAGATAACAAGGTTGGAGATGATCTAAGGGAACAAAATTTACATAAACACTGGTGCTTGAACATTGTCTTTCTATTAATTGAATTGAGTTCTTTTTCTTGAAAAAGTGATATTTTTAAAGAAAAGGAGAACGAAATAACAGTGTCGAATGCTACAAGACTCTGGCACACCACTACAAAAGACCACAAACAGAACTGCCAAGGTAGACTGACGTTATCAAGATCGAACAACTAACGATAGAAATCCAGGCGTACAACCAAAACCTAAAGAGAAAACAAAATAACATGATTCTGTTCCTCCAGTCTAATTTGATTGGAAGATTGACATGTGACGTTATACGCTCTAAATTTGATTATTTAAAACCTCATACTAGTAAATCAGTAAGTCGATGTGGAATCAACAGGGAACTGAGTATTGTGAAATTATTCTTGTAACAATAATGAAAAAGACGGTTGTTAGTAATTTGGGACACAAGAAATAAAGAAGTAAATTTCCGATTATAAGAAGTATCAATCCAGAACAATCATTTGTGATTAACGTTTATCGCTCGCAGTAAATTATCATCAAATCCAGTAGTCTACTACGGCAAATGTAAACTCGACAAAGGTGATTTATTTTAGTTTTCTTAGGCAGACATACCGGCAAATTTTGATAATTAACCAAGACGTTACTATTTGTCTTTAAGGAAAACTTTTCAACAAGTATCAACAATAAAAAATAAATCATAAAGAAATAGATCGCACTCACATATCCACTAAATTCACCATCTAAGATCATACCATAATAAGCATAGGGAACTAATAACAGAAAAGATAGCATATGCTTAGCCTCAAAACATGTTGCCACAAGTTCATGCGCTGGATTGAAACAAGTTATTTAGCTAGACATGGTCTTAACTAAAAAACAATAATAAAAGGAAAAAAAGAGATGTAGAAGAACATTTCGTAGGGAAACTCCAAGACTTTGCCTTGCTCCTCAACACTTATCTACACTGTTAACTCACTTGTATGACAGTTAGATTCTTTGCACTGTTATAGACGCACTCTTTATATAGCTTCAAGGCTTGTCAAAACCTAGAAAAAGTAAGATTCTTTTTCCAAATATTCTCCTACTATTTTAGAATTATCTTTTTCTTAGAAATATTTCGAGGATTCGAATCTTGAATTGTTGGCAACCTAGGAGGATTATAAGAACTTGAGGTTACCAAAAATAATTATTTTGAATCTGCTGATGATTTGCACACACGGCCAAATTATAGTCCCGCGCAGAAGCCAATTTATGATCTTGAGTGCGGTCATAGTGTCTTCTTAAAGCGCAGTACCCAATAGTGTGTTTCTTGGATGCTTTGTCTTCTGTCATTGCTTTACCTCTGTAAACGTCCAAATTGTCTATTGACGGGCACGTCGTTGTGTGTGTCAAAGTTAAATTTATAATACCTACTTACTAGCTAGTGATAAGCAGGATCGAACCCACGAGAGAGAAAATAGTCTAGAGTTCTGTAGATTAATTGTCACACTAAAAGGGGGGTTTGCAAGAAGAATGTTTGTTGTTTATCTAATTCAGAGAAAATCAATTCAAGAATATGCATTGCAACTGGTAATCATCGATTGAAACATGCATCAATTTGTAAAACTACTGTTTCTAGTCTAACATTTCTGCTAGGGTAATGTCAACTTCAATGTTCTACTTACTTTTAACCGCTAAGTTCCCAAGTAGATGTAATATTTATCCTCTTAGTTACCAATACTAGTTCCACCGCTAGGCTTACGCTAATATTGGGTAGTCGAATATCATGCACTGCTAGTCTAACTAGATCACCGCTAAGTTCCTCCAATAAAACATACAAGCATGCCATTAAGCTCAAGAACAGGGATTCACTGAATTGAATTATGAAAATATAAGTATCTCAAACCGTTTGTTGCAACACAAATCCCCAAACCGAATTAGGGTTTAGCTACTACAATCTATCTAAAGCAATAATGAAAATAAACTGAGTTTAAAAAAATTACTAAAACTGTGAACAGTACTTCTGGTGATGAACAATGAACGGGACGATCCGTGCTCTTCCCATGCTGCACGAGTCAACTACTCCGTGCTCTTCCCTTGCTGCACGAGTCAAGTTTGATACGGGCAAGCTCCAAAGTGATTCGGGCACCCTTAGGCGAGTCAAATACTTAGTGTGCAATGGAGCTGGGCGGATCACTTCTGATCCGGACGAATCACTTTTGATCCGGGCGGATCACTTTTGGCTTGGGCGAGTCAAATGTGATTCGCCCATTGCTTGGGCGGATCACTTCTGCAGTGTTAGAATCTCGCTCGTTTGACCCTTTAAACCTTTGAATTTTTTCTTGATGTAAACTAAGAAATTGTAGCCCCTTGAGTTATCTTTCTAACAAGCTATGGCACGCCTCAATCGGATAAGAATCCTACGCTCGACAAGCCTTTGACTAGAATAGGTCAATCCGCCCATAATTGTTCTATTTTCGTTCGAATGCGCAATAAAGCTCCAAGCGGTCTTGATACACCTGCGATGCAAAACACTACCAAGAAGTAATCTTTCACACACAAAATGCAATTAAACAATTGGAATAAATAACTTGATGGATCGTATATATACGCTCCATCATCTATTGATGTCTACTAGAGAGTTGTAGGGAATCGAATTAGCTTCACAATGATGTATAGCCCATCTTCTTTGGATCATCTATGAATGCGCAGTGAGCTCCCGAAACACCAAAGGTTGTGAAATTTCACAGTGTCCTAGTTCAACAGATTTTGTGAACAAGCAGTTGCTGCAGCACACTCTTGTTCACTTAAATATTGTCACAGCAAGCAATGAACAAGGCACAGGTTTGTTCACCCAGTTTGGCCAATCTGCCTACGTCTGGGGAGGACTATTCTCCAGTCCTTAATCCACTCAACCAAAGGTTCCAAGTACACACGGTTACAACTCACGCAACCTATGCTACTCAACCTCGTGTGGACCACTCAACACAATCAGAACAAGCTCTGATTTGTGTCTGCACACCCTCTACAATATGTCAATCTAGAATAGCTACAATCCTCTCAAAGAACTCAGCCTATTCTAAATTACACTACTCAGCAGGGTTGCTGCAGCAACAGCTGTAACACACAGCTGAAGCACAATCTGTCCGCGTCGCTCCAAGGCCTTCTGCCGAGCCGATCGAACGATTCCACGAGCGCTGCACACTCTGGAATACTCCCCCTCACTCAGTGACCACCTGCCACTAGCGAGTACTGCCGCACGACACACGACCGAGCCTTCCACCCGTCAGTTCTTCCGCGGCTGCCCTTGATCAACCAACAAGCTCCCCAGCTCTGAATTGGCTTCTAGATCAAGCACAAATCAGACTCTGCAAGTCCTGATTCTCTTCTGCAATACTCACCACAGCTCTGCGCTCAACGCTCTGCTCTTGGGTGATGATCGAAGTAAACTCCCGTCGCACACCACAAATTGTTCTCCGTGAATTCTGTGTATGCACTCGTGTATCCCTCAGCTTCGATCACCCTCTTCAGCCCTGAACACCTTCTGCTTAAATAGCAGCACCACTTTAAGCAATTTCCAGGTTTAGGCAATTGACCCAACAAGATCAATTATCTCCTAAAATCTAGGAGATTAGATTTGATTATTAACTCCAATGCAAATCTCCTTCTCTGACTAGTAAACCGTGCTGGAATATGCTCTTAAGCAATTTAGAAATTCTTCAGATGCTCTGCATAGGGTTTCCAGCCCTTCCGAACAAGCCCAGACAGCTGCTACTTCTTGGACAGTTGAAACAGCCTGTTGAACAAGCTCCTGCTGTAGCATCCCCTGCTGCAGCTGCTGCTAGTTCACTTCTGCTTGGCTTGCTTGTTTATTTGAGCTGTAGCAGCTCCTTGTTCACTTATGTTGGTTTTGTCAAACACTGCCACACTAGCATCATCAGGTTGTACTGCTTTGTAGTGAAATATTGTCGATAAATGCCCATTTTAGTTTGTATTCTCTCCTACCATTCAGAATACAACTAAGACACAAAACTACATGAAATGATTAATCTCGTACATATAAACATATAAAATACATGTATTAAGATAACTTGATGAGCGTAAATATTACTCATCAAATCACCCACACTTATACTTATTCATATCGAAGAAGAACAAGCCATAAGAGAGAAAACAAATATAACGTTAGATTTACAAACTCATTGATAAAGTCTTGGATACGATGCTATTCAAGATATGTGACCCTAGTCTCTCTTACTTAGCCATTCCATGCATAAATCACTTGTAATATTATCACCTTTCTTGGTAATGAATTAATGCAATGCATGTTACCTCATTGCTGGAATGTAAACTAATTATGGATGCCTGGAAATTAGTTCTCTTTAGGTCCATGATCTCCATTCTCTGTCCATAGTTCCCAGCATTATTGTCAATTTTGGTCGCTTTTTCTAGCACGTGATTGATTCGAGCTTTTGAGAACTTGGGCTTTCTTTGAGGGACATCTTCTTTGGTAGTAATTTTTCATGTTTTTGCAAAAGCCCTTTGGCTTTCGGCTCTTTTGTCTCAACTTGATGATTCACTTCTTTTGAACTTCGTTCTTTCATGCTTCTCTAGGGTTTCTCTTCCTTTGAACGGTTCCAATCGTTGCCTTGGAATAGCAACGTATGCAACAACATTCCGCTATTTCCCATCATTTCCCATTTTGATGTGACTGCAGAATGAAGGTTACCATTTTGCCTCGGTTACTTCGGATTAGAGATAAGATGGTCTGTTTCTCGTCCCACCACTTCATATGTTCATTTTTAGGCAGCAAAAACTCTAAAATCATAAAGACCCGAAGCGCCAGCCTCCACGATTGCCACTTAACCATATGACTCTAAATTCGATTCTTTGTATGTTCAATGAAGCCTCTCTAGAACATTTCTATCAAGGCCACATTCCTTGTTTCTATCGGCTCATAGGACATGACTAAAAAAACGGAATGCTAAGTAAAGGTCAATTTTCACAAGTGAAATACAATAGGATAAACATAGTAATTTTCACATCACAAGACCTCAATAAGCATCACAAAAACAACAAATTTCTACTAAACTATTTTTTTCAAAGAAAAATGTGTTGTTCATGCATAAAAGTAAAGTGCTAACCAAAAGTAAACAAGCAGACGCGACAAAACAACTCTCCCACCCCGCACTTGAAAACAAGTCGTGTCCTCGCAGGATAACTTAGATCAAGCAAGAGTGAAATAACAAGCACAAGTCATGACAATAGCAGTAAAATAAAAGTTATAGGGTGAAAACGGATACTCCCCTCTTGAAGTGAGAGATGCCTGCATGCAGCAACCAAATTAGCTCAGCCCGCTGGTTGCAAATTACCTTACTCCGCGGGATTTGAATTCTTTATTTGCGTGTGGATCATACTGATTTGCAAAACAAATCAACTTTCACCGTACACTTAGATAATAGTTAGTCAAGGCAAGTGTGAACAAAAGGCAAAAATGAAATATAAAAATATAAATAAGTAAAAGTAAAGTAATCGTGTTTCCTCCTGTAGAGCGCCTTTGTTTTACGTCATTGACTCGACATTACCTTGCTTGTGATCAAATGATAGGATCCCAAGGGTATGACAAATCAAACTTCTTATCTTGTGTCCACCTACCCCTTCCAAGATTTGGCTAGCCAGGGGGTCGAGTATGATATGCGGTTGATGCGGGACATCTTCTTCGGAAGCTGTTGCATGATTGGATCACTCCTCATTTGTTCCTTCAATAATCAGGTGGATTCGTCTTCATCTTCTCTTGAATTACAGCTGATTTTCTCTTCGCGCCATGGGTTCTACAAGCCTAGTATTACACTGTGAATTAATCTCTTGGTTTTTTATGAAATGCATCCATGATGTTAGGTGGTTTTTCCTCGCGTGAGTGTTGTGCATCATTGTAAATGTTAAACTCCACTATATTATCTGATAATGCAAGTATGGCAGTGTTTGACAAAACCAGCATGAGTGAACAAGGAGCTACTGCAGCTCAATCAAACAAGGAGGCCAGCAGAAGTAAACCAGCAATAGATGCAGCAGGGGATGCTGCAGCAGGTGCTGGTTCAAGAGCTAGTTCAACTGTCCGAGTAGCAGTTTTGTGCTGGGTGCTTTTTGAAGGTTTGGCAGCTTTGTGAAAGTGCTTGGAAGAATATTCCAGCAAGGTTTGCTAGTCAGAGAAGGAGATTTGCATTGAAGATATTAATCAAATCTAATCTCCTAGATTTTAGGAGATAATTGATCTTGTGGGATTATGGCCTAAACCTGGAAATTGCTTAAAGTGGTGAGGGTATTTAAGCAGAAGGTTAGAGGGTTGTAGAAGGTGATCGAAGCTGAGTGATACACGTGAGTAGACACGAAATTCAGAGTGAGGATTTTTCTGGGTGTGCTACGAGAGTTGTTCTTCGATCAACACACACGGGCAGAGCGTTGAGCGCAGAGCTGAGGTGTGCATTGCAGAGGAGAATCAGGTCTTGCAGAGACTGATTCGTGCATTGATCTGGAAGCCAATTTAGAGCTGTGGAGCTTGTTGGTTGATCAAAGGCAGCCGCGGGAGAACTGACGGGTGGAAGGCTCGGTCGAGGTTCGTGCGGAAGAACCCACTAGTGGCCTCAGAGTGTGCAGTGCTCTTGGAGTGGTTCGATCGGCTCGGCAGGAGGCCATGGAGCGACGCGGACAGAGTGCTTCAGCTGGTGTTACAGCTGTTGCTGCAGCAACCCTGCTGAGTAGTGTAGACTAGAATAGGCTGAGTTCTTGAAGAGGATTGTAGCTGTTCTAGGCTGACATATTGTAGAGGGTGTGCTGGCACAAATCAGAGCTTGTTCTGATTGTGTTGAGTAGTCCACACGGGGTTAAAGTAGCATAGGTTGCGTGCGTTGTAACCGAGTGTGCTTTGAACCTTTGGTTGAGTGGATTGAGGACTGGAGAATAGTCCTCCCCAGACGTAGGCAGATTGGCCGAACTGGGTGAACAAATATGTGTCCTATTCATTGTCTGCTGTGCCCACATTTAAGTGAACAAGAGTGTGCTGCAGCAACTGCTAGTTCACAAATCTGCATAAGTAGAGACACTTGAAATTTCAATTGGTATCAGAGCGGGAACTCGACACACAGAGTTTAAAAGGTCCTACAGTGTCTCCGAAGTAGCCAAGACAATGAAGGAAGGACAGAGCACGAGTAGACCTCCACTTCTGGAAGAGAGCAACTATGGTTATTGGAAAGCTAGGATGAAGGCCTTTCTCAGGGCCATTGACGAGAAGACATGGAGAGCTGTTGTGATTCAGTGGTCTTCCCCAATCACCATAGATGAGCAAGGAGTGACAAGTATAAAACCTGAAGAGCAGTGGACTGTTGAAGAAGGTGCTGCAGCAACTGGTAATTCAAAGGCTTTGAATGCAATTTTTGCTGCAGTTGATGCTAATAACTTCAGGTTGATCTCAAACTGTGACATGGCCAAGCAAGCATGGGAGATTCTGCAAACTGCCCATGAGGGAACTGATAGAGTGAAGCTGTCAAGACTCCAGATAATTGCCACACAATTTGAGAATCTGAGGATGCTGGATGAAGAAACAGTCACTGAGTTTAATGCTAAACTCTGTGATCTTGCAAATGAAGTTCATGCCCTTGGTGAGCCCATCCCAGAAGAAAAGCTTATCAGAAAGGTTCTCAGATCGCTGCCCACAAAGTTTGACATGAAGGTGACAGCCATTGAGGAAGCTCAGAATGTCAGATTCATGAGGTTGGAAGAACTGATGGGGTCTCTCAAACAATTTGAGATGAAACTGGTCAAAGAAGACACCACCTCCAAGGACAAGAATGTTGGTTTGAAGGCTGAAGCAGAAACCAAGCAGACAGTTCCAGACGATCAGTTGAACATGCTTGTTAAAAATCTAGGGAAGTTTCTGAAAAACATGGAATCCAGAACTGAGAGAAGCTCTTCCTCGCGAAGACAATTCAGACGGGGCAGTGAAAGAAAGAAGAAAGGGAAAGAACCAGCTCTGGACGAAGATGACAAGAAAGAGATGAAAAAGGGAGTTCAATGCTGGAACTGTGAAGGATATGGACACATTGAGGCTGATTGTCCAAGCAAACCCTTCAAGAATTCTGAGAAAAAGAACAGCAAATCCATGACTGCAAAATGGAGTGATTCGGATGAGAGTGATGAAGAAAACTGTGTTGTGCTGACAAGTGTTTCAGATGTCCACCTCAATGAGCTAAAGAAGGTAGAAATTCACTATGGGATTGAAGTCTCTGAGAGTGAAGATGACGAAGACTCATCTGACAGTTTTGCTGATCTTCTGAGGAAGATACTCAAACAATGTGAGGCAGTTCTTCAGACCAATCAGACCTTGACGGACAGAGTAAATCTCTTGGAAGAAGAACGAAGGAGATGTTTACCCTCAGTTGGTAATCAAGTTACTATTCTGAAAAGAGAAGATTCAGAAAGACAGACCTCTGTTGAATCCACTCCAGCAGCAGCCAAGACAGCTGATCCACAGAGCAATATTCTGGACGAAATATTATCTTACCAAAGACTTGGAAAAGGGAAAACAGGGCTTGGATATACTGGTGAAGAAAGCTCTAAAGGGACAGTGTTCATTAAAGCCTCAGATGGTGAGACAGATGAGAAGAAGAATTCAGATGCCTCCTCAAAAATGGCAGAGAAAATTGGATCTAGACATGTGAACAAGAGGATGCTGCAGCATCATGGACAACATTTTTCTCAAACAAAACAAAAGTCTCAGAACAAGTGGAGTACTGGTACAAGTGTTGGGAAGCAGAAGATCAACTCCAATCTGAAGCAGCAACACAGAACTTGCTCAGCTGAAAAAGGGGGAGCAAAGTCCAGAATCAGCACATGTTGCACAAAGACTCCATTTCATGTTGCTGCACAAGGGCACTGGATTGCTAAAAACAAGGGTAAATCAAAGATGGTACAAATATGGAAACCCAAACAAAGGGTTAGGAGGCTGGAAGATCAGAAGAAGAAAAGCTCTGGTGTATTCCAAGTATGGGTGAAGAAGGCTCCACCAGAATCTCTCAAGGATCCTCTGAGCAAAAAATGCAGCCTGAAGTGAATAGGTGAACAAGCTCACATGTGCTGCAGCAACCTGGTCCGAATTAGCTTGTTCACATGTGTTGGTTGCTAAGGATGGAAAGGAAAATATTTGCACATGAGAGGCACGTGACTTACACTTCAAAAAGGAAAAGAAAATAACGGGTAAATATTTTCTAGGGCACAGATCAAGAGCAAAGGGCTTCTCAGAAATCTCTGCCGATCATCCTCTGTGCACTCCTCTTTCCTTCCACATCTCTGCAGCAATGGTGAAGACACGCGGACTGAAGAAGAATCTGGCAGCTGACAGGCAAAGCAGGTCTGAGAGAAGGACCAAGGCACGCAACGAAGACCCTGCTCAGCCGCTGGAGGTGGTTGTGTGGGAACCAAACTCTCTCCCTGTGTCGCACAGTGAGCCCTCTCCCTCTGAAGAAGCTTCGCAGAAGAGGAGGCGGCTGGTACGTGATGGAGAACCTGTCTCCGGTTCTGCTGCGCTGCCAGAAGCGGATATGACTGAAGCTGCTTCTGAAAAAGAACAAGCAGCAGAGACTGCTGCAGCAGTTCCTGCAGGAGAAGAGTGCAGATCACTGGTCATGTCTCCAGGTATTATTGGTGAAGGGGTTGAAACAGCTGCTGAGTCCCCTGAACAAGAACCTGCTGCAGCACATCCCCCTTCTTCAGACAAGGGCAAAGCTCCTATCCTGATCCCAGGCTCCAGTAGTGAAAGCTCATCCAGTGAAGAAGTGGAAGCAGGATCTCTTGGTGGACCCTCTGAGAGAGGACCTGCAGCTGAAGATTTCTCTGCTCTCACAGTCGGAGGCACATGGTTCAGGAACAAAAGCGTCTCTCAAACCTGGATTACTGTTGAGCGGAAACACATTGTGCATGAGAAGCGACTGGTGCAAGATAAGTATAGATCAGCTGCTATGATTGAGCTTCTGACTGAGGTAAATCTGCTCAAGTCCCTAACCTTTCCTCACCGTTTCAATATTATTCTGGTTAGAGAATTTATAGTGAATATGGAAGAAAAATTTGGAGAAGAAGGAGCTGATGAGTATGGGAGAAGCTGGGTACGGGGTAAGTCAGTGGTGATTACTCCTGAAATTATTGATGCTTTTCTTGGAATTTCTGAGAATGCAAGGGCTCCCACTGATGTTAAGCCAGAATTTGTGGCGAAGATCCTCACAGGGGGAGTGTGCCTGTCTTGGGGTGGCCCTACCCTCAGTGCGGCTGAGCTAACCTCCAAGTATGCTCTGCTGTATCATCTTGGTGTCAGGAACTGGATTCCTAGCTCTCACAGAGGGAAGGTCAACAAAGATTTTGCTAACCTTCTCTATTCTATTGGAAAGAGGAGGAAGATTAGCCTGGGAAGTGTTATGTTTCCCCAGCTTGCTGCTCATGCCGGGAGTGCTTCCTCCAGCAAGCCTATTGTGCTGCCCTCCCTCATCCATGGGATCATGGTCTCTCAGCATCCAGAGTTTGGAGCAATTGCTGAAGGCTTATCTGAGGAGCTGCAGGTCTTCACAGTAGATCACAAGCTATTCAAGGGAAAACATGTAGTGGATGTTGCGTATGAGGATCTTCTAATGGTTGGTTCTTCAGCTCCAGCTCCCCTGGAGGACTCTCTTCCCCCTGCTGCATCCATTCAGCCAGCTCTTCGTGCCAGAATTGTGAGCCATCTCCGGTCTGAACTGCTCTTTCTTGATACTGAGGCCAAACGGAGGGATGCCAGGCGTGGCCAGATTCGGAGCCTCATCAGAGACTTGGAGTTCCTGGAGGATGAGGAGCAGGCCCCTTGAGCATCTATGACAAAAAGGGGGAGAGAAGATTTTTTATGCTGATGAAAATTGCTGAATATTGATACACTTTGTTTTGACCCTGCGTGGTCGTATCTTCGGCCGTGTGTGGCCACACCACATCTACTTACTCTCTATTATTTTTATTTAGAGTATTTCGTTTCTGGTTTTCGGAAGAGTGCATTGGCCTTAAGGTTTTGTCAAAATGCCAAGGGGGAGATTGATAATGCAAGTATGGCAGTGTTTGACAAAACCAGCATGAGTGAACAAGGAGCTGCTGCAGCTCAATCAAACAAGGAGGCCAGCAGAAGTATACAGCAGAAGTAAACCAGCAACAGATGCAGCAGGGGATGCTGCAGCAGGTGCTGGTTCAAGAGCTAGTTCAACTGTCCGAGTAGCAGGTTTGTGCTGGGTGCTTTTTGAAGGTTTGGCAGCTTTGTGAAAGTGCTTGGAAGAATATTCCAGCAAGGTTTGCTAGTCAGAGAAGGAGATTTGCATTGAAGATATTAATCAAATCTAATCTCCTAGATTTTAGGAGATAATTGATCTTGTGGGATTATGGCCTAAACCTGGAAATTGCTTAAAGTGGTGAGGGTATTTAAGCAGAAGGTTAGAGGGCTGTAGAAGGTGATCGAAGCTGAGTGATACACGTGAGTAGACACGAAATTCAGAGTGAGGATTTTTCTGGGTGTGCTACGAGAGTTGTTCTTCGATCAACACACACGGGCAGAGCGTTGAGCGCAGAGCTGAGGTGTGCATTGCAGAGGAGAATCAGGTCTTGCAGAGACTGATTCGTGCATTGATCTGGAAGCCAATTTAGAGCTGTGGAGCTTGTTGGTTGATCAAAGGCAGCCGCGGGAGAACTGACGGGTGGAAGGCTCGGTCGAGGTTCGTGCGGAAGAACCCACTAGTGGCAGGTGGTCACTGAGTGAGGGGGAGTTACTCAGAGTGTGCAGCGCTCTTGGAGTGGTTCGATCGGCTCGGCAGGAGGCCTTGGAGCGACGCGGACAGAGTGCTTCAGCTGGTGTTACAGCTGTTGCTGCAGCAACCCTGCTGAGTAGTGTAGACTAGAATAGGCTGAGTTCTTGAAGAGGATTGTAGCTATTCTAGGCTGACATATTGTAGAGGGTGTGCTGGCACAAATCAGAGCTTGTTCTGATTGTGTTGAGTAGTCCACACGGGGTTAAAGTAGCATAGGTTGCGTGCGTTGTAACCGAGTGTGCTTTGAACCTTTGGTTGAGTGGATTGAGGACTGGAGAATAGTCCTCCCCAGACGTAGGCAGATTGGCCGAACTGGGTGAACAAATCTGTGTCCTATTCATTGTCTGCTGTGCCCACATTTAAGTGAATAAGAGTGTGCTGCAGCAACTGCTAGTTCACAAATCTGCATAAGTAGAGACACTTGAAATTTCATTATCGTCAATGTTTAGGGAGAGTAAACCATCACCAACATCTACAAGATAATAGTAGTAGGGCTTTTGCCCTTGGTGCTGTCCATCTGAGAAACATAGAAATCTGCCAAGATAACATAAGTCCCACTGTGAAATTACTAGCGCTGTAGGTGACTTGTATCAGCAGGTTGCTATAGCAACCTTTGGGTCACTTTGCAGAATTATCTTGTTTAGGCCGAACCTGAAAGACACGAGCACTTTGTTCACCCAGTTCAGCAATTCCCTATGTCTGGGGAGGACTACTCTCAGTCTTCAAGATTTCGCTATTACCGGTTAAAGTACAAAGGCACCAGTTCCCAACCTATGCTAGAAAAACCTCTACTTCTAACCTAGCTAGAATCTCCGCTCAGTCTGATCACACAAACTGGCGCACGTACACTGTCAACACACTCCAATAATAGAATGCTACTGCTCTGATCACACAGACTGAGCCTATTCTAAAGCAATGTGTTACGAAAGGATGCTATAATAACTTCTGAACCAAGTTGCTCTACCTCAGATTCTACAAGCTCTCCCAGTCGCTTCAATCTACCTTCCACGAGTTCTCACAATTCCAGTGACGCTCCCTATGATCAGTGACCTCCACTCAGCATATGGAGATGTTGCTCTATACTCTGATTGTCCATGATTGCCTCACTCGTGACAATTCTTCAACAGCTAATGTACTTAATCATCAACGAGTCTCCCCTCTAGTTGAACTTGCTGATCAAGCGTCAATCAAACTCATACAGTTCTGATCTCTCTCCACCTTAGCGGTGACAACACACTCTAGCTCTTCGCTCTTTGCTTATCGCTCTTTCTTTGTGTGTATGTGTGCTCTTTATTCCGTAGAGGTGCTGCCCTTATATAGTGGCAGCCCTTGAAGGATTAAAGAAATCCTAGTCCCATTAGGATTTAGGGGCTTTCCAAACTTCTTTTAGCAATCTAAGATTTGTCCCAAGATCTTAGGAGTTTGTTGAGATATGGTTGTAACAACCTTCTTTCCAAAAACTCTTTTTGCAACCATATCTTTAACTCAAGCTTGCTGAGTTTGTTAAGGTATGACATCATTGACAAAACAGCACAAGAATTTGCTGCAGCACTCCCTAAAGATTTGCAGCTAGAGCATGAAATTGGCACTGCGTGACAGTAGGCGACACCCCCACGGTTTGCTTCCGCAACCTCTGATGCCAAGTTGATGTACTTAGCTTTTGCCAAAACTAAAGAACCCAAACACATTTTTTTACCCAGTGCGGCAACAACCTATGTCTGGGGAGGCTACTCTAGGTCCTGATGACTTCACTATCTTCAATTAGAGTACAATGATTTTCAACAACTCAGCCACGCTAGTTTAACCACTACTCCTAACCCAATTGAAGTCTCTTCTTAATTTGTCAACACAGACTAGCCTACACTATCAACACACTTCCAGTAACAGATAGCTATCGACCTGAACTCTCAGACATAGCCTATCCATTTACAATGTGTTACAGCGGATGCTGCAGCAACTTTTGACGCCAAGTTGTTGACTCTTCTTTCCTTGACTTCTCCAAGCACTTCCTGCTGAGTAGTCAGACACACGACGCTGCTCCCCCTCAATTAATGACATCCAGTCACTATCAAGGAGAACGTTGGGACACTCCGCTCAAGCTGCACTCTTTGACTGTCAATCAATCGGTCTGTCGAGGAGGATTTGCTTCAGCCGACTCCCTGGAATCAAATATTGTAATCAGACTGCTCCAGTCTAGATTACTCCTTCGCCCTCACACAACTTGAGCTTCAACACTCTCTATTTTGATCTCTGCTCAGTGTGTGTTTTCTTTGATTCGATCTCTTGGCATTTATTTGCCTTGGACTCCATCTCTGCTCATATATAGCTCTGCACCTCAAAAACTTTACCCCCAAGAGATAATTAATGCCTTTCGAATTCTCCTGGATGTCCACGCGATAATGTTGCCTTCCAAAACGTCCCTTAGATTTTTGGAAGTTGTTGAGATTTGGTTTCCTTATTTAGGAACCTTATCTTATTAGCCTTCATCCGCGTTTCTACCAACTGAGCCTCTGCTGATGATCACTATCATCTGAGCATTCTCCGGCCAATGCTACGCCGGCAGCAATCTCTTGGATACCCTCCGAGCACCACCGGAATGATCTGCTTCAAAGATACTCTCTTTAGCTTTAGCCTTGAATCTTCAGGGGATGCTATAGCCTCTTCTAGATATTGTCTTGATCCCTTCTGATCATCTGTACTAGCTCCAGTCATCATAGGTTGCTATAGCTTCTTTTGCATCTTCTGTTTTGTCAGTCTTCATTTGTAAAGTACCAGCTCCTGGTACCAGAATTTTCTGTAGCCACTTCTTCCGCTCGAGATCTTCAGCTTTGTCACATATGCCATATCCGTAACAATCTCGCCTTTTGCATTTATTGACAAAACTAAACTACTAATAAGACTGACCAAACCAGTTAATTAGCTACCTGCTCTAGCACTACTGAAAGTCTTTTTACTATTAGCCTTTTCAGCATTCTACAAATGTTCTGTAGTAGCAAGATAATGTGGCAGTTCAAAATGGCAGTTCACAAGACAGTTTGTTACAATCTTCTACCAATTTTTGTCAAAAATTGGGAGACTTCGTTCTGCATGAGGGAACTTCAAATCTCTAAAGAGACTTCTAATCTGATCACGCCGTGCAGCATTCCTCTTAGCCTCCTCCGTTAGATGCTCCAACTCTGACTCCAAAATGCTAATCACTCTGAGTTGCATTGCGTCCCTCAGAGCGTCAGGCTGAGCTGAAGATTCTTGTCCTCCCGAGATAGTGTCTAGCATTGGTTCGCCTTCTATCACATTAACAATGTGCCTTCCCTTGAAAATTTTGTGATCCACCGCAAACCTTTGTGAAGCGTCAGATAGACCTTCTGAAGGCCTGGCCAACTCAGGAAGTTGCCAGGTGATCACCTCATAGATAAGCGACGGGAAGGCAATGCTCTGCCTTGATCTTGTGGAGGAGGCTTGTTCAGCAATCTGGGGGAAGATGACTTGCCCCAAGTCCACCTTCCTCTTCTGCCCAATGCTATACAAGAGCCGAGCCATCTCCTTATTCACCTTTCCTTTGTGCGTGTTGGTAGTCTAATTCCTCACAGAGATGTTGTATAGCAATGCATACTTCGATGTGAGGTAAACAACAACAAGGTTTTGCCCTACCCATCCTTTGCACAGCCCACCGGTGAGGGTGGCTGCCAGCTCATTAGGAGTCACCTCGACAGGGACCCCTACACCTTCCACAATCCCAAAATAATCATTGATCACAGCAGGAGTGATCACAGCTTCCATCCCTCTCACAAAACATCTGCCATAGTCAACCATCCCCACTTCCCAAACTGCTCAGGCGGATTAACTATCACCTCACTGACAAGCTGACTAGAATATTTCTTTGAAATAGAAACTGACTTAAACAAGTTTACCTCATTCAGCAGCTTAATGATCTCCGACACCTTGTAAGATTCTACATCAAGGATCCTCTTGTGAATAATAGTGCGCTTCAACACCACCTCCCACATTTCAGACATAGCTTTGCTTCTGAACCATATCCCCTTGTACACAAACCCGGTTGACTTCTTTGGGGGCACATGAGGACCCCTGGATGATTCTCGAGTCTGGGTTGGAGGGGGGCAGCCTGGAGTTGGCTGACTCAGATTTAGACTCATCACTAGTTGAGTCACTATCGATGGGCTCCTTGCCTTTGATCTTAGCCTCCTCAGAGGCACTGTCAGCATCTCATGCTTCTTCTTCTTCATCACCGCTTTCGTCGTCGGACCCATACTCTTTTGAAGTTTGCTGCTCAAGCTGACTTTCCTCTAGTTTAGATGCACCTTCTTTTGTCTGCGACACCTCAGTTTGGCCATGATCCATCACCCCAGTCCTTCATCTACATTGGGTGTGTGTTAAAGGTTAAGCTTTGTGACAGAATTCTTTGCCCCTTCTGACGTTTGTCTTTCAATCTATCTTTCTCCACCAACCTTGGTCAATTTTACTTTGTGTTCTGGGATTCCAGGATCTTTTCTTTATCTTATCCACGAGCAAAACAGTCTTTTTCTAGGGTAATTTGTGAACATCAGCAGTTCTCTTGCCGAGTTCCCTACCTCTTTGTCCATTCCCGACAATCACGTTCAGTTCTCTGCAGGGAAGACTATTAGGTGTATAAGTTCGGCTACCTCCTCTGTGTCTCTGATAAGATTGTCTATGTGGCTTCCAGAACTTGTTTAGAGCATGGAAGTCCCATTGAATATGCCCTTGATGAAAGCTGAAGTAACACCTGCGTTTGTTTAGAGAAGTTTTACCTAGGAGCGGAAGGGGTTGCTGCAGCAACCTCGGGATTTTCTTCTGAACTTTTTCTTCCAAACTTGTTTTATTAGCTAGATGAGATCTTCCTTTCTTACCCCCTCTGTATCCATAGCTTTGACAAAGGTAGTGATTCCTGATCCACTTCTCATGTGTATACAAGATCGGCTTTTCCACCCCCCATACCTTTGGTAGGACAAGATCTCATCCAAGATTGTTGATCTGCATTCGTCTCTCTTCTCTGTATCACTGTGCCGACTACCTTTACATTTTCATCATCTATCTCCAGTTCCTTGGTCTGATCTGAGAGAGAGGCAATGGTCTTCTGGAGATCATCTCTTTCTTTCTCAACAGAGACTATCTTGGCCTGCAGCTCCTTGTTGATCTCAGTAGTTTTCAGCTATTCTTCGTGCAGCAAGGCAAATTCCCTTTTCAGACAATTTTCTGAGAACTCTTCATCATCACTGCTATCTGATTCTACATTCCCATAGATAATCTGGGAATTTATTAAATTTGAATGTTCATTAGCAGATACAGTGGTAAAGGCAACGTTGCTTTTCTTCTTCGTTGTCCTCATCACTCCAGTTGACAGCCAGAGATTCTTTTGATAGCTGGGACATTCTGACTGCCTGTGACCATATCCTTCACATTCTCAGCATTGAATTATTTTTGACTTGTCCTTCCTGTCTTTTTCACTCTGTTCTTTATTTCGATTTCTTCTCTGAGAATTTCCTCCTCTCCTGGGCTGATTTCTTCCACCAGATGTTTGTCCCGCATCCGAGATGGTTTTCTCTATCTTCTTGAAGAGCTTGTTGAAGCTCTTTGCCAGAAGACCCAGTTGTTCTCCAAACTCTTCTTTCGAGTCTACCTTCTCCTTGGTCTCAGCCTTTAGCCCAACATTCTTCCCAGAGGTTGGTGTAGCATCTTCTGTCCTCTTCATCTCGAATTGCCTTAGGGATCCGATTAGGGTCTCCAACCTCATGTTTTTGATGTACTGAGCTTCCTCAATGGATGTGGCCTTCATATCAAATTTTGAGGACAGTGATCTGAGGACTTTCCTTACCAACTTCTCTTTTGATATGGGTTCTCCAAGGGCATAAGCTTCGTTGGACAAGTGATAGAGCCTACTTATACACACTACTTAGATCCTAACCCTATGCTTGTTTGCATTATTTTGTGTACAAGATTACTGGTTTCCAGTGTTTTTGTATTTCAAGGCGAAACGAGGACCTAAGTCGGATACGCGCTAACAGGCAGCGTTTGAGGAGCGCAACACACAGCCTGCGGAGCTAGCAGGGCAAACAGGATAGGAAGTGGCAGAGTCGACTACGGTGCGCAGACCGATTGTGCTAACCAGTGTGTGCAGTGCGCCATGCGCAGAATAGTGGTGTTTCCAAATCTTGACACCATCAGATTTGGAAGTTGCCAAGGTTGGGCCTCATGAGCAGTATATAAAGAAAGGAAGGCTAGGGTTTAGAGAGAATCAATAGCACCAAGAGAGGACCACAGCACACGAGAGAGAGGCAGAACAGAAAAACACACGAGCCTACTGAGAGGACCTGCGCTAGCCGACTGCGCCAGCCGAGATACTGCAACCTGCACGCACCTGCTTGTTGCCGTTTTCTTGGATACTTTAGATATTATTTACTGTTTCTATGATGTTTACTACTAGCATGTCTAGCTAAACGCTTTGTATCGGTTGGGCATGATTCTATGAGTATTTCCTTTGAGACTTATGCTTAATGCATAGTTTGTTTGCTTATATTAATTCTGTGCACACGGTTGACAGCTAGTTGCATGAGTAGGGGAAGCCTTGAACCACAATCTTACTCTTGTTACTTGTTTGTTATATGTTAAACTAGTTGAATAGCTTGACGGTGACAACTAGGAGTAACGCGCTAGGATAATCAGTTGCTACTGTGACAGGATTCGTAGCTGCTTAGACTAGTCTTAAGAATTAATAGCTCATTGATAATGTAGTATGGCAGTGTTTGACAAAACCAGCATAAGTAAACAAGCAGACCAGCATAAGTGAACTAGCAGCAGCTGCAGCAGGGGATGCTATAGCAGAAGCTTGTTCAAGTGGCTGCATCATCTGTCCGAGAAGCAGCAGCTCCTGGTCTTGTCTAGAAGGGCTGGAAACTCTACGGAGATCATCAGAAGAATTTCTAAAATGTTGTGGAGTTTTTTCCAGTGAGGTTTCCTAGTCAGAGAAGGAGATTTGCATTAAAGATAAAAATCAAATCTAATCTCCTAGATTTCAGGAGCTAATTGTTCTTTTTGGGACATTGCCTAAACCTGGACATTGCTTAAAGCTGGTGCTGCTATTTAAGGAGAAGGGGTTTAGAGCAGAATGGTTGATCGAAGCTGAGGGATACACGAGTGCATACACAGAATTGAGAGAGAGCAATTTTGGTGTGCGACGGCGTTTTTCTTCGATCATCACCCGAGAGCAGAGCGTGAGCGCAGAGCTGTGGTGATAGAAGCAGAAGGGAATCAGGACTTGCAGAGTCTGATTCGAGCTTGATCTGGAAGCCAATTCAGAGTTGTGGTGCTTGTTGGTTGATCAAGAGCAGCCGCGGAAGAACTGACGGGTGTGTGGCTCGGTCAAGTGTCTAAGCGGTGGTTCTCGATAGTGGCAGGTGGTCACTGAGTGAGGGGGAGTATTCCAGAGTGTGCAGCGCTCGTGGAATCGTTCGATCGGCTCGGCAGAAGGCTTTGGAGCGACGCGGACAATTGTGCTTCAGCTGTGTGTTACAGCAACCCTGCTGAGTGAGTGTAGTTTAGAATAGGCTGAGTCTTGAGAAGTCCGCAGCTATTCTAGATTGACATTTGTAGAGGGTGTGCAGACACAAGTCAGAGCTTGTTCTGATTGTGTCAAGTGATCCACACAAGCATAGGTTGCGTGGAGTTGTAACCAAGTGTACTTGGAGACCTTCGGGGTTAGTGGATTGAGGACTGAGAGTAGTCCTCCCTAGACGTAGGCAGTTGGCCGAACTGGGTGAACAAACTTCTGTCTTGTTCATTATTTGCTGAGACAATTTCCGAGTGAAAAAGAGTGTGCTGCAGCAACTGCTTGTTCACAAATCTGCCTAACTGAGACGCTGTGAATTTCACTCATGAACTTTGATCGGAACATGCGCATATGTTAGGAAGCCTTGATCGGACACTAACATTAGTAAACCAAACTATAGACGTTTGGAGTCGATGATAAGGAATATATTCATAGAGGATTGTCTGCGCCGATACTTTTCATAGTCATAGTACTTAGTCTCTACTGCCTGCGCACGTCTAGTGCAATTCCTGCGTTTACTACTGTTTACTCGCGCACTTGCGCAACTCAATCACTCACACCCCCAGTTTTCGTAAGTGCAGGTTACTAGTTAAAGCTAATCTACTTGCTCCCTGTGGATTCGACCCTGACTTAGCGGATGTACTAAGTATAGAAGGAAGGAATAAATTTGACGCGCACAATGACGCGCTATCAAATTTTGGCGCCGTTGCCGGGGAGCAACACAGATAAGCTTTAACCAGCTTAAGTCTCTTTTACAGTAGTTAGTTATTTCTATTTGCTTTGTTTTCGTTGTTGTTTCTGACAGCGCCCAATCAACATCAGCTTGCGCAACCTTGAAACAGTTGCGCTGCGCAGATTCTAGTTGCGCACTGACAGACGCGACAGCTTAGTTGTCTTTTAGTTTCGTTTTCTTTGAGATTTAGAACAGGTAATGGAGGATAACAGTGTCGTTGGAGATAACTTAGGGGACAGAACCCCAGAGGATGCGAGGGCACATAACCGCGCAGCCCTGTTCAGAGAGGAAGTGCAGAGCGAGGTTGAAGCAAGGATGGCCGCTGAAGTGTATAATGCGCCACCCGTGCTACAAGCCATGGTGCATAGTGCTTCCACCAGTGCGCGAGATGTCAGCCCCAATCACGGTTAACCAGCCATGGTGCATAGTGCTTCCACCAGACGGTCATTTTGAACTCAGGAGCTCGCTCATTCATCACATGCCCAAGTTCCACGGGATGAACAACGAAAACCCAGTCAAGCATGTGCGAGAATTCCTTGTCATTTGCGAGAACATGAAGGCCGAAGGGGAGAGCGACGGAGCGCTGAAGATGAAAGCGTTCCCATTTTCACTGTGTGACACGGCCAGGCATTGGCTAATGAGCTTACCAGCAGGATCAATTCACACATGGGAGCAGCTGCAGAAGAAGTTCTTGGACAAGTTCTATCCCGCAGCAAAGATCGCGCTACTCAGGAGGGAGCTGGCCGCACCTAGGCAAGGCGCAGGAGAGTCACTATCAGAGTATTATGAGCGTTTCAGGGAGCTTGAGGCCAACTGCTACAATCACGGCCTGCCCCAAAATGTGCTGATAGAGAATTTCCTGAATGGATTGCTGCCCATGGAGCTGAGATTATTGAATGCATGTACCCAGAGGACGCGTGGCAGCTGACAGAAGACTCTGCTGGACAGGTAAGACATCAGCTAACACTTGAAAATAGTCGTGCTCGTTCTGTGCATCAGGTAGAAACAAGCGCGGAGATAAAGGAAATGAAGGCCATGCTGCAGAAGTTGATGCATGCGCAGGGAGCGCAACCAGCTGCGCCAAAGGCGTGCGAGTTCTGCACATCCACTGAGCACAAAACCGACGCATGTCCCACACTTTTCGAGGAATCAGGAGATGTCAATGCTCTTGGAGGATGGGATAATAGAGGGCCACAGAGGCAGAATCAGCCGCGTTTTGGACTAGCCGCAAATGGGTTCAGATGGAAGGAGGAAAACAATTTCCAGAGGCAGTCCGCGGACCAGCGCGCACCATAGCAGACGCAACAAGCTGCGACCTACAATCCACCGCATCGCCGCACTGACGCACCAGCGCAGAACAACCAGCAACCGAGGCGATCCTTAGAAGATATCGTGCGGCAGCTAGCAGACACAGTGCGCATTAATGATGAGAAGTATGACAAGAGGTTCGAGTCCATTGAAAAGCAGCTATCACAGATTGCTACCACGGTGTATGAGCTGAAAAAGAGCGATGGCAACCTGCCTTCGCAAGTGATCCAGAATCCCAAGGGAGGAGTCAACGCCGTGACACTGAGGATTGGGCGCACGGTAGGAACAGAGCAGACCACGAGGGCGCCCGCGCAACCAGTCGCGCAAGTCCCAGATCCAACAAAGCAAAATGCGCAACCAGAGCAAGATGTGCAACCAGAAGCGCCAGCCATAAGCCAGCAGGGCGAGGCGCCAGGTATGGCGCAATCAAAAGACAAAGGCATGAATCGTACTAACATACCTGCACCTTTCCCTGTACAGGCACCATCGGCTAGGAAGGAAGCGCTTGATAAGGAGCTCTACGAGTTATTCAGTAAGGTGGAAATAAACATTCCCCTTATTGAAGCAGTTCGGCAGATTTCTAGGTATGCCAAATTTTTAAAGGAGCTGTGCACAAACAAGAGAAGGAAAGGTGAGTGCGCGCAGGTAATGCTAAATGCGCAGGCCTCAGCGATCGTGCAACATAAGGTACCACCTAAATGCCGAGACCCAAGTACGTTCACCATCCCATGCACTTTAGGTAAGACCACAGTAAGCAATTGCATGATTGACTTAGGCGCATCTATAAATGTACTACCCTATTCCCTATATGCGTCATTGCGCCTTGGACCACTAAAGCCTGCAGGTCTCACCATTCAGCTAGCAGATCGGTCGTGCAAGCAACCGACGGGCATGATCGAGGACGTCCTTGTCCGAGTAGGAGAGTTGGTGTTCCCAGCAGATTTCTATGTCCTAGAAATGGAGGGTGAGTCGAGCAAAGGCAGTGCGCAGATCCTACTAGGCAGACCATTCGCACTAAGATAGATATGTGGAGGGGTACGCTCTCAATGGAGGTCGATGGCGAGGAGATTCATTTTAACATATTCAAAGGGATGCAGCACCCTCATGAGGACGCCACAGTGCATGCGATGGACAGCATAGATGACTTAGTTGCAGATGCGCAATGTGCAAGCGCAGCAGAAGAACCTGAGACACTGGCACAGGCAGAGTTGGGAGCGCAAGAGGATGAGCTGAGCAGTGCTGAACCAACATCCAGACAGGTACATGATATAGTTAATGTCTGCACTGCTAATAAAATCTTACCCTCTAGTGAACAGGCACCCAAGGTCGAGCTGAAGCAACTCCCAGAGCACCTCAAATACATATTCTTGGGAAATGAGGACACCCTGCCAGTAATCATAAAGAAAGGATTGGAAGAGGAGCAGGAGGCGCGATTACAGCAGGTGCTGCACAAGAACCAGCGCGCTATAGGATGGACACTTGCTGACCTGCTCGGAGTGAGCCCGGACGTATGCATGCATAGGATTCTATTGGAAGATGGTGCCAAACCATCCAGGGAGCCTCAGCGCAGATTGAACCCGAACATGATGGAGGTGGTGCAGAAAGAGATCCTGAAGCTGCTTGACGCAGGAGTCATTTACTCAATTTCGGACAGTAAATGGGTCAGTCCAGTGCACGTTGTGCCGAAGAAAGGAGGAATCACAGTAGAGGAGAATGCGCAGGGCGAGCTAGTTCCCAAGCGCATGCAAACTGGATGGCGCATGTACATCGACTACAGAAAGCTTAACGCAGTCACGCGCAAGGACCATTTCCCGCTACCCTTCATGGACCAGATGCTAGATCGATTAGCGGGGAAGCCCTACTTTTGCTTCTTGGACGGATACTCAGGGTACAATCAGATACCCATAGCTGCGGAGGATCAAGAGAAGACCACGTTCACCTGCCCATTCGGTACGTTTGCGTTTCGGCGCATGTCATTCGGGCTGTGTAACGCGCCAGGTACGTTCCAACGTCTAGTCATGAGCATCTTTTCTGATATGATTGGTATATGCATAGAGGTGTTCATGGATGATTTTACTGTGCACGGAAGTACCTTTGACGCATGCTTAACTCATCTTAATAAGGTCTTAGCGCGCTGCATTTCAAAAAACCTAGTGCTCAATTATGAGAAATGACATTTCATGGTATCACATGGAGTAGTACTAGGACATTGCGCGAAGGGATCAAGGTAGACAAAGCCAAAATAGATCTTATTTCTAATCTGCCTTATTCCACTAACGTGCGCGATGTGAAATCATTCCTTGGGCATGCTGGGTTTTACAGGCGCTTCATAAAAGATTTTTCTAAGATTTGTATACCCCTGTCTAACCTCTTGCAAAAGGATGTGTGTTTCGAATTTACTGATGAGTGCAGGACCGCGTTTGACAAGCTGAAAGAGGCGCTGACAAGTGCGCCAGTGATGCGCGCGCCAGACTGGAGCCTGCCATTTGAACTGATGTGCGATGCAAGAGACTATGCAGTAGGTGCAGTCCTGGGACAGCGAGTGGACAAGAAGCCGCACGCCATTTATTATGCATCGCGCACACTGGACGCTGCGTAGAGGAACTACACCACCACGGAGAAGGAACTTCTGGCAATCGTGTTTGCACTGGAGAAGTTCTGCGCATATGTTCTTGGCGCCAGAGTCATCGTCTACACAGACCACGCAGCAATCCGTTACTTAATGTCCAAGAAGGAGACTAAGCCGCGCCTGATGCGCTGGGTGCTCCTACTTCAGGAATTCGACTTGGAAATCAGAGATAAGAAGGGCACGGAGAACACAGTCGCGGACCACCTGAGCAGGATCGTGAAAGCAGAGGAGCCAGGGCGAATCACGGAGACATTCCCTGACGAGCATCTGATGGCGCTGACAGGTAAGGTACCATGGTATGCGCACATTGCGAATTACCTGGTCACAGGTACGTTTCCTCCTCATTTCACTAAAACCCAATGCATGAGATTAAAGCATGAATCCAAGCATTACATTTGGGATGATCCGTATATGCTCAGAATAGGACCTGATCAAATTTTGAGGCGATGCGTGCCTGACCATGAAATTAACTCTTTTTTGATGTTTTGTCATGCGCACGCATGTGGAGGACACTTTGGTCCAAAGCGCACGAGCAGAAAGATCCTGGATTGCGGATTTTATTGGCCGCACTTGTTTAGTGACTCGTATAACCACTGCAGGAACTGTGACAGGTGCCAGCGCACAGGAGGCATATCAGCGCGCAACGAGATGCCGCAGACGCCAATTCTAGTAGATGAAGTATTCGACATTTGGGGAATTGACTTCATGGGGCCATTTCCTCCATCTTCCGGATATGAGTATATATTGGTCGCAGTAGATTATATCTCCAAATGGGTTGAGGCCAAGGCTACCCGGAAGGATGATGGTAAGACGGTCGCTGACTTTTTAAGGACTAACCTATTTTGCAGGTACGGAGTGCCTAAGGCAATCATCAGCGACCAAGGGACGCATTTTTGCAATAGGATTGTGGCGCAGGTGTTCAAGCATTATGGAGTGCGCCACAAGACGTCCACCGCTTACCACCCTCAGACGAATGGCCAGGCCGAGGTTTCCAACAGAGAGATCAAGCGCATCCTGGAGAAAACTGTGAGACCGTCACGCAAGGACTGGAGCCAACGCCTTGATGATGCGCTCTGGGCATACCGAACAGCACATAAGACACCAATTGGGACTTCACCGTTTCGGTTGGTTTATGGAAAAGCGTGCCACCTACCAGTGGAGTTAGAGCACAAAGCATACTGGGCGTTGCGCGTTTGCAACCTGAACCTAGACGAGGCTGGTAAGGAGCGCGCATTTGAGCTGAGCGAATTAGAAGAGCTGCGCCTGGATGCATATGAGGGACTGCGCGATTACAAGGCGCGCACAAAGGCATTTCATGACAAAAATATCCTCAGACGCACTTTTGAGCCAGGAGACCAGGTACTATTGTTCTCCTCGCGCCTAAAGCTCATGCCTGGGAAGCTGCGCAGCAAATGGACGGGACCATACACGGTCACCAAGGTTTTCCCCTATGGAACAATCGAGTTAGAAAAGGAGCACCGGCATCGTTTTCAGGTCAATGGGCAGAGAGTCAAAAAAGTATTTAGGAGAACCTTGGGATGGCACAGCGCGTGAAGTTGAATTGGCAGAGCCAGAGATAGCAGATGCGCAGGTCGCTGCGCCAGACCCGCCACCAGATGCACCAGAGGGAGAACTGGGAACTATTGCTCATATTTCTTCTTCCTCTTTACCTAACCTCGTTACTTATGGTTTATCACATACTTTTAACCATGCTGATCACCCTTTCGATCCTTTGCGTAGGAACAAGAAGAACACAACACACGCACAAGCGCGAGGTCACCCAGGAGCAAGAGTGGGGGAGGTCGCCGGTACACTTTCACGCAAGTAACGAGGTACAGTCCAGCCAACGACGTTAAACAAAGGCACTTGTCGGGAGGTAACCCTACACGTTTTACTCTTACACGTTTTTTTAGTTTTTTCTAGTGTCTTTTAGCTAGTTTAGGACTTGGTAGTTTTTTTATCGCACAGTAGTGCGCAGGTCAGTGCGCAGCTATAGTGCGCAGGAAAGATGCGCCAGACACGGGGGTATACAAGGGCAGTACTTAGAAAAATTTCAGAACTTTTCACACTCGACCGTTGCAAGAAGCTTCCGCCCTCAGCATCCGCTCACCGTCCGGCACTCAACCCAGCTTCCGTTTAGAGAGATTTGAGGAGCATACAGTCGCACACTCACCAGGTACCCTTCCCCCTCGATTTGAGCCAATTGAATTAGGGTTTATGCGATAAGAGGAGTGCCCTAGGTTTGAAATCGCACTTAGCTAGCCTGCACCATTTGGAGTTTTGGTTAGAGGGTTTTGTAGGCGGGCAGTAGGCGATCAATTGGTGAAAGTTTCAGAGCATTTGGCGGAGTTTGGTTTTTTTGAGCATTTGTGGAGCGTTGACCCCAGTTGACCGAAGGAACCCTAGCACACCATGCAGCCTGCCGAGGATCAAGCGACCCCAGCTTCTTTCGCCAGCAAGTATGAAGCCTTCATGAGGCTGGAGATGTACGAGACTCCGTACATCAGCAAGGAGTTCCTGCGAGAGGTCGGGATGGAGGACCTCATCGTGGAAAAGCTCGCGCTGGCGGGCTGGGAGGCGCTGTTGGACATCAACAGCGCAGCTGATAAGGAGGATACGTGTGAGTTTTTGGCGTCGCTAGAGACGGCTGATCTGGAGATAAGGTACCGGCACAGAGGAGTCTGGTACATTGCCTCGGCTAAGAGGCTGAAGCGCACGCTGAGGTGCGCAAAGGTGCGTGAGGCGGATATAGACACACACACGAATCAGGAGGCGTGGCGCGAGATGGCGACCGGCCCAATTTTTTCCGCGGGGCGCAGCCGAGGACGCGAGCTGCGCGACCCGTGGATGTTCTACCTATGGCGCATGGTCGCCTATGCCATCATTGGGCGCTTCAATGGTGCGCCCCAGATCAGCTTACTGGACATGGAGATTTTGAAGGGTTTTTACTATGGGAAAAAGGTGCTGTTTGTCTTGAACATGGTGGTCCATTGGAGTCGGATCAGCACGAAGGGGCCGCTGACTTGTGGAGGAATGATAACGCACCTGCTGCGTGCGTTACATGGAGAGCCTGAGGTGCCCGAGCACACAGTAGTGTTGTTCCCCTGGACCGCGCCCATATGCTGCAGATAAGAGCGGTAGCCGTGAGAGAGGATGGTACATTGGAATGGTGCTACCGGCTGCAGCCGGCCAGAGCGCCGAGACAAAGAGCAGAAAGCAGCACGCAAGCAGAGGAGGCTGCGGAGGAAATGGAGAGGGACGAGGCCTCAGAACCAGTGGCGCCTCAAGTCAGGCGCATGAGGACTCGTGCGCAGACTGGAGCGCGCCGGAGGGCAAGTGCACCGCAGGGGGAGCCAGTTACCATTGCCATTGAGGATTCTTCCCCGCGTGCACGAGGAAAGCGCCCCAGGACAGAGGCAAAGGAGGCGCCTGAGGAGGTATCCGAGGAGCAGCACATGATGTTCAACGTCATGCGCGTGCTGGAATATTTAGCGCCCGAGGGGGCAGATTTGAGCTTAAGCCCACCATCAAGGTGGAGATTTGGAGATGCAAACCCAGCGCCAGCAGCACGCCCTGCACAGCCTTCTATTCAGAGGTCCCCGGAAGCCGATCCCATCATAAGTTCCAGCTCAGATTCACTATGGGATCCTATCTCGGAGGACGACCTCGTGGCTCAGCCCGCCGCCATTTCTGTAGTGCCGCCAGCCTCCAGCACTGAGTATGTGACTGACTCTTCAGAGGAGGAGGCGCACGGATCAGCGGCTGAGTCCAACTCTGAGGACATCTAGGGCTGCAGTGGGGCGCGCATTCCTTTCGGGTGGTTTCTTTTTCTTATCTTTTTGAAAACTGTTGCTATATGTTGCTATACTTTGCTGACTATTGTGCTGAATATTTTGTGACCCCCTTGCTATATTGTTGCCGCGCTGACTATATGTTCTTCTTTCTTATATTCTTTGTTTTGCTTGCATGCATGTGTGTGCTCTCCGCGCGCTTGAGCTTGAGTTGTGGGGACACGTCTCTGTTTTAAGTGTGGGGGGGGGGGGAGCGTTACATTTACATTTACATTTCACGTTTTTTTTTTAGCTTTGTAGTGTAGCTTAGTTTAGTTGAAGAAAATAGTAGTAGTGGTGCGCTTGTGTGCGGGTTGCGCACACTGTTCAGCTTGTATTGCGCTATTCATATTGCATGCGCTGCTATCAACTGTTTTAGTATATTTTTTTCTTTTTTTCTGCTCCTGTTAGTTGGGATATACAGGGGATGTGGAGTTGACAGAAACGCTCTAGAGAGGCGGTTAGTCGTTTTTGCTTCGAAGGTGAGGTATATGGTCAAGAGCGCTAGTGGAGGCCGGTGCTTCGCGACCTTCGGAACAAGAGAAGCGCGCTCAGCCACGCAGATGCCGAAGGCGAATACCCAAAGCGTGGCGAGGTGGGAAAACAGACCACCTTTCCTCTAGAAGTCGAGCTAGGGAAAGCGGGCGCGGGTGTAAACGCGTGCGCTGACCTGCGCAGATAGACCAAGGAGGGAGAGCGGAGCGTTGTTCCATAGTTGCTATCCGGAGGCCGAGACTGGAACCGTTCTGGGAACATAGGAACCATAGAAAAAGCTGTACAAAAAGGAAAAAACACCAGCAGATGATATGCGCTACAAAAGGATCAGCATGCACACAAATACATACCAGCGTGCGCAAATTCATAAGAAAATCATCAGAAAAGCTTGAGTTCCCAGGAAGTGCGCGGAAGAATCACGCACTGGAAGAAGCTTGCGCTATTAACCATATACCCGTCCTCGAAGTGAAAGCTGACAACCAGGAGCCTATGAAGAGCTATCTCCCAGCCATCCGAAATGATCTTCATCTCAGCTGAGAGGTAACGAATTTTGAAAATTATTATATTAAAACTGTTGAAGGCAGATGCGCGCAGGTGATAGAGCAGCGCAAGGTGAATAAGTGCAAATCGCACTAGAGTGCAAGACTGTGCGCTAGACTCCAGAGAGGTAATTGTATCCGTGCTTGAGTGCTTGTTCGGGACGAACAAGGGGCAAGTGTGGGGGGTTTGATAGAGCCTACTTATACACACTATTTAGATCCTAACCCAATGCTTGTTTGCATTATTTTGTGTACAAGATTACTGTTTTCCAGTGTTTTTGTATTTCAGGGCGAAACGAGGACCTAAGTCGGATACGCGCTAACAGACAGCGTTTGAGGAGCGCAGCCTGCGGAGCTAGCAGCGCAAACAGGATAGGAAGTGGCAGAGTCGACTACGGTGCGCAGACCGATTGCGCTAACCAATGTGTGCAGTGCGCCATGCGCAGAATAGTGGTGTTTCCAAATCTTGACACCATCAGATTTGGAAGTTGCCAAGGTTGGGCCTCATGAGCAGTATATAAAGAAAGGAAGGCTAGGGTTTGAGAGAGAATCAATAGCACCAAGAGAGGACCACAGCACACGAGAGAGAGGCAGAACAGAAAAACACACGAGCCTACTGAGAGGACCTGCGCTAGCCGACTGCGCCAGCCGAGATACTGCAACCTGCACGCACCTGCTTGTTGCCGTTTTCTTGGATACTTTAGATATTATTTATTGTTTCTATGATGTTTACTACTAGCATGTCTAGCTAAACGCTTTGTATCGGTTGGGCATGATTCTATGAGTATTTCCTTTAGACTTGTGCTTAATGCATAGTTTGTTTGCTTGTATTAATTCTGTGCACACGGTTGACAGCTAGTTGCATGAGTACGGGAAGCCTTGAACCGCAATCTTACTCTTGTTACTTGTTTGTTATATGTTAAACTAGTTAAATAGCTTGACGGTGACAACTAGGAGTAACGCGCCAGGATAATCAGTTGCTACTGTGACACTATTCGTAGCTGCTTAGACTAGTCTTAAGAATTAATAGTTCATGAACTTTGATCGGAACATGCGCATATTTTAGGAAGCCTTGATCGGACACTAACATTAGTTAACCAAACTATAGACGTTTGGAGTCGATGATAAGGAATATATTCATAGAGGATTGTCTGCGCCGATACTTTTCATAGTCATAGTACTTAGTCTCTACTGCCTGCGCACGTCTAGTGCAATTCCTGTGTTTACTACTGTTTACTCGCGCACTTGCGTAACCCAATCACTCACACCCCCAGTTTTCGTAAGTGCAGGTTACTAGTTAAAGCTAATCTACTTGCTCCCTGTGGATTCGACCCTGACTTAGCCGCTGTACTAAGTGGAGAAGGAAGGAATAAATTTGACGCGCACAACGACGC
The DNA here is from genome assembly GCA_963678935.1 of Umbilicus rupestris. NCBI lineage: Eukaryota > Viridiplantae > Streptophyta > Magnoliopsida > Saxifragales > Crassulaceae > Umbilicus > Umbilicus rupestris. The sequence goes on along the minus strand of OY787610.1, from coordinate 10,531,739 downwards.
GCTATCAACAAGTCACACAGACTGGCATTGAATTCAGTGATGGATTCTTCCTCCAGCATCTTCAGGTTCTCAAACCTCGGTGATCATATGAATTCTTGAACTTTTTACTTTGTCAGTTCGCTCGTAAGCTGTCTCAAGAATATCTCATGCCTGTTTTGCCCCGTCTCAGTTGGATATCAACCTGAAATTATTTGAATCGACAGCAGCAAAAATAGCATTCAAATCTTTGGAATTACTAGTTGTTGTAGCTTCCTCTTCCGTTGTCCACTTGTCTTCTAAGTTCTTGGGTGCAACTCCCTGAGTGTCAATGGTTAATGGAGGCGACAATTCAGCAATCACGGATCTTCAGGCATTCTCATCAATAGCTTTTAGAAAGGCTTTCGTCCGTGCTTTCCAATAGCCATAGTTGCCTCCCTCGAGCAGTGGTGGTCTGCTGGTGCTCTGTCCTTCTTTTATCGTGGCTGTCTACAATGCCTTCCTGGACCTCACTCAGTGTGTCAAGTGACCGGCTCTGATACCATTGAAATTGGCACTGGGTAATAGTAGGCGACACCCCATGGTTTGCTTCAGCAACTTTTGACCTTAAGTTGCTTTGCCAAACCTGAAGACACAAACACAATTGTTTACCCAGTCCGGCAACAGCCTACTTGTAGGGTGGACTACTGTCGGTCCTCAATACTTCACTATCTCAGTTAGAGTACAACTGTTTGCAACAACTCAACCACGCTAGTCTAACCACTACTCCTAACCCAATTGAAGTCTCCGCTTAATCTGTCAACACGGACTAGCCTACACTATCAACACACTTACAGTAATAGATAGCTATCGACCTGAACTCTCAGACACAGCCTATCCTATTACAATGTGTTACAGCGGATGCTGCAACAACTTCTGACGCCAAGTTGCTGAGGCTTCTTTCCCTGACTTCTCCAAGCACTCCCTGCTGAGTAGTTGGACACATGGCGCTGCTCCCCCTCAATTAATGACCTCCAGTCACTATCAAGGAGCAAGCTGGGACACTCCGCTCAAGCTGCACTCTTTGACTGTCAATCAATCGGCCTGTCGATGAGGCTCCGCTTCAGTCGACTCCCTGGAATCAAATATTGTAATTAGACTGCTCCAGTCCAGATTACTCCTTTGCTCTAACACAACTTGAGCTTCACCACTCTCTACTTTGATTTCTGCTCAGCGTGTGTTTTCTTTGATTCGATCTATTCGCGTCTATTTGCTTCGGACTCCGCCTCTACTCATATAGCTCTGCACCTCAGCAACTTTAGCCCCCAAGAGATAATTATGCCCTTCGAATTCTCCTGGATTTCCACACGATAGTGGTGCCTTCCAAAACCTCCCCTAGATTTCTTGAAGTTGTTGAGATTCGGTTTCCTAATTTAGGAACCTTATCTTATTGGCCTTCATCCGCGTCTCTGCCAACTGTGCCTCTGCTTACGATCACTATCATCGGGGCATTCTCCGGCCAGTGCTACGCTGGCAGCAATCTCTTGGATACCCTCCGAGCACCACCGAAATAATCTGCTTCAAAGATACTCTCTTTAGCTTTAGCCTTGAATCTTCAGGGGATGGTATAGCCTCTTCTGGATATTGTCTTGATCCCTTTTGATCATCTATGTTGAGGATAAGGCATCCTTGACAAAACTGCTCAAGAGACTGCTGAAGCACACCCTGAAGATTGGTGGCTGGAGAACAATCTGAAGACTGACAAAACAACAACAACAAAGAACCAGAGTCTGCTTCAGCAATCCCTGAAGATTTGAAGCTGGGACACTATTTGAAGAATGGACGAGAGACATCTATGAACAGAGAGAGTCTGCTTTAGCATTCTATGATGAACCATAGCTAGAGTAGAATGCCCGTTCAACCTGGCATTGCATGGTTAGGCTCCAGCATGATCCGGCTGGCATCGGGGAAGCACACAGAGGTATGCAGACGTCATCAAGAGCTCAGCAATCGCCAGCACGTGGTCAAAACGATAAAGATGCAATCATCCAAATTTGGCAACGGAATCTTCTCAACTACCTTGCTAGAATCTAGGAGGAGATTTTGATAATGATGGAAACGAGATTTCCACCCCTGGAAATTCGTGAGCTACAAAAGCCAGGCTGAGAGCAGCTACACAAGATACAACACACGAGAGCAAAACTGAGAGAGCACGGAGCAAACACACAGAGATCAACCACGGTACAGGGCCTATGCATTGAGTTGAAGACTGGTGTGGTGTGTAGAAGGAATCAGAACTCATGGAGTTTGATTCAAGATTGATCCGGAGTTCAACTAGAGCGCTGCTCGTTAAAGGCATTGTTGCGGGCTACGAGACAGAGATAGAAGCTACCAATAGTGTCGGAATGAGTCATTGATTGAGGGGGAGCTAAGGCTGAGTTTGAAGAACTCAGAGTGTCCGACTACTTGGCGGGAGAGCTTGGAGTGTCGTCGACTGAAGATACAGCAACTCTGGTGAAGAGTGCGCTGACGCATTCCGTGAGCTATATATTGTAATAAAATAGGCAAAATCTGAGAGACAGAGCTGTAGCTATTTATTACTGAGAGTGTGTAGATTGCACAAAGAGGGTCTGTGCGATCAGACTGCTAGCTAGTCTAGGAGATTAGACTGGGCATTAGATTTCAGCTAGGTGAGAAGTAGAGGTGTGAGTCCTTGTATTTCGAACTGAGATAATGGAATCTTGAGGATCGGAGCATCCTCTTCACACGTAGGCAAGTTGCCGAACTGGGTGAACAAACACTGATTTCTTATTCGGACAGTAGAATAATTCCGTAGAAAGATTCAAAGAGTGCTTAAGCAGAAGCTTTAACTCTGCATCAGCAACGCAACAGAATTTCAATCTGTACCAGCTCTAGTCATCACAGGTTGCTATAACTTCTTCTGCCTCTTTTGTTTTGTCAGTCTTCATTTGTAAAGTACCAGCTTCTGGTAACAGAGTTTTCTGTAGCCACTGCTTCCGCTCGAGATCTTCCGCTTTGTAACAGATGCCATATCCGTAACAGAGAATAATCTGAAGACTGACAAAATAGCAACAAAACACAAGAATCTTCTATAGCAGTTTGTGGACCACAAAAGCTGAGGCAGACTAGGCAATAGAAAAAATATTAGAACTGCTATATCAACCGGTGATGATTTGAAGCTAGAGCAGAATGGCCGACCATCTTGAAGCTGCGAGGAGAGAGTGCGGCGAAGTCCTCGGAGTGTCGCGAGAGCTCAGGAAGCTTTGCAAACGTCATCAAATGAGCAGCAGCGTCATCACGTTGTCGGGGAGATTCAAAAAGATAAGGTTTCTAAATTCCAATTTAGGAAACGGAATGCTAACAAACTCCAACAACTTTGCAAGAATCCAAGAGAAGATTTCAGGTGTCCGAGGAATTCAAGGCAACGCTGATTTCCAAAGAGCTGATTGTTGACTCTATAAAAGGAGTGCAGAGGCAGATCAATCAGGCATCGATCGAAGCTTAGAGAATACACAACAAGACAAACCCAAGGGCAAAGAGCAAAGTTTATGTTGTACGCAGAGGAGATCATAACTCGTTGAGTTTTATCTAGCATTGATCCACAGAACTCAACTGGAGCGCGGCTTGTTGAAGGATCAATCAGTTGCTTCGAAGAACGGCTGCGAACCGGTTGTGGTGCAGGTTATTGAAGAGCTGATCTCATCTACCCGATATTGGCAGACAGTCATTGATCGAGGGGGAGCAAGGTTTAAGTTTGGAAAACACAGGTTGAGTCCGACTGTTTGGCAGAGTGTGCTAGAATAGTTATCGACTGGAGTTACAGCAACTCGTGTACAGAGTATGCTATAGCATTTCGTCTACTACACATTGTAATACGATAGGCTAAGTCTGAGCGTCAGGTCTGTAGCTATTCTTTATTGGAAGTGTGTAGGTAGCGCGAAGCGAGTCTGTGTGGTCATACTATGAGCTAGTCTGTGTGATTAGACTAAGCTAAGATTTCGATTAGGTGAGAAGTAGAGGTTAAACTAGCGTAGGCTGAGTTTCGAGTCCTATGTACTTCAAACCGTGATAGTGAAATCTTGAGGATCAGAGTATCCTCCCTGACGTAGGCAAGTTGCTGAACTGGGTAAACAATTGTTGAGTGTCTTTCACGTTCGGCCAGATAAAGTTAATTCCGCAGAGTGATACAGAGAGTGCTACAGCATACGCTGTAACTCATTACCAGCAACGCGCAATGAATTTTAGAGTTGTTTGAGCAATCTGTTGCTACTGAAATTTCCTAAAACAATCAGAAAACAGTCACCAAAAGCTTATCCTTTGAATTTGGAAGACTCCCGAAAGTCTGCGGATGCTGGCCTTCACGATGCTCCAGCTACTATCCTTACAGGTTGTTGTAGCATCTTTTTAAATCAACTTGTAGGCATTTTGTAGTCTTCAGATGCTCCACCTGCTGTCTTCACATGTTGCTGTAACATCTTGCTAGATCACCTTGTACATATTTTGTCAAGGATGCCAAATGCCTTAACAATCTCCCCTTTGACATTTTTGACAAAATCCAAGGACTCTTCTTCCCCATTTTGCAAACTAAAGGCAAGGCTTCTCTAGCGAAACTCCACGAATAGGCCTACGCCACTTCTCCATCCACTGGATCACTTTGCTCCTCTGGATCACTTTGCGGAGTTATCTTGCTTAGGCAGAACCTGAAAGACACGAACACTTTGCTCACCTGAGGCACCGATATAAGAAAACCGGCCTAGCTCGGAGAGCTCGCCAAATTTTATCTTTGGGTCGTTTTGTTTTGGACTCGACATTTGAATAAAGTTAACCGCCATTTTCAAAAGTATCCTTTTTTAAAGTTTTGTTTTCTTTATGTCTCACTTTGTGAAAATGTTCCACTTATACCCTTTTTTGAATAACGACCATCTCTTTTTGACGGAGTTGTTGCAATGCCCAAACCATACACTACACACCCATGAGATAATTGGGGATGATCCTGATGAAGAAATTAATTGAAAAGTTTCAATTTGAGTATAAACGTCGTTAGAAACAGCGGTTTCAATTAATTGGGGGACCTACTGCCACTTCAGCTCCAATTTGACATCAGATGCAGTTAGAACAAAGTTTGTGCCTTAAAGCTCAATTTCTAACTGCTTCTCGTACAAACTGAAATAAAAAGAGAAGAAACTTAAAAAGAAAAAAAATTCAACAACGCCGTGGTGGGCTTCTGCTTCAGTGGTCTCTCTCCTGTAAACATTGATGCGAGTTTTAGCGGGACGAAGCAGCGGGTCATGTCCGGCAGTATAGCTTCTACCGCTCTCTCCAAAGCCTCGGAGATTAAGAAACGCCTCTCACAGAGCTTCAATTCATTGAACCAATTCAAACATGTCCACGCCCATCTCCTCCGCTTCGGCCTCCACCACGACTCTTACCTCCTCAACATGATTCTCAAGCATGCGTTCGAAACCAGAAACTTGAACTACTCCCGTCTTCTCTTCCATCACATCCAACACCCTAATATCTTTTTGTGGAACACCATGATCCAGGGTTTGGTAGCCAATGATTGTTGCTCTGAAGGGATCCAAATGTACCTCTGGATGAGAAGTCAAAGCTGCTTCTTGCCTAATAATTTCACCTTCCCTTTTGTCCTCAAAGCATGCACCCGACTGTCTGACTATCACTTGGGTCTCAAGCTTCATAACCTACTGGTTAAGGTTGGTTTTGATTCTGATGTCTTTGTTAACACTAGTTTACTTTCTTTGTATGCCAAGCTGGGCCACTTGAAACATGCGCGCCAGGTGTTTGATGATATTTCTGACAAGAATATTGTTTCCTGGACTGCATTGGTTAGTGGCTATGTCGATGCTGGGAAGTTTAGGGAAGCCATCGATATGTTTAAGAGAATGCTGAGTATGGGTTTGAAGCCCGACAGTTTTATGCTTGTGCGAATTTTGTCTGCTTGTACTCAATTATGTGATTTAACTAGCATGGAGTGGATTCACAAATACGTCGTGGATATCGGAATGCACAGGAATGTGTATGTTGCTACATGTTTGTTGGATATGTTCGTCAAATGTGGGGACATGGACAAAGCTCGAAGTATATTTGAAAGCATGCCCGAGAAAGACATTATTTCTTGGAATACCATAATTCAAGGTTATGCATTTAATGGCTTACCTAACCAAGTTCTACAGATCTTCTCAAGGATGAGGGATGCAATGTTGAAGCTTGATTGCTATTCTTTGGTCGGGGTTCTATCTGCGTGTGGGAGTTTGGGTGCTTTAGAATACGGGGAATGGGCTAGCAGTTTGGTGGACAGAAGTGAATTTTCGTCTAACCATATTCTGGGGACAGCCTTAATAGACATGTATGCAAAATGTGGGAACATGCCTTCTGCTATGACTGTTTTCAATGGAATGAAAGATAGGGATGTCGTTGCTTGGAACAGTATGATGTCTGGTCTTGCACTGAATGGTTATGACAGGGCTACATTTGCACTGTTTGGGCAGTTTGAAAAATATGGTTTTCCACCTAATAGGAATACGTTTATCGGCTTACTATGTGCATGTACTCATGCAGGTTTGATCAACTTAGGGCGCCGTTTTTTCAGTAGCATGAAAAATGTTTATTCCTTGACTCCAAGTGTGGAACATTACGGATGTATGGTTGATCTCCTTGGGCGTGCTGGTTTAGTAGATGAGGCTCATCAGCTGATAAAAAGCATGCCGATGGAGGCGAATTCTGTTGTTTGGGGAGCCTTATTGGCTGGATGCAGAATGTTCAGGAACTCTGAGTTGGCTGAGCATGTACTAGTAAAACTGGTGGAGCTGGAACCTTGGAATTCAGGAAACTATATTCAGTTATCAAAAATGTACTCTGCAACCAATCGTTGGGAAGCTGCTGCAACCATCAGGTCAAGCATGATTGATAATGGAATCCGGAAAATACCAGCTTACAGTTGGATAGAGATCAATGGTGTCGTGCACGAGTTCCTTGTGGGGGACAACTACAATGCCTCATCAGGTCTCATATATGCAAAGATTGAGGAGTTGATGAAAGACGTGAGAGTAGCTGGTTATGTTCCAACAACAGAGTTTGTATTGTTTGACATTGAAGAAGAAGAGAAGCAACATTTTATTGGTCACCACAGTGAAAAATTGGCTGTCGCATTTGGTTTAATTAGTTTACCATCCACGAGTACAATCAGAGTGATGAAGAACCTCCGCGTCTGCGGTGACTGCCACGAATTTTTGAAGCTTGTTTCAAGAATAACAGAGAGACAAATTGTTGTCAGAGACAATAACAGATTCCATTATTTTGCTGAGGGGTCTTGTTCATGTAAAGACTATTGGTAGTCACACAAACCTCAAATTGGTAAGGTTTTCATTTCAGAAATTCGAAAACTATAAGAAAACTCCGGTTATCTCAAGAAATGGTCAACTGAAATTTCTGAAACTTTGTAAGAACGGCAAACTTCACGAAAATTTCAAAAAATTTCGGGAAATTAAAATAATTATTTTAATCTAAATTTGTCATTTTAGTTCTAACCTATCGCCAAATCAATCTCCATCGCCAGGAAGCAAGAAGTCGCCGCCGTGCTCGCCGGAAATTATTGTGTTGATGCGTTTGATGTTTGGTAGTTGCTTTGGTGGTGTCGTTGATGGTGCCAATGATGATTTGGGAAGGTTTAGGGTTTCTGGTTTGTTCTTTGTTGTAGGTGTTGATTAATGAGTGTTTGTTCAAATATAATGGATCCTTGTTCAGGTTCTTGTTGGATTTTTGGCTCTTATTCTGTCATCTGTGTCGGATGCGAATTGGGGTGGAGGTAATTAGGTAAATGCAGAGGGATGGTGGTTTGCTATGGATGGTTTTGATGAACTCTTTGTCTGGTATTTGATGTGTTGAGTGAAACTGGAAAAAAAATTTTAGAACTGCTGTGATTTTGAAGGTAGTTTTATCTTTTACCGTCCTTTCTGAAAAAGTTTCAGATTTATCGTGTTTTTCTCTTGGCCAGTCTTAATATGACCGGCCATATGAAAAAATGGATGTGACCTGTTGTAGAAAAATCGGCCAGTTGGATTTTCTAACTGGCCGGTTTTACCAAAGCTGGCTACATTGAATATATTCATTGCGACCGGCCGGGTGGGTGGATCTGGTTGTGGTTGTAGCTGCATTTGTGTAGTTGTAGGTTTAATGTGGTCGGTCATGTCATGACCGGCCATCCATCTTTAAAAGCCACATCCCCTCTCCCTTTTCCAAACATCTCCTTCTGGCGGCATTCCCTCCTCTCCTTGCGTTCTCACCCACATCCCCTCTCTATGTTGTAGTCGACTTGGCCTCGTTTGAAGAAGATCGAAGTGGTAATTGTATAGTTATGTGTCAGATTTACTTTTTGTATGATATTTAATTACGTGTTGGAAAATGATCTTGAAGAAATAATAGATTTATTAGATTTGGTAGTTGACTCGTTGTTTTTGGAAAATTGAACTTGTGTTGAAATTGTTGTCAGGGAATACATCGAGTAATGGATAACAGTGAATCTGACCCTATGGTTATGTCCACATTGGACACACTTGAGATGTCGGTGATAGATGAGTACGATAGAGAGGAAATGGAATGGATCGAGGAATTGGAAGACGAAGGTGAATTCCGGGTTCCAGAACCCCAACGTGTATGGGATATTCCATTATTCCATGATGTGTCGGTGTAGGATGCGAATAACCATGTGCAAGAGTATTTTGATGGTAGCACTAGACGGCTTTCTACACTTGTCGTGGGATCGACATTTAGTAGCAAGGCGGAAGCCATTTACGCTGTACAAAAGTATTCGTTTCTGAACCGGATTGAGTACATGACAAATGAATCTGAATCGCGTTTGTTGGTTCTTCAATGTCGAGAATGGGTGAACAACTGTCCGTGGCGCATAAGGATTTCGATGAAGAAAAATGCATGCTACTGAGAGGTGAGAAAGTATAAAGGGGATCACGTATGCAACATCGACAAGATTACAAATGAAAATGTGCACCTCAATCGACATTTCATAGCGCATGAGATCAGAATATTATCAGTGAAAAGTTGCGACTAACCGTCGGGGAAATTAGAGCGAGAATCTTCAAAGACTATGGTTGGGAAATGAAGTATTTGAAGGCATGACAGGCGAGGCAACAGGCATGTTTGGCGATAAGAAATTTGAGCGAGAATCTTCAAAGACTATGTTTGGGGTCAGAGGCCGCCCGTGGTGGAGGTGGAATATGTTGTACCATGCGAAATTGACGCATCACTCTGGATGGGTGATGCCACTCCATAATGTTAAAGCACAGTAATGGGACCTTAAAGCACCAACTGATGGCCCCGTGAGTACATGAAGGATTCAGCAACGGGGGGACCTGCTCGTCATACGGTGTCCAGTCAAAATCCACATGAGTCATGCGATCTAATTGGTCGCGGTAAAATACCAACGACCCGTGAGGTGTCAAACTTGTTGCGACCAATGGGTTTGCTGCTGGCGCAAAATCGAGTGGTCAATAGGCCGAGGCTCATCAATCCAATCAATATTCATCTACACAATACAATAAAAATAAAAAAATATCCACATTACTCCAACAATAATATTTCTCCAACAATCCCACAAATATCCACTACAGCCCTTAAATAACAACAATTCAACAACAATCCTATTTTTCCAACAATCCAACAATAATTTCTAATGCTCCAACAATCTAATAACAATCCAACAACAAGTCCTAAATATAATTCAAACAGTAGACAATGAAATCGAAATCAAGCAACACACCCTAACCCTAAATATAATCCAACAACTAACCCTAACCCTAACGTAATACAAATCAACACATCTAGGGACTACCTGAAAAATAAACAAGGTTGTTGCTGTGCATCGCGAAAGAGGCTGACATTGCTGGGAGGTCGGGGGAGCTCGCGGACGCCCAAAGTAGGAGCAGAATGCAGTGCGTCGCGGCCGATCTGCGCGCTTCTTGTTATTGATTGATGGCCGGCCTTGTTATGGCCGGTCACAATACATGGCCGGTTATTATGGCCCACTTAAATGAAAACATACCAACCCGACCGGTCACATTGAATGTTTTCAATGTGGCCGGTTGCAATTTAACCGGTTAGTTGAAAAACCCCACTGACGGGTTATATTATAGGCGGCCACATTAATTTTTAAAGTTGGCCGGTTATGTTGAGACGGCCACTTAACAAAACACGGTAGATTTGAAATTTTTTCCCCATCCACGGCAGAACCGAAAACTAAGTTCAATCTATAATTGTAAATTTTTTTCGTGAAACTGCTATGTTTGGAAATCATGCTATCATTGAGTTAACAATATTAGGGTTCATGCTATAATTTTTTCAAATTAGTTCAATTGATAATCATAATCAAGCATCATCAATTAATACGGAGAGTAGTGGAAATGGTAGCTCTTCAATACCGGGTGATGAAAATCTTCTTTGGAAATTTGTTGAAAAATGTTTCAAAACGTGGAGCAGTGAAGGGAATTTCAAATGGAAATGTAAGCTTTGTAATTTGGAGAAGCAATAAACTTACACAAGTTTTGAAGACCAGCCACAAAGGAATTACTTCATGCAAGAAAGTATAAATGAAACAAGTTTTTGAAATAGCAAGATTAGGGGAGGAATATGAAGCTAAACTGATTCACATGGCGCGTAAAGCAGTTCCTCTGCCTTCTGGTCCTTCAGTATTTTCTTTGTGCGGTTATGTTATAATGTGAAACTATATGTTTGCTTCATTTGTTTGAATTTTTGCAATGGCTTTGTCTAAAGATCCATCAAATTTTATGTCATATATTAGCAATTGTGTGCTTTCGTAAAGATTAATAGGTTAAAATTTAAAAAATAAATCATAAAATTATAAATATTTAATATATAATTTATTTTGCGGTTTCCATTATGTTGATTTATCGCTTCCCGATTTCTTGTGATTTCCGTTTCTATTTCTATGCTACATAGTTGGTAGTTGCGCAAAATGCGATTGGAAGTATTGTTTTGGAATCTCTTCTTTTCGACCGGACCCCTCAACTAAAATGTGAACAGAGCGAAATGATAATCACATAAGATGGGCTTGAAGAGGAGGCGGTCCAAAACTGAGAGCTACAAACAAAAGAAATAATTGGTTGGTTGAACTAGGTTAAAGTTCAAATACACTCAAATATGCGCGCTTTAGCATTGATGCAGGTCTTAGTTGCTTTAGTATATCCCCAGTGGCTATGAAGCTCAGAGAGATGATCATTAAGTATGGTCCTAAAATTTTACTGTTTTTATCATATGCTGATTGTGTCCATAATTCAACTTTGTTTAAGGTATAGCATCAGGTTGGCCCAAGGCAACAGCTTGCAGACCCACATTTTGGTAAAAACATTCAGGTTTATATCGTGTGGATTCTATATGTTACGATCCTTCAATATTTTCAAGTCTGCATCTTTGAACGGAAGTGCTTGATTCCAAATCAGAGGCAAGGTATTGTCCCACAGCAAAATGTACAAATCTATGTTTTGCAGAACTTTACCAGCTTTGTCTTGGTCTAGATCTGTGGAGATCACAAGCTGCAACAGAATGTGATGATAGGTCCAACAAAACAGAACCTCGGTTTTCCAGCCACTTTATTTTGATTTTTCCATGCGTTTTGTTGTGGACATTATAGAAATGCTGGAGTGATGTGATCTTCAAGGGTGCCCTTGCAAATTCTGATAACCTCAGTAGCTGTTTATGATGATCTCCATCTAGCCTATGTGTAAAGATTGTAATGCACTGAACTCAGATTTTTGTCAAGTTGGCCAATTTCTTTGTCTTCCCAGATTCGAACGATTTCTTTATCAATCAAGAAACCCTTACTTGGTTCGGAAGGATGAAAACCTTCCTACTTACTTGGAGCCTCTAGGGAAGTGCTCAGCCCCAGACCGTTCACTAAGATGCCACTCAAAGTTCCCATACAAACAATGAAAACCTAACCACACCAGTTACGCAATCAAGCCACCACCAAATAACACAGCAATGCACACAATCACAATAAAGGAAACAACTGGCGTGTAACACTTTCTGATCGAAGCTAAGAATGAAGCCTCACTCTCAGCCGCGGCTTCCGACGGTTCTCGGCGTGTGCGCAACCAAACCTGGCTCGCGCACCCCCGTCAAGCCTCCGAACGACAAACGCTCACCCGTGCAACGCTCAACAGCTCTCGGCGCAACCCAGAACAGAGCAGAAGATCGAGTCGCAATTCTTGATCGCTTCAATTTCTCTCGCGCTTGATTTCATCTCTTCTGGAAAACTTGTTTTTGTTAAACTGCTAATCTTTTCTTTTCTTATACTCGAAGATAGAAACGCTGAGTTTTATCCAAAAACGGCGGCGTTTCATATTACCCTCTTAACCAAAAAATAGCCGTTAGGACTTCAGCTCCAGAAAACCTGCAAATAAACTTCTCTCCACTTTGCCAAAACAGCCTGACAAACCACTCATCCTAAAATCACGAAACTTCATACACATGTTCTAAACTTGCTAGTCTAACAGCTGACCAAGGTTCACAATTTTTTGAATTGGTTTGCTAATTTATTAGTGTCAACGCGCAGCAAACAGTACAAATAAGAGATATTCACATAATCTGTAAATTGCCCTCCTAGACCTATTTGTACTCAACAACAAAAACTTGTTTGGCACCTTAGAGAATTTTCCTGAGCTAAGCATTACCTCTGTCATGGACTCAAAGTTTATCTTCATCAGGTTACAGCTCCAATGTGGAGTTCTTTCCTGCAGAAAACAAATTTATTGGATGGAAATATTTTGGTTCCAAAATCTGCAGGATTCTTCTCCCCCAGTATTTTCCTCACAACAATTTCCTTTGACTCCACTAGCTCCCTTATGTAGTGGAACCTAACTACAATGTGCTTCGATCTTTCATGGTACACCGGATCTCTGCATAAGGTCAAAGCTGTTGGATCCTGAGGATCATGTATCTCATGTGATTTTGATGATGACAACACCAGGTTAAGCTTTAAAATGAGTGTGCAGGGTCATGTACCAGAATGGTCAGAATACAGTCACACGAAGGACACGAACCTGAGTTGGCAGCTGGAAGAGCACTTCGGAGGAAGTCAAAGCTCCTTGGATTCAACACTTATTATGTGGAGTGATGAGACCAGTTGAAGCACAAAAGATTTCTGAATGCATTTAGTAAACAAGAGTAAATGAGATCTTTTGAGTTCTTGGCATTAAAGTGTTTGTCTTTAAGAGAAGGAGAAGACACAAGTGTGGAGAGTCGTTCTTGATCTCTCTCTATCGATCTCAAACGGTGGATCTGAGTTTGTTCAGAGAAGGAGGAGCAGCAGGAGCTTGAGAATCATGTCAGTGCGTCAAGAGCTGTTCTTCGGTGAGAGGAGACGAGTGAACGATTCAGGGAATCGTTGGAGGGACTTGTATCTGGGAGAGTCACGATTGGTGATTTAGAATCATCAGGTGTAAGTGACTGATTTTGTAGTAGTAATCGGTGCTATTACTTGTATACAAATAGTGTAAGTATTTGTATAGTCTATAGATTAATAAAACTAATCTTTAGACGAATTCCGCTGTGCACTAAACTCTGAGGTACACATACCTGCAAACTACGTTCAGGTCCCTAATAGTTCCTTTACTTAGTTTTGAGCTAATCACGATCCTGTCAAAAGCACTTTGGCTATCCATAAATATTGTGGGAGTGTAGTCCTTACCCTCAACCTCGAACAGAATTCCCTTGAGCCAAGTAGCTTCTTTGGATGCCTCAGTGGCTGCTATATATTCAGCTTCTTTGGATGAGAGTGCAACAATTGATTGCAGCTGCGACTTCCAGAAAATGCAGTTTCTTGCCTAAGAAAAATAGAAGGCAGTGGTGGACTTTCTATTATCCTTGTTACTTGCATAATCAGAATCACAAATCCTACCAGTTCAGCTTTATCAGTATGTGGACCATATATTAACCCAAGATTATTAGTTCCATAAATATACCTAAGTAAATATTTCATGGCTTGCTAATGCTTATCACCTGGGTTAGACATGAATCTGCTAAGTACACTAATAGCAAAAGCTAAATCAGGTCTAGTGCACAACATGGCGTACATTACTGATCCTACAGCTACATCATGAGGGACTATTTCCATCTTCCGTTTTTCTGCCTCAGTTTTAGGACAATCAATTTTAGAGAGCTCTAGGTGCCCTCCTAAAGGTATAAGGGTAGGTTTAGCATTTCTCATAGAAAACCTATCAAGCACCTTACCAATGCAGTCAACCTGAGACACATACATTACCCTCTTCGATCTGTCCCTTGAGATTTTTACTCCACGGATTTTCTGGGCACAGCCCAGATCCTTCATGTCAAAGTGGGACTTCAAGTCCCCCTTAACCCCTGCAACAGCAGACTTGGAACTACTGATTAGCAGAATATCATCTACATAAAGCAGGAGATATAAAGGAAACTTGGTCTTAACATTTTTCATGTATAGACATGTGTCATATCTACTTCTCGAAAAACCTAAAGCAATCATACAAGAATCAAATTTCTTATTCCATTGCCTAGGGGACTGCTTCAGCCCATAAATTGATTTTTTCAGAATGCACACATGCTCAGTACATTTCTTATCAACGAAGCCTCTTGGCTGTTTCATATAAATGGTTTCAACCAAGTCACCGTGTAAAAAAGCAGTTTTTACGTCCATTTGTTCCAATTCCCAATCAAAGACTGTTGTCATAGCAAGAAGTAATCACATAGTCTTATATTTAATCACGAGAGCAAAATTCTCATTGTAATCAGTACCTTCTTTTTGGGTAAAACCTTTCGCAACAAGTCTAGCTTTGAACCTTGGGGGTTCAGTTGCAGTATTACCCTCTTTAACCTTAAACACCCACTTACAATCAATAGTTCTCGCCTTATCAGGTTTAGGAACTAATTTCCAGGTCTCATTATCATGCATCGATTTAATTTCTTCAATCATAGCATTATTTCCACTCAATAGCAAACTTACTCCTAACAGCTTCATCATAAGTTTCAGGGGTATCAAACTTCACAGTTTCAGCAACCAAGAGAGCACAATCTGTAATAGACTTACCCTTCTCTATTAAATTTGCATCGTGCCTTTTGTTAGAGAATTTCTGCCTTGGTTGTCTGTCTCTAGTTAATTGATAACCCGAGAGATCAAAATTTGTATCATCAAATATTATATCACTTTGAGCATTAACTGAAGGGGCAGCAATGCCATTTGATGAAAATAAATTTTGTGAAGCAGCAGGGGAGCCAGAAAGACTAACCTGAGCAGTGCTTACCTTGTCTCCTTCAGTCTGCTGTGATGGCTCAGGTGTTCCCACTGGGTTATTCATTTCTTGAGTGACTTCCTCGGCTGGGATTCCAGCAGTTTGCTCATCACTTGAGTTATGTCCATTTGCTAGGTCTGGACAGTTTGCTATTGGAGCAAAATCCTCTTCAGCATTTTCTTTTGGGCCATTTTCCTCTGCACCAGAAGTTAGTCTATTTTTAAAGTAGAAATCACTTTCATTAAAAAGTTACTGACCTGGACGTTATTACTTTAAAACCACCAGGTTGGATAAGTAATAGCTTGTAACCCTTTACCCCTTCAGGGTAACCAAGCATCACACATTTTTGTGCCCTTGCTTGGAGTTTCCCTTGTGACACTTGGGCGTAGGCAGAGCATCTGAGCCTGAGATGAGCTAGGGAGGGAGCTTTTCCACAACTTTTCTTTAAACTTCATTGCTGAGGAAGGGGATCTGTTTATTAAATATGCCGTTGTTGTGACAGCCTCTCCCCACATTGTGCTCCTCATCCCAGAACTTAAAAGAAGGCATCTAGCCTTTTCCAACAGCGTCCTGTTCATCCTTTGCCGTCCCATTTTGCTGAGGAGTTCTTGGCACCGTGAGGTGTCTTCTTATTCCTTGCTGCAAGCAAAAGTCATTGAAAAGGCTGTGCTGCAGAACTCCATCCCATTGTCTGTCCTCAGACACTTGACCTTGTGTCCAGACTGCCCTTCCACTTTCAACTTCCATGCTTTGAAGCTTTCAGAGGCTTCATCCTTTGTCTTTAACAATGAGATCCATACTTTCCGTGTGAACTGATCCACCACTGATAGGAAGTAGCTTCTGCCTCCTATTGTAGGGACTTGTGAGGGTCCCCATAAGTCTGAATGCACGTACTCTAGGGGTCTTGAGACATTTAGGGCTGAACTTGTGAAGCTATGAGCTTGTTTTCTTGCTTAAAACACAAGTCTCACAAAACTATAAGTTCACAGGTTCAAAATCAATACAATCTGACTTATAAATATGATACAAACCTTTATTCCCAATATGTCCAAATCTGTTATGCCATAATTTTGTCAAGGCAAGTTGCTTATCAGACTTGTGCAAGACATTTAATTCAGGAAGGTCTGTATATGGTACAAGCCTCCCTGATTAATTGCCCTGAGCAAAACAGCATTATTTTTAATCACATCCCTCAAACCAGCACACACATTAATCTGGAAAGTAAGTCTCTTCTAAAGTTAGACACCCATCTAACCTGCTGAATAATTCTAGTGACACCATTGAAATTTGCAGCGTCCCTGAGATACTGATAGTGTACAAGCAGTTGCTACAGCAACTCCTTGTTCAGCCAAATCTGGTGCAACAAGAACAGTGAACAGCGATTTGTTCACCCAGTTCGGCCAATTTGCCTACGTCTGGGGAGGACTATACTCCAGTCCTCAATCCACTAGTCTCCAAGGTGCTCCGTATCGACACACGGCCAACCTATGCTACCCAACCTCAACTAGTAGATCACACACAATTAGAACACCATCTGATTTGTGTCTCACTCACCTACGCACTCGAATTAATTTAGAAAGCTACTCCACTGATCACACAGACTTCTAATTAACACAATGTCTCAGTAGGATTGCTATAGCATACGCTTGTGCAACTAGCTTGTACAAAGTCTGATGCTTCGCTCCAAAGCCTTCAGCTGAGCTTCTCGAACTCTGTCGTGGGGACTCCTCACAATGGGATGCTCCCCCCTCACTTAGTGACCGCCTATCACTAGTGAGAATAGTCTTTCTGCAGATTGTCCGAGTTCCTCCACTCGACAACTCTCATGCTGCCTCCCTTGATCAACCAACAAGCACGCCCTGCTCTGAATTGGTCCTCCTGATCAAGCACTGACCAGACACTGCTAGTCTGCAATCAGTCGATACAGAAACCACACTGATCTGCACTCACGTACTGCTCAAGGTGGTGACCCGACTCTTCTAATCTCCGCTTTTCCATCTTCGGTAATAGAATGCTCTCTTTGTGGTTTTCTCTCAATTCGAAACCTATCATGCTCTGCACAGCCTCCTTCTATAGGAACTCTTTCACCATCAAAATTAGGAAGCCCTCAAAGATCTCAATAAGATCCTATCTCTTAATTTTTAGAAGATTTGATTTCCTAACAAAATCTTCAAGCTTGAGGCACATAAATTTTTACTGGGATATTCTGAGAATATTTAAAAGCCTTCCGTTGCACTGCTACTTCATATCTGGGCAGATTTCTCATCGGGCCAAAACTGTTGCTTTGCTGCTACAGCTCCCTACTACAGCTTCTGCTGTAGAAACTGCTTGTTCACTGAGTTTGTACACTCTGGCAGGTTTTGTCAACTGAATGTCATTTGCATTATCCCCTTGGCATTTTTGACAAAACCTGATGTCTATTGATGCCTTGAGTCGATCCTCCCTTGGTGGCAGACTTCAAATGAAATTTTGCCATGGCCTGCCCATATCTTCAGCCTTTTGATTGGGCACTATGGGGCTCTTTCTTCAGGATTAACTCAATTCTAAGTTAATTAGATCATTGTCTTAGAGCTAACGATTTTTATACTAAAAGATCCACTATCTGTCTAGGACAAATATGACCACATTTGGTCTTAAGGTCAGTTCAACCATGAAGGGCTGCAAAACAATAATAGCTACCTATTACAATCACTTCAGTTCATAAAACAGTTCTCATCTCTCACATCAGCGGGCTTTTTTTTTTCTCCCCCTTTTTGACAAAGATGGCAAAGGGGGTATCAGTCATCCTCTTCTTCATCAATAGAAGCAGCTTCCTCGTCTGGATACTCCAAGTCCCTCAGCAGACTACGGACCTGAGCTCTTCTGGCAGTGGCCTTCTTTACCTCTGCAGTCAGCAGGTTCAGCTCGGACTTGAGGTGACTCACAATTCTAGCTTTGACGGTAGCTTGTAGAGATGTGTCAGGGGCAGCTTCATCTACTCCTGGAGTAGGAACATGTGGAGGAGCAACCAACAAGGGATCTTATTGTGCAATGTCCACTACATGCTTTTCCTTAAAAAGTTTGTGATCAACCACAAACACTTGCAGCTTTACTAGCATCCCTTCGGAGACAGTCTTCAACTCCGGATGTTGTGCAATGATCAATTCATAAATGAGGGAGGGAAGAACAATGACATGAGTAGACTTGGTACAACCAGCATGTGCAGCAATCTGAGGAAACATTACCTTACCCATGTTTACTTTCCTTCGCTTTCCAATGGTGTACAAGAGATTTCCAAAGTCCCTGCTGACCTTTCCTCTGTGGGAGTTAGGAAACCAGTTCCTGATGCAAAGATTGTACAACAATGCATACTTTGATGACAACTCATAGGCATACAAATTTGGTGCTGCCCAAGTTCTGCATAACCCACCAGTAAGAATACTGGCAAGTACCTCTTGATCAACGATAGCTGGACCCCTTGATTCATTGCTTATCTTCAGATATTCATTTATTTTCTCCGGAGAGATCACAACCATCTGGTCTCTTACCCAGCTTCTCTCATAATGATTACTCCTCTCAACTTCAAACTCATCCTCCATATTTGCCACAAATTTCCTAACCAAAGATATATTGAACTTCTTAGGGAGGGTTAGGGTACTTAGAAGGTTTACTCTGATAGAAGTTGGACGATTGCAGCAGATTTGTATCTTCCAGAAAACATCCTCTTCTCAGGCACCACAGTTTTTCTTTCCACTGTTCCCCATGATTCTGAGGTAGCCCTGCTCCTGAACCAGATGCCTCCTACAGTGACCTCTTCGGAGAACTCAGGCAGTGTGGATTGCCTCTCTGAAGGTTCTCCATTGTGACACCTTCAGAGTCACCAGAGTCCTCTTCTTCTTCACTACTTGAGTCTGGAATGATGATGAAGAATCTGTTGGTTGTGGAGGAGTTGCTTCAGCAGATTCTTGTTCAGATAGCTCATCTATCCAAGACTCCTCGGAGTCTTCATCTGAGTCAGGGGTTGTGACTACAGTTTCACTGGGCTCTTCTACTCTTTGTGTTGTTGCAGCAGCCTCTGTACCTTGTTCATCACCGGTGGAGTCTTCAGCGACTACCTTCTTTTCAACCGTTGAAGCTTCGGACACAGGCACCCCATCACGCACAAGCCTTCTCTTCTTGTTTAAGGGTTCCTCTGAGGATGGTGTAGAATTCTATGACCGTGGATGCGGCGCTGGTTCCCAGACTACCAGCTCACGACATTGTTCTGCTGATTTGCGCCGAGGCTCGGTCTCCCCCAACCACTGTTTTGTCGGGCGGCTGTCAAGCTCTTCTTTAGACCACGAATGCGCACCATTGTCAGTTTTGGGCTGTGATTGTGATGGCTTGAGATCTCGAGGAGGATGTCGTCAGACGTTGCTTGCAAACTGTGCCCTAGAATGCAAATTGATTCACCCATTTTTCTTTTCAAACACCTGCACCTGTATCTTCTCTCTTCAGCAACCAAATATTCTTGTACAAGCTCCTTTTCTGTGCCCGGTTGCTACAACAGTTTGAGCTTGTACCACTTAAGAGTTTGAACCATCCACATCATCGTGCGGTTCCTCGTGAATTCCAGATGATTGTTTCCTCACCCGAACCTGAGTTGGATTGCATCTCCACTACCTCTGACTTTTGTTGTGTTCAAACATCCTTTCTCTTCTTCTGACATATACAGATTGCCTCATCTGATTTTTCCAGGACCCATTTGTGATCGTCCCTCTCCAGTGGATTGATCTGTCATTGTTCCTGACTATCCTTGGATCATCTGAATATATGTTGTTCATCACTGGTCTTGCAAAGCAAACGACCATACCACGGTATGGTTTAGGATGTGATTTCTCCCTCCACTTTCCAATTCCAGTTGACTTCTGAGGTCTCCAGTACTCTTTCATCCTCTGGTATTTCCTTTGAACATAACTGATGATGTAGTATGGCAGTGTTTGACAAAACCAGCACAAGTGAACAAGCAGCAGCTTCAGCAGGGGTTGCTATAGCAGGAGCTTGTTCAAGTGGCTGCATCATCTGTCCGAGAAGCAGCAGCGACCTGGGCTTGACTAGAAGGGCTGGGAATTCTACGGAAAACATCAGAAGAATTTCTAAAGTGCTGTGGAGAATATTCCAGTGAGGTTTCCTAGCCAGAGAAGGAGATTTGTGTTGAAGATCAAAATCAAATCTAATCTCCTAGATTTTAGGAGATAATTGTCTTTTTGGGACATTGCTTAAACCTGGTCTTGCTTAAAGCTGGTGCTTCTATTTAAGAGAAAAGGGTTTAGAGCAGAGAGGGATCGAAGCTGAGGGATACACGAGTGCATACACGGAATTCAGAGAGAGCAATTTTGGTGTGCGACGGACGAATTCTACGATCATCACCCGAGAGCAGAGCGTGAGCGCAGAGCTGTGGTGAGAGAAGCGGAAGGTGATCAGGACTTGCAGAGTCTGATTCGAGCTTGATCTGGAAGCCAATTCAGAGCAGTGGTGCTTGTTGGTTGATCAAGGGCAGCCGCGAAAGAACTGACGGGTGTGTGGCTCGGTCGAGTGTCTAAGGGTTGTTCTCGCTAGTGACAGGTGGTCACTGAGTGAGGGGGAGTATTCCAGAGTGTGCAGCTCGTGGAATCGCTCGATCGGCTCGGCAGAAGGCTTTGGAGCGACGCGGACAAATTGTGCTTCAGCTGTGTGTTACAGCAGTTGCTACAGCAACCCTGCAGAGTGAGTGTAGTTTAGTATAGGCTGAGTGTCGAGGTGACAGTAGCTATTCTAGATTGACATTTGTAGAGGGTGTGCAGACACAAGTCAGAGCTTGTTCTGATTGTGTCAAGTGATCCACACAAGGTTGAGTAGCATAGGTTGCGTGGAGTTGTAACCGAGTGTACTTGGAAACCTTCGTGTTTAGTGGATTGAGGACTGAAGAATAGTCCTCCCCAAACGTAGGCAGTTGGCCGAACTGGGTGAACAAATTTCTGTCTTGTTCATTGTTTGTTGAGACAATTTCCGAGTGAACAAGAGTGTGCTATAGCAACTGCTTGTTCACAAATCTGCCTAACTGAGACGCTGTGAATTTCAATTGGTATCAGAGGAGGAGCTCGACACACAGAGTAAAAGATCCTACAGTGTCTCTGAAGTAGCCACGACAATGAAGGAAGGACAGAGCACAAGCAGACCTCCATTGTTGGAAGAAAGCAACTATGGATATTGGAAGGCTAGGATGAAAACCTTTCTCAAGGCCATTGATGAGAAGACCTGGAGAGCAATCATGGTCCAGTGGTCTCCCTCAATTACTATGGATGAACAGGGAGTCACACGGATAAAGCCTGAAGAACAATGGACTGCTGAAGAGGGAGCTGCAGCAACTGGTAATTCAAAGGCCCTGAATGCGATTTTTGCTGCAGTTGATGCTAACAATTTCAGGCTGATATCAAATTGTGACATGGCCAAACAAGCGTGGGAAATTCTGCAAACTGCACATGAAGGAACTGATAGAGTAAAGCTGTCAAGACTCCAGATCATTGCTACACAGTTTGAGAATTTGAGAATGCCGGAAGAGGAGACTGTCACTGAGTTTAATGCTAAACTCTGTGATTTTGCAAATGAAGCCCATGCTCTAGGTGAACCCATCCCTGAAGAAAAGCTGATCAGGAAGGTTCTCAGATCACTGCCCACAAGATTTGATATAAAAGTGACGGCCATTGAAGAAGCTCAAAATGTCAGATTCATGAGGCTGGAAGAGTTGATGGGGTCTCTCAAACAATTTGAGATGAAACTGGTTAAAGAAGACACCACTCCTAAGGACAAGAATGTTGGACTAAAAGCTGAAACAGAAGCCAAGAAGCCAGGTCCAGAGGATCAGCTGAGTATGCTAGTCAAGAACCTTGGAAAGCTCCTGAAGAACATGGACTCAAGAACTGGGAAAAGCTCATCCTCGCGAAAATAATTCAGAAGGGGTGGTGAAAATAGAAGGAAAGGTAAGGAACCTGATCAGAATGAAGATGAGAAGAAAGAAATGAAAAAGGGAGTCCAATGCTGGAACTGTGCAGGTTAAGGTCATCGACAAATCAACTGCACTAGCAAACCAATGAAAAAGAGGGCTCTCTCTGCCAGTGGAAGTGAAGACGAGAAAGATCTGAGTGAGGATGAATGCAACTTGGCCAGATACAGATCAGTCAGAAGAGGCAGAAAAACACAAGGAAGAGTGAACCAGCACCTGCTACAGCAACCTCTGTATCACCATGACAAGAGAGTTTCAAAGTATAAAAGATGTTATAGCTGCGGGCACAAAGGTCACATAAAAAGAAACTGTTCTTCAGCTCATGCCGGAATAGCTTCAGCCAGGGGACCTATCAAGCAGAATCATGCGCGGACTCAGCTCCTCGCGCTTGTCAGCACAGCAAGCACCTCGGACAAGATAAGCTAGTATTTTGACAGTGGTTGTTCAGGGCACATGACAGGAGAAAGATCTTTCTTGAAAAACTTAACACCCTGTCTGGAACATGAAGTTTGGAAACGGCCTAAAAAGAAGAGTTCTGGGAAAGGGAACTTTGGCAGTTGAAGGAATGCCGAGCCTGAGCAGTGTCTTACTAGTGGAAGGGCTAAAGGCAAATCTCATAAGCATTAGTCAGCTGTGTGATGGGACTAAACAGGTGAAATTTACGAAAGACTCGTGCAAAATTTTCGACAAATCTGGAAAATGTATAATGGAAGGAGCTAGATCAAAAAGTAACTGTTATCTTCTCAACGTGAGTTCAAACTCACCGGTTCCGAAATGTTTGTTGACAAAGGCCGAGGAAATGATTCTATGGCACAGAAGGATGAGGCATGTTAACCTGAGAACTTTGAAGAGAATTGCAACAGAAGGGCTAGTCAGAGGAATACCGCTGATAAAAGGGGAGACAAACTCTATCTGTGGAGAGTGTCAGATTGGGAAACAAAAGAAGGCTTCACATCCAAGAGTCAAAGATGTTGGTACTACCAGACCTCTACAGTTGATTCACATGGACCAGATGGGACCGATGGAAGTTGGGAGTCTGGGCAGAAAGAGGTATGCTTTTGTATGTGTTGATCACTATTCCAGATTCACCTGGATTGATTTTATCAGAGAAAAATCAGATACTGTGCGAATTATAGTGTCTCTGGTGTCTCGCCTAGAGCAAGAGAAAAGCCTCAGAATCAGCAGCATTCGCAGTGATCATGGTAGGGAATTTGAAAACGAAGCTATGAATGATTTTTGTCGTCAAAGAGGTATCTCACATCAGTATAACTCTCCCATCACCCCTCAGCAGAATGGTGTAGTGGAACGAAAGAATCGAACAATTCAAGAAATGGCCAGAGTCATGATTCATGCTAAGAGGGTTCCCCTGAGATTCTGGGCAGAGGCCATGAACACCGCATGTTACATCATCAATAGAGTCACCTTACGGAGAGGAACCAACCAGACCTGCTATGAGCTCTGGAATCAGAAGAAGCCCACAGTTAAATACTTCTACGTCTTTGGAAGTGACTGTTTTATTCTGAGAGATCGGGAGTATAGGAAGAAACTTGACCCAAAGAGTGATCCTGGATTGTGCTTGGGTTATTCAACAAACAGCAAGGCTTATCGAGTCTATAACGAGCGGACAAATACAGTAATGGAATCCATAAATGTTGTTGTCAATGATGCTGAAGAAGTCCCTGCCACTGATACTGCCATTGATGATGAAGACTCTGATCTTGAAGAAGTGCCTGTCAGTCAGAACAGAAGTGAACAAGCTGTGGCTCCAGAAGATGCTACAGCAAGTGCTGAAGCAGAAAATCCAGATGTACAATTAGAAACCCTGTCTGAAGATCTGAACGCTGAGGCTCCTGATCCACCTTCAAGGCAGCCTCCGAAGAAGATTCAGAAGAATCATCTCCTAACAAATGTAATTGGAGATCCGGCAGAAAGAAGAAGAACCAGAAGCCATGCTTACCTCAATACATGTTTTATGTCTAGCATTGAACCTAAGAACTTCAAGGAAGCCATGAGTGATGAATTCTGGATGATGGCGATCCAGGAAGAACTGGCAGAGTTCGAAAGACACGATGTTTGGGACCTGGTGGACAGACCAAATGGAGTGAATATTATAGGCACAAAGTGGATCTTCAAAAACAAAACTGATGAAAAGGGAAACATCACAAGAAATAAAGCCAGACTGGTTGCGCAGGGATACTCTCAGATTGAGGGCCTAGATTTTGAAGAAACATTTGCTCCAGTTGCTCGCCTGGAGGCCATCAGACTTCTTCTAGCCATGTCCTGTTTCTTGGGGTTTAAACTATATCAAATAGATGTCAAAAGTGCATTCCTGAATGGAGACCTCTCTGAAGAAGTATATGTTTCTCAGCCAAAAGGATTTGAAGATCCTCATCACTCAGAGCATGTATATAAGTTGAAGAAAGCCTTATACGGACTGAAACAGGCTCCTCAGGCATGGTATGAGAGGTTGACAGTGTTCTTAGAAAAACATGGCTACAAACGAGGGGGAGCTGACAAAACTCTATTTGTCAAAAGAACCAAGTCAGATGTGATCATCGCTCAAATCTATGAGGATGATATTGTTTTTGGATCAAAGTCTCAGCACCTGGTGAAGCAGTTTGTGAATCACATGCAGCAGGAATTTCAAATGAGCATGGTCGGAGAACTGTCATATTTTCTTGGTCTGGAGATTACCTAGAAAGAAGATGGCATCTTTATTGCTCAAAGCAAATACAGCAAGAATCTTGTGCAGAAATTCCAGCTAGATAAGGCCAGTCACAAACGAACCCCTGCTGCCACTCATGTTAAAGCCATCAAAGATGAACATGGAATGGAAGTGAGTCAGACAATCTACAGAAGCATGATTGGGAGCTTGATGTACCTGACTGCCAGCCGCCCCGACATTTCCTTTACAGTAGGAGTCTGTGCCAGATTTCAAGCCTGTCCCAAAGATAGTCACTTGCAGTTGGTCAAGCGCATCATTCGGTATGTTGGAGGCACTGTGCACTATGGCTTATGGTATACTAAGGACATAAATGCTAATCTGGTAGGATACAGTGATGCGGACTGGGCAGGATGCTCAGAGGACAGGAAGAGCACTTCGGGAGGATGCTTCTTCCTAGGAAATAACCTGGTGTCTTGGTTCAGCAGGAAGCAAAACAGCATTTCATTATCCACTGCCGAGGCTGAATACATAGCTGCTGGGAGCTGCTGTGCACAAATGCTGTGGATGAAGCAAATGCTGAGTGAGTATGGTCTTGATCAAGATGAAATGACTC
Source organism: Umbilicus rupestris (assembly GCA_963678935.1). Lineage (NCBI taxonomy): Eukaryota > Viridiplantae > Streptophyta > Magnoliopsida > Saxifragales > Crassulaceae > Umbilicus > Umbilicus rupestris. The sequence continues at coordinate 10,506,177 of OY787610.1, read as the reverse complement.
TCTACTGTGACAACATGAGTGCCATCAGCATATCTAAGAATCCGGTTCAGCACAGCAGAACCAAGCACATTGACATTCGTCATCAATTCATCCGTGATCCAGTAGAAAAGAATATCATTGCACTACAACATGTGGTGTCTGCCAAACAACTTGCTGATATCTTCACAAAAGCTCTGGATGCAGTCCGCTTAGAAGACCTGAGAGCCTCTCTGGGGCTCTGTGTGTTGCCTCCATAGGGCAGCCAGGAGTACCCCCTTGTCATTTGTTCCAAAAAGGGGGAGGAGAAGAGAAGGAGAAGAAGGGGAGGTTAAGAAATTTACAAACAAATATCTGTAGGGTTTTGTCAAAATGCCAAGTGGGAGATTGATGATGTAGTATGGCAGTGTTTGACAAAACCAGCACAAGTGAACAAGGAGCAGCTACAGCACAAGTGAACAAGCAGCAGCTTCAGCAGGGGTTGCTATAGCAGGAGCTTGTTCAAGTGGCTGCATCATCTGTCCGAGAAGCAGCAGCGACCTAGGCTTGACTAGAAGGGCTGGAAATTCTACGGAGAACATCAGAAGAATTTCTAAAGTGCTGTGGAGAATATTCCAATGAGGTTTCCTAGCCAGAGAAGGAGATTTGTGTTAAAGATCAAAATCAAATCAAATCTCCTAGATTTTAGAAGATAATTGTTCTTTTTGGGACATTGCTTAAACCTGGTCTTGCTTAAAGCTGGTGCTACTATTTAAGAGAAAGGGGTTTAGAGCAGAGAGGGATCGAAGCTGAGGGATACACGAGTGCATACACGGAATTCAGAGAGAGCAATTTTGGTGTGCGACGGACGAATTCTACGATCATCACCCGAGAGCAGAGCGTGAGCGCAGAGCTGTGGTGAGAGAAGCGGAAGGTGATCAGGACTTGCAGAGTCTGATTCGAGCTTGATCTAGAAGCCAATTCAGAGCAGTGGTGCTTGTTGGTTGATCAAGGGCAGCCGCGGAAGAACTGACGGGTGTGTGGCTCGGTCGAGTGTCTAAGCGGTGGTTCTCGCTAGTGACAGGTGGTCATTGAGTGAGGGGGAGTATTCCAGAGTGTGCAGCGCTCGTGGAATCGTTCGATCGGTTCGGCAGAAGGCTTTGGAGCGACGCGGACAAATTGTGCTTCAGCTGTGTGTTACAGCAGTTGCTACAGCAACCCTGCAGAGTGAGTGTAGTTTAGTATAGGCTGAGTGTCGATGTGACAGTAGCTATTCTAGATTGACATTTGTAGAGGGTGTGCAGACACAAGTCAGAGCTTGTTCTGATTGTGTCAAGTGATCCACACAAGGTTGAGTAGCATAGGTTGCGTGGAGTTGTAACCGAGTGTACTTGGAAACCTTCGTGTTTAGTGGATTGAGGACTCGAGAATAGTCATCCCCAGACTTAGGCAGTTGGCCGAACTGGGTGAACAAATTTCTGTTTTGTTCATTGTTTGCTGAGACAATTTCCGAGTGAACAAGAGTGTGCTGCAGCAACTGCTTGTTCACAAATCTGCCTAACTGAGACGCTGTGAATTTCAATAACCCTCTTTGGCACAGTAATAGCATATGCACCTTCTTCTCCTGGGTTTTTCTTGTGCTACAGGGGAATGATACAGCGGTTGCTGTACCAACCTCTCGTTCAAATCTCTGGATTTTTCTTTCACCGTAGGTTTCTGACTAATACCTCCTTCTGATTCCTCATTGCTGATGTTTTGTGCTTCAGTAGCTTTAACAAAGACAGTTACTCCAGTGCTCCCTTCACCTGTGTATCCGAGACCCGTTCTTCCTCCTCCATATCTCTGACAGGCAAGGATCTCATCCAGAATATTGTTCTGAGCTTCAGGTATCATTTCTGTTTGTTTGAGGATGCTGGACTCACTTTTCTCTGTAGTGAGTTCTTCCTCCTTTTGCTGGGTGACTAGCTTAATGAGATATTGTCCAGCAGCTCTTCACGCTCTTCTTCTAGACTGGTCACTCTTTCAGACAATTCCTTGTTTATTCGTAAGGCTTCCTCACACTTTTGAAGGATGATTCCCAGATTCTCGACCAAGCTTTCTTAAGTGATTTCCTCATCTTTGCCGTCTGACACTTCAATCCCATAATTGAACTCTTCTTTTATTGAATCTTTAGAATCAGAATTGAATACAGTAGTTAAAATAATATAGTTCTCCTCCTCACTCTCCTCAGAGTCTTCATCACTCCACTTGGCTGTCAGAGAGTTGTTGCCCTTTTTCCCAGAGTTCTTCATCTGTTTGCTAGGGCAGTCAGCTTCACAATGTCCATACCTTTCGCAGTTCCAGCATTGGATACCCTTCTTTTTCTCTTTCTTTTCATCCTCATCCTGGACTTGTTCCTTCCTCTTTTTCTGCTTTTCACCACTCCTTCCTCTTTTTCTGCTTTTCACCACCCTTTCTGGCTTGTCTTCGAGAATTTGAGTTCTGGCCAGCTTTTGCTTCCATGTTTTTCAAGAATCTCCCAAAGTTCTTTACCAATAGCCCTAGCTGATCATCATTGGAGAGCTTCTTCTTCTTTGTTTTAGCTTTTAGACCAACATTCTTGCTTTTGTCTGGATTATCATCCTTGGTCAGCTTCATCCCAAATTGTTTAAGGGATCCAATCAGTACCTCCAGCCTCATATTTTTGATATTCTGAGCTTGGCTGTCACCTTCATGTCAAATCTGGAAGGCAGGGACCCGAGAACTTTCCTTTAGCAGCTTTTCTTCTGGGATTGGTTCTCCGAGGACATGAGCTTCATTTGATAAACCACACAGCTTGGCATTGGACTCGGTGATGGATTCCTCTTCTTGCGTCTTCAGAATCTCTAACTGATAGGTAATAATCTGCATCCTTTATGTCTTTACTTGGTCAGTTCCTTCATGAGCTGTTTAGAGAATCTCCCAGGCACGTTTTGCAATGTCGCAGTTGGAAATCAACATGAAATTGTTAGCATCTACAGCAGCAAAAATAGCATTTGCAGCTTTTGAGTTACCAGTTGCTCTAGCATCCTCTTCGTCAGTCCATTCCCCCTCGGGTTTTGTCTTGTGACTCCCCTCTGATCAATGGTCAACAGAGGGGACCATTCTATCACAACTGCTCTCCAAGTTTTCTCATCAATGGCTTTGAGAAAAGCCTTCATTCTAGCCTTCCAATACCCATAGTTGCTTTCTTCCAACAGGGGTGGCCGACTTGTACAATGTTCTTCCTTCATGTTTCTTGTCGTCTCAGCTAGGGGCTCAGGATCTTTACTCTGTATGTCGAGTTTCCGCTCTGATACCAATTAAAATTTGCACCGTCCCTGAGATACTGATAGTGTACAAGCAGTTGCTATAGCAACTCCTTGTTCAGCCAAATCTGGTGCAACAAGAACAGTGAACAGCGACTAGTTCACCCAGTTCGGCCAATTTGCCTACGTCTGGGGAGGACTATACTCCAGGCCTCAATCCACTAGTCTCCAAGGTGCTCCGTATCGACACACGGCCAACCTATGCTACCCAACCTCAACTAGTAGATCACACACAATTAGAACACCATCTGATTTGTGTCTCACTCACATACGCACTCGAATTAATTTAGAAAGCTACTCCACTGATCACACAGACTTCTAATTAACACAATGTCTCAGTAGAATTGCTATAGCACACGCTTGTGCAACTAGCTTGTACAAATTCTGATGCTTCGCTCCAAAGCCTTCAGCTGAGGTTCTCGAACTCTGTCGTGAGTACTTCTCACACTGGGATGCTCCCCCTCACTTAGTGACAGCCTGTCACTAGCGAGAACAGGCCTTCTGCAGATTGTCTGAGTTCCTCCACTCGACAACTCTCCTGCTGCCTCTCTTGATCAACCAACAAGCACGCCCTGCTCTTAATTGGTCCTCCTGATCAAGCACTAACTAGACACTGCTAGTCTGCAATCAGTCGATATAGAAACCACACTGATCTGCACTCACGTTCTGCTCACGATGGTGATCCGACTCTTCTAATCTCCGCTTTTCAATCTTCGGTGATAGAATGCTCTCTCTGTGTTTTTCTTTCAATTCGGATCACCTATCATGCTCTGCCCAGCCTCCTTCTATAGGAACTCTTCCGCCATCAAAATTAGGAAGCCATCAAAGATCTCAACAAGATCCTATCTCCTAATTTTTAGGAGATTTGATTTCCTAATCAAATCTTCAAGCTTGAGGCACGGAAATCTTTACTGGGATATTCCGAGAATATTTGGAAGCCTCCCGTTGCACTGCTACTTCATATCTGGGTAGATTTCTCATCGGGCCAAAACTGTTGCTCTGCTGCTACAGCTCCCTGCTATAGCTCCTGCTGTAGCAACTGCTTGTTCACTAGGTTTGTACACTCTAGCAGGTTTTGTCAATTGAATATCATTTGCATTATCAACCATCATGTAATCTAAAAGGAATATTACCAATTCCTTTGACTTGGGTGAAGTGTGGTCACCAAGCCTCACTTCACCTCCATCACATAAAGGCAGGGAACTAAACAGTTCTTTACATGGGGTAGCATGCATAGTACATCCGAAATCTAAGATCCATGTACCATGATCATTTGTTGAGCACAAAACAAGCAATTCATTTTTATATTGTGGAGTAGACTCACACACATTTGTAAAGCCAGTTTTGTTAGTCTTAGCATTTTTTCCCTTCCCCTTTTCATCCTTTTTCTTTTAAAAACAATCATTACAGTAATGCCCCAGCTTGTTACAATAAAAACATTTCACAGATTTCTTATCAACAATTTTTTCAGGGGCATTCTACTTAGCATATTTTTTTCTGTTGAAACTTATGTTTGCCTTTTGACTTGGCAAACATAAATTCATTCTTTGGCTCAATCCTAGGATCATTCCTAGGATTATTTTTTTCAGTTTAAAGACTTTCAAAGAGTCATTCTTCTGAACAGTAGCCTCAATGATCTTATTAAGCGACAAGTCATCTCTACCATATTGGATCACATCCTTTATGGTATCAAACTGTGGGGGAAGTGAATTTAGCATAATCACAGCTTAATGAGTCTGCTTTATAGGCTCATCACACCTTGCTAAATCTCGTGTCACCTTTCGGAACATATCTAAATTTTCTTGTATAGATAGTGACACATCCATTTTGTAGTTAAACAGTCTACATAGCAAATAAATTTTACTAGGCAATGATTTAGTCAGAAAAATTGTTTCTAAGGCATTCCATAGATCTTTTGGTTAGTGTACTTTACCACTTGACGTATCACGTCATCACTTAACCTGATCATAATCTCAGAATGTGCCAGCTCCTGCATCTCCCCTTTTCTTTCCCCGGAAGTTGCAGATAGCTAGTCCTCAGTAACAACCATGTAGCATTTTTCCCTGATTAATATCGCCTTCATCTTTATCCTCCACATTGAGAAATCCTGTGTCCCATCAAAGGGCTTGATTCTTACTGACTCTGCCATCAAAAGTCTGGAAGAATTCTCAGTTTCTTGCTCTCTAACTATCAAGTTTGCACAAGAGAAATTTAAGAATGTTCAATACAATAAATTGAATTTGGGCACTTCCACAAAGATAATCAGCAGTATGCGCAAGACAGTAAATCTGCATTTGGGCACAATGACAGCCCTAATTGCTTAGTTTCTAGAGCAACCTGGCTCTGATACCACATTGTAAAGAATTGTAATGCACTCAACTCAGATTTTTGTCAAGTTGGCCAATTTCTTTATCTTCCCTGATTCGAACGATTTCTTTATGAATCAAGAACAAAACAATGCACAGGATTTTACAAGGTTCGGAAGGATGAAAACCTTCCTACTTCCTTGAAGCTTCTAGGGACGTGCTCAGCCCCAGACCATTCACTAAGATGCCACTCAAGGTTCCGATATAAACAATCAAAACCTAACTACACCAATTACGCAATCAAGCCACCAAATAACACAGCAATGCACACAATCACAATAAAGGAAACAACTAGCGTGTAACACTTTCTGATCGAAGCTAAGAATGAAGCCTCACTCTCAGCCGCGGCTTCCGACGGTTCTCAGCGTGTGCGCAACCAAACCTGGCTCGCGCACCCCCGTCAAGCCTCCGAACGACAAACGCTCACCCGTGCAACGCTCAACAGCTCTCGGCGCAACCCAGAACAGAGCAGAAGATCGAGTCGCAATTCTTGATCGCTTCAATTTCTCTCGCGCTTGATTTCTTCTCTTCTGGAAAACTTGTTTTTGTTAAACTGCTAATCTTTTCTTTTCTTATACTGGAAGATAGAAACGCTGAGTTTTATCCAAAAACGGCAGCGTTTCATATTACCCTCTTAACCAAAAAATAGCCGTTCGGACTTCAGCTCCAGAAAACCTGCAAATAAACTTCTCTCCACTTTGCCAAAACAGCCGGACAAACCACTTATCCTAAAATCACGAAACTTCATACACATGTTCTAAACTTGCTAGTCTAACAGCTGACCAAGTTTCACAATTTTTTGAATTGGTTTGCTAATTTATTAGTGTCAACGCGCAGAAAACAGTACAAATAAGAGATATTCACATAATCTGCACTATGGAACCTTTTATCTGGCAATCGGACATAAATCCTGAACAACAAGGGTTTGCAGCTATTACCTAGCCGCACTTGCCGACGTACAGTCTAACCCCTTGTTTTGCGGTCATGGCCAGATAGATTATGTCGAACTCCTTTTTATGCTTGCGCATGAAGAAGTGTTAACTTTGTGGAATATGATAAGATTGTGGGTGCTACATTACTCCTGGTTGTTAGGACCAAGCAGAAAAGCCTACCTAATCCCCTCCTCCATTAAAGCAATTATGGTAATTTATTGCAGAGGATGGGCTCTAAATTACATTTGTAATGATACAACTCATGTATGAATTCGAATTGTTATAAGTCTAGAATGTCCTAGCTATCTGTCAGTATCACCATCCTAAAAATATAATGATATCTGACGGTTACATCAATACTCAAACCCAATAAATAATTTATAGATAATTGATGGTTATCCGAAAGTAAAGAACAACCCTAAACACGCATGGTTTGTGTTACTTATGCAAAAAATTCCTGCTCTTAAATGATAACTAGGAAGATTATTTCAGCAGTAACAGAGGTCTGCGTCAGGGAGACCCCCTGTCCCCTTTTCATGTTAAATGGTAATGGAAGTTTTAGCCAGAAGGCTTTGGTTTCATCCGAGATGCAAGAAAATTTGCCTCATTCATCTTCTGTTTGTTCATGACCTCAAGGCAAATAATAGCTCACAGAGTTGTGTGAGACGTGCTCTGGAAGATTTCTACACCTGGTCTGGTTTGGAAGTAAGCTCTGAGATATCCACTTTCTATTTTGGAGGTACCTCTCAAACTGAAAAAGTTTCTATTGCATCTGTTGCTGGTTTTAAAATTGGAACGCTGCCATTTATCTATTTGGGTGTTCCTTTGGAGATTCATGCATTGAAAAAAAGTCATTTTCACCCATTTTGGACAAGATGACTAGTAAGTTAAATCATGGGCAACAAAGATCCTTTCATATGCGGGAAGGCTTATGTTAATTAAACATGTTTTGCTAAGTTCATATTGGATGCAGATAATTCTATTTCCTAGAGAAATTTTAAGGATATTATTAACTTATGCAGAAAGTTTTATGGTTGAGGAATTCCTCTGGGTATGAAAAAATAAGGGTTTTTAATCGAGCTTTGAATTTATCTCAAATCTGTGAATTTGTGAGAAAAAAAAAGACTCAGTTTGGTTGAAGTTGATGCATTTCAAACTCATCATTCTTGGACTTTTAAGAGGATTCTCAAATTAAGGGTTTAGGGTACATAAACCTTGGGTTGGGTTCAAACATCTCCTGGAATTCTCAAAAGGATGAATTTCAAGTAAGAGGTGTATACAATTTTCTAGGACAGGAGGGGAAAACAAGACCTGGTCAGATACGGTTTGGGGGAAATTTTCTCGTTCAAAACATATCTGTTCCAGTTGGCTCGCGATCCAAACGACGCTTCCTGCACATCAGATTTTAGGCTAAATTTCCTACACGCATCGATCCGTCGATTTATTGGCTATTTATATGCTCAATCACAAGCTATTTATACGCTCAATCTCAATAGAATTTTATTTGTTTTGCGTGCTTTTCATTGTATTTTACCATGATACTTTTGTTTGAGGTTAAATTTCATTAAATAAAGGCTTTGGAGATCGTTTGGAGCAAAACTAGGCAATACGCAAAGATTTGTGCAAAAACATGCCAAAAATTGGTATGGGCTTCAACGCACGGAGCAATACGCATGTATCGCTTCATGGGAATTACGACTGTACCGCCTAGGGATACGGCTGTATTGGCTCAATATGGGCACTGGATTCTAAAGCCCAAATCTGCTCGTATAAATAAGAAAAGCTACCCATCCGGAGAGCATTTTGAACCTAAGTAAGATTTGACCTATTTCTTGAACAGAGAAAAGACGACTTATGACTAAATGAAGATTAAAGATCAAAGACCTTCTTCTCTACCTTCAGTTTCTTTATCTTTGATTCTCTTTTTATATACGTATTCTGATTTGACTACCATAAGAAGTGAATAGTCGTCTTATTCCGGGATATAATGGATCCTGTGTTGTATCAACTCTTTTTATGCAATTTCAATATAGACTTTACTTTGAATTATATGAATGTGTTTGATCCTACGTCGCTTGATGCCATGTTCTGTGCGAATTTGTTATTGAAATTTCGATGCATTGCCGGTGACTTGTATCTAAGAGGTTGCTATAGCAACCTCTGGGTCACTTTGCGGAATTATCTTGCTAAGGCAGAACCTGAAAGATACAAGCACTTTGTTCACCCAGTTCAGCAACTTCCTACGTCTGGTGAGGATTTCTCATCAGTCCTCAAGATTATACTATCACGGTTAACATACAAAGGATTCCAAAACTCAGCCTACGCTAGTTTAATCAATACTTCTAACCTAGTCGGAATCTCAGCTTAGTCTGATCACACAAACTAGCATACACTGTCAACACACTTCAGTAGTAGAACGCTACATCTCTGCTCGCACAGACTTAGCCTATTCTAAAACAATGTGTTACAACGGATGCTATAGCAACTTACTCTGTCAAGTTGCTATAACTTCTGTCCACGACTCTCCAAGCACTCCCTGCTGAGCAGTCGGACCTTCACGAGTTCTTCTAACTTTAGCGACACTCCCTTGATCAATAACCTCCTATCAATATCTGGGTACTCTCCTTTGATCTCCGACAGTCCGCGACAGCTCCTCTCCGCGACTAAGCTCCAAAGAAAGTACTTGATCTTTCAACGAGACTACGCTCCAGTTGAAGTTCTTAAATCAAGCTTAGATCAGACTCCTCTAGTCGCGATCTTCTCTCAGCTCATACACCCACAACTCTGTGCTCTAGCCTTTAGCTCCCGCTCTTTGCTTTTGCGTATCTCTCTGTGTTGTGTGTATGTTTGTGCGCTGCCCTCCCATATATAGTCGGAACACTGAACAAATACAGGAATCCTAATTCCCTAAAGATTCACAGATCTTCCCAACATTGCACATTGGATGTTCTCCTAGATTCTTACAAGTTTGTGATATTTGATTTTCTAAAACCAATTTAGAAATCTGATTTCCTCCAAGCTTTTTTCGGTCGACCGTTGAAAATTCTTTTGCAACTGCGACTCCTCAAGCCGGTTGATGAGACGGGCGCAACACTCCGGGCACTCTCCATGCGACTTCAGATCGAGACAGTATTGATTGGCCAAGTTGCTCCAGCATTGCATCTTCACAGGATGTTGTAACAACTTCTTGTGATCAGTTGCTAGCTTCCGAAACTTGCTCCAGCTTCTAACACCGTAGGATGCTGTAGCAACTTCTACTAGCAGGCACTTTGTAGTCTTTGTGATGCTCTAGCTACTGTCTTCACAGATTGCTGTAGCAACTCGCTTGATCCACTTGTATGCGTTTTGTCACTGAATGCCTTAACCATAGCAGTTATAAAAATAATTAGGTTAAGAACCAATATCACCATAGTTGAGGTAATTATCCAGAATTATTATGAATAATATCTAATCAAAGTAGCTATGTTAGTAGTATATGATTTAGTAGGGGAGTTAACATCACTTGTTTGAAAAATATGTTCTTAATGTGTACTTAATGTGATTAGTAGTTACCAATGTTGATTGGATATTAATGGTTAGGAACAATCGAGTATGCCTTGCTGGAGGGACTCGAAGTACAAGATGTGTCACGAAAAGTAATGATCCAGGAGTGTCTGCCTTACTTATAACACACATGATTTATTCTCATTCATCGATGATATGAGTAACTACATGTTTTGTTTCATGAAATGAGTAGTGAGCACGGGTGAAGTTTGATTCTGGAATATTGATTTTATTTGCATAATCTTGTTCTTGCGTCAGAATCACTTAGTTAATCCTATTAAAACATTTACACTGCAGAATTACTCTCTATGCCACTGAGTAGGATGAAGTGCGCTCATATGCCTGCTAGATTCTCTACCCGACACTTCTTCCTTATAATTCTTCTTGTCCCGGGATGATTGACTAACAAAGATCGGGTCAGATTCCCACTTTTACTAGTTCTTCTTCACAACCTCATAGTACATGATGGTGGACCTATATTCAAATGATGCGTCTAGAATGAGTAAAATGTTTTCTAAATCACTTCACCACACTTCTTGTGGAAGTTATGACGAACAACAAATGTGTTCTCAAGGGCTATCTTGCTAATTGATGAAGCATCGAGAAATTTTTCATAAAATTAGTATATATAAATCACAAAATTGAAAATTGTTCTATTTTTAATTTTCTGTCCAACGCTTTAATGCAACCAGCTCAACATCATGTATCCAACTGGATCTATAATTGGTAATAATGCAGCGACTTGCGATATGGCGCACGGCCTAAGAAGGGGTAAAAACAGAAAATTAGATTCACAATTAATTGTAGTTAACTGCCTCATCGAAAACGTAATTGAATATATTTGCATTAATAATCATACATGTTCTTCTCGGTGAGAACTCTGAAGCAACTAATGACATATTATTTGAAGGTGTATCCTATGAGAGATTTTTAACTTCTGAAGAAGACTCCAAACAAACTAGGGTGCTCATTTGCCCACCGGATACGGATACGGATACGTATGTGCCATCCGCTCATCAGCAATATGTGTGTGCACGGACGGATGTGTCCTAGAATCTGATCCTATGGAAAGGCAAGCGGGAACTGCTCTATAGATGTGTCCTGGGATGCGTCAACCAAACCTAGGATTTGGTCTTGTGGGTCGTCTATGTGATGATCCAAAGCCTCCAACTTATGGCGGTGTGTCTCACTAGATCATGTGAAAGTTATGCATATATATCCCCGTTCATCGCAATCATCAAATTCTGAGTGGTAGTCAGTCGATGCATGGCAGCGGATTGTCGTGATGTCACTCTAAGTGGCTCACTAATTGTGATGTTAGTTCCACATCCTCGAACAGAAGTGCTACGATCACTTGTACGCCCTCGACAATCCCCCACTCATAGATTTGGATTTATTTATGTAAATTTACTAACAGCTAGTTTAGGGTTTTATGGCATGTTTTTTTGAACTTAAGTTATTTACTTAAGTACTAACTTAACTTAACTACTTAAATTACTATACATCACCAAAATACCACACCACAGCCACCACAACACAATAACAACCCACCACCACCATAACAACACCACTCCACTACCACTACTATCACCACCACCCCCACAACAACACATCCACACCACTACCACAAAAACACTACCACCACCACACAACCATAATATCACCACATTCACAAGAAAAAAATTGAGCTTTGCCCTGGTTTGTGGTTTGAGTTTTAGAAATATGGTACTTTGAAACTGAATTTCAAAACTACCGTGTTTTTTAGAAAAACGGTTTTGCAGAAACCGTCATCTTTAAAAATTGATTGACAACGGTTCCAAATAAACCGTTCTTTTGCATTTCTTCAGGTTAACGGCCCTGTGAAAACCGTTAACTTGTGAAATGCAAGACAACGGGCTTCACAGGGCCGTCGTGACTGTAAACCGGCCCATTCAGTTCGACGGGCTTGATGAAGTCGTTGTCTTATTATCAAGAGATGCTCCTCTCATTTTAGGCTCGTACAAAGATTGACAGACTCTGCTCGTCCGAGGATCCGAGAGCTCCGCTGACGCACCCGAGCCCTCTCCGCACCACGACGCCGAGCTGCAGTTTGCGACCACTGCTCAAACCGTTCAGCCGCTCCTGTTGAGGTAAGTTGTGCTGCGGGGTGGCTGATGTGGTAATTGTTTAGGGTTCGGTTTGGGCATTGTTGGCTGATGTGGGAATTGTGGATTGATAAGTGGTGATTTAGGTTTTAGACAATTGTGCGGGGTGGATGATGTGGGAATTGTTTAGGGTTTGGTTTGAGCATTGTTGGCTGATGTGGGAATTGTACAATTCGGTTTAGGTTTAGGGTTTATACATGCTGGAATTGTTGGTGCTGTTGTTGGCATCACGACGACAATTCCACACCTGCCGAGCCGGTGAGAATTTATTTCTCATATGACAACGGCCCTGTGAAGGCCGTTGTCTTGCATTTCATAAGTTAACGGTTTTTCCAGGGCCGTTAACCTGAAGAAATGCAAAAGAACGGTTTATTTGGAACCGTTGTCAATCAATTTTTAAAGACGACGGTTTCTGCAAAACTGTTTTCCTAAAAAAACACGGTAGTTTTAAAACTCAGTTTCAAAGTACCGTATTTCTAAAACTCAAACTGCAAACCAGGGCAAAGCTCAATTTTTTCCATTCACAACACCATACCACCAGCCCTACAACCAAGGCGGGCCCAACCGTGAGGCTCATGAGGCAGCCGCCTCAGGCCTCACAGTTGAAAAGGCCACAAAATTTTTTTTTTGCTTCCCTACTCTCTCTTTTCTGTCTTCTCTCCCGACTTCCGCTTCAAGTCTTCAACGTTTCAACGGCAAGTCGGCAACGACACTCCATCTCTGAATCAGATACCCCTAATCGGCCCCCGTCTCTGATCTCTCCAATCCGATACCATCCCGACAAGTGTCAGGCGACAGGCAACATCCCCACCGTCCCCTACAGGCACTCAGCTTCTTTTGTTAAGGTTTGCATAGTAGGCAATGGTTATTATTTGTTGTCATTTATCCAATTTGGTTTTTTTTTGTCTTCCTTCAAAAACTGAAGATACTCAAGAAAATAGATAGGCCAGTAAATTTCCTGTTCAGGGAAGAGGATTTTCAGCGTTTCGATGAGTAAGGCTCCACAAGAATCATTCTCCTGCATTTATTGAGCTGAATGCATTTATAATTAGATTCTTCGTTGAGCTGTAACTCAATTTTGGTTATGACAGGACACCAGATACTGTATTTTATGAATCTCTTCGCTTTGTGACCGATATTGATGATCCAGTTATTTCTGTGCTTACTGATACTATTCAAAGTGAAATTCTCAGCGTCTCTGAGTTGCAGATTGTGTACAAGCAGTTGCTATAGCACACTCTTGTACGGAATCTTTTGCAGCAAGCTAAAACAATGAACAACGATTTGTTCACTCAGTTTCGGCTACCTCTAGGAAACACTAAACCTCAGTCTTTTAATTCACTAGTCTCAAGGTCTGTTGTACAACACGGTTCGACTCCACGCAACCTATGCTACTCAACCTTAGCTAGTCGATCACACATAATCAGAGCATCCTCTAACTTGTTCTCACACACCTACACACTCGAATTAATTCATAATAGCTATTCTACTGATCCCACAGACTCAGCCTATTCTAATTTTACCGTAGGTTTGCTATAGCACCCGCTGTAGCAACTAGCTGGTGCATGTTCCGTTCGCGTCGCTCCAACGCCTTCCGCTGAGCCGATCAAACTCTTCCATGAGCGCTGCACACTCTGGAATACTCCCCCTCACTCAGTGACCGTCTGTCACTAGTGAGACCTGGCCTTCTACAGATTGTCCGAGTTCCTCCACTCGACAATCCCCTTGCGGCCCGTGTTGATCAACCAACAAGCTCGTTAAGCCCTAAATTGGTTCTACGATCAAACTCTGTCCAGACTCTGCAAGTCTTGATCAGCCTCTTCTCTTCGTGACCTCCGACTCTCGTTGCGGTATGTAGACTCTGCGTGTGTGTGCTCTCAAGCTTTCTCTATTCGTCGCACACCCTTTCTACACTGACCTTGCCCTCCTTAAGTACTCAACTGATCAGCAACCGAATTATACTTTTGGAAGTTCCTTAAAGCAATAATATCTCCTAATTGTAGGACATTAGATTTGATTGGAGAAACAAATCTTCCACAACCAAATCTTCACTTGGATACGGGAATCTCCCTTGAGATATTCTCTCTGAATAATTAGAAGCTCCCCGTCACTCTGCTGCTCCTTGTACATCCTCTGAAAGCTCTCCAAGATGAATGCTGATCTGTTGCTACAGCTCCTGCCATAGCAGCTGCTTGAGCACTAGGCTTGTTCACTTGTGCTGGTTTTTTTAATCGAATGCCATACAACATTATCAATCTCCCCCTTGGCATTTTTGACAAAACCCTTCATGCACAGAAAATTGAAATTAAAGGACCAATATTTGTTCAAGACTCATATGACCACATGCGGTCTTAAAAAGTCATTTCGCATTTTCCATGCAGGGAAACAAACAAAAAAACTTCCAAGAGGCTCTTCTTCCTTCTCCCCCTTTTTTTCATAAATCCTCAGCGATCTTCTTCGGCCGGGGCATCACCTTCCTCCTCTAGATATTCAAGATCATTTAGCAATCCTCTGATTTGAGTTCTTCTGACATTAATCCTCTTTGCTTCAGCAGCTAGCAAGTTTAGCTCAGACTTCAGATGACTCACTATCCTGGCTTTGAGAGCAGCTCGTATCGCCGAGACTGTGAGATGTGCTTCCTCCAGAGAAGATGGATCAGAAGGAGCAACCAGTAAGGGGTCCTCTTGGGCAATATCCACTGCATGTTTTCCTTTGAAGAGTTTGTGGTCGACCACAAACACTTGTAGCTCTTCAGATATCCCCTCTGTAATGAACTTCAGCTCCGGATGTTGTCTAATAATCGATTCATAGATGAGGGAGGGAAGGACAATGACTTAAACCGACTTGATGAAGCCAGCATATGCAGCAATTTGAGGGAACATCACCTCTCCCATATTCACTCTTCTTTTCTTTCCAATGGCATGCAGAAGGTTTCCAAAGGTTCTATTAACCTTTCCTCTATGTGACCTGGGAATCCAGTTCCGAATGCCTAAATTATACATCAGGGCATTCTCGGATGTAAGTTTAGAGGCATTCAGATTTGGTCCTGCCCACGACATGCACACCCCTCCTGTGAGAACCTTGGCCAGTATCTCACTATTAACATTAGTAGGCTCCCTACACTACAAGAAAAACTGCTAAAATCCACAAAGCAAAACCAACGGATTGTATTTTGTCGGCTATATATGTAAAGGCCACAAAAAATGGTGGGAATTAATTCTGTCGATTATATTACTTGTAAAAGCAACAGATATTTGTCAATAAAAATACCGTTGGTATTTGTTCATATATACCACAGACTTTCGTAGGAAATAAAGGTCGTAAATAATTAATTTTCTAAACTAGATAATGAGTAGTTTTTACTTTGCTATTTGCAACAAAAAATATGGTTGGAAATAATTCTGTTGCTACTTTATGTTTAATTCCAACAAATATTTGTCGTTACTAAGATCCGTGGATTTTGCCTATCATATACCTAAAAGAATTTCCGTAAGAAATAAAATTTGTAAATTTAATTTTTGGAATTTTTTCATTGTTGCAAACAGAACACATGCTTTGTGTGTTTCTATTTAAAAAGCAGCTGGCTTTTTCTTTTTCACCCCAGTTTGTGCAAGGAGGATGGGTTCCATTCAGGCATGCCACTGATTCATTATTTTCTCACAGCCCTTCTTACGTTGTTAGTTGACAAAAGATCCATTTTCATCCCCTTGTCCTGTTTTTTCTCATCTTTTATGCAAGATCACCATATATTCTAATTATCTCGTGTAAATCATATTTCGCAGAATATGTATCATACTATCATGTGTACTTGAAATTGATACCGACAGGTCACCGCAATATGTGCAGCATGTGAACCTAAACTGATTTTTGATGGGATCATGTATTAACTACATGTCATGTTAAACGAGTGAGTTAGCTTGTGCTTATAACCTGTTTGATTAAATTTCTAAAAGACAATGCCCATGACGTGTTAATGGGGACCTGTAGAGGTAGGACGTAGGAGTGCGATTTCATCAAAAGTTTGCGTTTGTTTTTTTAATTTATTCTCATCTCTAGTGTTGGCATGGTGCTAAAGAGATTCTATCGCGCCTTTTGTGATTATGAAATTTTTGTAAGTTATATAGTGCATGAAGATATTACATAAATGTGGTTTATCAAAAATATAATTTGCTAGTATAAAAAATCAAATTATTAAAGATAAGAATATCAAAATAACTCCTCTTAAGGAAAGAGTTGTGAATGATAAATCAACTTCCTTGAAATTCTCTAACTGTGAGGCATCATGCCTTAATTATCGATAAGAGAACTCTGATTCCCGCTTTAATTTTTCTCAGCCCGCCTACAGTACAACTTCATAACCATGGTGCGCCTTAGGGTTTTGGCTCGCGAAGACATGTTCCGAAGGAGTCCTGCTGCCAACGTCAACCTGCACCCGCCCTTTATAGTAAGTCACTAAGTAATTCAGTCAATTTATATGCGAAATATTGATATGTGACGTTCGAAAGTACAGATCTGTTTTATATGTGAAGGAATCAACTGGTGGGTTATTGGTATTTTTTGCTCTCCTTACCGTGATAGCTATTGTTGTTGATGCACCCCGATGTGGAAGAGGTCGCAGCAATCGTACTAGTACCACTGATATTGAAAACCAGGTTGACGGAATGGAAAAACAAAATGATGGCCAGAGAAGTGTTGCAAGTTCTAGCGATGATGATGCACTTGGAGTAGATTAACAGATTAGCTAGTAAACTTTAATACTTGGCACTTTTTACGTTTTCCCTCTTCTGTTCAGAACAATTTGTACTTTTGTTCAAGTTTAATATTAATGCTTCTTTCGTATTAATTAAATGTATTAATTTTGTTTTTTATAAATTAATTTTAATTTTAATTTTTTATAAATATAAACGACAAACATTAAAACCCACAACTTTGTTTGTTGGAAACTCAATATTTTATAACCGACGGATATTTGTTGAAAATAAAATCATAAATTCGTAGGAATTAGAAAAGGGCAAAATAGTAAACTTATTTTATAATCAACAAATGGTAAAACCCACAAATTATTCGTTGATTTTATATTGATTGTAACTGCGCGCAACTTATAAAACCAACCGATTTATTGTTGAAATTAATGTCATAAATTCGTAGCTAATAAAAAAGGGTATAATAGTAAATGTATTTGATTAACAATTTACCCACGACTATTAGAAACGACGGATTAATTGTTACTTTTGATGATTTTTTCCATTATTTTCAATGGATTTAAGCAACAGAAATTCTGTAGATAAAATCTTCAAAACCAACAGATACAATAAAATCTACGCCCCTATAACCCACGGCGTACCAGCGGAAATATCCGTCATTTTTAATCCCATAACCAACGGATATAGACTAAAACTGACAGAACGTGCCGTTGATTTTAGTAGTTTTTCTTGTAGTGCTAGACTCACTATCTATTCCTAGATACTCATTTATCTTCTCGGGGGAAATTACCACCAACTTGCCTCTTACCCAGCTTTTCCCATAGCTTTCTCCCTCTTCATCACCAAACTTATTCTCCATATTAGCTACAAATTCTCTCACTAAGGGAATATTGAATCTTTTAGGAATAGTCAAAGATCTCAGAAGGTTTACCTCAGTTAGAAGCTGTATGATTACTGCAGATTTGTATTTTTCTGGGACCAATCTCTTTTCTGGTACTATGGTCTTTCTTTCACAATCCCCCATGATTGTGAAGAATGCTTGTTTTGAAACCAGATGCCTCCTACAGTGACCCCTTCCCTGTCTTCTGAAAGGGCAGCTTGTATCTCAGATTGCTTCCTTGAAGATTCTCCCTCACTATCACTGCCAAAGTCAGTCGATGCTTCTTCATCACTTGAGTCTGGAATCATGATGGGAGCCTTTCCTTATCTGGCTGAGGAGGAGGGGATACTTTAGCAGTTTCTAGTTCAGATGACTCCTCAGACCACGATTCTTCAGGGTCTTCTTCTGAGCCTGGGGCACGGACCACTGTTCTGCTTGGCTCTTCTCTGGCTCCCTGAGATGCTGTAGCACCCTCTGGAACTTGATCCACATATAGGGTTTTCCCTTTTATTTGGTGAGAAACTTCTTCAAGCGTTGTAGATGGTTCTGCCACAGATTCTTTAGTCTGCTCTACTCTCCTCCTTTTTGACGAAGACCTTTCAGAGGGTGTGGGATTCTGTGAACGTGATTGCTGTGGAGGTTGCCAGTTGACCAAATCACGACATGGTTCTGCTGATGTGTGCGGTGGCACAGACTTTTGACTACTCCTAGCATGATGGGCGGTGCCCAGGTTCTTCTTCAGCCCGCGGGTTCGCACCATTGGGGATTTGAACAGTACAGGTTATGTCGATATGAGGTTCGGAGAAGATGAACGAAGCTTTTTCAATTGTGCCCTAGAAATTCAATTTCCCCGCTGATATTCTGTTTTTCGCAGACGCATGTGCTTCACACGAGTTCTTTCTTCCGTTTAAACCTCCACACATTACTGTACAAGGTCATGTCTGTGTCAAGTTGCTATAGCAACTCGACCTTGCACAATTGTCTGTTCTGAGTGTAGCTCAGCACCACCTCATTTTCCTCGAGCTCCAGACTCTTCTTTCTTCACCCACATTAGGGTTGGTCTGCGTTTCCACTGCTTCTGACCGTTATAACAATCATACTGCCTTTCTTTCCATCTGTCATATTCAGGTCTCCACATCTGATTTTCCCATGATCCCCTTTTGATTGTTTTCCTCCAGTGTGTTGGTTCATGCGTCTTCCTGACCATTTTTTATTTTCTGACCAATTGCGGCCACTTACTGGACACATCGTCCCGAAGGACACTCGACAGTGTGACTTGGTCTTCGATTTTTTCCTCCAGTTTTCAATCCTGATTGCCTTTTGAGGTATCCAGTGCTTCTTCAACCTTGGACATTTGCTTCGGACATGTCCCTCTTGTCCATATACATCGCATATACACCATAGTTTGCTGAGAATGCTTTTTGCGACAGGTGGTAGATACAGTGATTGCTAAAGCACCCCCTTGTTCAGACTAGTGAACTTTTCTTCCACCATCGATCTTTGGCAGACACCTCCTCCCTTTTTCTAATTACCGACACTCACTGTTTCAATAGCTTTAACAAAGACTGTCACACATGTGCTTTCTTCATCAGTATATCCATGTCACATTCTTCCTCCTTCAAATCTTTGATAGGCAAGAATCTCATCCAGAATATTGTTTTGAGTTTCAAGCAACCTTTCTGGTGTTTAAGGGGGCTAGGATCAATGCTCTCAGCCGATGGGACTTCTTTCATTTGCAGGGTGACTTGCTTACTGAGTGAAGATAGTTTGCTGAGTATCTCTTTTCGTTCTTCTTCAAGTTTGTTCACTCTGTCAGTCAATGTTCTGCTTTCTTGTAGAGCTTCTTCTCACTGCTGTAGGATATCTATCAGGTTTTCCGTTGTGTCATCCTCATCTTCACTTTCTGACACCACAATCCCATAGTTGAAATCACCCTTTATTAATTCTTCAGAATCACATTTGGATATACTAGTTAATACAATAAAGTTTTCTTCTTCACTCTCCTCAGAGTCACTCCACTTGGCTGTCAAAGAATTATTACCCTTTTTCTCAGTACTCTTGTTCTGTTTGCTAGGGCAGTTAGCTTCTCGATGTCCATATCCTTCACAATTCCAGCACTAAATTCTCTTTCTTTTCTCTTTCCTCTAATCCTCATCCTGGGTTGGTTCCTTACCTCTTCTCTAATTTCCTCCACCCCTTCTGGATTGCCTTCGAGAGGATGAGGTCTGGCCATATTTTGTTTCTATGTTCTTCAAGAGCTTACCAAGGTTTTTCACTAGCAGACTCAGTTGATCATCAGATGAAGGC
Source organism: Umbilicus rupestris (assembly GCA_963678935.1). NCBI lineage: Eukaryota > Viridiplantae > Streptophyta > Magnoliopsida > Saxifragales > Crassulaceae > Umbilicus > Umbilicus rupestris. The sequence goes on along the minus strand of OY787610.1, from coordinate 10,486,021 downwards.
TTCTTCTGTTCTGTTTCTGCTTTCAATCCAACACTCTTGCTTTTGGGAGATGTGTCTTCCTTGACCAGCTTCATCTCAAACTGTTTGAGGGATCCAATCAGCTCCTCTAGTCTCATGTGCTTGACATTCTGAGCTTCTTCAATGGCTGTCACCTTCATGTCAAATATGGTGGGCAGAGATCTAAGCACCTTCCTTATCAACTTTTCTTCGGGAATTGGTTCTCTAAGAGCATGGAGCTTCATTTGACAAGCCACACAGCTTGGCATTGAACTCAGTGATAGAGTCCTCTTCTTGCATCTTTAGGCTTTCAAACTGGGAAGTAATGATCTGCATCTTGGATGTCTTTACTTTGTCAGTTCCTTCATTTGCTCCTTGCAAGATTTCCCAAGCTTGTTTTGCAATGTCGCAGTTAGAGATCAACCTGAAATTATTAGCATCTACTGCAGAAAAAATAGCATTCAGGCTTTTGAATTACCAGTTGCTGCAGTCTCCTCTTCAACAGCCCATGTTCTTCAGGCTTCTTTTGAGTAATTCCTTCTCATCCATAGTTATGGGAGGAGACTATTCACCCACAACAGCTCTCCAGGTTCTTTCATCAATTGCTTTGAGCAATGCTTTCATTCTAGCCTTCCAATACCCATAGTTACTTTCTTCCAACAATGGTGGACGGCTTGTACTTTAACCTTCCTTCATTGTTTCTCGCTTTCTCCAGCAGACGCTCAGGATCTTTACACTGTGTATTGAGCTCCGGCACTGATACCAATTGAAATTCTCAGCGTCTCTAAGTTGCAGATTATGTACAAGCAATTGCTATAACACACTCTTGTACCGAATCTTTTGCAGCAAGCTACAACAATGAACAACAATTTGTTCATCCAGTTCGGCCAAGTGCCTACCTCTGGGAAAGACTGAACCTCAGTCCTTCAATTCACTAGTCTCAAGGTCTGTTGTACAACACGGTTCGACTCCACCCAACCTATGCTGCTCAACCTTAGCTAGTCAATCACACACAATCAGAACACCCTCTGACTTGTGTCTCACACACCTACACACTCGAATTAATTCAAAATAGCTATTCTACTGATCCCACAGACTCAGCCTATTCTAATTAAAATAATGCTACTGTAGGTTTGCTATAGCACCCGCTGTAGCAACTAGCTGGTGCAGGTTCTGTTCGCGTCACTCCAAAGCCTTCCACTGAGCCGATCGAACTCTTCCACAAGCGCTGCACACTCTGGAATACTCCCCCCACTCAGTGACCGTCTGTCACTAGCGAGACCTGGCCTTCTACACATTGTCCGAGTTCCTCCACTCGACAATCCCCTTGCGGCCCGTGTTGATCAACCAACAAGCTCGTCTAGCTCTGAATTGGTTCTACGATCAAGCTCTGACCAGACTCTGCAAGTCTCGATCAGCCTCTGCTTAAGTCACTCAGCTCTGCGCGCACGCTCTGCTCTTCGTGACTCTTCGACTCTCGTTGCGGTATGTTGACTCTCTGTGTGTGTGCTCTCAAGCTTTCTCTATTCGTCGCACACCCTTTCTGCACTAACCTTGCCCTCCTTAAGTACTCAAATGATCAGCAGCAGAATTATACTTTTGGAAGTTCCTTAAAGCAATAATATCTCCTAATTGTAGGACATTAGATTTGATTGGAGAAACAAATCTTCCACAACCAAATCTTCACTTGGATACGGGAATCTCCCTTGAGATATTCTCTCTGAATAATTAGAAGCTCCCCGTCACTCTGCTGCTCCTTGTACATCCTCTGAAAGCTCTTCAAGAAGAATGCTGATCTGTTGCTACAACTCCTGGTTTAGCTACTGCTATAGTAGCTGCTTTAGCACTGGGCTTGTTCACTTGTGCTGGTTTTGTCAATCGAATGCCATACATCCTTATCACAAAGGTTTTCCCTCCCAGTAACACTCCGGGCATAAGCAAGCTCGATATGTGCAGCAAGAGAAGCTTTTTCACTTGCTTGCTCGCTTCACTGAGACTTAAAAATACATCTACTTGTTGGTTTTTCTTAGGCCAGTCACTTTCCTGCTGGATACAAGCATGAGCGTAGAGTTGGGATGGGATTGAATAAACAAGAGCTCAAACGAATTCCAGTAAGAAATAGTTACAAACATTTGTTGCGCATCTTGCTTGTAGTTTGAAGTCATTGCTCATGAAACTATACACATTAACCTTTTTCGGAATGGAGTAGTAGGCAATGGTCATGCATCACTAAATTTATTTATCTAGATATAGTCACACAATTCTGCAGTGTACTAATACATACAACAGTTGTAGAACTAGATAACCGATAGTTGTTGGTCTAACTATTAAGTGAGTTTCTTTCAACATAATTGCAAAGGCTTCTTTATTTTGAAAATTTCATAGATTCAATGATATGATAAGGCAATATCTGAATGTTCAACCTAAGCTTCCATTCAAAGATAATTCATTTGACCTGATTACTAATGTGGTAAGGGAGGAGGTTCTGGTTTAATAATATGAAACTGTAATGTAGCAAACACATGTGCATAATGTCGAGTTGGAAACTAAGTTTCAATCATTAGACTACAGAGGTCATCTATTAATTCTAAACAAAACAAAGATAACATGTCCAAAGCTAACCGACGCTTTATTACCAAAGCCTTATCAATTTGGACATCAACCAGTGATGCAGATCATATTGTAATCGTCGGAAGTTATTTTCATTATGCTGGAGGTTTCGAACCTCCCTAGGTATTTTTATTTGATGTTCATTTTGATGTCCCTTCCGACTCTTTTGTACATTAAAAAACTAGAATTATATAATCCATGGACTCAAGTAAATGATCAGTTCCTTAGTTTCCTCTTCCTTCCATTTGCAGGCTGTGGACCTTTCGCCCAACCCTGGATGCTCAGATCCAATGTACGGTTGGTCTTTGTTGATCCTAGCGGTAGAAGGCAAGTATGGATGTCACCAAACTTTCTTTTGGATAATTTATAGAATATGTTTTTTTTTTTGAATTACCAAGTTATGATGTATTTTTTGCTTTAAATTATAGGTATTATCATCTCTCGATTGATTGAAGTCGTCATTCAAAAGGCCTCTTTTTGTGTTTCGCATCAGGCCACCAAAAGTGTTGAGCCGCCCCTGCCTACAACAACACATCCACACCACCACGACACCACTACCACCCTATTACCACATCACCACACCATCACAACACATTCACACCACCACCACCTCACTATCTTAACATCACAACCACAATATCACTACCACCACCACAAAAACAACACACAACAAATAAAAATAATAATTAATGTACTTAAATTAATTTAACTTTACTGTAGTTAACTTAACTGAACTTCACTTAACTTATTTATTTAAAATTTAAGTGCAAAAGAACAGGGTCTTAGTTGATTGTAAAGCGATAAATAATCGAAAAGATACAATACTATATAAAATCAAGTTCTAAATTAGAAATAAAATAATTTACAAATAAACATAATAATCTACAAATTTAAATTCACAAATATTCATTTGATCTTAGAATAATCAAATAAACATGAATTTAAAATTACTACAAAAGTGCATGACGGATCTAACCGTAATAAATTGAGTATGAATAATCTCGGTTTATTTTTTATTTGTGTGAAATCCAATGGAATGATCAATCGGAATTGATAAAAGATATTAGAATTAATTAAGTCAAATCAAAATTAAAATATAAAATAAAATAATCATTTAGATAATTCAGATAAGTCAAATGTAAAATTATATGATGTATCAAATTTCAGATACAAAAGGCGCCTGGTGCAGCTCGCCATAGCCAAGCACCTAGGCTGTCTAAGCTAAAGGCAGAGATGCTCCGGGCGGCTTTTGGTATCAGAGCCACATGGAAATAATGTAGTAGTGGATTATGGTTTGATGTTTGGAATTTTCACATGCCAGTTGATAAAAATGAATTTGCTCCATAAGAAGCATACTGTTAAGAATAGTATGAAAGAGGAATATGACCTTTTCCAGAATTTGGAAGAATTAAACCGCTGGACAATTCCAAAGGTGGAACCTAGCTTAATATACAAACTAGGAGCATTTAAGAAAATAGGTCTCAAGCAAGTCGTTAAAACTACAGAGGAAACTATTCCCCTGGATGCCCAGGAGTTGATAGTAAAGCTGTTAGATGAAATGGATATTCTGTCATACCGGAAAGATTATAAGTTTATCCATATTGGATTGGTACAAATTGCCTTTAAACCCCTTACCCTTGAAGGATTGCCTGAGAGCTTTATAGCAGCCCTTAGAGATGGCAGAAATCTTAATTGGAAACAATCTTTAATAGGATTCATTTAGACAAGCTTAGCGCATGGGCCGGTATATTTTGATGTATACCCTAATTTGCAGTTGTCTCTTACGGACTCTAATATTTTAGACTCTTTGACATTAAATGTTAAAACTCATGGTTATAATTATAAACCAGGTTCGGAAGTGATGGCTATATGCTATAGAGATTATTATAAACCATTCTATACCTTGAACCCAATGTGTAAGAGAGTGGATAAGTCTCTGAATGAAACCATTATTATTGAAACCAAATTTTGCTAAATCTAGTATAGCTACAAGAAGGAAAATTAAGTGGGAGGAAATAGAGTTCCCTCCACAATGGACGTTAGAACAATCTGTCCCTCCGCAGGAAATTCCCCAATATAACTTAATGGAAGTTACTCAGAATAAAGAAGGTCTAATAAACCTAAAATTTGATAATACTAAAGGATTAGATCAACTCATATATCCACGGACGAAATCAATGCATTCATATATTACTCCGTTTGATATTCCTATAGAACCTTCTAGAGCATCTACTTCTCATATTAGAGACCCAGGGAAAATTGATAGAATTATAATTGATAAGCATAATATTGCTAGAGGAAGAGGACTAGAAATAACTGAGTTAGAACTGGATTTTTCTAATTAAATGGGGTATAGATTAGATTTCAGACCAGCATCTTTTTATAGAAAGATTATATCTGAAGAATTTGAGTCAGATTATTGGATTCCCTATAAGACTTGGTTGTATAGTAACCTTAAACCTTCTGAACTAAAAGAGCTTAGTGATAAATTCTATGAAGAATGTACTGAAAAGAATGAAATTATGTATTTTGTTCCATGGTTTATAACCACTTACATAGAACCTTATGTCTCCGTACTAGAAAGACATTATAAACTATCTACGGGAAAAACTGTTACCCAGGTTTACCCACCTCATACACCATTTCAGATTGAGAAACAGGATAGGACTTATAATTTCCTAGCTTTTACCAATTTATTAGAAGATGATACGTTAAAAATAACGGGTGAACATATCAATAAACTTATAGAACAAAATAATTATACTAATCTATATTTAAATATCGTAGGAGAACAAATTGCTTAGCTTCAAGACAGACTTGATAAGATTTATGAGATTTTACATCCCAAATCCCCTGTTTTTGGAGTTACTAGTCCCCATATAGCTATACCAGCCGCAAAACAGGTTATAGCCTGGCCCAATATTCAGCCACCACCTGAAATAACAGGATTTAAATTAAGACCATTGAAGGAATTAGAAGATTTGCTGATTGAACATTTCAAAAACCTCAAGCTCAATGTCTTAGACAATAAACTTAGGAATAAACTTATACAAAATCCTGATTATAAACAGGTTTATAATGCTCAAATTAATAAACTTCATAAGTGGGCAGATAAACCTTACTAGTAAATATTACTATTCGAGACCAACACTTGTTGATGTTTTACTAGAAGAAAGTAATTACATTATATCTAATAGTTATAGTGGAAGTCATATATATGAATGGAATATTGATGGTTTTGCTCATCAGCGGATTCATAATACTATTCATAGGATGCTTATGTATTCTACTATATGTAGGAATAATGGTAATACTGATAAGAATATCGCAAACATGATTATATCAGGTTTTACAGGACAATTGAAAGGTTGGTGGGATAATTATTTAACCCAAGAAGATAGAATTCTGATCCTTAATACTACTAAAAGAGAAGGTGAACTTAATAAAGAAGATGCGGTATATACCCTTGTTATGAATATTATTGAACATTTTACAGGAAGATATACTGACAATAGTGAGAATGTTAGGACACTATTGCAGAATCTTAGATGTAAGACTTTTACTGACTTTAGATGGTACAAGGATACTTTCCTTAGTAGAGTGATGTAATTACCAGAGTGTAATAGCCCTCATTGGAAATCAAAATTTATTGATGGTTTACCTAGTCTATTTGCTGAGAGGATAAGAAGAGTCCTTAGGTAGAACTTGGATCATATCCCATATGAAACTTATACTTATGGCAGACTTATAGCAGCCTGTACCCAAGAAGGAATTGCAATATGCAATGAAGTTAGACTGAATCAACAGATGAAAAGACAGAATATTATTGAAAGACAACAATTAGGACGTTTCTTTGATCAGTTTGCTATTGATAAACCTTTAATGCCCAGGATTAGGAAATCTAATAAGCGTCAAAAGCCTCAAGCTATTCAGGATTATAAGAGGAAAAAACAAAGATATTCTGAGAAAAAATTGGAAGATAAAAGACCGCGCAAATATGCGAGAGAAATCAAGAAAAAAGGAAAACTTAAGGATAAGTTTAAAGATGTTATTTGCCACAGATGTGGAAAAGTTGGACATTACACCAGGACTTGTTTGGTGAAGAAGAAGATTAATAGTCTGGAGGAAGATGATAAGATGAAAGCCATATTGGCCAAAGTATTATTGAATTCGGATACCTCTGAATCAGAGTATAGTTCTGACGATTACTCAGAAGGAGAATCATCCATGAGTCGAAATATTCAAGTATTGAGGGAGGAAGATACTTCTTCAACTAGTTCGGATTTTGTTTGTGAACCTTGTGTCTTAGGAAAAGGATGTCCCAAAAAGATTAGGGATAAGGATTCTGATGAAGAAGAATTATATAGACTTCAATCACAGTTTCAAGATTTAGAAATTAATGTGCTTGATAATGCTACTGCACTAGGTCTTTTAAAGATGATTAAAGATCCTACTCTTAGGTCACAGATTATTGATCAGATTGAAGACGTTGCAGAATCTTCAACACCACTATAGCAAAGTTCTGACATAAGTAGAACGAATGAGCCTTATTTAATGTCTGAAGTATATAGAAGGATTAGAGATAGGAAACTTATAGAAAGTCCTACTACAAGTTATGACTTAAGTGTTGAGATTGATAATCTCAAAAAAGAAATTGCAGATTTGAAGATTGAGAATAGGAGACTTGATCAAAGGATTTCCAGAATTGAGAAAGGAAAAGAGATTGTCATAGTAGACCCTCTTCTAGAAATAGACAGAATGGAGTCTAGAAAGAATTTTCTTTCTACGTTAGAAATGTTTATTACTCAAAAATGGCATATCCAAATCAAACTTCTTATTGAAGAGTACTATTCCCAAGATTTGATTGCCCTTGTTGATAGTGGTGCTGACTTAAATGTCATCCAGGAAGGATTGATACCTACTCGGTATTTTTATAAAACTACTCATACCCTCTCCCATGCAGGAGGAGATAAGTTGGATATTAGCTATAAACTACCCAAAGGTAAAGTTTGTGTTAATGGAATTTGTATTCAAACTAGCTTTTTATTAGCAAAGAATATCACTAACCAAGTTATACTTGGAACCCCATTCCTTACTAAGATATACCCCCTTAAGAAAGTTGATAGTACAGGAATTATAGGAACTTATGAGGACAAGGATATTTTCCTGAAATTTAGAACGGAGCCTCTGACTAAGGCGCTTCATCAGGTTTATGATTCAGTTATAGCAAAACAGAATCAATTGAATTTTCTGAAACAGGAACTTCAAGTGATTACTATTGAGGATAAGCTAAAAAATCCTAAACTCCAGGATAAAATAGATATCCTTAAGAATGAGTTTATTATTGACATTTATAGTGACTTACCCAATGCTTTCTGGAATAGGAAAAGACATATTGGTGCTCTTCCATATGAAGATGATTTCACTGAGGATAAAATTCCTACAAAAGCTAGACCATGTCAAATGAATAAAGAATATCTTGAGCTTTGTAAGCAAGAAATTAGTGAACTTGTTGAGAAAGGATTAAAAAGACCCTCGAAATCCCCATGGTCATGTACTGCTTTCTATGTAAATAAACATAGTGAACAGGAGAGAGGTAGACCTAGATTAGTTATTAATTATAAGCCTCTAAATACTGCTTTGAAATGGATTAGATACCCTATCCCAAATAAGAAAAATCATCTTGATAGACTGTTTGATGCTATAATATTTTCTAAATTTGATTTAAAGTCTGGATATTGACAGATTCAAATTGATAAAAAAGATGTGTATAAGACAAGACAGCTTTTAATGTGCCATTTGGACAGTATGAATGGAATGTATTGCCATTTGGCTTGAAGAATGCCCCTTCTGGATTTCAGAAAATTATGAATGATATTTTTAATCCGTATAGTGATTTTATAATCGTCTATATTGATGATATCTTAGTTTATTCTAAGACCTTAGAATTGCATTTTAAACATTTACGCATATTTAAACAAATTGTTATTAACAATGGTTTGGTAATATGTAAGCCTAAAATGTCTTTATTTCAGACTACTGTCAGATTCTTAGGACATAATATTGATAAAGGAAAAATTATTCCTATTAATAGATGTATTGAGTTTGCAAGCAAATTTCCTGATGTCATGACTGATAAAACACAGTTACAAAGATTTCTTGGAAGTTTGAATTATATTTCGGCATATTATAAGAATCTTGCAGAAGATGCTGCTCCCTTGTATGATAGACTTAAGAAAAATCCTAAGGCTTGGACAGACATGCATACTAATGCAGTGAAAAAGATTAAAGAAAAGGTTAAGTATTTACCTTACTTAATGCTTGCCAATCCTAGCTGGACTAAAAGTGTTGAGACTGATGCATCTGATATTGGTTATGGAGGAGTTTTAAAGCAGATAGACCCTGCTACAAAATAAGAATATCTTGTTAGATTTCATTCTGGAAAATGGAACAATGCACAACAGAATTATGCTACCGTTGCAAAAGAGATACTTTCTATGGTTAAATGTATATTGAAATTTCAAGATGATTTATATAACCAAAAATTTGTTGTTAAGACTGATTGCAGAGCCGCGAAATTTATGTTCCAGAAGGATTTTAAACATGATGTTTCGAAGCAGATGTTTGCTCGATGGCAGGCTCATTTAGCCCCTTTTGATTTTGACATCATTTATAAAAAGGGAGAAGAAAATTGTCTTCCAGATTTTTTAACTCGAGAATTTATACAGAACTGATATGAGTTTGTTTGATTTTGCAGAAATGTCCTGGCAGGACGTTCCTTCCTCTTATAGAGGAAGCAGATATTCTTCCTCTTATAGGGGAGGTAGAGGTCGTGGCAGACAGTCAGAAAATATTCCGGCTCAACATGGAAACCAAAGGCTAATAGCCGCTGATCTGTCACATGACAGAGAATATCAAAAATTTCTGGCCTATAAAAGGCAACAACAACGAGGAGAATCTTCCTCTTCGGTTATACCGACTCAGGAGCAAATAAGCCCCAGTTTTGCAAATATAGTTGCAAATGATGAAGCTGAATCCAGCAATGCTGGTTTTATATTGGGTAATACCCAGAGAATTATAATTCTCCTTGAAGAGAAAGATTATTTATGGCTGGATGAGCCGTGGAGATTGATCTCAAAATACCTTGAGGAAGAATCTTTCCCAAGTAGAACATATAAGTCCAGAAAATTCTATGAAGCTATTCTGACTTCTAATGGCTGTGAAATTCGGCATTTTATTACAGCCCCATCTGAAATTTATAATTTCAGTAAGATTGTGATTAAGAGAGTCATATCTATCAATGATTGGGGATTTTCTCCGCAGAAGACCAGGGAATACTCTTTTGGACCTGGTAAGCCCTCAGTTAAATATAATTACTGAGATTATATTAATGCATTTGATAATGCGCTCTTATATGACAATCCAAGTCATAAGCACTCTTGGTTTATCAAGATTTGTGCTGATGTTGCGAAGACAGAAATACCTGTCTGGTTTGTCCATTGGTGGCAAATATATGGCACCAAAGAAAATATTCTGCCCAAAGAATTTTTAGAGCAATATACTCTATGGGAAAAATATTCTCCTAAGGCTAAAGAGCTTTGTGATAAAGAAGGCAACGCAGGCTTCTGTCCTAGAGAATTATATTCTTTGATGTTCTTTATGGAATTCTCAATCCCATGGATATGGAGATGGGAACCTATTTTCAGCTATTCAGCAGAAGGTATGCCCTGCCTTAAGAGAATGGCTTATAAAAAATTTTGGGATAAAATGGTCAAAATTGATCCGGAGACCAAGAAGACCTATGGAGACAGCACAATGTGCCAACTCAAAGAGCAGATCAAGGCCTATCAAGATATTGACAAGGCTGAGAAAGGGAAAGCTTATAGCTGTTTGGGTTTTAAAGCTTCTGGCAAAGCCCCGGACCTCTCTAAAGAGGAAATCATTGATGCTTATTTATCTTCTTTAAAAAGGGATATTTTTAATGTGGACGATGAGAAATCTGATGAGTCAATGCCGACAGCCAGACTGGGAGATGATAAAGAGTCCCAGACAAGTGGCCAGATGGAGAAGCTGGATGATTTCTTCGAAGATATTCGCCATACTATTTTGGATAAATTACTTGAAGATGACATGAAGAAGGCGACAAGTGCCTATATGGCCCGAAGAAGATAAGTCCCAGCCGCAATAGTTGACCAAATGCAGCACAGGAGGATATCTGTTGTGTCTCTTTTGCGTTTTGACTAGATAAAGCCTGAGGACAATTATATTGTCCATCCAGCTGTAACATAATCGAGTCTGTATCATAGTGTGTTGTGGGCCAGGTATAAGTCGGCCTTAGCTTTGTATTTTAGGTAGTCGTGTGTCGGTTGGAGGGAGTTTTTTGGGCACTCTTACTGGAAACACTCTTATAGGGAATCCAATAATCTGACTCAAATTTTTCAGATATAATCTTTCTATAAAAAGATCCTAGTCTGAAATCTAATCTATACCCCATTTAAATAGAAAAATCCAGTTCTGACTCAGTTATTTCTGGTCCTATTCTTCTAGCAATATTATGCTTATCAATTATAATTCTATCAATTTTCCCTGGGTCTTTAATCTGAGAAGTAGATGCTCTAGAAGATTCTATAGGAATATCAAACAGAGTAATATATGAATGCATTGATTTCGTCCTCGGATATATGAGTTGATCTAATCCTTTAGTATTATCAAATTTTAGGTTTATTAGACCTTCTTTATCCTGAGTAACTTCCATCAAGTTATATTGGGGAATTTCCTGCGGAGGGACAGATTGTTCTAACGTCCATTGTGGAGGGAACTCTATTTCCTCCCACTTAATTTTCCTTCTTGTAGCTATACTAGATTTAGCAAAATTAGTTTCAATAATAATGGTTTCATTCAGAGGCCTATCCACTCTCTTACACATTCGGTTCAAGGTATATAATGGTTTATAATAAATTCTATAGCATATAGCCAACACTTCCGAACCTGGTTTATAATTATAACCATGAGTTTTAACATTTAATGTCAAAGAGTCTAAAATATTAGAGTCCGTAAGAGACAACTGCAAATTAGGGTATACATCAAAATATACCGGCCCATGCACTAAGCTTGTCTAAATGATTGCTATTAGGGATTGTTTCCAGTTAAGATTTCTGCCATCTCTAAGGGCTACTATAAAGCTCTCAGGCAATCCTTCAAGGGTAAGGGGTTTAAAGGCAATTTGTACCAATCCAATATGGATAAACTTATAATCTTTCCGGTATGACAGAATATCCATTTCATCTAACAGCTTTACTGTCAACTCCTGGGCATCCAGGGGAATAGTTTCCTCTGTAGCTTTAATGACTTTCTTGAGACCTATTTTCTCAAATGCTCCTACTTTGTATATTAAGCTAGGTTCCACCTTTGGAATTGTCCAGCGGTTTAATTCTTCCAAATTCTGGGGAAGGTCATATTCCTCTTTCATACTATTCTTAACAGTATGCTTTTTATGGAGCAAATTCATTTTTATCAACTGGCATGTGAAAATTCCAAACATCAAACCATAATCCACTACTACATTATTTCCATGTGGCTCTGATACCAAAAGCCGCCCGATGCAGCTCGCCATAGCCAAGCACCTAAGCTATCTAAGCTAAAGGCAGAGATGCTCCACTAAGAGTCCTCTAACTAGAAGCTCGCTTAAAACGATATGGGGGAGACTAAAGTGTCAGCAATTACCTTAGTTCATCAGACTGTCACTAAGGCCATAAGAATCCTAAAGGAACTGAGACCAACCCGCACGAAAACACCCTAAAACGCCATCCTCGGCTCAAACGAGCAACAAACAGCGTAGAATCCAGTCCTAAATTCATCCTATGTCTAGGCCTGTCTTATAACCAGCTAACCCAAAGGTTTAAGCTTGCATCTTTTCATAGAATTCTCAGAGGAACAAATCATCCCTAAGACTAAACATCAAAGGAACATGGATCACGAGCTACCAGCACCATACAGGGTCACAACAACACAAAAATCAACATAGCAGTTTCTTACGATTATCAGTTCAGAATCTCCACATACCACAGAAGTCTAGTCTATATGGCTAGCCATCTCAACACACATACAAAAATTACAAACAGAAGTAAAGAAAACTTACAGAGACTCTGATGATCCTTCAAAAAATAGAAAACCAACTCTTATTCAAGCTTCAAAATATTACAGAGAGTTTTCCAAGAGAGAGTGTTTCCAGTAAGAGTGCCCAAAAAACTCCCTCCAACAGACACACGACTACCTAAAATACAAAGCTAAGGCCGACTTATACCTGGCCCACAACACACACTATGATACAGACTCGATTATGTTACAGCTGGATGGACAATATAATTGTCCTCAGGCTTTATCTAGTCAAAACGCAAAAGAGACACAACAGATATCCTCCTGTTCTGCATTTGGTCAACTATTGCGGCTGGGACTTATCTTCTTTTCTTCGGGCCATATAGGCACTTGTCGCCTTCTTCATGTCATCTTCAAGTAATTTATCCAAAATAGTATGGCGAATATCTTCGAAGAAATCATCCAGCTTCTCCATCTGGCCACTTGTCTGGGACTCTTTATCATCTCCCAGTCTGGTTGTCGGCATTGACTCATCAGATTTCTCATCGTCCACATTAAAAATATCCCTTTTTAGAGAAGATAAATAAGCATCAATGATTTCCTCTTTAGAGAGGTCCGGGGCTTTGCCAGAAGCTTTAAAACCCAAACGGCTATAAGCTTTCCCTTTCTCAGCCTTGTCAATATCTTGATAGGCCTTGATCTGCTCTTTGAGTTGGCACATTGTGCTGTCTCCATAGGTCTTCTTGGTCTCCGGATCAATTTTGACCATTTTATCCCAAAATTTTGTATAAGCCATTCTCTTAAGGCAGGGCATACCTTCTGCTGAATAGCTGAAAATAGGTTCTCATCTCCATATCCATGGGATTGAGAATTCCATAAAGAACATCAGAGAATATAATTCTCTAGGACAGAAGCCTGCATTGCCTTCTTTATTACAAAGCTCTTTAGCCTTAGGAGAATATTTTTCACATAGAGTATATTGCTCTAAAAATGCTATACTGATGTATAGATTATAAGTTCATAATACATAGTCAATTACATCACAAAATACAATAATAGAAAACTAACCTTCAATCATTTGAATGTTTGTTTACTTTTTTTTGTCTTCCGCTCAACTCTTATACGTCAACTGCGCAGTGTGTGATAATATAATTTTTCTAATTTTATGTTGAACATCAAAACTCGATATATTGAAGACGCCGTCAGTTGAGCAAAATTACAAATTGAATAAGAACTCAACTTTAATTTAACATCTTTTTGTAGGATTTGATAGATGGAAGAAGATGCTAAAACTAACAACAGCGATTTCGGAGAAGGTTTCGCTTTCTAAAATGGTTTTTCTAGCTGAATAGAAAATTCTTTATTATACAACTCATTTCTGAATTTGCCCTTTTTATATTAATAGATTAATTAATAATTAATGTATGATTAATCATGACCATTAATTTTGCATGATCTAACAAATGATATAATGTCTCACCATCTCGAAGATTTGAGTTTGTCTCATTTAATCTATCTTATATATTAGTGGAGCCAGGAGCGGTTCAATACTTTAGGTGGGCTGAGGCGAAACATAAAAAAAGGTCTTTTGAATGACGACTTCAATCATTCGAGGCTGAATACGGAGGAATACAAGGCGGTGATCCAGAATCATCTTACGCTGGCACCTGCAAGCAGGGAGTAAAAAAAACTTATCACTTTGGGTCGTACTGTAGGCCATAATTTAGCAGGATTTTACACAAGTTAGATTTCTCTAGCAGTAATGAACTAACAAGAATAAACTTAGAGCCCTGCAGCTTTAATGGAAAGTCTTATAAACACAATGATGAATTGGACCAAGAAACTGTTGCTGTCAAAATGATGTAGCACATTGCTTCGATACCACATTAAGCTCTAGCAGTTCTACTGGAAAGAAGCAAATAGAGAAAACTAAAGACCTAAACAGCTTGTAAACTCGTCATAAAAACTGCTGCTTTGGTCAACCTATTTGATCCCCTTACCCCCGCCGTATTTTAACAATTACTTCATTTCCTCCTTTTCGAAAGTAATACGCTGCAAGGAACACGAACGGAGATAAAAATTGGAGCTTAAATAAAAACTTATTCAACTTGTGTTTCCTTTCTTTTCGAAACCAAACGAAAAATATGCAAATGGAGATGAATATTATAAATCCAATAACATTACACCAATGCGACATATAGTAGCAAACACACACTTCATTTTTGTAAACCGTGTGATAAAAGATGTACGAACAAAAAAGAGGATAACAAGAAATATATTCTTCACTCTTTCCTCTTCACCTTGAATCGTCACAGTCAAAAACTCAAAACGTATTCGTAAGATGAGCAAGACATTTGTCATTAAAATCACTATTTCAACTTCTGAACATGTTTCAACAAAATGTCATCATGAATGTCTCTATGCCAGTATACAGCCAATACACAAATATCATCAATTACCTAAATGATCTAATTGTTAAACAATTCTATCACAAAATCACCAAAAAAAAGTAGCCAACACACAAGTATGATAAATGAAACAAAAGAACCTAGCAGATCCAGATTCCAGATCTTGGCAAGTGGCAGCGAAGTCGACGACTCGACGCGGTCACGGGGGAGTAGGATCGTAGGGGTTTAGCCGTTGAGGGCGAACTGCGGAGGAGTAGTCTGCAGCTGCCAACCGAGCAGGTCTTGCAGTTGCAATGGCAGCGGCAAGGAGGGTAAGCCGTAGGAAACGGTGGGGATTTCGCTTGTCGGCTATCGGGATGGTATCGGATTGGGGAAATCAGAGACAGGGCAGATTGGGGTATCTGATAAATAGATGGAGTGCGTTGCCGTTGAAGTGTTGAAGCGGAAGTCGGGACTCGGGAGAGACGGAAGAGAGTAGAGAAGGGAAAAAAAATTGTGGCCTTCTCAACCGTGAGGCCTGAGGCAACAATGGAGCGCTCAAATGAGGCCCTTCTAATGAGGTACATTCATAAAATCCTTCCTGAACCATTTGATCAAACTATCCAACAACCAAAATAGTGTCATGTATCCAGTTACTATTCTCAAAAATTTGCATTTTTAAATTCAAAATTAAGGAAGGAATGATATTTGAGTCTTTATCCGTTTCTTCTTTCCCACCTCCTCATGTAACTATTCCCTTATATTTATCAACTATTATAAACACATATAACCCCAGAAAAAATTGAATTTAGAACATCAACTTCTCTCTCATATGAGATTCACTCGGAGCAAATTTTAACCCTCAAACTCATTGATTTTAAGCTCCTTTAGTTCTCAGGTCAGATCAAACAAGTTATCGAAAACAAATCTCATATGAGTTTTGTTGGGTTGTTTATATTGTGTTCATATGATGGGTTTGTGTGTTTCTTGTTAGAATAAATATAATTAATTCTAACATTGGGGTCACTAAGTCAAATTAAAATGATCTAATTATTTATTGACTTAGGGTATACATACATGAATCAAATGATTAGAAGATCAATGTATGTGTAGATATCTTTTGAATAGACATGTACCCCTT
The DNA here is from genome assembly GCA_963678935.1 of Umbilicus rupestris. Taxonomy (NCBI): domain Eukaryota; kingdom Viridiplantae; phylum Streptophyta; class Magnoliopsida; order Saxifragales; family Crassulaceae; genus Umbilicus; species Umbilicus rupestris. The sequence goes on along the minus strand of OY787610.1, from coordinate 10,469,791 downwards.
GAGAAGAGGAGTCATGATTATTCACATATAATCATTGGGTTATGTATAAATATGGGTAGGGTCCCCAATCTAACCTATCGAATCTTAGTTCCTTATTCTCTCAACAAAGGTTCTGGTGAAAGATCGTACGGATAGATTAGAAGACTACCATCCGTCAAATAAAGATAGAAGTTCCAATAATGAATTCAGGTATGTGTTTATGTTTATTGTTATTGTTATTGTTATTGTTATTGTTATTGTTAGTCCCATATTATGCATGACATGTTTTTGTGCAAAGAGTTGTTCAAGTTAGTTAAAAAGTGTGTGTAGAATAGCCAAAGAACAAGTACATCACTGAAGTCAGGAGTAGCAAAACAAGATGTTGAAGCAAATGCTGAAGTTGAGCTAGCTGTCGTCCAGAGGAGAATATCGGCAGATTCCAAGAATCTTCTGCAAATCTCAAAGATCAAGGAATCTGAGATCTCCAGAGTATCAGCTCCACAAAATATCTTCGACGATATCTCTGATTCGCAACCACCTGACATGGCAACAAAATAAGATCATACAAATATTCTAATTAAATATTTGGATAAGATCTTTTCGAGGATTGTCGAGAGCTTTAAAAGATGCAGTCTGGAGTCGAAGTGATTATTAAGAAAAAAATTCAAGCAGCTCTCTGGCTTTATAGCAATATACCAGAGAGGACGGGTTAAGTGTTTGAGTGCACCCATTGGAGGACTGAGCAAATTTTCACTCAAGCACAAGAACCAGGAGCACATGTTGAGGCAACACATTTAACAAACCCTGTTGGGAGAACGTTGAGTGGACAAGCAGCTGTTCGGGAGAATGAAGCTGCTGAGACAAGCCATAGGGAGGAATCTCTACACTGAGGGGAGCTCAGTGCGCATCCAGACGAGTCGATGCTAGAAGGACTTGAAGAGGGAGTCTTGCAAGTTTGTACTTCTTGTTTCGATCATAAATTAGTGGATTGTTGCGTGTCTGGGTTAAGAGAACCCCCCCCCCCCCTCCCCCCCCCTCCCCCCCCCCCCCCCCACAGTAGGGTCACATTATCCTGAAGTGGATTACCAATCCCTGCGTCTTGTCTTTAAGATTACAGTATTTACTTTCCATTCGAAACAAATCATACTATTCCTAATGCGTTTCCTTAGCAGTTGTCACAACAACAGCTGGGACAAGTTCTGTGAGCAGCATCAGACATCCGACACATAGGGTGAGATCGGAGGAAACCAAGAATGAGTGGAAGAGACATGGGGAGACCTCCCAGTTTGGAGGAAGATGACTTTGGCTACTGGAAGTCAAAAGTGAAAGCATACATCAGGTCAATAAATGAGTACGCTTGGAAGGCAGTTGTTGAAGGTTGGGTTGCATCATCAGGCGCAGCAGATGCTCTTGGAGTTAAAGCACCAAAACTAGAGAAAGACTGGACTGAAGATGAGAAGAAACTATTCCAAGGAAATAGTCAGACTCTATATGCTATTATTGCTGCAGTGGACAAACGGAACTACGAAATGATTGCTGGTGTTGAAATAGCAAAATAGCATGGACCACTCTAGAAACAAACTTTGAAGGAGATGCCAAAGTAAAGAAGACCAGAATGCAGATGCTGAGGCTTAGCTACGAACAACTGATGATGAAAGAGGATGAGACCATAGCAGACTTCAACAACCGCCTGATGGATATAGTAAATGAAATGGGAATTCTTGGAAAGTATGTATCAGAAACCGAACAAGTTGAAAAAATCCTCAGATCACTTTCTCAGAAGTTTGATGTCAAGGTAACAGCCATTGAAGAAACGGCTGACCTTGAAAAAATGAGGTTGGACTCTCTCATGGGATCTCTTGGAGTCTATGAGATGAAGATAAACAGCAGGAAGTCAGCAGAGAAGAAGACTAGAGGAATTACTTTAAAGGCTGCTGCAACAGACGTTGAAACAGAGTCTAACGATGAAATGAATGATGATCAAATAGCCATGATGGCTAAACAGTTTGGAAGGTTCATGAAAAGGATGGAAAAGAAAAGAACCAATTACAAAGCTCGTGGTGAGCAAGGATATCAAGGGAATAAGGAGGCGCAGAGTGACCAAAGATACCCTTGAAGGAAAGATGATAGATTTCAAAAAGAGAAACGTAGAGAGAATGATCAAAATCCTAGTGAAGAGATTCAGTGCAGAGCCTGTCAAGGATACGGCCACATACAAAGGTATTGTGCCAACACTCTGATGAAAAAAGAAGCCATGGTAGCAACTTACAGCGGTGGTGAGTCCAAGGGCAGTGATACTGGAGAAGATCGGAGTAACTTTGTTGCACTGACTACTATAGCTGAAGATGTCACAAATACTGTCACACTGACTACTAAGGAAGCAGCTGAGGAGACTGACTCTAATAGTGACTCTGACTCTAATAGTGACTCTGACTCTAGTGATGGAGAAATTGATGAGGAATCTCTAAGGAGAAATCTGAGGAATATGCAAGTGGAAGCTGGTTGCAAAGACAAATGAAAAACTCAGAATCAATATCACACAGCTGAAGGAACAGAAGAAAGGTCTGGATGAAGCCCTTGCTGCAACAAAGACCAGACTCAGTAATGAAATTTATGATCATGGTAAGACCAAGCAGGAGTTGGATAATCTGAGAAAGGAAGTGAGAATGATGAACTTTGGAACGAAAAACTTGAATGAAATACTTGGTGCTCAAAGGTATGAAACAGGAAGGTCTGCCCTCGGAAACACATCTAGAAGCAGCAAAGGCGAGACACAGTTTGTCAGAGGAAAGATGTTGAGCCAAAACTCCAGCTTCACCTACAACAACACTCTCTGGACTAAAGATACAAGGATCTGTCACTACCGTCATTCTCGAGGACACATACAAAGGAAGTGCAGAAAGTTCCTAGCTAAGTATGGACATACTGAGACACGCATCACACAAGAATGGAGACCAAAAAGACATGCAAAGGAGGTATGTCTAGTTCCCTACAGTTCATCAGTCAACTTGAACAAAGATATGTGGTACTTCGATAGCGGTTGCTCAGCTCATATGACAGGAAATTCAGCATTCATTAAGCACCTAACACCTCTGGAAGGAAGATCAGTGACGTTTGGAGATGGTGGAAAAGGAAAAGTTGTTGGAGCAGGTATTCTGGAACTACCTTGACTGCCCAGTCTAACAAATGTTCTTTACGTTGAGGGACTGCACGCAAATCTGATCAGTATTAGCCAGATATGTGATGACTTTTGTGACGTAAAGTTCACCAGAAACTCTTGCAGAGTTCTCAATGCTTATGGGGACTACGTGATGCGTGGTAGTCGCTCCACTAACAACTGCTATCTGTTAGATGTTGCAAGAACTAGTTCAAATGCAAAATGTCTACTTACCAAAACATGTGAGATGAATCTATGGCACAGAAGATTGGGACATCTGAATCTGAAATCTTTGAAGAAGCTGTCAAACAAAAAACTGGTAAGAGAGCTTCCCGTTATCAAAGGAGAAGAGAACAGAGTTTGCAGAGCATGTCAGATTGGTAAGCAGACAAGAGCCAGTCACCCAGCAACCACCCCGATAAACACAAAGCGAATTTGTGAGCTACTCCATGTAGACCTTATTGGACCATTTTAAGTAGAGGGAATTGGTGGAAAAAGGTATGCCTTGGTAAGTGTTGATGGTTTTTCCAGATATGCTTGGGTTGAATTCCTTAGAGGAAAAATCAAAGACTGTTGAGCATCTTGTTGAGTTAATTATCAGATTACAGCATGAGAAAGATCTATCCCTTGTGTTCATCAGAAGCGATCATGGCAAAGAGTTTCAGAATCAGTTAATTGAAGAGTTCTGTAAGAAGGAAGGCATTACACATCAGTTCTCCTCACCACTGACCCCGGAACAGAATGAAGTTGTTGAGCGGAAGAATAGATCAATTGTGGACATGGGAAGGACGATGTTACAGGCCAAAGAAGTAGCACTACACTTCTGGCCAGAGGCTCTTAACACGGCTTGTCACATACTTAACCGTGTAACACTGCGAGGGAGTACTGTCAAAACGTGCTACGAAATCTAGAATGGTAAGAAGGCTACTGTGAAATACTTTCATGTATTTGTTTCCACATGCTATATCTTAGATGACAGGGAGTATAAGCAGAAGCTGGATGCTCGAAGTGACGAAGGAATCTTCCTAGGATACTCCCGTAACAGTCGTGCCTACAGATTCTATAATAAAAGGACAAAAACTATTATGGAGTCATCAAATGTTGTAATCGATGATGGAGAGCCTAACACCACTGACGGTGCAGAAGGTTGGATTCCCCAGACAGCTGATAAAGATACAGTAAGTAAAGCTGAGGTCCCAGTAGAAGAAGCTGTAACAGAGATGGATTCACAAACACCAATTGCTGAGGAACTTGCTAAGGACAGTGCTGATGTAGAAGAAGAGGTCGAGATGATTCCTTCTCGTCACGTTCAGAAACATCATCCTTTGACCAATGTGATTGGCAGTCCAAGGGAGTGTATGGTCACTCGAGGAATTAAGAAAAATTACAGAGAGATGGTGTGATTCTCTTGCTTTGTATCTACCATCGAGCCCAAACGAGTACAGGATGCCATAGCAGATGAATACTGGGTTGTGGCTATGCAGAAGGAACTTGGAGAATTTGTCAGAAATGATGTATGGGAACTGGTTCCACTACCTCCTGATGTGAACGTGATTGGCACAAAGTGGGTGTTCAAAAATAAGATTGATGACAAAGGAAACATTACGAGAAAAAAAAGTGAGATTGGTGGCACAAGGTTACTCACAGATTGATGGGATTGATTTCGAGGAAACCTTCGTACCTGTGGCCCGCTTAGAAGCTGTTCAAATATTAATGGCCTTAGCATGTCTCTTTGATTTCACACTGTGTCAGATGGATGTGAAGTGCGCCTTCCTAAACGGAGTGTTACAGGAAGAAGTGTATGTAGCACAACCTAAAGGCTTTGTTGCCACACACAAGCCGGACCATGTGTACCGATTGAAGAAAGCATTGTATGGACTCAAGCAGGCGCCCAGAGCCTGGTATGAGCATTTGACACAGTTCCTACTCCAACAAGGATATGAGGGAGGGGGAGTTGACACAACACTATTCATCAAACGGACGAGCTCTGATTTTATAGTGGCTCAAATATATGTCGATGACATAGTGTTTGGGTCTACATCTACCAAGTTGGTGAAGCAGTTCGTGGAGCAGATGCAGAGCGAATTCTAGGAGATCAATGTATGTGTAGATACATTTTGAATAGACATGTACCCCTTGAGAGGAGGAGTCATGATTATTCGCACATAATCATTGGGTTATGTATAAATATGGGTAGGGTCCCCAATCTAATGTATCGAATCTTAGATCCTAGAGCTGCAAATGAGCCGAGCCAAGCCGAGTAGTTTGAAGCTCAAACTCGGTTCGATTAAAATATATTGAACTCGTACTCTACTGGAACTTGTCGAGCCTAAATAATTCATGTTCGAACTCGACTCGTTTTGTCCAGGTGCTCGAGCTCAAGTCAAAAATTATCAAACTTGAGCTATAATAAAGCCCATAAACAAACTACTGTTTGGTAGCTAGATTCCCTTTAAAATAAAATAAAAAGTGCTTAATTATGCTACTTAAAATGTGAGTACTATGAAGTCACACAATTACAAGAAAAATGATCATAACAAATTAAGTCAAAACTTCGTAATGGATGCCCTTTTCACAAAACTTAACAAAGTAATGAGCCAGTTAGGGCAAGTAGCGAGTTTGATAAAGATCGCAAAGTAAAAAAATAGACATGAAAATGTCGCCGGTGCCGGGCCCCAAAGGAAGGAAGAATTGAATTGCTTGGATGACTAAAACATAAGGGCTTGGATGACTAAAAAAGTAACATTCTTCACATTAAAATTTAATTGGGCTGGCATATAACAATAGTCCAAAATATTAAATAAATAAAAAATGAAAAATAAGTAAATTACTTTTATCCAATTTAAATGAGTAAATGACCGAGTATGCATACGAGCTTTAATCGAGTTTATAAACAAGTTTTAATTGATCAAATAAACGAGTGCGCATTATTGAGGAAGTTGAAAGACCATTGAAGATATATTGTGAAAATACATTGGCTGTGTTGTATTTCAACAACAACAAGAGTTGTACGAAGTCAAATCACATTGACAACAAGTTCTTAGTTGTTAAAGAAAAGGTACAGAGTGATCAGATATTGATAGAGCACGTTGAGGCAAATTCTATGATAGCGGATCCGCTGACAAAAGGATTACCACCCAAGATCTTTCATGAGCATAGAGCTAATATGGGTGTAGTCATATTTGAGGATATTTTGATTTAGTGGTAGTTTGTAATAAATAAATAAATAAATATATATATATATATATATATATATATATATATATATATATATATATTCATACACACTTATGTTTTGTTATGTAGAAATAAAATACAAATTGCACTCTGTTATTTTTGTAGATCTCTGTTATTAAGGTGGACCTGTTGAAAATAGGCATGTTTTGATCACATATCACGTTTTGATCCCCGTTATGATGGGTTTTATTTGATTGTTTATATCGTGTTCATATGTTAAATTTGTGTGTTTCTTCCTACACTGTTTATTTAGGAGCCTAGTATGTTCAGAAATTTATATGTTGAATTGTTTACAATGAAAGACATTATCTTTTTTGTATTGAATGGTATTTATATAATTTGTTGGCATATTTCACTTTCAAGTTGTTTATGCACTTTTTAGGTATTCCTCTTTCAAGTTGTTAATGCACTTTCTCTATATATATATTCCACTCTCAAACTGTTAATGCACTTTCTGGGTGTATTTTACTTTCAGGTAGTGTTAAAGCACTTTTTGGTATATTTCAATGTCTTTATAAACCATGCACTTTAAAAATATTATAAATTATTATTACATCCTATTAGTCTAATATGTTATTTTCCACAAAGTGCATAGAAAATGAGTAATGATTTAATAAGAGAATCTCAATAAACGTTCTTATTTTAAAGAAATTAAAAATCAACATTACATCAAATTAGTATAGTATGTTATTTCCACAATCTACATAAGAGTGAAGTGGATTTAAACATTTGTTTGATCAAGAAACCCCGCTGTTCTTTCCTCCTATAACAATGTTTTTTTTGTCTTTGTCAACAAAGCAGTAATTCACTTTATAAATACGCACTTTCATATCTTCATAAATCAATATTTATTATTTTCAAAACCCATTGTGTATTGCATTTGCATTTGTTAATAATGAACTTTATCAGATTTTATTTTGACTAGAAAAGTTCATTAAACCAACTCACTATGAAAGTGTAGTGAAGTGGATAAAATCTTAACATAAAAGTGCACCGGAGCCATAAACCTATTTGGATACTTCAGTGAAGAGGGATTTGACATTTTAAGTGGGAAAGTAATCTGAAAGTGTAGTGACGTCATAAATTCATTTGGACACTTGAGTGGAGAGAGAACATGAAAATTAAGAGATAATAAGAATTTGACATGTTTCAATGGGAAAAGTACAGACATTATTATTTAATCCTGCTAATTTGCAATACACTTTACCAGATTGATATATTTCCAAAACAGTTTATGAGCACCGATAAATTTGCAATGCACTTTACAAGTTTATTCTGCACTTTCTTATTCAATTGATAAACAATTAACGTTGTATTTATTATTTACAATGCATTTTATCAGCTATTTGGCAATGCATTTTTAGAGAAATATAAAAAAAATGACTTTCTGTCACCAATGCACTTTCTCCATACAATTTATATCATATATTTTTGAAGTTCATAGACTCTAAGAAGGTTTATGTTCTTCTTTGAAGGGGATACAAAATCATTCAAATTGGTTATTGTTAATGCCATTCACTTTTCTTTTATTTGATCATGTAAGACAAAGTACAAATAATCCTCTGTAAAGGCACTTAATAAAACATAATGTTCTTTCTCGAAATAAGCCATTATCTGTCAATGCACTTTATTTGTATTGATCATCAGCAAGATGGATAATGCACTTTATTAACATCTAACACACTCGCGATGAGAAAATATCCTAATATTACAACACAATACCCCCAACTGACACGCACACTGTCAATGCACCTTATCACAAAAATAAGAGGAGGTTGCATGAAACAATGGCAATATACACAATGTAATACCTAAATGAACTCCCAAATGTCTCCTAGTATAATATCTAAATTCAGAACAGTCCCATGCATTTTGTCGCTCAAGTCTACCAAAGTGAAACCCCAAAATCTCTATGATTTAAATACAGTTAGCATAATGCAAACTCCCAATAAAGCATCCATGAATGCAAGCAAAACCTATGAATAATATAAAAGTGCATTTATTGTTACCTGTTGCAAAAAATTGCATTTTGAATGGAGACGGAGTGATTTTTGGAAAGCGAAAGGAAAAAAATGGAGGGATTAGGGTTGGAAGAGATGAAGTGTAAGAATAAATTGGAGAGACAAGTGGGGTTACGGTTAGGTGAGTTGACGGGTTTAGAAGGTAAAACACATAGATTACCCGTTTATGTTTTTTTTTCATATACTATTTTGAGTAGTAAGTAGTGGAACACTTGGTAGCTATATTTGGATCAAAGTGTATTAATGACTCATAAGATAACTTAGGAATTAACAACGTCTCCCTCTATATATATATATATATATATATATATGGGGTGCATCCTTTGAGATCAATATTTTTGAAAAGAGACATTATCTCGTGCGTTTATTTGATTTGATCCAACGTATAGATTCAATATATATTTTTTAAAAGAAACCAATTAGCAAAAAAGAAGAAGGGATAAGGGTAGATCCGGTAAATAGAATTGTATCTCATCATTTCAAAAAAATTACCCGTGTCTTAAAATAAGGAGAAAAAGTGAACTTAAAAACATACTAAATAACCTCAATTATTATAAAGAAAGTTAAAGCAACAAATAGGTAAATGAGAAGACATGTACCCAGTTGGAATGTGTTTAGATGTTGGATCGTACCGTCAATCTGTCCTTCCTTGCATAATCCTCCACCAGTTGAGACCATACCACCTTCCTTCTTCCCCCACGGGACCCACTTCTCCAATATTACTTTCCACAAATACCCTTTTCTCTTCCTACTTTACCCTCCTCCGTCCTTTCCGTCCTTTTCCGTACCACAGCATGCATCATCCATGAGGACAAAGGAGTCATTTCGGCTTCGATGTAAAGTGTTGAGGGGTAATTTCGTCATTTGATTCCCCAACCTCTCCTCTAGTTCCTCCTCCGTCTTCTATATGGTTTCTCCATCCTCCATTTTTGTTTCTTCCACAGCTGCTTTTCTAATGAATTCTCAAGGTATGAAGAATCTCCAGAAGCGGAACACAGAGTCCGATGTTAGCAGCTTCTGCTTCTTCGATCTGTTGAGCGAGGAGCTGATCTTCACGATACTCGACAAGCTCAGCCCCACCCCTGCTGACTCCAAGTCCTTCTCCCTCGTCTCCAAATCCTTCCACGCATTCGAATCCAGGCATCGCCGGAGCCTCAGGCCTCTCCGTTCCGAGCATCTCACCAGAATTATCGCCCGCTACCCTCACTTATCCGATCTCGATTTCACTCTCTGCCCCAGGGTCTCCGATGCCTCTCTCCTCTCCATTTCGAATGCATACGGTACCTCGCTCCGCTCTATTGATCTTTCCAGGTCCAGATTCTTCTCTTATGTTGGATTGGATAGATTGATGATGAATTGCGGTGATAGTCTGGTGGAGCTTGATCTGTCCAATGCTACAGAGTTGGGAGATTCGGCCGCCAAGGCCATAGCTGGGGCAAAAAACTTGGAGAAGTTGAGATTGGAGAGGTGTAGGATGGTGACGGATATTGGTATAGGCTGTATTTCCGTCGGATGCAAGAAGCTTAAGCTGATTAGCCTCAAATGGTGTGTTAGTGTTGGTGATTTGGGGGTCGGTTTGATTGCTCTCAAGTGTAAGAATATTCGGAGTTTGGATCTTTCCTATTTACCGGTAAGCTAACATTTCTTGTGGATTTTTGTTTGGTTCTATCCATATTTTTGTCTACAACTCATTCAATCAAGGTGTGCCTATTTGGCACTGTGCAATGTATTAATATGATAGAAAAGCAACTGAAGTGCATTGTGTTTGAGTTTGCAAGTTTCAGACTTCTGCTGTATGTCTCGGTTTGTTAGTGATGCGGATGAAGCGTAATTTGCGTTTTCTCTTTGTTTGTTTTTTCCAGATTACTAGCGAATGTTTGGTACTTATTTCAGAGTTGAAGTGGCTTGAAGATTTGGTTCTTGAGGGATGTTTTGCTATTGATGATGACAGTCTTCTAGGGATACAGAAAGGATGCAAATCCCTTAAGGTGTTTAACTTTAGAAAACTGGTTACGAAATATTATTGTTTGGTTTTCGCATACGTCACAAGTATTGAATTCTGACTGACAACTATGTGTATTGTGTAGACACTCGACTTGTCAAGTTGCCATAATGTTACTCATGTCGGATTATCTTCTCTAACGAGTGCGGCTGATTGTCTTCAGCAGCTTACTTTGGCTTATGGAGCTCCTGTAAGTTAGCTCAGCTCTTTTATTTATTTAATAGTCACAAATTGTCTGCGTGGGAAAATCTGTATTAACAAGTTATAATCATTTAGGTTACTCTTGCTCTTGCCGAGAACTTGCAAAAGCTCTCTATGCTACATTCACTGAAGTTGGATGGCTGTCCAGTTTCAACTTCGGCGCTGAAGGCTATTGCAAATTGTCGGATTTCACTAAAAGAATTGAGTCTAAGTAAATGCTCTGGAGTGACAGATGAGGGCCTCTCCTCTCTCGTGATGAAACATGTCAATCTCAGGAAGCTAGATATGACATGTTGTCGCAAGATAACATATGTCTCCATAGCTCATATTACAAACTCATGTCCCAACCTCACTTCTCTTAGAATGGAATCATGCAGCTTGGTTCCAAAAGAGGCTTTTACCTTGATTGGCCGGTGCCAGATCCTTCAAGAACTTGACTTAACAGATAATGAGATTGACGATGAAGGTTTTATATCAGCACTATTTTATTTTACTACAACCATGACTATAACTCAACCTACATCAGAAAATTAAAAAAACCGGGGTCTTGTAAATACCAATTGATTTCCTCGTTTTTCTCTGTGCAGGTCTTTATTGTATTGCAAGATGTTCAGAACTCTTGAGCCTGAAACTAGGAATCTGCCTTGACATAACCAATAAAGGCATGGCATACATAAGCCTAGGATGTCCAAAACTTATCGAGCTGGATTTGTACAGGTTGGTTTGTTTATTTCATATGTTTGTTTTTTATTCTGGAATGATGTTGTAGTATCAAATAACCAATGATACTATTATTAGGCAGACAGCAGTTGCTCCCTGAGGTCTTATATAACTGGAGCTTTTTATGGTGTCCACTGTCCAGATTATCAAAATTACTCATGCATTGCCTCATTCCTTGTTTTAAGTTGCTCACGTATTGATTGTTTGATTTTCTTACCTACAGGTGCATGGGAATAACAGACTCAGGCATTGCAGCCATAGCTCATCGATGCACCAATCTAGAAATGATAAATATAGCCTATTGTAAAGAAATAACTGATTATTCTCTAATGGCTTTGTCAGAGTGCTCCAAGTTAAAAACATTAGAGAGCCGAGGATGTCCGTTGATTACATCATTGGGCTTGGCAGCTATCGCCATGGGATGTAGGGAACTTGCCAAATTGGACATAAAACTGTGTTGCAATATAAATGACGCTGGAATGCTACCCCTTGCCCAATTTTCTCAAAACCTTCAACAGGTACCAGCATTGGTTTTCTTTTCTGCTTAAGATGTTTGATAAATATTGTGTGGATGAATTTTCACTGTTTTTTTTTCCTTAATAACCTGGTTTCAGATAAATTTGTCACATACTTCAGTAACGGATGTGGGTCTTCTGTCACTGGCTAGCATCAGATGCCTTCAAAGTATGACAATATTGCATCTCAAAGGGTTGACTCCTAGTGGACTTGCTGCTGCCTTACTTGCATGTGGGGGGATAACAAAAGTAAAATTACAGCCTATATTCAAGTCGTTGTTGCCTCATCGGCTCTTTGAACATTTGGAGTCCCGTGGTTGCAAATTCGAGTGGAGAGAAAAAGTTCTCCAGGTATGTCTCTAGCGGTGGTTCCAGACTGTATCCTTGTGCAGACAGCATCGATCATCAAAATTGATTGGTCTTTGTATCTGATGAATTGCACACATCAATTGTTATTTGAAGATGTATTTATGATCTTAAATTTTGATTTTTGATATGCAGGTCGAGTTAGACCCAAAATGTTGGAAATTACAGGTGGAAGACTTATATCAAGAGTAAAGAGTGTAGGCATGAAGTATATATCTTTTCAATTGTTTGGAAAGCTCCCAGGGACAGATATAAGAATTCTTTCCAACAAAGGGTGAGGTTCATGTGTTGGAGGATAACATAGCTGGCCTCTACAAGGAACAAAGTGTTACGTAGCTGTTTATTTTTGGGAAGCCTAGGGATCATCAGACCTCAAAAAAGGGGCAGAATGAGAAAGTGTGAATAATAGTTGTGGGAGGATCAGCTACAACATGCATTCAGAAAGGCTGTCGTGTAAGGATGCCCTTTGTTTGTAATATTCAGCTGGTAAGGCATTCTTATTAAAATAAAATTTAAAAGATTATTGGGCAACAGAGTGGTGGTTGAGGGTGTTTCTTCAGGCCTGGGCAACAGCAAAAGATTATTCTGTCTCGACGCATGATCATTGGAATAATAACATTTTGTTATCACAGATATGCTTTACAATATGATTGAGTACACAGCTGGATATGAATTGTATTATGCGCGTGTAGAGAGTTGGTATCCAGCAATCATGGCCGACAAGGCGAGGGATAAGAAAGCCAAGAAAGACATGCTGATGGAGGTAGAGCAAGAGTCTGTGAATATGTTATCGGCCCCTTCTCTAATCCGATTGGTCATGGGTATCGCTGCAGATGCCGATGATATCAGTAGATAAGCCGCAATCTGCATGCGTCCACAAGACACTAAAATCTCAACATTCAGGAAATGGTAATCAGAGGAAGAAATGAATGCATTTAAAGAAGAAGCAATTGAACAAAGAGAAAGCTGAGCTGTTGACAACGGAACCCAATCCAATCCTTATGATCTTATCCACACTGTACCTGATCGCCGAAGAAGTCGACCAACGCAGCCGTCCGCCGCTCCATGAGGGTTTTCCCGGTTGACAGTTCATGAACCTGTTTCAGCGATTGCCCTCCCGTGTACAGAAACGAAAATACGGCGATAGCCAAAACGTACCTACATGTATGTCACCATCAATCATCGCGTCGCACACAATTGGTTCTGGGAAATTCCTACACTTTTTCTCACCTGTATTCCTCGTACTGATCGAAGTTCTTTCCATCTCCGTGTTTGTTACTGCCCATGACGACCAGAGAGAGAAAGGAAAAGAGCAGAGCGAATCCTCTGAGCGCCAGGCACCCCCGCTTGATCAAATCCTCCCTCTTCCATCGATGAATGACTCCACCGACCCTTGGAGCTTGTTGATTCTCCACGTCCGATGTGGCTGGTGCTTTCTTCGTCTCCTCCATGCTTCCAATTCTGTTACGAGTTTTTATCTAAGACGAAAAGAGAGAGAGAGAATGAGATGGTTGTATTCTCGTTTTAAAGAATGTATTCCACTTTTATGTTTGATTGCTGTCAATTTTTTTTATCAGTATGCATTATTTTTTTAAACTTTCCGGAAAACATTTCTCTTCCACCGGAATTACATCTTGGCTCTCTCTCTCTTCCATTTTTCTTTCTTTCAGGACATCCGCATCTGTTGAGGAAGTTTTATCTCGTTGAAGATATCTCGAGAAGCAATTTCTATTACTATTCATCAAACAATAATACCAATCTACATATATTGTGCATTCCATAACTATCTCAAGAAGATATTTTTATTACTATTCATATTTTTTAATAAATTTTAATTTTGATAAATTAAATTTTTTTTTTTAAACGAAAATCACTTTATTAATGGGGACTCAAAAAGCCTGAGCCATGGCAGTAACAAGCAAGGAAAGAAGGCCAATGCCATACACAAGCAGAGACCAAAAAATTATAGTCACAAGACCTGCAAGAAGGCAAATGCCATACACAAGCAGTGACCAAAGTCTATAGTCACAAGAACCAGCCAAGCCAAGGGGATCCCTGCTAGATAAAATGCCTAACCAAAGCCAATTTGGCCTATGAAAGCTACGCAACGAAAACCTCAAGCACCGGTTGAGCTTTGCCAACACGAGAGTAAACTGAATAATATAGCTATACAAGCCAGAAGGGTCACAGGGCTTGGAAGTACCCATCACCTTCGACCCACAATAAATCATCAAACAAATCAACTTAACAAGTAAAATGGCTGGAAAACACCAGTCGCTGGAAGCTGGGATACACCACCTACTCCAAGGCACCTCCCTGCACAAAATAACCACCAAACCCTCACAATAATAAGTCCCAATCATCTCTAGAGGTTCTGTCAAGCAGCAAGAGAGCTGCCAAAGGATAGTCTTCATTAGGTTGTCGCTCCTCACCATCTCCTCCAACACCGCCAGCCGAGCTAGGGCAGAAGAACCTCAACCGCAACCTATCTGCACATAGACTCCTTTGGACCGCCTTATGCAGGAAATTAATTGTAGTTTCCACAAGCTGGTTTGGAGAAGTAAAAGCAAGAGCCAGGGCCACATGATTCATGGAAGTGCTGATTCTCTTCATGCTACTAATGTTAAATTCAGCAACCAGCCGCCTAAAATCATTAGAAAACTCACAGGGGAAACGCATTCCATAACTCTCATCCATGAAGACCATGTCCGGGTGGGAACTTTGAATGGCCTGGACCTGAATCTGCTGCTCCTTAGCTGCCAACAGGAACTTCCGCATAAAAAGAAGCAGCTCCTCCACGGGAGAGGATTTCGCAAAGTGGTACACAAAGGCAAGTTGCAAAGCACCCACACTAGTGCGACAGATGGCTGCCCCTTTAATAACCTGCCCTTTATCAATGAGGGCAAAATTCAGGCAAGAACCAGGAACACCCGCACTCCAACAGTTCCAAGACCCAAAAACTCTGCTTCTCTTAATGCCATTAATACCAAAGAACTCAGCCACAAAAAAATCATTTCTTGAGTGCCCGCCGCCTGGAATTTGATCAACAAGAATATGCGCCCATCTCGCCAATCTAGCAAATAAATCAGCGCCTACATTGTTGTGAATGACCCTGTTCCTCAGGTTCCACACCTCCCATAACCCACACATAGAGATGGCAGCAGTAAACTTACTCACAAAGTCTTTACTCAAACCCTTAACAAGCCAATTCACAATGAAATCAGCCTTGCTATAGGGGCAGGCTTTTTTAAAAATAGAGGCTAGACATTTCCACAAATTATTGGCCCAAACTCCTTGGAAGAAAAGATGCTCCAGGGTTTTCTCCCTATTGCCGCAACAGTGACAGCGAGAAACAAGCGGTATACCAATGCGTTTAATATTGGAGTCTAGAGGTAAGCCATCAAGGAAGAACCGCCACATGAATAAACAAACATTGGGGGGAACCCACCTTTTCCAGATAATTTTACACCAATTCAGCGAAGGATATTTAGACCGGAATGAATCCCAAAAGGCTTTTATGGTGAACTGACCTAAGGTATTCCTTTTCCACAGAAGCTTCCTATCCCCATACCCCCAGCAGATATCTCTATAATACTCCCGAGCAAAGGAAGGAAAGGTTAATAAAAGGTTATTATTAATAGTACCATTCTCGAGGGCCTCTTTGACCGACAAGTTTTGAGCGTCCCAGGGGCAACGAACCCCATAGTGCCAGCAAAGGTCTGCCATAGCCATGTTCCCATCTCCCACATCCCACAAAGAATCATTTCTCAAGCTGGAAACAAGCGGTCTAATAGAATTCCAAATATGGCTCCCCGGCTTACCATCCTTAAATCTAGCCTTAGCATATTTGGCCCACATAGAATTCTGTTGGAGGAACTCCCAGGCTAATTTCCCATGAAAAGCTAACATGTTATCTGCAAGCGACCGGAGCCCCAAACCCCCTTCAACTGTAGGTCTACAAAGCAGCTCATATCGGATCCAATGATGCCTTTTGTTGGGTCCTTGGTTCCAAAGAAAATTACCAATCAAGCTCTCCATTCTCCGGATAATTCTCAGGGGAATTGGCAAGACAGCAAACACATGAAAGGACTGAGAACACAACTGATTTAATGAGAGTAACCCGCCCAACCATGGAAAGTAAGTTCCTCATCCAACCTGAGATGCGGTGTCTTAGCTTAGTAACCAAATCTTCAAAAAAATGAATCCGAGTTCGCCCACGGTAAAGAGGGACGCCCAAATACTTGACAGGTAATTGGCCTTCCTCGAAATTAGTAAGCGCACAAACCAATTGCTTGTGGGCAGCTGAAGCTTTATTACCAAAGAACATCTGGCTCTTAGCAGGGTTAAGAACCTGCCCCGACAGCGAACAAAATTTCTGAAAAATATCCAGCAAGGCGTGAATCGTAGTCGGGTCGTCCCTTGTGAAAATTAAAACATCGTCAGCAAAGAGCAGGTGGTTGACCTTTAAAGCGCCTCGTTTGGTTTTAAAAGGCTGCAGAGAACCCTCCTCCACTCTCTTATTAATCGCTTTAGATAACCACTCCATCACTAGCACGAAAAGAGTGGGAGAAAGGGGGTCTCCCTGACGAACTCCTCTCGTAGATTTGAAGTACCCATAGGACTCCCCATTCCAAGCCACAGAATAATAATTGTTAGAGATGCCTCTAAATATTAAATCACACCACCTCTCGCAAAAACCAAAGGCTCTCAGCACTTTCAATAAGAAAGACCAGGAAACTCTATCATAAGCCTTAGACATGTCTAACTTTATAATAAGATTACCTGGCTCACCTTTTTTATCGAGGTCATGGATCAGGTCATGGGCCAGCGCAATATTTGAATGAATATTCCTCCCTTTAATGAAACCTGCTTGTTCCTCACTCACTAACCTTGGAAGGAAAGAACTCAGTCTGTCGTTGAGCAGTCTCATAATAAATTTGTGACAAACATTGCAGAGGCTGATAGGCCGCAGGTCAGAAATCATCTTCGCATTAGGGGATTTGGGAATTAAAGTTAAAGTAGAAGCCGTCCAAGATTGAGGCAGCTGAAGGCCTAGGAAAAACCCTTTAATACCTGCCAAGAAATCCTCTTTAATCAGGCTCCAGAACTTAAGAAAAAACCTGGTTGAAAAACCATCTGGGCCCGGGGCACTATCCGGAGACATAGCTGAAATAGTATTAAACACCTCATTCTCGCTAGGGAAGCCAATGAGGAAGGAATTCGTCTCCTCGTCAATAATCTTGGAAAAAAGATTTAAATCTTCCTCCTGAGGAGGGAGAGAAGAACCTGAAAACAGCGCCGAAAAAAACCCAACTGCTGCCTCTCCAATCACCTTTTTATCCGAAGAGAAGGAACCATCAGCCTGCAGTAAAGACATGTTACAAGGTTTACGTCTCATTTTCATCGCAGCATGGAAGAAAGCGGTGTTTCTGTCCCCTTCTTTAGACCACAAAGTACGAGCTTTTAGCCTAGCCAGTTCCGCTTGGTGACATAAAACATCTTCTAGCTCAGCTTTTTTAATCTTTAGCTCTCTAGCAATTAATTTTTTTAAGTACATCAATTAAAAATAATTTAAATTATTCGAACATCGAATCAAAATTAAAATGACATTACATTAAAATAAATACCCTATAAAGTTCAGCGTCTAATCATCATGTTGAGGACGGTAATAACCTGAAAAGTACAAATCGTTTTCATTATCGTTGTTGACATCCTCTTCCTTTTTCTCTTCCTCATAACGTCGCATAATACTAGCCTTTCTCTTTGAGAAATATTTCTTGGATTTTGGGGTCATCATTTCTGTGTTCATTTCCATAATCCTTGACTCTTCAGCCTTTTCTTGCATCCGGTGAGTATGCTCCATTTGTTTTTGAGCAAGCTCCACTTGCATTTGTTGGATAGCCAATGCTTTTTTCTGATTTTCCGCAGTGGCATATAAGGCGTCACTAAAATTATTAGATGAAGTTGCGATTTTCTTACCCTTTCTCCTTGCCTCTTTCGTCGCCTTCACTCCGGATGGTCTCACCGGACTAGATGGACTCATATGATTACTTTCGGGTGTAGAAAATATCGGTTCTTCGTGGACTTCTTCCATAATCGGACTACCATCATGGTTATACGTCGATGGAGGAGTTGCTTGCAATGGTGCACCACCTCCATAAGTCGGTGGAGGAATTGTTTCCGTAGGTGCAAATGTTGGATGTGACTTAACTTGTTCCCAACATTCAAAATGTACGAATGTCTTTTTCTTTTTTGCGACGTACATAGTTTGACCTTTTCGTACCTATCCATTCAAACGATAAAATAAATTATATTTAATGAAATTTTAATTAACAATATTTATGTTGCATAAGCTAATTAAATAATTTACCTCATTCTTGCACATTACCGCTGGAATTCCGGATTTCTTCTTGCATATGCAATGCATGCCGTCCAATAAGATAAATTCGGTTTCAAGTTAGCAAATCGAGAAATAATGGCGGTTTGAGATCTTGAATCAGTAGTAATTACCTCATCGTCACGCATAACCCAATTTGATTGAAAATTGACGTGAACTTTTTCCCACAACTTGTCGGTTCTTTGTCTATTGCCGGTAATTGGAGCGATCGATTGACGACAAAATGAAATGCACAATCGAACATCTTCGGACATTGACCAATTGCCCGACATATTGAAAATTTGAGAGAAGAGATGAAATATGTGGATTGAAAGATGAGAGAAGAGTGAAGTATTGAAACTCTGTATGGATTTTGATGTAGAAGAGTGGTATATTTATAGTGGTTTTTTTAGATAATCAAAAAATAATGTTTTTCATATTTTTTTCGATTTTTTTAGATGTTTTTTGAGTTAAATCCCGTTTGGAATCAATCTGAGCCGTTAGATCACTTTTGGATCTGATCTAACGGATCAGATCTCTTTCCCGTTCTGAAATCTGGCCGTTGGATGACAGTCACGTGCAAAGCACGTGACTTTCTCTTTCCTCTGTAGCTTCTCTCTTCTCGGGAGATCGATCTCCTCGGCGTGCTCGAGGAATCGACTGGAAGATCGTTCTTCCCCCTCCAGATCGTCAAAAAGTATTTAGGAGAACCTTGGGATGACGCAGCGCACGAAGTTGACTTGGCAGAGCCCGATATAGAAGATGCGCAAGTTGCTGCGCCAGAGTCGCGACCAGATGCACGTGAGGGAGAACTGGGAACTATTGCTCATATTTCTTCCCCCTCATTCACTACCCTCGTTACTTATGATTTGTTACATGATATTAACCATGCTGACCACCCTTCCGATCCTTTGCGCAGGACCAAGAAGAACGCAACACGACCGCGGAGACACTCAGGAGCAAGAGTGGGGGGTCACTGGTGCACTTTTAAGCAAGTAACGAGGTACGGTCGAGCCAACGACGTTACACAAAGGCACTTGTCGGGAGGTAACTCGACACGTTTTCCTTTTACACGTTTTTTTTATATAGTTTTTTTAGTGTTTAGCTAGTTTATGACTTGCAGTTTTTTTAGTCACGCAGCACTACGCAGGTCAGTGCGCAATTTCAGTGTGCGCAGAACAGATGCGCCAGGCAGGGGGTATAAAAGGCCAGAACTTAGAAAAATTTTAGCATTTTCACATTCGACCGTTGCAAGAAAACCCCTGCCCTCAGCCTCCGCTCACCGTCCGACAATCAACCAGGCCTCCGTTCAAAAAGATTTGAGGAGCTTACCGTCGCACATACACCAGGTAACCCTTCCCTTCAGTTTGAGCCGATTCAGTTAGGGTTTTGTGCGATAGAGGAGTTGCCCTAGGTTTGAAATCGCACCTAGTTCGTCCGCACCATTTGGAGTTCTGGGTACTGGGTTTTGTTGGCGGAGGATAGGCGACCTTTAGGTGACAATTTAAGGGCGTTATTCAGAGTTTGGATTTTTGGGCATTTGTTGAGCTTTGACCGTAGTTGACTAGAGGAATAGCAGCGCACCATGAGGCCCGCAGAGGATCAGGAGACCCCAGCGTCGTTCGCCAGCAAATACGACGCCTTCATGAGACTGGAGATGTACGGGACCCCGTACATCAGCAGGGACTTCCTGCGCGAAGTCGGGATGGAGGAGCTGATTGTGGAGAAGCTCGTGCTGGCGGGCTGGGAAGCGCTGTTGGAGGTCAACAGCGCGGCTGATAAGGAGGATACGTGCGAGTTCTTGTCGTCACTGGAGACCGCCGACTTGGAGATCAGATACCGGCACCGAGGGGTGTGGTATATAGCCTCGGCCAAGAAGCTGAAGCGCACGCTGAGGTGCGCCAAGGTGCGTGAGGAGGATGTGGACACGCACACAAATCAGGAGGCATGGCGTGAGATGGCGACCGACCAAGTTTTTACAGCGGGGCGCAGCCGAGGACGCGAGCTGCGCGACCCGTGGATGTTCTACCTCTGGCGCATGGTTGCCTATGCAATCATCGGGCGCTTTAATGGTGCGCCAAAGATCAGCCTGCTAGACATGGATATACTGAAGGGGTTCTACTACGGGAAGAAGGTGCTATTTGTATCAAACATGGTGGTACATTGGAGTAGGGTCAGCACAAAAGGGCCGCTGACGTGCTGAGGAATGATCACGCACCTGCTGCGTGTGCTGCGTGGAGAACCGGAAGTGCCCGAGTACACAGTAGTTCCAGCCGTCCCCCTTGACCGTGCCCATATGCTGCAGCTCCGAGCGGTGGCTGCGAGAGAGGACGGATCCTTAGAATGGTGCTACCAGCTGCAGCCGGCTCGAGCACCGAGGCACAGAGCAGAGAGCAGCGCGCAGCCAGAGGAGGCCGCTGAGGAGAGGGAGATCGAAGAGGCCCCAGAGCCAGTTGCGCCTCCAGTCAGGCGCATGAGGAATCGTGCACAGACTGGAGCGCGCAAGAGGGTAAGTTTTCAGCAAGGGGAGCCAGTAACCATAGCCATTGATGATTCTCCCCCGCGTGCACAGGGAAAGCGCCCCAGAACAGAGGCAGAGGAGGCGCCTGAGGAGGTGTCCGAGGAGCAGCGCATGATGTTCAACGTCATGCGCGTGCTAGAGTATTTAGCGCCAGAGGGGGCAGACCTGAGCGTAAGTCCACCATCAGGGTGGAAATTTGGAGATTCTATCCCCCCTCTCCTCAGTCTGCGTAGGCCGCCTCCAGGGTCCCCCAGCGAGCAGCGCAATCCAGCCAGCCCTCCTGCCCAATCACCGGTCCATTCAGTAGTGCCCACCCCAGTAGTAGACCCGGTACAAGCACCCATAGAACCCCGTGCGCAGCCCTCTGTACAGAAGTCCTCCTCTGAAGGCAATCCCATCATAGGTTCGAGCTCAGATTCGATATGGGACCCTATCTCGGAGGACGATCTCGTGACTCAGCCCGCCGCACTTTCCGTCGTGCTGCTAGCCTAGAGTTCAGAATTTGAGACAGATTCCACAGATGAGGAGGCGCAAGGATCCGCGGCTGAGTCCAGCTCCGAAGATGTTTAGGGACGCAGGGAGGGCGCACATTACTTTCGGGTGGTTTCTTTTCTTTTTGAAAACTATTGCTCGATGTTATTTTGCTATCTTGTGCGGAATATTTCGTGAACTCCTGACTATGTCTTTGCTGCGATGATTATATGTTTTTCTTTCTTATGTTCTTTGTTTTGTTTGCATGCATGTGTGTGCTCTCCGTTGCGCTTGAGCATGAGTCGTGGGGACACGTCTGTGTTTAAGTGTGGGGGGGGGGGAGCGTTACATTTACATTTCACGTTTTTTTTTTTTAGCTTTGTAGTGTAGCTTAGTTTAGTTGAAGGGAATAGTAGCAGTGGTGCGCTTGTGTACGGATTGCGCACACTTTTTCGTCTTGTATTGCCTTATTCATCTTGCATGCGCTGCTATCAACTGTTTAGTTTTTTTTCGATTTTTCTGCTCCTTTTAGTTAGGATATACAGGGGATGTGGAGTTGACAGAAAAGCTCTAGTTGTCACCGTAAAGCTATCAACTAGTTTAACATATGACAAGCAAGCAACACGAGTAAGATTGCGGTTCAAGGCTTCCCCTACTCATGCAACTGGCTGTCTCCGTATGCACAGGATTAATACAAGTAAGTAAACTATGCATTAAGCTCAAGTCTCAAAGAAAATACATCATAGATTCATGCCCAACCAACACTAAGAGTTTAGCTAGACATGCTACTGATAAACATCATAGAATAGTAAATAATGACTAATGTGTCTGAGAAAATAGAAGCAAACAGTGCGTGCAGCTTGTCTTCTCGGCTGGCGCAGTTGGTCTGGCGCAAATCCTCTCAACACGTCCGTGTGTTTTCCAGTTCTGCTGCGCAGTGCCTCTTGGTGATCTCTGATGCGTCTCCAGAAAGTCTCTTGTTTTTCCCTCCTTGTTGCCCTAGCCTTCCTCTTGTTTATTTACTGCTTGGGAAGCTCACTTTTGGCAACTTCCAAATCTGGTCACGTCAAGATTAGGCAGTACTGGACTTTGCGCTTGGCGCACGGCATCGGCTAGCGCACTTCTGCAGACTCTCGCCAACTCCTCTCCTGTTTGTGCTGCTAGCTTCGCAGGCGGATCTTTCACTCCTAGAACGCTGCCTGTTAGCGCGTATCCGACTTAAAGACTCGTTTTGCCCTGTAATACAAAAACACTAGAAACGAGTAATCTTGCTCATAAAATATTGCAAACAAGCATAGGGTTATGATCTAAATAATGCGTACAAATAGCCTCTATCAGAGGCGGTTAGTCGTTTTGGCTTCGAAGGAAAGGTATA
Source organism: Umbilicus rupestris (assembly GCA_963678935.1). Classification (NCBI taxonomy): domain Eukaryota; kingdom Viridiplantae; phylum Streptophyta; class Magnoliopsida; order Saxifragales; family Crassulaceae; genus Umbilicus; species Umbilicus rupestris. The sequence goes on along the minus strand of OY787610.1, from coordinate 10,446,850 downwards.
TGGGTGAGAGCGCTAGTGGAGGCCGGTGCTTCGCGACCTTCGGAACAATAGAGCGCGCTCAGCCACGCAGATGCCGAAGGCGAATACCCAAAGCGTGGCGAGGTGGGAAAACAGACCACCTTTCCTCTGGAAGTCGAGCAAGGGAAGGCGGGCGCGGGTGTAAACGCGTGCGCTGACCTGCGCAAATAGATCAAGGAGGGAGAGCGGAGCGTTGTTCCATAGCTGCTATCCAAAGGCCGAGACTGAAACCGTTCTGGGAGCATAGGAACCGTAGATAAAGCTGTACAAAAAGAAAAACACCAGCAGATGATATGCGCTAAAGAAACCAGCATGCGCACAACTCCGTACCAGCGTGTGCAAGTTCACAAGAAAATCATCAAGAAGGCTCGAGTTCCCAGGAAGTGCGCGAAAGAATCATGCACCGGAAGAAACTTGCGCAATTAACCATATACCCGTACTCGAAGTAAAGACTGACAACCCGGAGCATATGAAGAGCTATCTCCCAGCCATCCGAAATAATCTCCATCCCAGCTGAGAGATAACGAATTTTGGAATTGTTATATTAAACTGTTGAAGGCAGATGCGCGCAGGTGACAGAGCAACGCAAGGTAAACGGTTGTGCAGATCGCGCCAGAGTGCAAGACTGTGCGCTAGACTCCAGAGAGCCTATTTATACGTACTATTTAGATCCTAACACTGTGCTTGTTTGCATTATTTTGTGTACAAGATTACTGGTTTCCGGTGTTTTTGTATTCCAGGACAAAACAAGGGCCTAAGTCGGATACGCGCTAATAGGCACGTTTAAGGAGCGCAACACACAGCCTGCGGAGCTAGCAGCGCAAACAGGATAGGAAGTGGCAGATTCAGAATGCGGTGCGCAAACCGACTGTGCGAACCAATGTGCGCAGTGAGCCATGCGCAGGATAGTGGTGTTTCCAAATCTTGAACACCATAGGATTTGGAAGTTGCCAAGATTGTCCTCGGGCCTCATAAGCAGTATATAAAGAGAGGAAGGCTAGGGTTTGACAGATGATATCAAAGAGAAAGAGCCAGAACTGAAAAACACACGAGCTGCTGCGAGGACCTGCGCCAGCCGACTGCGCGAACCAAGACACAGCAACCTGCACGCACCTGCTTGTTACTGTTTCCTTGGACACTTTTAGCTTTTATTTACTATTTCTATGATGTTTACTACTAGCATGTCTAGCTAAACGCTTTGTATCGGTTGGGCATGATTCAATGAGTATTTCCTTTGAGACTTGTGCTTAATGCATAGTTTGTTTGCTTGTATTAATTCTGTGCACACGGTTGACAGCTAGTTGCATGAGTAGGGGAAGCCTTGAACCGCAATCTTACTCTTACTACTTGTTTGTTATATGTTAAACTAGTTGGTAGCTTGACGGTGACAACTAGGAGTAACGCACTAGGATAATCAGCTGCTACTGTGACAGGATTCGTAGCTGCTTAGACTAGTTTCAAGAATTAATAGCTCATGGACTTTGATCGGAACATGCGCACATGTTAGGAAGCCTTGATCGGACACTAACTTCAGTAAATCGAACTATAGACGTTTAGAGTCGATGATAAGGAATACATTCATAGAGGATTGTTTTTACCGATACTTTTCATAGTCATAGTACTTAATCTCTACTGCCTGCGCACGTCTAGTGCAAATTCTGCTTTCAACTACTGTTCATTCGCGCACCTGCGCAACCCAATCACTCACAACCCCAATTTCGTAAGTTGTAGGTTGCTAGCTAGAACGAGTCTGCTTGCTCCTTGTGGGATTGACCCTGACTTAGCCGCTATACTAAGTGGACGAGGAAGGATTAATTTGAGGCGTACAACGACGCGCGGATCATGTATTCAAATAAATATATAAACAAAAATGTCCACAAAATTCTTATCATATCATAAAGGTATAACAGAAACTGTCCGGTACATTAACAATATTGACATAGGATCAAGGCGACCTTCGTAATCATAATCGTTACTCGACCGTACTTGTCACATATGCCAACACAACTAAATGACATAAATTCATCGTGGTGTGTAGCATGGAATTACATGAAATGTGATCTGTACACGTCTGGTCTCCTCAAAAGTGAGAGTAACATAATCATATAAAGTGTATCGTATAAATTTCAGTTCTACAGAATATAATCCAAAAGTGTAGACGAAGTCTATATGCAACGTAAAGCAACATATAACACAAACTGCACTAAATATGAATTTCCTCAAATGAGGTAACACCTAGAAGAGCTACATGTTCATCAAAGACTTTAGGTGATATTCCTTTTATATGTGGATCCATGATGGAATTTACCATAATATGCTCTTTGCATATTGGTCCGCCCTGTATCCCTTATTACAACTAGATGTTTCACATTGACTAATTCTAGTTGTTACCAATGATCTTTCACATTGACTGTTTCTAGTTGTTAGTTGAATATGGTATTAATAAATTTATCACACAATAACTGAAGTAGTCTTTAATAACATGAAATCGAAGTATCATAATGATAATAAACATTAACCATATCCCTTAATTGATGCCATATGGTAGTCAATATTGATATAGCCAAAATAGATTGTGACATTCTCTTTAGGCATCGTGCTGGATAAGTGACATAAATGATCTTTAATTGTACTGGATAACACCTATGAGCATGTTTATTTATATGTTTTCAAACTTTAAATTCACTTATGAATTTCTTAAATATCTACACAACCTACGAATTATGTATGCAACTTTCAAATGCATACATACCAAATGAGATAATGCATGCCTCCATTATTGATGTGTCTAACACAAGTTCAATTATCTAAGAAAATCATTCATCAATCCCACTGAACTGTGGTACACACAACCCATTATTATATCAACTGAAAGCATACATAACGTTACATTTGGTTTAGTCCATCAAGTACGTTTTTTATTTGAGGTTATCAAGTTTCTTAGACTAATTTTTTTCTTCTTCAGAAACTTGTCATGTGGTTGCTTAAGGGTATGTTTTTTTTTAAAACCAAACTTAGTTATTGAAGTATTTAACTTAATTTAATTGAGCTTAACTTAAGTACTTAAATGAACCTCTGTCAGACTACCACCGCACGCCGCCGGCAACAACCAGACCATTGCTAGGCCACCGGATGGGGCCCAACAACGAACGGCTAATTTCTGGCGGTGACGGTGGGTTTATGTAGTTAAATGTATTCAACTTTACGTATTTACTGAAAAATTAGGTGCAAAAAAACATGGCCTAAGTGATATATTCTTAATCATGCATGAAAACATAACCAACCACATCAAAATAAGAGAACCAATTTTCTCTTCAATGATAATATCATATATCTTTCCCCCAAACTCAATATCCTCAAGAAATTATGAGATTCAAAAATCTCATCCAACATAATATGAATTTCCATATAAGACAAGGAAATTCAACCAGAGAATGCATGCACTTTCAAATGCTAATTATATTATATAATACCAAAAACGTTGGCAGATGTTGTACTTGATAGAGAACCAATTGAATTAAAATAACATGCTCATACCGAAAATTTTAATAGTAGATTATGACATTCCAAGATATCGGTGATAACATTAATAGCAAGTAGGTTAGAGGTATAATTGTGAGTCAATATCTTATTGTAGTGATCAAACATTAAGGAGAAGATATGCCAAATAATAAACCATATTGAGATGTATTTATTATTCACACCATAATATCCAGGAACCGTCATATGTTTAATAGCACTGATATATATTGTTAGGGTATGTGGCATCATTGACAAATTATGTAAAAGGTGATCTAGCGAGATGCTACAACAACATGTGAAGACGACAGCTGGAGCATCTGAAGACTACAAAACGCCTATAAGTTGATCTAGTAAGATGCTACATCAACCTATGAGGATAGCAGCTGGAGCATCATGAAGGCCAGCATCCGCAGACATTCGGGAGCCTTCCAAATTCAAAGGATCAACTTTTGGAGATGGTTTCCTAATTGTTTTAGGAAATTCCAGCAACAACAGATTGCTAAAACAACTCAGTAAGCTTGAGTTAAAGATATGGTTCCAAAAAGGATTTTTAGAAAGAAGGTTGGCACAACAATATCTCAACAAACTCCTAAGAAATTGTGATAGATCTTGGACTGCTAAAAGAGTTTGGAAAACACCTAAATCCTAAAGGGACTAGAATTTCTTTAATCCTTCAAGGGCTGCCACTATATAAGGGCAGCACCTCTACGGAAGAAAGGGAGCTCACACACATAGAAAAAAGAGAGACTCACAACTAGAGCAAGAGCTAAATACTATATGGTAGACCGGGTACTATAACCCATATTTATACATTGTACATGATAAGACATAATTGAGATGGTTACTAATTACGTCATCAACGAATATCATAATAATCTTTTCAGTATCTGCATAATATGTTTCACTATTAAATCATATTCGATAAGCCTACTAAAAATTAGATAACTTTATTTGGAAATATCCTAATGATAGCACATACAAATTGTTATGGTGTATGGCATCCATTGCACAACGACTACAAGTTGATACAACAAGATGCTAAAACATCCTGTGAAGACAGCAGCTGGAGCTTCGTGATGACAGGTATCCGCGGGTTTTTAGTCATCCACCAAAAGTCAAGGATTGGCATCCGGGGCAAGCTTCCTATTCGTTATAGTCTTCCCCGCAACAACAGATTGTAGATTCAACTTGGATTGCTCTAGCAAAAGATATGATTTCTAAAAAGAGTTTTTAGGAAAAAATTGGTTACAATCATATCTCCAAAACCTTTTAAGATCTTGGGAAAGATCTTATATTTCCAAAAGGAGTTTAGAAAGCAGTCGCTGTCCTAGTGGAACTAGGATTTCCTTATTCCCTCGAGGGCCAGCAGTATATAAAGGCAGCGCCTTTGCCGAAGAAGGAGATCTCACATAGAGCACAAAGCAAAAGCTAGAAGCTAGAGAGCAGTGTCTGAGAGTGCGAGTGCATAAGTGAACGTTGTGGTTATTGCGGTAGTATAAATACTAGTCCAATCACGGTGTTCAAACAATATTTATATCCAAGTGACCTCGAGTCGAACCCAAGAGAAAAGCCTAGATTAGTCTAAAGCTAGTTAGTAATGCCTAATGCAAGTCTACTAAATAAAAAGAGTGGGGGGGGGGGGGGGGGGGTTCCCTCTAAGTGAGGTATCTCTAGTGAATACTAAAGACAAGTTCAAATTTATGAAAAAGTAAAGTAAGAGAGAAAGCATCCTACTTCACCCCTAGGTCATGCGATCTAAATCATGAGTAAATTCGAGTGATGGTTCTAGGCTAAGGTATCACACATTCTAAATTCAACTCTGCTTCTTCTCTAGAATGGGAATAATACCTAAATAGTATGGTTCTCAAACTCTCGCTCTATTGAACCGCGTAGAACAAAAGTCTCCTAATCTCAACCTCTTAGTCTATTGATAGCTAACTAAAGTCGCTCAATACTTAGCCTAGTGGAATGCGTATGTCACTCTCGCACACAAACGCAACCTAAAATTAACATGCTCAATCTTCTAAACAACCTAGGTCCAACTCTCATTCCATCCCTAGATGTTCTACCAATTCATACTCATTCATGCATTTCGTCAAACACTTGGTGTGCAGAAAATTGATATGAAGAGAAAGCATGAGAATTTTCAACCAAACTTCATTCATATAGATAAAAAGACAAGTCTTGCATTACAATCATACCTAAGGGATCCATAAAAACCCCAAATACCAAAAGACTACTCACTCATGGTGAGTTTCAAACAAGACATAATGAAATAGTTCAACAAGGAAAAGTAAAGAAAGTAAAGTAGTAGGGAAGTAGAGAATGAGTAAAGGGTTGATGTAGAATCTTCAATTGATGTAGTTTTCTTCGAATTCTTGACAATTCTTCATGTTCTCCAATTAAGGTTACGTTCCATGAGAGGAACCCTAGGCACCCCAAGGCACACCTTGATTTTTCTCCTCTTCTATTTATACTGTTTCTGGAAATTACCAAATCACCCGCAGTGCCCGAATCAACTTTGCAGTGCTATATTCTTGCCTTTTTGACCCTTTAAAAATTCAAATTACGTTTTGATGTAACTACAAAGTTGTAGCCCTTTGAATTATCTTTCCAACAAGCTATAGCACGCCCCAATCGGATAAGAATCATGCGCTCTCCAAGCGTTCGAAGGTGAATAGGTCACTCTGCAGGTGATTCGGGCGAATCACTATCTCAGTGCTGTTTTGAGCTGGGAGAATTACTTTTCCTTGGCCAAATCAATTTTTGATTCGGTCAACCCTTATTTGATTCGGTCAAACCTCGGTCCATGAGATGAAATCCTTCTCCTTGGCCCAATCACTTTTGATTCGCCCACTGCTTGAGGTGAATCACTTCTACAGCGTTAGAAACTCGCTTGTTTGACCCTTTAAACCTTCGAATCACGTCTTTACGTAAACTACAAAGTTGTAGATATTTAAATTATCTTTCCAACAAGCTATGGAACGCTTAAAACGGATAAGCATCGTCCGCTCGGCAAGCCTTCGATGATGAACACATCAGTCTGCCCAGATTTGATCTACAAGCGAATTCTCCCCGAATCAAGTGATTCGTGCAGCCCCATAATTTGATTCGACCGAATCATAATGTCTGTGCTGTATTATTCTTGGGCGAATCAATTTTCTTTGGCAGAATCAAAAGTGATTCGGCCTAGCCTGAATTGCTCTTTGGGCGAATGAACTTTGCAGTGCTAGAATCTCGCCTATTTTGACCCTTTAAACCTTCGAATTACGATGTAAGCTATGAAGTTGTAGCCATTTGAGTTAGCTTTCCAACAAGATATGGCATGCCTCAATAGGATAAGAATCGTGTGCTCGGCAATCCTTCGAAGATGAATAGGTCAATCAGCCTGGACAAATCAAACTAGCCTGGGAGAATCAAATCTGCCTTTTGCTTGATTTTGCTCTCTTTTGCTCTCGATCGACTAGAATTCACCCAAAACTTCTTCGGACCACTTCATATTATGTAATACGCGTTTTTAACCTGAAATGGACAAAGAAAACATCAAATGACTTTAAAAAATAACGGAACAAACAAGAAGTAAAGTAAAAATACGGACAAACATAAGGTTATTTGTCCGCTCATCAATAAGCTGAGAGTGATCAGGACTAAAAGAGTCCGATCAATGTGTTAAGGTAATGACATCATTAACAAAACTATCAACCAAGAAGATGCTATGGCATCCTACAAAGTTAGAAGCTGGAGCATGACACTGGAATTGACAAAACAAAACAACAGCAAGAAGATGCTATAGCAACCCACTACAACAAAAGCTGGAGCAAGTTTCGGAAGCAGATAGCAAACATCTAATAGAAGATGGTATAGCATACTGTGAAGACACGGAGCTGAAGCAAAAGTCGTCGTTCAACATGGAGTAGCACGGAGAGCATTCGGAGAGCTGCTGCTGCCGTCGCAACTAAGGCAGAGAGTCACCCAGACAGATGCAGTTGATTAGAAGCCTTCGCCAAGTGATCGAAAGAAGATAAGCTTCCAAATTGATTGTAGAAAATCAATTCTCAACAAACTTGCAAGAATCTAGGAGAAGATTTAATGTTCTAAATTTGATTGGGTCTACGAATCGAGAGAGAGAGAGAGAGAGAGAGAGAGAGAGAGAGAGAGAGAGAGAGAGAGAGAGAGAGAGAGAGAGAGAGAGAGAGAGAGAGAGAGAGAGAGAGAGAGAGAGAGAGAGAGAGAGAGAGAGAGAGAGAGAGAGAGGCTAGAGCGCAAATTTGTGAGTGTGTGGGCTGAGAGAATGTTGAGGATATGGCATCATTAACAAAAAAGCTCAAGAAACCGGTGAAGCACTCCCTGAAGATTGGTGGTTGGAGCACAGTCTGAAGGATGACAAAATAACAACAACAAAGAGCCAGAGTCTGCTTCAGCAATCCCTAAAGATCTAAAACTGAAACAATATTTAAAGAATGGGCAAGAGACAGCTATGGAGAGACAGAGTCTGCTTCAGCACTCTGTGATGATATAAAGCTCAAGCAGAATAGGCCGGCATTGCACGGTGAGGCTCAGGCTTGATCTAGCTAGCATCAGGAAAGCGCAGCGAAGTATGTAGATGTCATCAAGAGCTCAGCAGTCACCAGCACGTGCTAAAAAAGATAAAGATCCAAGGGGTTCAAATGTGGCAACTGAATCTTCAAAAAACTTGCTAGAATCTAGGAATAAGATTCTGATATTGATGCTTGGCGCTTTTGGAGGGTGCGAGTGCTTAAAAAAGGAGTCCAGAGGGCAGCAGCACAACACACAATCAATGAGAAAACACATAGCTCAAAAGAAGAGCACACAAAGAGATTAACTCACGGTAGCAGGGTTTTTACACTGAGTTAAAGGCTTGTGTTGCGCAGAGGAATCAGAATTCATGGAGTTTGATTCTGAATTGGTTTTGAGTTCAACTGGAGCGCTGCTCGTTGGAGGAACAGTCAGGAGCTCAGTGATTAGCCGCGGACAGGTAGTGTCGCGGGCTGAGGAGCAGTGATCGAGGCTACCCAATATTGATAGAATGTGTCATTGATTGAGGGAGAGCTAAGACTGAGTTTGAAGAACTCAGAGGGTCCGACTACTTGGCGGGAGAGTTTAGAGTATCGGGGATTGAAGATATATGAACTCTGGTGAAGAGTGCGCTTAAGCATTCCGTCGGCTATACACTGTAATAGAATAGGCTGAGTTTGAGAGGTAGAACTGTAGCTATTTATTCCTGAGACTGTGTACAGTACACGAAGAAAGTCTGTGAGATCAGACTGCTTGCTAGTCCAGAAGATTAGACCGAGCTTTAGATTTCAGCTAGGTGAAAAGTAGAGGCGTGAGTCCTTGTAATTCGAACTATGATAGTGTGATCTTGAGGATCGGAGCATCCTCCCCAGACATAGGCAAGTTGCCAAACTGGGTGAACAAACGTACCGTGTCTTTCTTATTCTTCAATAGAGTAATTCCACAGAAAGATACTGAGAATGCTTAAGCAGAAGCTATATCCCCGCATCAACAAAAAAGTATAATTTCAGAGAAGATCACGACTGGAGAAGTCTGATCTACACTTGATCTAGGAACTTCAACTGGAGCGTTGTCTCATTGAAAGATCAAGTACTAGCTTTGGAGCACAGTTGCGGAGAGGAGCTGTCGCGAACTGGTGAAGATCAATGCCGAATACCCTGATATTGACTGGAGGTCGTTGATCATAAGGGAGCCTTGCCAGAGTCTAGAGTACTCGTGGAAGTCTGAATTCACAGCAGAGAGTGCAGGGTGAGCCGTGGACAGAAGTGATAGAGCCTAGTTATATGCGCTTTTTAGATCTTAACACTGTGCTTGTTTGCATTATTTTGTATACAAGATTACTGGTTTTCGGTATTTTTGTATTTCAGGATGAAACAGAAGCATAAGTCAGATGCACGCTAACGGGCGCTTTTAAAGAGCGCAATGCACGACCTGCGGAGCTAGCAGCGCAAAAGGAGATAGGAGATAGCTGATTCAGACTGCAGCGAGCAAACCAACTGCGCAAAGCGAGTAGCGCAATCAACGTGCGCAGCGAGCCATGCGCAGGATAGCAGCGTTTCTAAATTTTGATCATCATTATCCCTACAAAATCTCCTAGATTTGGGAAGTAGCTAAGATTCTCACGGGCCAAATCTAAGCATTCCTTGGGCTTCAAGACCAGTATATAAGAGGAGGGAAGCTAGGGTTTGGAAGAGGAGAGAGAGAGAGAGACATATAGCAACAGAGACACACGAGCTCAAGAAAGCCTGCCGTCGAGATTCTGCGCGAAACACCTGCGCCAGCCGAAAACAGCAACCTGCGATTGCGCCGGCTTGCTACTTTTCCTTGGCTGCTTTAGTTTTATTCATTATTTCTATGATGTTTGCTTCTAGCATGTCTAGCTAAACACCTTGTATCGGTTGGGCATGATTCTATGAAGTATTTCCTCTGAGACTTGTGTTTAATGCTTAGTTCGTCTACTCATATTAATTCTATGCACATGGGTGATAATTAGTTGTGCGAATAAGAGAAGCCTTGAACCGCAATCTTATTCTAACTGCTCGTTATTGTATGTTAAACTGGTTGATAACTTGACGGTGACAACTAGGAGTAACACACTAGGATAATCGGTTACTACTGTGATAGGATTCGTAGTTGCTTAGACTAGTTTCAAGAATTAATAGCTCATGGACTTTGATAGGAACATGCGCGCACGTTAGGAAGCCTTGATCGGACGCTAACTTAAGTAGAACTGCACTATAGATGTTTAGAGTCGATGATAAGGGATACATTCATAGAGGATTGTCTTTACCGATACTTTTCATAGTTATAGTACTTAATATCTATTGTCTGCGCACGTATAGTGCAATTCTGCTTTCACTACTATTCATTCGCGCACCTGCGCAACCCAATCACTCACAACCCCCAATTTCGTAAGCTGTAGGTTGCTAGCGAAGACGAGTCTGCACGCTCCTTGTGGGATCGACCCTGACTTAGCCGCTGTACTAAGTGGAGAAGGAAGGATTAATTTGACGAGTACAACGACGCGTGATCAAATTTTGGATCCGTTGCCGGGGAGCAACACAGATAAGTTTTAACTAGTTCAAGATTTCTTTTACAGTAGTTAGTTATTTCTTTTTTTTTTTTATTTTTCGTTGGTGTTTCTGACAGTACGCAATCAACATCAGCCTGCGCAACCTTGAAACGGTTGCGCTGCGCAGATTATAGTTGCGCACCGATAGGGGCAAAAACCTAGTTGTCTTTTAATTTCGTTTTCTTTAAGTTTAGAACAGGGCATGGAGAATAATAGTGTCATCGGCGATAACTTAGGGGACATAACCCCAGAGGGACCTAACAATGCAAGGGCAGATAACCGCGCAGCTCGGTTTAGAGAGGAAGAACAGCGCGAAGTTGATTCTCGGATGGCCGCTGAAGCAGTGTATAATGCACAACCCGCGCAACAGATCGTGCGACGCAGAACAGTGCGTGAGATGTCGGCTCCAATCACAATCAACCAACCTTGGTGCATAGTACTTCCACCCGATGGGCATTTTGAACTACGGAGCTCATTCATTCATCATATGCCTAAGTTTCATGGGATGAACAACGAGAACCCGATCAAGCATGTGCGTGAATTCCTAGTTATCTGCGAGAACATGAAGACCGATGGGGAGAGTGAAGAAGCGCTGAAGCTGAAGGCGTTCCCCTTTTCATTGTGTGATACAACCAGGCATTGGCTGATGAGTTTACCAGCAGGATCTATTCACACATGGGAGCAGCTCCAGAAGAAGTTCTTGGATAAGTTCTACCCCGCAGCTAAGATCGCTACTCAGGAGGGAATTGGCCGCAACTAGGCAGGGCGTAGGAGAGTCACTATCAGAGTACTATGAGCGTTTCAGGGAGCTGGAAGCCAACTGCTATAATCATGGCCTGCCCCAAAATGTGTTGATGGAGAATTTCCTGAACGGGCTACAACCGATGGAACTTAGATTGTTGAATGCATGCGCAGGCGGTGACATATGTAACATGTGCCTGGAGGATGTATGGCAGATGATAGAGGATTCTGCTGGACAGGTGAGGCATCAATTGACGCTCGAGAACAGTCGTGCGCGCGCTGTGCATCAAGTGGATTCTAGTGCTGAAATAAAGGAGATGAAAGCCATGCTACAGAAGCTAATGAGTGCGCAAGGTACTCAACCAGTTGCGTCGAAGGCATGCGAGTTCTGTACGTCCACTGAGCACAAAACCGACGCATGTCCCATACTTTTCAAGGAATCAGGAGATGTAAATGCTCTAGGAGGATGGGACAATAGAGGACCGCAGAGGCAGAATCAGCCGCGCTTTGGACTAGCTGCAAATGGATTCAGATGGAAGGAAGACAGCAATCTCCAAAGGCAGCCCGCGGAATATCGCACACCACAGCAGGCGCAGCAAGTATACAACCCACCGCACCGCCGCAATGACGCACCAGCACAGAATAACCAGCAACCGCGGCGCTCCTTAGAAGACATAGTGGGTCAGTTAGCAGACACTGTGCGCAATAATGATGAAAAGTATGACAAGAGTTTCGAGTCAATTGAGAAGCAGTTGTCGCAGATTGCTACCATGGTTTATGAGCTGAAAAAGAGCGACGGCAACCTACCTTCGCAAGTGATTCAAAACCCTAAGGGAGGAGTTAATGCCGTAACGCTGAGGACTGGGCGCACAGTTGGGACAGCTCCGACCGCGAAGGTGCCCGCGCAGCTAGTTGCGCAACCTCCAGAGCTAGCACAGCCGGATGCGCAATCAGCTGCGCACTCTACAAACCAACAGGGCATGGCGCCAGGTATGATACAATCAGGAGAAAAGAGTATCAATCGTACTAACGCACCTGCACCTTTTCCTGTGCAGGCACCTTTAGCAAGGAAGGAGGCGCTAGACAAGGAGCTGTATGAATTATTCAGTAAGGTGGAAATAAACGTTCCCCTGATTGAGTTAGTTCGGCAGATCCCTAGATACGCCAAGTTCTTAAAGGAGCTGTGCACAAACAAGAGGAGGAAAGGCGAGTGCGCACAAGTAATGCTTAACGCACATGCATCAGCAATTGTGCAACACAAGGTACCACCTAAATGCCAGGATCCAGGTACGTTCACCATACCGTGCATCTTAGGTAAGACCACGGTAAGCAACTGCATGATTGATCTCGGTGCATCTATAAATGTGCTTCCTTACTCCTTGTATGTGTCATTGCACCTTGGTCCACTAAAGCCTGCAGGTCTCACCATCCAATTAGCAGATCGGTCGTGCAAACAACCGACGGGCATGATAGAGGACGTTCTCGTCCAAGTGGGAGAGCTGGTGTTCCCAACAGATTTCTACGTCTTGGAGATGGAGGGTGAGCCGAGCAAGGAAAGGGCGCAAATCGTACTGGGCAGACCGTTTCTGATGACTGCGCGCACAAAGATAGACGTGTGGAAAGGTACGCTCTCAATTGAGGTAGATGGCGAGGAGATTCACTTTAACATTTTTAAGGGGATGCAGCATCCTCATGAGGACGCCACAGTGCACGCGTTGGATAGTATGGACGATTTGGTTGCGCATGCGTAGTGTGCATGCGCAACAGAGGAGCCTGCGCCACTGACACAGACAGAGATGGAGGCGCATGATGATGAGCTGAGCAGCACAGAACCAGTGTCCAGGCAGGTATATGATCTGGTTAATGTTTGCGCTACTAATAAAATCCTACGTTCTATTGAACAGGCACCCAAAGTTGAGCTGAAGCAATTGCCCGAGCACTTAAAGTACATTTTCCTGGGTAATAAGGACACCCTGCCTGTCATTATAAAGAAAGGATTAGAGGAGGAGCAGGAGGCGCGATTACAGGAGGTGTTGCGCAAGAACCAGCGCGCTATAGGATGGACGTTAGCTGACCTGCGCGGAGTAAGCCCTGATGTGTGTATGCACATAATTCTGCTGGAAAATGGTGCCAAACCATCCAGGGAACCACGCGCAGACTGAATCCAATTATGATGGAGGCAGTGCAGAAGGAGATCCTGAAGCTGCTTGACGCAGGAGTAATCTACCCGATCTCAGACAGTAAGTGGGTAAGTCTAGTGCACGTTGTGCCCAAGAAAGGAGGCATCACAGTAGAAGAAAATGCGCAGGGCGAGCTAGTTCCAAGCGCATACAGACTGGATGGCGCATGTGTATTGACTACAGGAAGCTAAACGCAGTCACTCGTAAGGATCACTTCCCGCTACTGTTCATGGACCAGATGCTCGACCGTTTGGCAGGGAAACCGCACTTTTGCTTCCTGGACGGTTACTCAGGGTACAATCAGATACCTATAGCTGCGGAGGATCAGGAGAAGACAACTTTACCTACCCATTTGGTACCTTTGCGTTCCGGCGCATGTCGTTTGGGCTGTGTAATGCGCCAGGTACGTTCCAACGCTTAGTCATGAGCATTTTCTCTGATATGATTGGTTTATGTATAGAGGTGTTCATGGATGACTTTACTGTGCATGGTGAGACTTTTGATGCATGTTTGGAAAATCTTGATAGGGTCTTAGCGCGCTGCATTACCAAGAACCTAGTTCTCAATTATGAAAAATGTCACTTTATGGTATCACATGGAGTAGTACTAGGACATATTATCTCACAGGAAGGAATTAAGGTTGATAAAGCAAAAATAGATCTTATCTCAAATCTGCCTTATTCCACTAATGTGCGCGACGTTAAGTCATTTCTTGGGCATGCAGGGTTCTACAGGCGTTTTATAAAAGATTTTTCTAAAATATGTATTCCCTTGTCTAACCTCCTTCAAAAGGATGTGTGCTTTGAGTTCATTGATGAGTACAGAACTGCTTTTGATAAGCTGAAGGATGCGCTGACCAGTGCGCCAGTGTTGTGCGCACCAGACTGGAACTTACCCTTTGAGCTGATGTGTGATGCAAGTGACTACGCCGTAGGCGCAGTATTGAGTCAGCGCGTGGATAAGAGGCCGCACGTTATCTATTATGCGTCGCGCACACTGGACACTGCGCAGAGGAACTAAACCACGACTGAGAAGGAACTTCTGGCAATCGTATTTGCGCTGGAGAAGTTCCGCGAATATGTTCTGGGCGCTAGATTCATTGTCTACACTGACCACGCTTCTATCCGTTACCTGATGTCCAAGAAAGAGACTAAGCCGCGCTTGATGCGCTGGTTGCTTCTGCTCCAAGAGTTCGATTTAGAGATCAAGGATAAGAAGGGAACGGAAAACACTGTTGCTGATCACCTAAGCAGGATAGTGAAAGAAGAGGAGCCAGGGAAGATCACGGAGACATTCCCTGACGAGCACCTGATGGCGCTGAACGGTAAGGTACCATGGTATGCGCATATTGCAAATTACCTGGTCACAGGTGCGTTTCCCTCTCAGTTCACTAAAGCTCAATGCATGAGGTTGAAACATGAGTCTAAATATTACGTTTGGGATGATCCGTACATGCTTAGAATAGGCCCTGATCAGATCTTGAGGCGCTGTGTACCTGATCATGAGATGAGCTCTGTTTTGAGGTTCTGTCATGCGCACGCGTGCGGAGGACACTTTGGTCCGAAGCGCACGAGCAGGAAAATCCTAGACTGCGGTTTTTATTGGCCGCACTTATTTCATGACTCATATATCCACTACAGGGCTTGTGACAGGTGTCAGCGCATACGAAATATATCAGCGCGCAACGAGATGCCACAGACGCCAATATTGGTAGAAGAAGTGTTCGACTTGTGGGGGATTGACTTCATGGGGCCGTTTCCTCCATCTTTTGGATACGAGTACATACTAGTTGCGGTGGATTATGTCTCGAAGTGGGTCGAAGCTAAGGCCACGTGCAAGGATGATGGTAAAACGGTTATTGAGTTTTTAAGGACTAACATTTTCTGCAGGTATGGAGTGCCTAAAGCAATAATCAGCGACCAGGGACGCACTTCTGCAACAGAATAGTGGCGCAGGTACTTAAGCATTATGTAGTGCACCACAAGACGTCCACTGCATACCATCCTCAAATGAATGGCCAGGCCGAGGTTTCGAACAGAGAGATTAAGCGCATTCTGGAGAAAACTGTGAGACCTACGCGCAAAGACTGGAGCTAGCGGCTGGATGATGCACTTTGGGCATATAGGACTGCGCACAAGACACCGATTGGGACTTCACCATTTTGGTTGGTGTATGGAAAAGCGTGCCACCTACCGGTTGAATTGGAACACAAGGCATACTGGGCCTTGCGCACTTGCAATCTGAACCTCGACGAGGCTGGTAAGCAGCGCGCATTTGAATTGAGCGAGCTAGAGGAGCTGCGCCTGGATGCATATGAGGGGCTGCGCGACTACAAAGCGTGCACGAAAGCATTTCATGATAAGTACATCCTCATATGCACCTTCGAGCCAGGAGACCGGGTGCTTTTGTTCTCCTCGCGCTTAAAGCAGATGCCCGGGAAGCTGCGCAGCAAGTGGACGGGACCATACACAGTCACAAAGGTTTTCCCATATGGAACAATCGAGTTAGAGAACGAGCGCAAGCATCGTTTTCAGGTTAATGGGCAAGAGTAAAGAAATACTTAGGAGAACCTTGGGATGAGGCCACGCGTGAAGTTGATTTGGCGGAACCAGAGATAGAGGATGCGCAGGTTGCTGCGCCAGAGATACAACCTGATGCACCGGAGGGAGAACTGGGAGCTACTGCTTATATATCTTCTCCCTCACTGATTAACCTCGTTACTTATGATGTGTCACATGATTTTGGCCACGCTGACCACCTATCTGTTCCTTTGCGCAGAACTAAGGAAGACATAGCACGCGCGGATGCGCAGGGACGCGCAGGAGCAAGTGTGGGGGGGGGGGGGTCACGTGCGAAAACTTGAGCAAGTAACGAGGTACTGTTGAGCCAACGACGTTAAACAAAGGCAGTTGTCGGGAGGTAACCCGACACGTTTTATTTTTTTACACGTTTTTTTTAGGATTTAAATTTTTAGTTGTCCTAGTAGCATGCATGAGTGCGCTCTCCGTTTCGCTTGAGCATGAGTCATGGGGACACGTCTCTGTTTAAGTGTGGGGGGGGCGCTACATTTACATTTCATATTTATCATTGTAGTTTAGCTTAGTTAGTGTAGTTAAAGGAAATAGTAGTGGTTGTGCGCTTGTGTGCGGATTGCGCACACCTTTCGACTTGTTTTGTCTTATTCATCCTACATGCACTACTATAAACCGTTTTAGTATAATTTTTTCGATTTTTTTCTTTTTAGTTGGGATATACAGGGGATGTGGAGTTGACAGAAAAAGTTCTAGAGAGGCGGTTAGTCGTTTTTACTTCGAGATTAAGGTACATGGCTAAAAGCGCTAGTGGAGGCCGGTGCTTCGCAACCTTCGGAACAATAGAGCGCGCTCAGCCACGCAGATGCCAAAAGGCGAATACCCAAAACGTGGCAAGGTGGGAAAACAGACCACCTTTCCTCTGGAAGTCGAGTGTAGGAAAGTGGGCGCGGGTGTAAACGCGTGCGCTGACCTGCGCAAGTAGACCAAGGAGGGAGAGCAGGGCGTTGTTCCATAGCTGCTATCCAAAGGCCGAGACTGGAACCGTTCTGGGAATATAAGAAAAGTGGACGAAGCTGTATAAAAGGAAAAAACCAGTTGACGATATACCCAAGGAAAAGAAACCAGCATGCGCACACAACTCCATATTAGCGCATGTGCAAGTCCAAGAGTATGAAAGGCTTGAGTTCCTAAGAAGCGCGCGAATGAATCACGCACCTGAAGAAGCTTGCGCGATTAACCATGTACCAGAAATCGGAGTAGAGACCGACAACCAGGAGCCTATGGAGAGCTATCTCCCAATCATCCAAATTAAATTGCATCCTAGCTGAGAGGTAACAAATTTCGAAGTTATTATATTAAAATTGTTGAGGGTATGTGCGCGAAGGTGATAGAGCAACACAGGGTGAACCGATGTGCAGACCTTAGAAGATATCGTGGGCCAGCTAGCAGAGACAGTGCGCAAGAATGATGAGAAGTATGACAAGAGGTTCGAGTCCATTGAAAAGCAGCTGTCACAAATCGCTACCACGGTGTATGAGCTGAAAAAGAGCGATGGCAACCTGCCTTCGCAAGTGATCCAGAATCCCAAGGGAGGAGTCAACGCAGTGACACTGAGGACTGGGCGCACAGTAGGAACAGAGCAGACCGCAAAGGCGCCCGCGCAACCGGTTGCGCAAGCTCCAGATCCAGCGGAGCCGGATGCGCAACCAGCAGCGCAAGCCACAAGCCAGCAGGGCGAGGCGCCAGGTATGGCGCAGTCGAAAGACAAAGACATGAATCGTACTAACATACCTGCACCTTTTCCTGTACAGGCACCATCGGCTAGGAAAGAAGCGCTTGATAAGGAGCTCTACGAGTTATTCAGCAAGGTGGAAATAAACATTCCCCTTATTGAAGCAGTTCGGCAGATCCCTAGGTACGCCAATTTTTTAAAGGAGCTGTGCACAAACAAGAGGAGGAAAGGCGAGTGCGCACAGGTAATGCTAAATGCGCAGGCCTCAGCAATCGTGCAACATAAGGTACCACCTAAATGCCGAGATCCAGGTACGTTCACCATCCCCTGCACTTTAGGTAAGACCACAGTAAGCAACTGCATGATTGACTTAGTCGCATCTATAAATGTGCTTCCCTATTCCTTGTATGCATCATTGCGCCTTGGACCACTAAACCCTGCAGGTCTCACCATTCAGCTAGCGGATCGGTCGTGCAAGCAACCGATGGGCATGAAAGAGGACGTCCTCGTCCGAGTAGGAGAGCTGGTGTTTCCAGCAGATTTCTATGTCTTAGAAATGGAGGGTGAGTCGAGCAAAGGAAGTGCGCAGATCCTACTGGGCAGACCATTTCTGATGACAGCGCGCACAAAGATAGACGTATGGAGGGGTACGCTCTCAATGGAGGTCGATGGCGAGGAAATTCACTTTAACATATTCAAAGGGATGCAGCACCCTCATGAGGACGCCACAGTGCACGCGTTGGACAGCATAGATGACTTGGTTGCAGATGCGCAATGTGCGAGCGCAGCGGAAGGACTTGAGACACTGGCACAGGCAGAGTTGGAGGCGCATGAGGATGAGCTGAGCAGTGCTGAACCAGTACCCAGACAGGTATACGATAAAGTTAATGTCTGCATTGCTAAAACAATCTTGCCCTCTATTGAATAGGCACCCAAGGTCGAGCTGAAGCAACTCCCAGAGCACCTTAAATACATATTCTTGGGAAATGAGGACACCCTGCCGGTAATCTTAAAGAAAGGATTAGAAGAAGAGCAGGAGGCGCGATTACAGGAAGTGCTGCGCAAGAACCAGCGCGCCATAGGATGGACACTTGCTGACCTGCGCGGAGTGAGCCCGGACGTATGCATGCATAGAATTCTATTGGAAGATGGTGCCAAACCATCCAGGGAGCCTCAGCGCAGATTGAACCGGAATATGATGGAGGTGGTGCAGAAGGAGATCCTGAAGCTGCTTGACGCAGGAGTCATTTACCCAATCTCGGACAGCAAATGGGTAAGTCCAGTGCACGTTGTGCCGAAGAAAGGAGGAATCACAGTAGAGGAGAATGCGCAGGGCGAGCTAGTTCCCAAGTGCATGCAAACTGGATGGCGCTGCATCGACTACAGAAAGCTTAACGCAGTCACGCGCAAGGATCATTTTCCGCTACCCTTCATGGACCAGATGCTAGATCGATTAGCAGGAAAGCCATACTTTTGCTTCCTGGACGGGTACTCAGGGTACAATCAGATACCCATTGCTGCGGAAGATCAAGAAAAAACCTCGTTTACCTGCCCATTCGGTACGTTTGCGTTTCGGCGCATGTCATTCGGGCTGTGTAACGCGCCAGGTACGTTCCAACGTCTAGTCATGAGCATCTTTTCTGATATGGTTGGTATATGCATAGAGGTGTTCATGGATGATTTTACTGTGTACGGAGGTACCTTTGACGCAAGCTTAACTCATCTTGATAAGGTCTTAGCGCGCTGCATTTCAAAAAACCTAGTGCTCAATTATGAAAAATGTCATTTTATGGTATCACATGGAGTAGTACTAGGACATATTATCTCACAGAAGGGGATCAAGGTAGACAAGGCCAAAATTGATCTTATTTCTAATCTGCCTTATTCCACTAACGTGGGCGATGTGAAATCATTCCTTGGGCATGCAGGGTTTTACAGGCGTTTCATAAAAGATTTTTCTAAAATTTGTATACCCCTGTCTAACCTCTTGCAAAAGGATGTGTGTTTCCAATTCACTGATGAGTGGAGGGCTGCGTTTGATAAGCTGAAGGAGGCGCTGACGAGTGCGCCAGTGATGCGCGTGCCAGACTGGAGCCTGCCGTTTGAACTGATGTGCGACGCAAGTGACTATGCAGTAGGTGCAGTCCTGGGACAGCGCGTGGACAAGAAGCCGCACGCCATCTATTATGCATCGCGCACACTGGACGCTGCGTAAAGGAATTATACCACCACAGAAAAGGAACTTCTGGCAATCATGTTTGCACTGGAGAAGTTCCGCGCATGTGTTCTAGGCGCCAGAGTCATCGTCTACATAGACCACGCAGCAATCCGTTACCTGATGTCCAAGAAGGAGACTAAGCCGCGTCTGATGCGCTGGGTGCTCCTACTTCAAGAGTTCGACTTGGAAATCAAGGATAAGAAGGGCACGGAGAACACAGTCGCTGACCACCTGAGCAGGATCGTGAAAGCAGAGGAGCCAGGGCGCATCACGGAGACATTCCCTGATGAGCATCTGATGGCGCTGACAGGTAAGGTACCATGGTATGCGCACATTGCGAATTACCTGGTCACAGGTACGTTTCCTCCTCATTTCACTAAAACCCAATGCATGAGATTAAAGCATGAGTCCAGGTATTACATTTGAGATGATCCGTATATGCTCAGAATAGGACCTGATCAGATTTTGAGGCGATGCGTGCCTGACCATGAAATTAACTCTGTCTTGATGTTCTGTCATGCGCACGCATGTGGAGGACACTTTGGTCCAAAGCGCACTAGCAGAAAGATCCTGGATTGCGGATTTTATTGGCCACACTTGTTTAGTGACTCATATAACCACTGCAGGAATTGTGACAGGTGCCAGCGCACAGGAGGAATATCAGCGCGCAATGAGATGCCGCAGACGCCCATACTAGTGGATGAAGTATTCGATATTTGGGGGATCGACTTCATGGGGCCATTTCCTCCATCTTCCGGATATGAGTACATATTGGTCGCAGTGGATTATGTCTCCAAATGGGTTGAGGCTAAGGCCACCCGGAAGGATGATGGTAAGACGGTCGCTAACTTTTTGAGAACTAACATTTTTTGCAGGTACGGGGTGCCTAAGGCAATCATAAGTGACCAGAGGACGCATTTTTGCAATAGGATAGTGGCGCAGGTATTCAAGCATTATGGGGTGTGCCACAAGACGTACACCGCTTACCACCCACAGACGAATGGCCAGGCCGAGGTTTCCAACCGAGAGATCAAGCGCATTCTGGAGAAAACTGTGAGGCCGTCGCGCAAAGACTGGAGCCAGCGCCTTGACGATGCGCTGTGGGCATACAGAACTGCACATAAGACACCGATTGGGACTTCACTGTTTCGGTTGGTTTATGGAAAAGCGTGTCACCTGCCAGTGGAGTTGGAACACAAGGCATACTGGGCATTGCGCGTTTGCAATCTGAACCTAGACGAGGCTGGTAAGGAGCGCGCATTTGAGCTAAGCGAGTTAGAGGAGCTGCGCCTGGATGCGTATGAGGGGCTGCGCGACTACAAGGCGCGCACAAAGGCATTTCACGACAAAAACATCCTCAGACACACCTTTGAGCCAGGAGACCAGGTATTATTGTTCTCCTCGCGCCTAAAGCTCATGCCTGGGAAGCTGCGCAGTAAATGGACGGGACCATACACGGTTACCAAGGTTTTACCTTACGGAACAATCGAGTTAGAAAACGAGCACCAACATCGTTTTCAGGTCAATGGGCAGAGAGTCAAAAGGTATTTAGGAGAACCTTGGGATGGCACAGCGCTCGAAGTTGACCTGGCAGAGCCAGAAATAGAAGATGCGCAGGTTGCTGCGCCAGAGTCGCCACCAGAGGCACCTGAGGGAGAACTCGGAACTATTGCTCATATCTCTTCTCCCTCTTTCACTAACCTCGTTACTCATGATTTATTACATGATATTAACCATGCTGACCACCCTACCGATCCTTTGCGTAGGACAAAGAAGAATGCAACGCACACACGAGCGCGGGGACACTCAGGAGCAAGAGTGGGGGAGATCACTGGCACACTTTTCAGCAAGTAACGAGGTACGGTCGAGCCAACGACTTTAAACAAAGGCACTTGTCGGGAGGTAACCCGACACGCTTTCCTTTTTCACGTTTTTCTTTATATAGTTTCTAGTGTCTTGTAGCTAGTTTAGGATTTGTAATTTTTTTTTAGTCGCGCAGCAGTGCACAGGTCAGTGCGCAAATTCGGTGCGCAGAACAGATGCGCCAGACAGGGGGTATAAAAGGCCAGGACTTAGAAAAAATTTCAGCATTTTCACATTCGACCGTTGCAAGAAAGCTCCTGCCCTCAGCCTCCGCTCACCGTCCGACGATCAACCAGCCCTCCGTTTAGAAAGATTTGAAGAACTTCCCGTCGCACACACATCAGGTAACCCTTCCCCTCAATTTTAGCTGATTTAGTTAGGGTTTGTGCGGTGGGAGAGTTGCCCTAGGTTTGAAATCGCACCTAGTTCGCCAGCACCAGTTGGAGTTCTGGGTAGTGGGTTTTGTAGGCGGAGGATAGGCGACCTGTGGGTGACAGTTTCAGGGCGTTTGTCGGAGTTTGGATTTTTGAGCATTTGTGGAGCTTTGACCTTAGTTGACCGGAGGAACCCCAGCGCACCATGAGGCCAGTGGAGGATCAAGAGACCCCAGCATCATTCGCCAGCAAATATGACGCTTTCATGAGGCTGGAGATGTACGGGACCCCGTACATCAGCAGGGACTTCCTGCACGAGGTCGGGATGGAGGACCTCATTGTGGAGAAGCTCGTGCTGGGGGGCTGGGAGGCGCTGTTGGAGATCAACAGCACGGTTGATAAGGAGGATACCTGTGAGTTCTTGGCGTCGCTGGAGACGGCGGATTTGGAGATCAGGTACTGGCACAGAGGGGTCTGGTACATAGCCTCGACCAAGAGGTTGAAGCGCACACTGAGGTGCGCCAAGGTGCGTGAGGAGGATATAGACACGCACATTAATCAGGAGCAGCGCCAGCCAGCCAGCCCTCCTGCCCAATCCCCAGTCCATGCAGCCGAGCCAACCCCCGCAGTAGACCCGGTCCCAGCACCTGCAGCACCCCCTGCGCAGCCTTCTGTTCAAAGGTCCCCTGAAGCCGATCCCATCATAAGTTCCAGCTCAGATTCACTATGGGACCCTATCTCAGAGGACGACCTCTTGACTCAGCCCGCCGCCGTTTCTGTTGTGCCGCCAGCCTCCAGTACCGAGTATGAGACAAATTCTTCAGATGAGGAGGCGCACGGATCCACAGTTGAGTCCAGCTCCGAGGATATCTAGGGCCGCAGGGAGGGCGCGCATTTCTTTCGGGTGGTTTCTTATCTTTTTTTTGAAAACTATTGCTCCATGTTGCTATATTGTGCTGAATATTTTGTGACCCCTGACTTTGTCTTTGCTGCGATGACTATATGTTTTTCTTTCTTATATTCTTTGTTTTGTTTGCATGCATGTGTGCGCTCTCCGTTGCGCTTGAGCTTGAGTCGTGGGGACACGCCTCTGTTTAAGTGTGGTGGGGGAGGGTTACATTTACATTTCACGTTTTTTAGCTTTGTAGTGTAGCTTAGTTTAGTTGAAGGAAGTAGTAGCAGTGGTGCGCTAGTGTGCGGGTTGCGCACACTTTTCAGCTTGTATTGCCCTATTCATCTTGCGTGCACTGCTATCAACTGTTTTAGTATATTTTTTTCGTTTTTTCTGCTCCTTTTAGTTGGGATATACAGGGGATGTGGAGTTGACAGAAAAGCTCTAGAGAGGCGGTTAGTCGTTTTTGCTTCGAAGGTAAGGTATATGGTCGAGAGCGCTAGTGGAGGCCGGTGCTTCGCGACCTTCAGAACAATAGAGCGCGCTCAGCCACGCAGATGCCGAAGGCGAATACCCAAAGCGTGGCGAGGTGGGAAAACAGACCACCTTTCCTCTGGAAGTCAGGCTAGGGAAGGCGGGCGCGGGTGTAAACGCTTGCGCTGACCAGCGCAAATAGACCGAGGACGGAGAGCGGAGCGTTGTTCCATAGCTGCTATCCGGAGGCCGAGACTGGAACTGTTCTGGGAGCATAGGAACCGTAGATTAAGCTGTAAAAAAAGACAAACACCAGCAGATGATATGCGCTAAAAAATCAGCATGCGCACAACTCCGTACCAGCGTGCGCAAGTTCACAAAAAAATCATCAAGAAAGCTCGAGTTCCCAGAAAGTGCGCGGAAGAATAACGCGCCGGAAGAAGCTTGCACTATTAACCATATACCTGTACTCGAAGTAAAAGCTGACAACCCGGAGCCTAAGAAGAGCTATTTCCCAGCCATCCAAAATGATCTCCATCCCAGCTGAGAGGTAACGAATTTCAAAATTGTTATATTAAACAGTTGAAGGCAGATGAGCGCAAGTGATAGAGCAGCGCAAGGTGAGCGGTAGACTCCAGAGAGGTATTGTATCCGTGCTTGAGTGCTTGTTCGGGACGAACAAGGGCAAGTGTGGGGGGTTTGATAGAGCCTATTTATATGTGCTATTTAGATCCTAACACTATGCTTGTTTGCATTATTTTGTGTACAAGATTACTGGTTTCCGGTGTTTTGTATTCTAGGGCGAAACGAGGGCCTAAGTTGGATACGTGCTAATAGGCGCGTTTAAGAAGCGCAACACACAGCCTGCGGAGCTAGCAGTGCAAACAGGATAGGAAGTGGCAGATTCAGAGTGCGGTGCGCAGAGCGACTGCGCGAACCAATGTGCGCAGTGCGCCATGCGCAAGATAGTGGTGTTTCCAAATCTTGACACCATAAGATTTGGAAGTTGCCAAGATTGTCCTCATGAGCAGTATATAAAGAGAGGAAGGCTAGGGTTTGGACACACACACAAAAACGGAGGAGAGAGAGCCAGAATTGAAAAACACACGAGCTGCTGCGAGGACCTGCGCTAGCCGACTGCGCCAGCCGAGACACAGCAACCTGCACGCACCTGCTTGTTACTGTTTTCTTGGATACTTTAGCTGTTAGTTACTATTTCTATGATGTTTACTACTAGCATGTCTAGCTAAACGCTTTGTATCGGTTGGGCATGATTCTATGAGTATTTCCTTTGAGACTTGTGCTTAATGCATAGTTTGTTGCTTGTATTAATTCTGTGCACACTGTTGATAGCTAGTTGCATGAGTAGGGGAAGCCTTGAACCGCAATCTTATTCTTGTTACTTGTTTGTTATATGTTAAACTAGTTGGTAGCTTGACGGTGACAACTAGGAGTAACGTGCTAGGATAATCAGTTGCTATTGTGACAGGATTCGTAGCTGCTTAGACTAGTTTCAAGAATTAATAGCTCATGAACTTTGATCGGAACATGCGCACATGTTAGGAAGCCTTGATCGGACACTAACTTCAGTAAACCAAACTATAGACGTTTAGAGTCGATGATAAGGAATACATTCATAGAGGATTGTCTGCACCGATACTTTTCATAGTCATAGTACTTAATCTTTACTGCCTGCGCACGTCTCGTGCAAATTCTGCTTTCACTACTGTTTATTTGCGCACTTGCGCAACCCAATCACTCACACCCCAATTTTCGTAAGTGTAGGTTACTAGTTAGAACGAGTCTGCTTGCTCCTTGTGGAATCGACCCTGACTTAGCCGCTGTACTAAGTGGAGAAGGAAGGATTAATTTGACGCGTACAACGACCCGCGATCAGGCAAAAATGCCGAGGGCTTCAATTAGGCTCATGGCTCAGCAGGGGTGGAGCTATTGGCAGTGGGGTACTCCAAGTCACGTAGGAGACTGCCAATCTGGGATATTTGTATTGAGCTCTTCTTGATCATTTCAGTCAGATGAGCATGCTATAGACTAATCATCCTGGCCCTTAGTGCTGTATCCACTGCAGGGGCTGGAGCATAAGAGATTGCTTTAGCAGTCTCTGGTATTTCTCGAGCTGGCTCCATGTCAGGCTCACCTTCTTCAATGTCCACAATATGCCGGCCCTTAAACACCTTGTGGTCCAGTGTGAACAACTGAGGAGCACTCGGCATGCCTTCATGGGCAGCTCCCAACTCCTCGTTCTAGCTGATCAGGATTTCATAAATAAGCGAAGGAAATCCAATGCACAGATTGGACTTCGGCTTGTCAGCATGTGCAGTAATCTGATCAAAAATGATCTGCCCTAGATTTACCTCCTTCTCCCCAATGCTGAATAGTAACAGCCCCATAGCTTGGCTCACATTTCCCATGTGGGAACTGAGCATCCAGTTTCTCATAGCAAATGCATAAAAGATTGCATACTTAGTTGTCAAATCAGCAGCTCCTAAGTTGTAAGAGACCCAGCTTTTGCACAAACCTCCAATAAGAACAACTGCCAACCTATTAGAGCTCACCTCAGTCGGAGGACTGGCATTCTCATCAATCCCCAAAAACCTATTTATCACAGCCGGTGTGATCACCACCCTCAGCCTTCTAACAAAGCTTGTCCCATACATCAAACTATCTACCACTCCAAAATCTCCATGTATATTGGCTAAAAACTCCTTAACCACGTGCAAATTGTAAAGCTTAATGAAAGTTAGGGAGTGTAGAAACTTTACCTCTCTCAGCAGTGAGATCACTTCTGGTACCTGAAATCTGCCTACCTCCAGCATTTTCTCAGCCACCACAGTTCTGTGGTTGATCACTTCCCAGGAACCGGCAGCTTTTTAGATACAAACCATACTCCTCGTTGGTCTTGTCCGGTCACAGCTGATATTATTGGAGTAGGTGCAGCTTTTCTGGTGGATGGCTCTGGACGGGGTCTAGGAGCTATCTATAGTCATCTGAGTCTGTAGATTTTGCTTTAGCAGTCTCTTCTTCACTATAAAAGATAGGTACCATTGGCTCTTTCCCTTTGCTCACTGGTTTCCTTGAACGAGGGTGTTTCACTGCCTGAACCCCCACTTCTTCACTACTTGCAGCAGCCACTGGTTCACAGGCTCAGATAGAGGAGTAGGATTTGCAGCCACTTGTCTGTCCTGAGCCTTCTTCGTTTGTGTCTCAAGGGCGGTGACATTTGAGTCAGTGCTGGACCCAGAAGATGCTGAAGCAGTCTCTTCGCCACTCTGGCTGTGACTCTTGCTTGCGGATCTCAGAGCTTTACTCTCGTCTGTGGGCACAATGTCTGTAGTGGTGGATGGGCCAGTTTCAGCTTGGTCGGTGGTCGGGATCTAAGTCAACCGAGGAACATTTGTTGGTTGATCTGCAGCGACGATCTTCTTTTTGCTTCTGGGGAATCACTCACAGGAACGTCACTGCCTTTCCGCTTGGCAACACCTTCCCTGCATTTGTATACCTTAGCTCCCCTCGTCTTCACCATTGTTGTTGATTATCTGGCAGAAAGGTTTTCAGATTATTGAAATCGTTGGAGAAAATGCAAGCCCTAGTTTGAGAACGGATACTTCTGGGTTCTTCCTTTCTCGGTTTTTTTTGTTTTTTTCAACAACCAGACACGTGTCGTCTCCTGAGTGGCCATTCTTTTCTAGAGACAACATTCAAAAAGTTACAGCTCCGAGTCACTAAAGAGTGCTTCAACACTCTGTTCAACTGTCTTTGCTGGCAACATTATAACTTTTGTTGTAAGCTTCATTCCTTAGTTCCTGCCTTAGTGGGGATATTTTCTGGCTATTTCTTAACCCAGCGCTTTTGACACTTGTTCCTTTTCACCTCCACCCAGCGCATTTGACACTTGTTCTTCTCAGATGTACTTCCGATTTTTGCGGCTGTTGAAGTGACATTTGCTTTGTTTCTTTCGATGCCTCCTTCTCTGAGTGAATGCCTCTTCATCACTCTGACCGCTTAATTTCTTATCGATTATTCGCTTCATTCGATGATGAATTTCGCTCCTCTCCCGTACTTTTCATTGTGTTTTTACCACTCTAATCTCATGTCAGGTCAAATTATATTATATCGAGGCTTTGTAGTCCGGTTGGAGCAAAATACGGCAAAACACAAAGATTCAAACAAATACAGACCAAATCTGGGTAGATTGACTATTCGCCATCAAAGGCTTGCCTAGAACATGATTCTTATCTGATTGAGGCATGCTATATCTTGTTGGAAAGCTAAGTCAAAGGGTTACAACATTGTAGTTTACCACAAGGCATAATTCGAAGGTTTAGATGATCAAAAATGCAAGAAACAGATTTACAGTGCTGAGTGAACAGTAGCCCGGTTCAATTAAGAACCGCCAGTTTACTGGTCAAACCGCTTTGGTTTTGAACTGGCCCAAAGTGCAAAATTTATAATTCATTGAGACAGGCTGGTTCAATGTACAACCGGCAGTTTGACACTAAACTGGTTCGGAACCTAATTCTAAAAATCAAGCCAATTGATTTTTAGTATAAATACAAATCGAGAACTCATTGGCTAGGGTTGGATGATTGGGAGAACGAAAGCAGGAGAGAAGAGACAAGCTTGGAGTGAAGATCATCGTCACGGGTTCTTCGTTCTATATTCTTTTCATTCTTGTGTTGGTAGTAATCACCATGAGTAGCGAGTAGTCTTTTAGTTCTGGGATCCTACGGATCCCATGCCTGTAACCTGATTTCATGGGATTTGTATGAACATCAGTTTTAGTGTAATGTAAATTTATGCTTTTGAATTCTATTATACTTCATCGATCGTTTTACCATTGTCAATCATTGATTGGGATGACTGCATGTTAGAACGAAACTAGGTTAGATGCCAAAAAGATGATTGGATCTGAGGTAATTAGCCGGATTGAGTAGAGTTGATATCGAAACATGGTAGCTATATTGTTAGTACATGAATCGATAGGAAAGTTGGCATCTTTTTTCTGGAAACCCTAGAGTTACTAAATTGAAACTATTGATAATTCGTGATTGGGCGGCGTTCAATAGTGTAGATTAATTCAGGTGATGATCCGTGAATGAGCGGCTCACCTGATGTCAATTTAGGTTATTTTCAAAGCTATTTTGCATGACTATATGGTGTGACTGATTGCATGAATTGTGTTGCGAGCATGAGTGAAGTTCGATCTTGGAATTATTTTCTCTGATCGAATCAATTGTTAGTAATATTAATTAGGACAATTAGAATAGTTAGAATAAACCCAGAATTTCTATTTGGAGTAGCTGAACACATTGCCTGCTAGCTAGTATATATACGTGCCTGTTCCTAAAATCGACCCTTGGCTTACCAAGGTCTATAAATTATTTTTGGCTATATCTGACAACTATAAAGGATTAAAAATACAAACTCATGCAAGTTTCCTGCACAGTAACATGATAACCTCGGTTTACCTGCATCTGTGTACCGTAGTATTCATATGTGCTTGGAGTATTCTTTGTTCCGACTCGTGGGCCATTTGATCATCTTTGAGTCCCCCAATACATTGTGATGATGAAGTATGGCAGTGTTTGACAAAACAAGCACAAGTGAACAAGCAGCTGAACAAGATGCTGCTATAGCCAGAGTCCAGCATATGTGAACAAGATCAGTGAACAAGGAGCTGCTATAGCTGGAGGATGCTATAGCAGGAGCTTGTTCAGAAGAGCTGTAGCGTCTGTTCGAGTAGCAGCAACCTGGGTCTTTGGAAAGAGGGCGTGGCAGTCCTTCGAAGAGCATCAGAGGAGGCTCAGAGTTGCTGCAGAGAATATTCCACTAGAGATTCACAGCTGGAGAAGAAGATTTGATTGTAGAAGATTAGATTTGCCAATCGAATCTAATCTCTTACAAATTAGGGGTTTTTGCTTTTGGAGCTATAATCTGATAATGATAGAAGTGGGTGCTCCTATATAAAGAAGACCCTTCAGAGAAATGAAGGTTGATCGAAGTAGAGTGCAGAAAAGCGAGAACACACACAGAATTCCGAGAGAGTATTTTTGGTGTGCGGACGAGGTCTTCGATCTTCACCGAGAGCAGAGCGTGAGCGCAGAGCTGTGGTGACAGAAGCAGAAGGTGATCAGGACTTGCGTAGTCTGATCCAAGCTTGATCTGGAAGCCAATTCAGAGCAGAGAGTGCTTGTTGGTTGATCAAGGGCAGCCGTGGAAGACCTGACGAGTGAGTGACTAGGTCGAGTGTCTGGACGACAGTGCTCGCTAGTGACAGGAGGTCACTGAGTGAGGGGGAGTATTCCAGAGTGTGCAGCGCTCTTGGAATCGTTCGAACGGCTCAGCGGAAGGCTTGGAGCGACGCGGACAGTTTGTGCATCAGTTGTGTGCTACAGCAACCCTGCTGAATCTGAGTATTGTTTAGAATAGGCTAAGTTTCGAGGAGACAGTAGCTATTCTTGATAGATATCAGTAGAGAGTGTGCAGACACAAGTCTGAGCCTAATCTGATTGTGTACGAGGATCCATCTAAGGTTGAGTAGCATAGGTTGCGTGGGTTGTAACCGTGTGTACTTGGAAACCTTGAGATTAGTGGATTGAAGACTGAGAAGAGTCCTCCGCAGACGTAGGGAATTGGCTGAACTGGGTGAACAAACCTTTGTCCTTGTTCATTCTTGCTGAAACAGTTTCCGGGTGAACAAGAGTGTGCTGTAGCAACTGCTTGTTCACAAATCTGTTTATCAGAGGCGTTGCAAATTACAATTGGTATCAGAGCGGGAGCTCAACACACAGAGTAAAAGATCCTACATCGCCTCTGAAGAAGTCAAGGAACAATGAAGGAAGGACAGAGCACGAGCAGACTTCCATTGTTAGAAGAAAGCAACTATGGATATTGGAAGGCTAGGATGAAGGCCTTTCTCAAAGCCATTGATGAGAAGACCTGGAGAGCTATTGTGGTCCAGTGGTCTCCTCCGATCACCATGGATGAACAGGTAGTTATACGGATAAAACCTGAAGAACAATGGACTGCTGAAGAGGGAGCTGCAGGAACTGGTAATTCAAAGGCTCTGAATGCTATCTTTGCTGCGGTTGATGCTAACAATTTCAGGTTGATATCAAACTGTGATGTGGCCAAGCAAGCTTGGGAAATCCTGCAAACTGCCCATGAAGGAACTGATAAAGTAAAGCTGTCAAGATTATAGATTATTGCTACGCAGTTTGAGAACCTGAGAATGCTAGAAGAGGAGACGATCACCGACTTCAATGCAAAACTGTGTGACCTCGCAAATGAAGCCCATGTGCTTGGAGAACCTATTCCTGAAGAGAAGCTGATTAGGAAGGTTCTCAGATCGTTGCCCACAAGATTTGACATAAAAGTGACGGCCATTGAAGAAGCTCAAAATGTCAGACACTTGAGGCTGGAAGAATTGGTTGGATCCCTCAAACAATTTGAGATGAAGCTGGTTAAAGAAGAGCCCACTCCTAAAGAAAATATAGGACTGAATGTAGAAACAGAAGTAAAGAAGCCAGCTTCAGACGACCCTTTGAGCCTATTAATAAAGAATCTTGGGAAGCTCTTGAAAAACATGGAGTCAAGATCTGGACAAAGCTCATTCTCATAAAGGCCACCTAGAAGAGGTGGAGGAAATCAAAGGAGAGGGAAGGAACCTGCTCAAAATGATGATGAGAAGAGAGACAGAAGAAAGGGCATGCAGTGTTGGAACTGTGAAGGATATGGCCATCGACAAGTCGACTGTACCAGCAAACCAATGAAGAAGGATGAGCTGAAAAATGCTTTTTCTACCAGTAGAAGTGAAGTCGAGACAGATCTGAGCGAAGATGAATGCAACATGGTCAGATACAGATCAATCAGGAAAGGGAGAAAAACACAAGGAAGGGTGAATCAGTTCCTGCTACAGCAACCCCTGTATAAACATGTCAAGACGCTGTTAAAGTATAAAAGATGCTATAGCTGCGGGCACAAAGGTCACATTAAGAGGAACTGTCGTTCAGCATACACCAGGAAGGGTTCAGACAGGAGTAGATATATGAGAGAACTCAGCATCTCGCACTTGTCAGCACAGCAAGTTCGTCGAATCAAGTTAGCTGGTACTTTGATAGTGGCTGCTCAGGGAATATGATAGGAGAAAGATCCTTCTTGAAGAATATAACTCCTTTCTTAGAACAACGGGTGAAGTTTGGAAATGGCCTGAAGGGAAGAGTTCTAGGTAAAGAAACACTGGCAGTTGAAGGGATGCCCAAATTAAGCAATGTCATGCTGGTGGAAGGACTGAAGGCGAACCTCATAAGCATTAGCCAACTGTGTGATGGCACTCAACAGGTGAGGTTTACGAAAGATTCATGCCAAGTCTTCAACAAAGCTGGAGATTGTATAATGGAGGGGGCCAGATCAAAAAACAACTGCTATCTTCTCAAAGTAGGCACAAACTCTCTTTCACCAAGATGCATGCTGACTAATGTAGAGGAAATGAATCTCTGGCACAGAAGGATGGGTCATGTCAACCTGAGGACTCTGAAGAAAATTGCAACAGAAAGGTTAGTCAGAGGAATACCACTGATTAAAGGGGAGACAAGCTCCATCTGTGGAGATTGTCAAATTGGGAAACAGAAAAAGGCTTCACACCCGAAAGTCAAAGATACAAATACAACCAGACCTCTCCAGTTGATACACATCGACCTGATGGGTCCTATGGAAGTTGAGAGTATGGGGAGGAAAAGATATGCCTTCGTCTGTGTTGATGACTATACCCGATTCACTTGGATTGATTTTGTCAGGGAGAAATCGGATACTATAAAAGTCATAGTCTCTTTGGTGTCCCGACTAGAGCAACAGAAAAATCTCAGAATCACCAACATCCGCAGTGATCATGGTAGGGAATTTGAAAACGAAGCGGTTGATGAGTTCTGTCATCAAAGGGGTATCTCACATCAGTATTCCTCTCCCATCACTCCTCAGCAGAATGGTGTAGTGGAACGAAAGAACCGGACAATACAAGAAATGGCCAGAGTCATGATTCATGCCAAGAGGGTTCCCCTGAGATTCTGGGCCGAGGCAATGAACACCGCATGCTACATCATCAACAGAGTCACTATACGGAAAGGAACCAACTAGACTTGCTATGAGCTCTGGAATCAGAAGAAGCCCACAGTCAAATACTTTCACACCTTTGGAAGTGACTGCTTCATTCTGAGAGATCGGGAGTACAGAAAAAAGCTTGATCCAAAGAGCGATGCTGGATTCTTCCTAGGATATTCGATGAATAGTAGGGGATATCGAGTGTACAACCAGAGGACACGGACAATGATTGAATCCATAAATGTAGTAGTCAACGATGTTGAAAAAATCTCTTCCACTGTCCTTGACAATGAAGATTCTGACATTGAAGATGCCCCTGCCAGTCAGAGAAGAAGTGAACAAACTTCGGTTCCAGAAGATGCTACAGCAAGTGCTGAAGCAGAAAGTCCAGACGAACAATTAGAGAGCTTGCATGAAGAACAGAATAATGAGACTCATGAACCACCATCAAGGCAGCCTCCAAAGAAGATTCAGAATAATCATTCGCTGACCAATGTGATTGGGGACCCGACAGAAAGAAGGAGAACCAGAAGCAACGCTTACCTCAATACCTGCTTTCTATCTAGTATAGAACCGAAGAGCTTCAAGGAAGCTATGAATGATGAATTCTTGATGATAGTTATGCAGGAAGAACTAGCAGAGTTCGAGAGACACGGTGTTTGGGACTTGGTGGACAGACCTAAAGGAGTAAACATTAAAGGCACCAAGTGGATCTCCAAAAACAAAACTGATGAAAAGGGAAACATCACAAGAAACAAAGCCAGACTTGTTGCTCAAGGATACACTCAAATTGAGGGACTAGATTTCGAAGAAACTTTTGCTCCAGTTGCTCGTCTGGAGGCCATCAGACTGCTTCTAGCTACGTCCTACTTCCTAGGATTTAAATTATATTAAATGGATGTCAAAAGTACGTTTCTGAATGGAGACCTCTCTGAAGAAGTGTATGTTGCCCAGCCAAAAGGCTTTGAAGATCCTCATCACCCGGAGCACGTGTACAAACTGAAGAAAGCTCTATACGGGCTTAAACAGGCTCCTCGAGCATGGTACGAGCGGCTGACAGTCTTTCTTGAAAACCATAGTTACAAAAGAGGGGGAGCTGGCAAAATTTTCTTTGTGAAAAGAACCAAGTCGGATGTGATCATTGCACAGATGATGTGGATGAAGCAAATGTTGGGTGAGTATGGACTCGATCAAGGTGAAATGACTCTCTACTGTGACAACATGAGTGCTATTAGCATCTCCAAGAATCCTGTTCAGCACAGCAGAACCAAACACATTGACATTCGGCATCACTTCATCCGAGATCTGGTGGAAAAAAAAATCGTTGCTCTCTAGCATGTTGTGTCCGCCAAACAGCTTGCTGATATCTTCACGAAACCTCTGGATGCAGTACAATTCGAAGACCTGAGATCCTCTGGGACTCTGTGTCTCGCCTCTCTGAGACAGCCAGGAACTTCCCCTTGTCACTTGTGCCAAAAAGGGATAGGGAAAAAAAGGGTAGGGAGATACCGGAGGATTTGAATTGAAACCTTCAAAGGGGTTTTGTCAAAATGCCAAGGGGGAGATTGATGATGAAGTATGACAGTATTTGACAAAACCAGCACAAGTGAACAAGCAGCTGAACAAGATGCTGCTATAGCCAGAGTCCAGCATATGTGAACAAGATCAGTGAACAAGGAGCTGCTATAGCTGGAGGATGCTATAACAGGAGCTTGTTCAGAAGAGTTGTAGCGTCTGTCCGAGTAGCAGCAACCTGGGTCTTTAGAAAGAGGGCGTGGCAGTCCTTCGAAGAGCATCAGAGGAGGTTCAGAGTTGTTGCAGAGAATATTCCACTAGAGATTCCCAGCTGGAGAAGAAGATTTGATTGTAGAAGATTAGATTTGCCAATCGAATCTAATCTCCTACAAATTAGGGGTTTTTGCTTTTGGAGCTATAATCTGATAATGATGGAAGTGGGTGCTCCTATATAAAGAAGACCCTTCAGAGCAATGAAGGTTGATCGAAGTAGAGTGCAGAAAAGCGAGAACACACACAGAATTCCGAGAGAGTATTTTTGGTGTGCGGACGAGGTCTTCGATCTTCACCGAGAGCAGAGCGTGAGCGCAGAGCTGTGGTGACAGAAGCAGAAGGTGATCAGGACTTGCGTAGTCTGATCCAAGCTTGATCTGGAAGCCAATTCAGAGCAGAGAGTGCTTGTTGGTTGATCAAGGGCAGCCGCGGAAGAACTGACGACTGAGTGACTCGGTCGAGTGTCTGGACGGAAGTGCTCACTAGTGACAGGAGGTCACTGAGTGAGGGAGAGTATTCCAGAGCGTGCAGCGCTCGTGGAATCGTTTGAACAGCTCAGCGGAAGGCTTGGAGCGACGCGGACAGTTTGTGCATCAGTTGTGTGCTACAGCAGATGCTATAGCAACCCTGCAGAATCTGAGTATTATTTAGAATAGGCTGAGTTTTGAGGAGACAGTAGCTATTCTAGATAGATATCAGTAGAGGGTGTGCAGACACAAGTCAGAGCCTGTTCTGATTGTGTACGAGGATCCACCTAAGGATGAGTAGCAATAGGTTGCGTGGGTTGTAACCGTGTGTACTTGGAAACCTTGAGATGAGTGGATTGAGGACTGAGAAGAGTCCTCCCCAGACGTATGCAATTGGCTGAACTGGGTGAGCAAACCTTTGTCCTTGTTCATTCTTGCTGAAACAGTTTCCGGGTGAACAAGAGTGTGCTGTAGTAACTGCTTGTTCCCAAATTTGTTTGGCAGAGGCACTGCGAATTACACACTGTCAGTGTTGGATAGTTTTTATGAAGATGTCCAGTTTGATCACAAGCATAACATCTCTTCTACTTTGATCTGTGTTTCTGAGCTTGTGACTGATCTAGAGAATGCTTCAGCACTCTCTTGTACTTCTTTTCTGGTACTCTCTCTCTAGATCAATTGTGACTGAACCCTTCTGAACACTTGCATTTTGATCAATCACTGTGGCTTTGACAAATGTAGTTATACTTGTTCTTTCATCACAAGTGTATCCGAGACCTTCAGTCCGACCTCCATACCTTTGGTAAGCTAGAATCTCATCCAGAATGGATGACTCTCTGTTTGCTTCAGGTGTGATTCTCTATTCACATACCTCACCAACTGTCTTAGCATCATCTGATTGTTTCTTGGATAAAAAGGTAACGATGCTTGGAAGGTTATCTCTTTCATCTTCCAGTTCAGAAACCTTTGACAATAGTTCTCTGTTTGCTTCAATAACTTCTTGACACTTTTCTTATATCAGTTTGAACTGATCAGCTATAGTTTCTACTGAGTATTCTTCATCATCACTGCTGTCAGATTCATATGAATCATCATTACGAAATACAGTAGTCAGAAGGCTAGATTTCCTTTATGACCATTCTCCTCTTCAATGTCTTCATCACTCTAGTTTGTTGTGAGAGACTTGTTGTTCTTTTTCTGGTAACTTGGGCATTAACTCTGTTTGTGTCCATATCCCTCGCACTGGATTCCTTTCTGTTTGTCTTTTCCTTCATCATTGTCTTTGTCAGCATTCTTGTTCTTTCTTTGAGAATTTTCTCCTCTTCGGTTTTGTGGTACAAGCAGTTGCTATAGCAACCTCTTATATAGACGTCTTGTGCAGCAAAGAAAAATAATGAACAATTATTTGTTCACTCAGTTCGGCCAACTGCCTACTTTTGGGGAGGACAATACTCTTGTCCTCAATCCACTAGTCTTCAAGGTACTCCTGATGAGCGGACAAATGACCTTATATTTGTCCATAATTTTCCTCTTACTTCTGGTTTGTTCCGTTATTTTATAAAGTCATTTGATGTTTTCTTTGTCCATTTCAGGTTGAAAATGTGTACTGCATGGTACGAAGTGGTTCGAAGAAAATCTGGATGAATTTTGGTCAATCGAGATCAAAAATTCGCCCGAATCATAAAGTGATTCGCCCACCAGCAAGGCCGAATCACCTCAGCTGCATGAATCAAATTGACTCGGGGAGAACTTGAGCGGTTTGACCGAATCACATTTGAGGTTGACCGAATCAAAAAGTGATTCGGCCAAGAAAAATGATTCGCCCAAGCAGAAGACAGCACTGAGTATATGATACGGCCGAATCAAAAAGTGATTCGCCCAGGTGCCCGAATCACCTCAGCTCTACAAGGATCTTGACCGAATCAAAAACTGATTCGGCCAGGACAAAGTGATTCGCCCACCCCGAAACAGCACTGAGTAAATGATTCGGACACCATGTCCGAATCAGTTTCTTTAAGCCTTGCCCGAATCAAGTGATTCGGGCACTGCGGGTAAAATTTAGAAATTTGCAAAGGGTATAAATAGAATGAGATGAAAATTTAGAACCTCTCTCTTCCAGAAGTCGAAACCCTAGGCGATTAGCTCTTGGAGAAGTTGGAGAATTGTCAAGGATTGAAGGAAGAGACACGCAATTGGAGATCCTACATCAACCCTCTACTCTTCCATTACTCTTTTGCATCCAATTGGTGAACAATTTCAATTTGAATATCATGTTTTGTTTCAAGCTCACCATGAGTGAGTAGTCCCATTGTAGTTGGGATCCTTATGGATCCCTTAGGTTTGATTGTAATGCAAGACTTGTCTTTTTATCTATATGAATGAAGTTTGGTTGAAAATTCTCTTGCTTTCTCTTCATATCAATTTTGTGCACACCAAGTGTTTGACGAAATACCTAAGTGAGTATGAATTGATAGAATGCCTAGGGATGGAACGAGAGTTGAACTTAGGTTGTTTAGAAGATCAAGCATGATTATTTTAGGTTGCGTTTGTGTGCGAGAGTGACATACGCATTCCACTAGGCTAAATTTTGAGAGACTTTAGTTAACTATCAATAGACCGAGAGGTTGAGATTAGGAGACTTTTGTTCTACGCAATTCGATAGAGCGAGAGTTTGAGAACCATACTATTTAGGTATTATTACCATTCTGGAGAAGGAGCGAGAGTTGAATTTAGAATGTGTGATACCTTAGCCTAGAACCATCACTCGAAATTACTCATGATTTAGACAAGTTTTGTGTTGCTAATCGCATGACCTAGGGGTGAAGTAGGATTCCGACTACGCTTTCTCTATTATTTTCTCTTAGACCATATTTCATCTTGTCTTTAGTATTCACTAGAGATACCTCACTTAGAGGAAAAATTCCCCCTTTATTTAGTAGACTTACATTAGGTATTACTAGCTAGCTTTAGACTAATCTAGGCTTTTCTCTTGGGTTCGACTCGAGGTCACTCGGATATAAATATTGTTTAAACACCGTGATTGGACTAGTATTTATACTACCGCAACAACCACATCGTTATAAAAAAGATCACTTTCCCATTCCCTTTATAGATGAAATGTTAGAACGTCTAGCGGGACATGAATATTTCTGTTTTCTTAATGGTTATAGTGGCTTTTTTCAAGTTCCTATCCACCCCCAATGACCAAGAAAAGACCACATTTACTTGCCCCTACGACACATTTGCATATAGGAGGATGCCCTTTGGTCTTTGTAATGCACCGAGAACTTTTCAACGTTGTATGATGTCCATTTTTGCTGAATTCTTAGAGACTTTTATGGAAGTATTTATGGACGATTTTTCTGTGCATGGTTACTCATTTGATGATTGTCTCACAAATTTGTCTCGTGTGTTGGCTAGGTGTATTGAGATGGACCTAGTACTAAATTGGGAGAAATACCATTTTATGGTTAAAAAAGGCATTGTGTTGGGACACCTTGTGTCAAAAAGAGGAACTGAGGTCGATAGGGCCAAAATTGATGTTATTGCGAAGCTGCCACCTCCGAGAGATGCGAAAGGAATAAGGAGTTTCCTCGGGCACGCTGGATTTTATAGGAGGTTCATCAAGGACTTCTCGAAAATTGCTAAACCTTTTAAAAATCTGCTATGTATTGAGGTAGAATTTAATTTCGATGAATCGTGCCATCAAGCATTTCAAACGCTAAAGACAGCTTTGGTGTCTGCCCCGATAATTCAACCACCAAATTGGGAAATTCCATTTGAACTAATGTGTGACGCTAGCGATAGTGCTATTGGAGCGGTATTGGGTCAAAGGGTAGACAAGCGCTTGCACGTGATTTATTATGTGAGTAAAGCCCTTGACTCTACACAAGAAAATTATTCGACCACAGAAAAAGAGATGCTTGCTATTGTTTTATGCCTTCGAGAAATTCAGACAATACTTGATCGCGTCCAAAACAATTGTCTACACGGACCATGCAGCGATTAAATATCTTATGGCAAAGAAGGAGGCAAAGCCGAGACTAATTCGCTGGATCCTCCTTTTACAAGAGTTCGATGTTGAAATTAAAAGATAAGAAAGGAGTGGAAAATGTGGTCGCGGATCATCTATCGAGGCTTGAGGAAATTAGTGGTGATGATGCCAAGAGTGTGCCGATTGAAGACTCTTTTATTGGCCAATATTTGCTGAGCATTGAGACGACGCAAGCCCCTTGGTATGCTGATTTCGTAAATTTTCTTGCTTGTGGTATTCTACCGGAAGGGGCAAATCAAAATCAAAGGAAGAAATTTCTCCATGACGTGAACCGTTATTATTGGGATGAGCCATTTCTTTATAGGCTATGCGCTGATGGGTTATATCGGTCATGCATCGCGGAGGAGGATCAAAAGGGTATTTTGTGAAGTTGCCACTCTTCCCCATATGGTGGACATGGCTCTAGCTCCAAAACAGCCGCAAAGGTTCTACAATGCGGTTTTTATTGGCCTACGTTGTCTAAGGACGCGTATGAATTTGTAAAATCTTGTGACGCATGCCAACGTACGGGAAATATTTCTAAGCGTGACGAGATGCCGCAGAAGGGAATCCTTGAGGTTGAAATATTTGATGTTTGGGGGATAGACTTCATGGGACCGTTCCCATCACCAAATAGGAACAAATATATTTTGGTTGCCGTCGATTATGTCTCCAAATGGGTGGAAGCCGTCGCTGCCCCTTCTTGTGATGCTAATGTGGTAAAGAGACTTTTCACCAAAATAAATAATTCCAAGGTTCGGTGCCCCAAGGACAGTGATTACGATAATGGATCGCACTTTAAAGAAAAACAGTTCGAGGCATTACTCCGAAAATATGGTGTCTACCACAAGATAGCGATGCCGTATCATCCTCAAACCAGCGGGCAAGTTGAAGTCTCTAATCGCGAGATCAAGGCAATATTGGAGAAAACGGTGTGCTTTGAATTCATGAATCGTATCTTTAAGTCGATTGACATTCTTTGTGATGATTTTATTCACATGATTCAGTGTTTTGACTAGCTTAGTTCGATTTATTTTTAAGCTCTTTCCGTGCATGAAAAATGAAGCTAAGTTTAGCGAGCACAAAAATAAAATAAAAACAGTTTTAATATAAAAACCTTGTACTTGCTGTTGTTTTCTTTTAGGTGACTTTAGAATTCCTATTTAGCCTTTGCATTTGTTTAGCTCAACCTTCATGCTCCATCCTATATCACTTAGGCACATTGTCAAGTATTAAATGTGGGGTGTTTTGAAGTGTTTGCAAAAAAAAAAGAGGCATAAGAAAAGGAAAAAAAATTATTTTTAAGGCTTTGCAAATGCCAAGGGTTAGGAAGGTAAGTTCCTCCTTGAAAGCATTTGTATAAACATAAAACTATTATTGGTTTGTTTTTTTTTGGGCAAGGAAAAGTTTTACAAATGACGAGGGTTAGGAAGGTAAGTTCCCCCTCGAAAGCATTTGTATAAACGCAAAAATAAATAAACACACTTAATTCTTGACTTTGTGCATATTCCGCAAATTCTTTTGCATGTGTGTGAGTAAGGCATTTGCATTTCGCTTTTAGGAAGTGTCTAAGGTATGACCCTCGTAATTTATTACTTGAGCATCAAGATTTGTACGAGTGAATTTAAAAATTTTCAATGTCGAACTCCTCTTCTCTTACGGATTATGACGTATAGTCTAAAACTTGGGAATGAGTTTGTTGTCATGAGCCTATGGACCTGCCCTTAGCAAGCATGTGTGATTGACTCGACATATTTTTTGTGTAAGCGACGCTTTTCTTCATACTTCTTGCATAGGAAATTGAGCGATAATTTGAATTTGACGAATGATAGTCTTGATATCGATTCTATAAATATTTGTTGTCATAATGAAGTGAATGATCCTTAGAGTTTGCGTGAAGTGAATGATTTGCACAACTTTATTATTATGTGGGCTGATAAAGAACTACTTGCTTTGCAAACTATATTTGCATTTTGAACTCTTATGGATGATTGCAAGTAGGATTCGTTAGTATTCCTATTCTGAAAACTCTCACGAGACCATAACTCGTCCACTAGGGTAGCCTAGGGGTTTAAAGGCTTGATGCATATGCTAAATGCATCCATGATTCCTACGACAGTGAGTTAGGAGTAGATTTTAATTTTCTTTCGTGTAGTTACTTTTATGTTAGGTTACATGAGTAGGGGGTGGATGTGTTATATGTGCGTAAGTTGTGCTACATGCTTTGATATTTTCATATATGATTTAGCATCTTACTCTCCGCTTGACTTATGCATATACTTGTTCGGGAGGAGCAAGACTTAAGTGTGGGGTGTTTAGATGAGCGGACAAATGACCTTATATTTGTCCATAATTTTCCCCTTACTTCTGGTTTGTTCCGTTATTTTATAAAGTCATTTGATGTTTTCTTTGTCCATTTCAGGTTGAAAATGTGTACTACATGATACGAAGTGGCTCGAAGAAAATCTGGATGAATTCCGGTCAATCGAGATCAAAAACAACAAAATTGGGAAAGATTGCAGAAGTGATTCGCTCGAATCACAAATTGATTCGCCCACCAGCAATGACGAATCACCTCAACTGCACGAATCAAATTGACTCGGAGAGAACTTGAGTGGTTTGACCGTATCAAAAAGTGATTCGGCCAAGAAAAATGATTCGCCCAAGCAGAAGACAACACTGAGTATATGATACGGCCGAATCAGAAAGTGATTCGCCCAGGTGCCAGAATCACCTCAGCTCTACAAGGATCTTGACCAAATCAAATAAGGGTTGACCAAATCAAAAAGTGATTCGGCCAGGACAAAGTGATTCGCCCACCCCGAAACAGCACTGAGTAAATGATTTGGACATCCTGTCCGAATCAGTTTCTTTAAGCCTTGCCCGAATCAAGTGATTCGGGCACTGCGGGTAAAATTTAAAAATTTGCAAAGGGTATAAATAGAATGTGAAATTCGCAGCGCCTCTGATAAACAGATTTGTGAACAAGCAGTTGCTATAGCACA
The DNA here is from genome assembly GCA_963678935.1 of Umbilicus rupestris. NCBI lineage: Eukaryota > Viridiplantae > Streptophyta > Magnoliopsida > Saxifragales > Crassulaceae > Umbilicus > Umbilicus rupestris. The sequence continues at coordinate 10,404,787 of OY787610.1, read as the reverse complement.
CTCTTGTGAACAATCAAGTAAGGATGAACAAGGACAAAGGTTTGTTCACCCAGTTCAGCCAATTGCCTACGTCTGGGGAGAACTCTTCTCAGTCCTCAATCCACTAATCTCAAGGTTTCCAAGTACACACGGTTACAACCCACGCAACCTATGCTACTCAGCCTTAGGTGGATCCTCGTAAACAATCAGAACAGGCTCTAACTTGTGTCTGCACACTCTCTACTGATATCTATCTAGAATAGCTACTGTCTCCTCGAAACTCAGCCTATTCTAAACAATACTCAGATTCTGTAGGGTTGCTATAGCATCTGCTGTAGCACACAGCTGATGCACAAACTGTCCGCGTCACTCCGAAGCCTTCTGCTGAGCCGTTCGAACGATTCCACGAGCGCTGCACACTCTGGAATACTCCCCCTCACTCAGTGACCTCCTGTCACTAGCAAGTACTGCCGTCCAGACACTCAACCGAGTCACTCACTTGTCAGTTCTTCCGCGGCTGCCCTTGATCAACCAACAAGCACTCTCTACTCTAAATTGGCTTCCAGATCAAGCTTGGATCAGACTACGCAAGTCCTGATCACCTTCTGCTTCTGTCACCATAGCTTTGCGCTCACGCTCTGCTCTCGGTGAAGATCAAAGTTCTCTTTGCACACCAAAAATACTCTCTCGGAATTCTGTGTGTGTTCTCGCTTTTCTACACTCTGCTTCGATCCACCTTCATTGCTCTGAAGGGTCTTCTTTATATAGGAGCGCCCACTTCCATCATTTTCAGATTAAACTCCAAAAGCAAAAACCCCTAATTTATAGGAGATTAGATTTGATTGGCAAATCTAATCTTCTACAATTAACTCTTCTTCTTCAGCTGGGAATCTCTAGTGGAATATTCTCTGCAGCAACTCAGAAACTCCTCTGATGCTCTTCGAAGGACTGCCTAGCCCTTCTTTCCAAAGACCCAGGTTGCTGCTACTCGGACAGACGCTACAGCTCTTCTGAACAAGCTCCTGCTATAGCTTTCTCCTGCTATAACTACTCCTTGGTCACTAGTTTTGTTCACATATGCTGGACTCCTGCTATAGCAGCATCTTGTTCACTTGCTTGTTCACTTGTGCTGGTTTTGTCAAACACTGCCATGCTGCATCATCAATCTCCCCCTTGGCATTTTGACAAAACCCTAGGCCACAGATGAATACTTCTATGAACAAGCAAATGCAACTAAAAACATTTCAAAGTAAGAGTGAGTGGTGGCCACATTCGGCCTTAGCTAGGCCACGCAGGGCCAAAAATTAGAGTTCAAAAGTTCATCAGTGCTGGTTCAGCAGAGGCTGAGACTGGTTCATCAGTGGTTGCTTCTTACTCTCCCCCTTTTTGGCACAGATGCCCAAGGGGCTTGTCCTCCATCCTCCGGATACTCCAAGTCTTTAAGTACACTTCTGAGTTGAGCACGTCTGATATCCCTTCATTTGGCTTCAACCTCCAAGCTCATTAGTTCTGACTTCAGGAGACTCACAATTCTGGCTCGGAGGGCTGCATCAATGGAGGATGCAGTAGGCAGAGTTTCTCTGAGAGGAATAGGATCAGTTGAGACAGTCAGAAGAGAATCCTCTTGAGCTATGTCCACTGCATGTTTGCCCTGGAACAACTTGTGATCAACCGTAAACACCTGTAGCTCCTCGGACATCACTTCAGAGATCTCTCCTAGCTCTGGATGTTGGGCGACCATCAACCCATAGATAAGGGAGGGCAGGACAATGGGTTTGCTGGAGGAAGAGCTCTATGCATGTGCAGCAATCTGCGGAAACATCACACTCCTCAGGCTGATTCTTCTCTTTTTCCCAACCGAGTATAAGAGGTCAGCAAAGGTATTGCTAACCTTTCCCCTGTGAGAGCTTGGGATCCAATTCCTAATCCCTAGATTGTACAATAGAGCATACATAGAGGTGAGTTTCGATGCACTGAGGTTTGGTCCCCCCCAAGACTAGCACACACCACCTGTGAGAACCCTGGCCAACACCTCTCGTTTGACAATTGTGGGCTCTCTGGCATCACTATCTATTCCAAGGAATTCATCTATTTTTTCTAGGGTAACCAGTACCACCTTACCCCTGACCTAGTTTTTTCCATAATCATCTCCCTCCTCTTCTCCAAACTTCTCTTCCATGTTTATTATAAATTCCCTAACTAACCGGCTACTGTATCTGTAAGGATAGGTTAGGGATTTCATAAGGTTTACCTCAGCTAGGATTTGGATGATTGCTGAAGACTTACATTTCTCCACATCCAGCTTCTTCTCTGGAATAATGTGCTTCCTCTCCACACTGGTCCATGATTGAGATGCCTCTACGTTCCTAAACCATACTCCTCCTACTGTGATCGGGCCTGTGGTTGCCAGAAGAGGTCTTCTCTCTGAAGGTTCACCAATAGTATCCTCTTTACCAGCTTCCTCTGATTCTTCGCTGCTTGAGTCATCAATGACGACTGGTGCTTTTCCTTTGTCAACTGTTTGGAGAGGAGGTGCTGTAACAGCTTCTTGTTCAGGACCTTCAGCACCAACCTCCTCACCCACACCTACTGTCCCTGAGGACGCAGTAAGGGCTCTGTCGTGCTCATCGGCACCCAGACTAGTTGCAGCACCCCCTGCAGCTTGTTCTTCCTTCGAGGTCCTTTCACAACTGGCCTCTTCTGTTTCTGCTGCTGCACTGGTCGCAGCCTTCCTGTCACGGACCTGGCTTCTCCTTCTCCGAGAAGGTTCTTCTTGAGGTAGAGGAACCTCTTGAAATACTGGGAGGGGCCCTGCCTCCGAGACTACTAGGTCCATTCTCTGAGCGGATTCCTAACTTTGAGACTTGCGCTTCTTCTCGGTTCGGCCTTGGCCGGCAGAGGCTAGATTTCTCTTCAGGCCTCAGGTTTTCACCATGGTTGCGGGTATGCAGAGGAGGAGAGGAGCGCAAGGGAGAGTTGATCAGCAACGATTTGGGGGAAGCACCTTCAACTGACTTTGCCCTAGATTTTGATTTACCCGTTGCAATTTCTCTTTTGATTTGAGACTTTGAGTTCACGTGCCGCGCATGTGATTTCTTCTTGCTTTAGCGACCAAAACATGTGAACAAGCTTTTACTGGCCAGGTTGCTATAGCAGACAGGAGCTGGTTCACCTACTCATTCAGGATGACTCCTTTGTAGGGAGGTTCCTCGTGAGGCTCTGGTGATTGTTTCTACACCCATACTTGGGTTTGTCTTGATTTCCTCCTCTTTTGACCCTCGAGACTCCTGTCTTTTCGTTCTTCACATTTGGGTCTCCACACCTGTATCTTCTGTGGCTTTCTCCTGTTTTTTCCACTCCAGTGGGCTGGCATAGCAATCTTTGCGATACTCCTTCGTGGTTCTTTCCAGTGATAAGCATTTTCCGGATCTACTGGGCAAGGAGATTTTATACAGCATGTGTTGGCCCTGGATTTTGTTCCCCTTTTTCCAGCTATGAAAGTTCTTTGGGTTCTCTGCTGCCGCTTCAGGTTCGAGGGTTTCTTCTGATTCCCTTTCTTCTGACCATAATTATTTGTGCATGAACTCCTTTTATTCTGAGGCTCTGGCTTTGCTACAGATGGATGATGGATCAGGTGTTGTAGCATCCTCTTGTTCAAGTGTCTAGTTCCATCTTCCTCTGCAGATTTTGGGCAAACATCCGGTTTTGGGCAAGCATCCGATGCTTTTATGAAAACTGTTCCTCTTGAGCTTTCTTCACTGGTGTATCCGAGCCCCGTTCTTCCTTTTCCAAGTCTTTGATATGAAAGAATTTCATCCAGGATATTTTTCTGAGGTTCGGCTGCCTTTGCTGTTGCTAGAGAGACACCAATGTCAATGGCTTGGATTCCTGTGTCTTCCCTTTTTAGTATGGTGAATTGTCTGTTAGCTGAGGAGAGAAATTGTCCTCATTCTTCTTCTAGTAGCTTGACTCTGTCAGTCAAGGCTTGATTCGTTTGTAGAGCTTCCTCACACTGTTTATCTCTCCCAGATAGTCGATTAGGCTGACAGTTGAGTCCTCCTCTTCTTCACTTTCGGACACAACAACCCCATAGTATAATTCATTCTTTAGTAACTCTTTGTGGTTGAAATCTGACACACTGGTTAGCACAACACAATTTTCTTCTTCACTTTCCTCAGAGTCACTCCACATTACTTGTCAGGGACTTGTTATCCTTCTTCTCCGAGTTTTTGAGGGGTTTGCTCAGACAGTCAGCCTCAATATGTCCATACCCTTCACAATTCCAGCATTGCACACCCTTTCTCATTTCTTTCTTCTCATCTTCATTCTGAGCAGGTTCCTTCCCTCTCCTTTTATTTTCTCCACCTCTTCTGAATTTTTTTCGTGTGAATGAGCTTTGCCCAGTTCTTGAGTCCATGTTCTTCAGGAGTTTCCCAAGGTTCTTTACTAGCATACTCAGCTGATCATCTGGAGCTGGCTTCTTCACTTCTATTTTTGCCTTCAGTCCTATATTCTCCTTAGGAGTAGGCTCTTCTTTAACCAGCTACATCTCAAATTGTTTGAGGGATCCAACCAATTCTTCCAGCCTCATGTGTTTGACATTTTGAGCTTCTTCAATGGCCGTCACTTTCATGTCAAATCTTGTGGGCAACGATCTGAGGACCTTCCTAATCAGTTTCTCTTCAGAAATAGGTTCTCCAAGAGCATGGGCTTCATTTGCCAGGTCGCACAGTTTTGCATTGAACTCAGTGATCGTCTCCTCTTCTAGCATTCTCAGGTTCTCAAACTGCGTAGCAATAATCTGTAATCTTGACAGCTTTACTTTATCAGTTTCTTCATGGGCAGTTTGCAGGATTTTGCTTGGCCACATCGCAGTTTGATATCAACCTGAAATTGTTAGCATTAACTGCAGCAAAAATAGCATTCAGAGCCTTTGATTTACCGATTGCTGCAGCTCCCTCTTTAGCAGTCCATTGTTCTTCAGGTTTTCCCCGTGTAACTCCCCTTTCATCCATGGTAATTGGAGGAGACCACTCAATCACAATAGCTCTCCAGGTTTTGTCGTCGATGGCTTTGAGATAGGCCTTCATCCTAGCCTTCCAATATCCATAGTTGCTTTCTTCCAACAAAGGAGGTCTGCTCGTGCTCTGTCCTTCCTTCATTGTTCCTTGACTTCTTCAGAGGCGATGTAGGATCTTTTACTCTGTGTGTTGACCTCCCGCTCTGATAAACAGATTTGTGAACAAGCAGTACAACACACTCTTGTTCACCCGGAAACTATTTCAGCAAGAATGAATGATCGCGCGTCGTTGTACGCGTCAAATTAATCCTTCCTTCTCCACTTAGTACAGCGGCTAAGTCAGGGTCGATCCCACAAGGAGCGTGCAGACTCGTCTTAGCTAGCAACCTACAACTTACGAAATTGGGGGTTATGAGTGATTGGGTTGCGCAGGTGCGCGAATGAGCAGTAGTGAAAGCAGAATTGCATGATACGTGCGCAGGCAGTAGATATGAAGTACTATGACTATGAAAAGTATCGGTAAAGACAATCCTCTATGAACGTATCCCTTATCATCGACTCTAAATATCTATAGTTCAGTTCTACTTAAGTTAGTGTCCGATCAAGGCTTCCTAACGTGCGCGCATGTTCCGATCAAAGTCCATGAGCTATTAATTCCTGAAACTAGTCTAAGCAACTACGAATCCTATCACAGTAGTAGCTGATTATCCTTGTGTATTACTCCTAATTGTCACTGTCAGGTTATCAACCAGTTTAACATACAATAACGAGCAGTTAGAATAAGATTGCGGTTCAAGGCAAGTCTCAAAGGAAATACTTCATAGAATCATGTCGAACCGATACAAGGTGTTTAGCTAGACATGCTAGAAGTAAACATCATAGAATTAATAAATAAAACTAAAGCAGCCAAGGAAAAGTAGCAGGTCGGCGCAATTGCAGGTTGCTGTTTTCGGCTGGCGCAGGTGGTTCGCGCAGAATCTTGGCGGCAGAATCCCTGGAGCTCGTGTGTTTCTGCTGCTATGTCTCTCTCTCTATATATCCTCTCCAAACCCTAGCTTCCCTCCTCTTTATATACTGGTCTTGAAGCCCAAGGAATGCTTAGATTTGGCCCGTGAGAATCTTAGCTACTTCCCAAATCTAGAAGATTTTGTAGGGATAATGATGATCAAAATTTAGAAACTCTGCTATCCTGCGCATGGCTCACTGTGCACGTTGATTGCGCTACTCGCTTTGCAGTCCGAATCAGCTATCTCCTATCTCCTTTTGCGCTGCTAGCTCCGCAGGTCGTGCTTGCGCTCTTTAAAAGCGCCCGTTAGCGCACATCTGACTTATGCACCTGTTTTATACTGAAATACAAAATACCGAAAACCAGTAATCTTGTACACAAAATAATGTAAACAAGCACAGTGTTAAGATCTAAATAGCGCATATAACTAGGCTCTATCAAATCCCCCACACTTGCCCTTGTTCGTCCCGAACAAGTAGTTAAGCACAGATACAAATACCTCTCTGAAGTCTAGCGCACAGCCTTACACTCATGCGCGATCTGCACATCGGTTCACCCTGCATTGCTCTATCACCTTCGCGCACATACTCTCAACAATTTTAATATAATAAGTTCGAAATTTTTTACCTCTCAGCCAGGATGCAATTTAATTTGGATGATTGGAGATAGCTCTCCATAGGCTCCTGGTCGTCGGTCTCTACTCCGATTTCTGGTACATGGATAATCGCGCAAGCTTCTTCAGGTGTGTGATTCATTCGCGCGCTTCTTGGGAACTCAAGCCTTTCGTCCTTGATGATTTTTTTTTACTTTTGGACTTGCGCATGCGCTAATATGGAGTTGTGTGCGCACGCTGGTTTCTTTCCTTTTATACAGCTTTGTCCACTTTTCTTATATTCCCAGAACGGTTCCAGTCTCGGCCTTCGGATAACAGCTATGGAACAACGCCCCGCTCTCCCTCCTTGGTCTACTTGCGCAGGTCAGCGCACGGGTTTACACCCGCGCCCACTTTTCTACACTCGACTTCCAGAGGAAAGGTGGTCTATTTTCCCACCTCGCCACGCTTTGGGTATTCGCCTTTGGCATCTGCGTGGCTGAGCGCGCTCTATTGTTTCGAAGGTTGCGAAGCACCGGCCTCCACTAGTGCTTTTAGCCATGTACTTAATCTCGAAGCAAAGACGACTAACCGCCTCTTTAGAGCTTTTTCTGTCAACTTCACATCCCCTGTATATCCCAACTAAAAAGACAAAAATCGAAAAAATTATATTAAAACGGTTTATAGTAGCGCATGTAGGATGAATAAGACAAAACAAGTCGAAAGGTGTGCGCAATCCGCACACAAGCGCACAACCGCTACTATTTCCTTTAACTACATTAACTAAGCTAAACTACAATGATAAATATGAAATGTAAATTTAACGCCCCCCCCCCCCCCCTCCCCACACACTTAAACAAAGACGTGTCGCCGCGAATCATGCTCAAGCGCAACGGAGAGCGCACTCATGCATGCTACTAGGACAACTAAACTAGCTAAAAATTCAAATCCTAAAAAAACGTGTAAAAATTAAAACGTGTAAAAAATTAAAACGTGTTGGATTACCTCTCGACAAGTGCCTTTGTTTAACGTCGTTGGCTCGACAGTACCTCGTTACTTGCTCAAGTTTGCGCACGCGACCACCCCACACCTGCTCCTGCGCGTCCCTATGCATCTGCGTGCTATGTCTTCCTTAGTCCTGCGCAAAGGAACAGATAGGTGGTCATCGTGGCCAAAATCATGTGACACATCATAAGTAACGACGTTAATCAATGAGGGAGAAGATATATAAGCAGTAGCTCCCAGTTCTCCCTCAGGTGCATCAGGTTGTATCTCTGGCGCAGCAACCTGCGCATCCTCTATCTCTAGTTCCGCCAAATCAACTTCGCGCGTGGCCTCATCCCAAGGTTCTCCTAAGTATTTCTTTACTCTTTGCCCATTAACCTGAAAACGATGCTTGCTCATTTTCTAACTCGATTGTTCCATATGGGAAAACCTTTGTGACTGTGTATGGTCCCGTCCACTTGCTGTGCAGCTTCCCGGGCATCAGCTTTAAGCGCGAGGAGAAAAAAAGCACCCGGTCTCCTGGCTCGAAGGTGCGTCTGAGGATGTACTTATCGTGAAATGCTTTCGTGCGTGCTTTGTAGTCGCGCAGCCCCTCATATGCATCCAGGCGCAGCTCCTCTAGTTCGCTCAATTCAAATGCGCGCTCCTTACCAGCCTCGTCGAGGTTCAGATTGCAAGTGCGCAATGCCCAGTATGCCTTGTGTTCCAACTCAACCGGTAGGTGGCATGCTTTTCCATACACCAACCGAAATGGTGAAGTCCCAATCGGTGTCTTGTGCGCAGTCCTATATGCCCAAAGTGCATCATCCAGCCGCTGGCTCCAGTCTTTACGCGTAGGTCTCACGGTTTTCTCCAGAATGCGCTTAATCTCTCTGTTGGAAACCTCGGCCTGGCCATTCGTTTGAGAATGGTATGCAGTGGACGTCTTGTGGCGCACTTCATAATGCTTTAGTACCTGCGCCACTGTTCTGTTGCAGAAGTGCGTCCCCTGGTCGCTGATTATCGCCTTGGGCACTCCGTACCTGCAGAAAATGTTAGTCCTTAAAAACTCAACAACCGTTTTACCATCATCCTTGAGGGGGGAATGCACCTGTGACCAGGTAATTTGCAATATGCGCATACCATGGTACCTTACCGTTCAGCGCCATCAGGTGCTCGTCAAGGAATGTCACCGTTATCTGCCATGGCTCCTCTTCTATCACTATCCTGCTAAGGTGATCAGCAACAGTATTTTCTATTCCCTTCTTATCCTTGATCTCTAAATCGAACGCTTGGAGCAGAAGCAACCAGCGCATCAAGCGCGGCTTAGTCTCTTTCTTGGACATCAGGTAACGGATAGCAGTGTGGTCAGTGTAGATAATGGCTCTAGCGTCCAGAACATATGCTCGGAACTTCTCCAGCGCAAATACGATTGCCAGAAGCTCCTTCTCAGTCGTGGTGTAGTTCCTCTGCGCAGTGTCTAGTGTGCGCGACGCATAATAGATAGCGTGCGGCCTCTTATCCACGCGCTGACCCAGTACTGCGCCTATGGCGTAGTCACTTGCATCACACATCAGCTCAAAGGGTAAGTTCCAGTCTGGTGCGCGCATCACTGGAGCACTGGTCAGTGCATCCTTCAACTTATCAAAAGCATTCCTGCACTCATCAGTGAACTCAAAGCACACATCCTTTTGAAGGAGGTTAGACAATGGAATACATATTTTAGAAAAATCTTTTATAAAACGCCTGTAGAACCCTGCATGCCCAAGAAACGACTTAAAGTCGCCCACATTAGTGGAATAAGGCAGATTTGAGATAAGATCTATTTTTGCTTTATCAACCTTAATTCCTTCCTGTGAGATAATATTTCCTAGTACTACTCCATGTGACACCATAAAGTGACATTTTTCATAATTGAGAACTAGGTTCTTGGTAATGCAGCGCGCTAAGACCCTATCAAGATTATCCAAACATGCATCAAAAGTCTCACCATGCACAGTAAAGTCATCCATGAATACCTCTATACATAAACCAATCATATCAGAGAAAATTCTCATGACTAAGCGTTGGAACGTACCTGGCGCATTACACAGCCCAAACGACATGCGCCGGAAAGCAAAGGTAGCGAATGGGCAGGTAAAGGTTGTCTTCTCCTGATCCTCCGCAGCTATAGGTATCTGATTGTACCCTGAGTAACCGTCTAGGAAGCAAAAGTGCGGTTTCCCTGCCAAACGGTCGAGTATCTGGTCCATGAACTGTAGCGGGAAATGATCCTTGCGCGTGACTGCGTTTAGCTTCCTGTAGTCAATGCACATGCGCCATCCAGTCTGTATGCGCTTGGGAACTAACTCGCCCTGCGCATTTTCCTCCACTGTGATGCCTCCTGCGTCAAGCAGCTTCATGGATCTCCTTTTGCACTACCTCCATCATAATTAGATTCAGTTTGCACTGAGGTTCCCTGGATGGTTTGGCACCATCTTCCAGCAGAATTCTGTGCGTACACACATCAGGGCTTACTCCGCGCAGGTCAGCTAATGTCCATCCTATAGCGCGCTGGTTCTTGCGCAACACCTCCTGTAATCGAGCCTCCTGCTCCTCCTCTAATCCTTTCTTTATAATGACAGGCAGGGTGTCCTTATTTCCCAGGAAGATGTACTTTAAGTGCTCGGGCACTATGGCTTCCTCATGAGGATGTTGCATCCCCTTAAAAATGTTAAAGTGAATCTCCTCGCCATCTACCTCCATTGAGAGCGTGCCTTTCCACATGTCTATCTTTGTGCGCGTTGTCATCAGAAACGGTCTGCCCAGTAGGATTTGCGCACTTTCCTTGCTCGGCTCACCCTCCATCTCCAAGACGTAGAAATCTGTTGGGAACACCAGCTCTCCCACTTGGACGAGAACGTCCTCTATCATGCCCGTCGGTTGTTTGCACGACCGATCTGCTAATTGGATGGTGAGACTTGCAGGTTTTAGTGGACCAAGGTGCAATGACACATACAAGGAGTAAGGAAGCACATTTATAGATGCACCGAGATCAATCATGCAGTTGCTTACCGTGGTCTTACCTAAGGTGCACGGTATGGTGAACGTACCTGGATCCCGGCATTTAGGTGGTACCTTGTGTTGCACAATTGCTGATGCGTGCGCGTTAAGCATTACTTGTGCGCACTCGCCTTTCCTCCTCTTGTTTGTGCACAGCTCCTTCAAGAACTTGGCGTATCTGGGGATCTGCCGAACTGCCTCAATCAGGGAAATGTTTATTTCCACCTTACTGAATAATTCATACAGCTCCTTGTCTAGCGCCTCCTTCCTTGCTAAAGGTACCTGCACAGGAAAAGGTGCAGGTGCGTTAGTACGATTGATACTCTTTTCTCCTGATTGTATCATACATGGCGCCACCCCCTGTTGGTTTGTAGCTTGCGCGGCTGGTTGCGCATCCGGCTGTTCTGGCTCTGGAGGTTGCGCAACTGGCTGCGCGGGCACCTTCGCTGTCGGAGCTGTCCTAACTGTGCGCCCAGTCCTCAGCGTTACGGCGTTAACTCCTCCCTTAGGGTTTTGAATCACTTGCGAAGGTAGGTTGCCATCGCTCTTTTTCAGTTCATAAACCGTGGTAGCAATCTGCGACAACTGCTTCTCAATTGACTCGAACCTCTTGTCATAATTTTCATCATTCCTACGTATAGTGTCTGCTAACTGACCCACTATGTCTTCTAAGGAGCGCCGCGGTTGCTGGTTATTCTGTGCTGGTGCGTCATTGCGGCGGTGCGGTGGGTTGTATACTTGCTACGCCTACTGTGGTGTGAGTTATTCCGCGGGCTGCCTTTGGAGATTGCTGTCTTCCTTCCATCTAAATCCATTTGCGGCTAGTCCAAAACGCGGCTGATTCTGCCTCTGCGGTCCTCTATTGTCCCATCCTCCTAGAGCATTTACATCTCCTGATTCCTCGAAAAGTGTGGGACATGTGTCGGTTTTGTGCTCAGTGGACGTACAGAACTCTCATGCCTTCGGCGCAACCGGTTGCGTGCCTTGCACACTCATCAGCTTCTGTAGCATGGCTTTCATCTCCTTTATTTCAGCACTGGAATCCACCTGATGCACAGCACGCGCACGACTGTTCTCGAGCGTCAATTGATGCCTCACCTGTCCAGCAGAATACTCTATCATCTGCCATACATCCTCCGGGTACATGTTACATATATCACCGCTTGCACATGCATTCAATAATCTAAGTTCCATCGGTTGTAGCCCGTTCAGGAAATTCTCTATCAGCACATTTTGGGGCAGGCCGTGATTATAGCAGTTGGCTTCCAGCTCCCTGAAACGCTCATAGTACTCTGATAGAGACTCTCCTACGCCCTGCCTAGGCGCGGCCAATTCCCTCCTGAGTAGCGCGATCTTTGTTGTGGGGTAGAACTTATCCAAAAACTTCTTCTGGAGCTGCTCCCATGTGCGAATAGATCCTGCTGGTAAGCTCATTAGCCAATGCATGGCTGTATCACACAATGAAAAAGGGAACGCCTTCAGCTTCAGCGCTTCTTCACTCTCCCCATCGGTCTTCATGTTCTCGCAGATAACTAGGAATTCACGCACATGCTTGACCGGGTTCTCGTTGTTCATCCCATGAAACTTAGGCATATGATGAATGAATGAGCTCTGTAGTTCAAAATGCCCATTGGGTGGAAGTACTATGCACCAAGGTTGGTTGACTGTGATTGGAGCCGACATCTCGCGCACTGTTCTGCATCGCACGATCTGTTGCGCGGGTTGCGCATTATACACTGCTTCAGCGGCCATCCGAGCATCAACTTTGCGCTGTACTTCCTCTCTGAACCGAGCTGTGCGGTTATCTGCCCTTGCATTGTTAGGTCCCTCTGGGGTTCTTTCCCCTAAGTTATCGTCGATGACACTATTATTCTCCATGCCCTATTCTAAACTTAAAGAAAACGGAATTAAAAGACAACTAGGTTGTTGCCCCTGTCGGTGCGCAACTATAATCTGCGCAGCGCAACCGTTTCAAGGTTGCGCAGGCTGATGTTGATTGCGTACTGTCAGAAACACCAACGAAAAATAAAGAAAAGAAATAATTAACTACTGTAAAAGAAAACTTGAACTAGTTAAAACTTATCTGTGTTGCTCCCCGGCAACGGCGCCAAAATTTGATCGCGCGTCGTTATACGCGTCAAATTAATCCTTCCTTCTCCACTTAGTACAGCGGCTAAGTCAGGGTCGATCCCACAAGAAGCGTGCAGACTCGTCTGAGCTAGCAACCTACAACTTACGAAATTGGGCGTTGTGAGTGATTGGGTTGCGCAGGTGCGCGAATGAACAGTAGTGTTAGCAGAATTGCACGATACGTGGGCAGGCAGTAGATATTAAGTACTATGACTATGAAAAGTATCGGTAAAGACAATCCTCTATGAACGTATCCCTTATCATCGACTCTAAACATCTATAGTTCAGTTCTACTTAAGTTAGTGTCCGATCAAGGCTTCCTAACGTGCGCGCATGTTCTGATCAAAGTCCATGAGCTATTAATTCCTGAAACTAGTCTAAGCAACTACGAATCCTATCACAGTAGTAGCTGATTATCCTAGTGTGTTACTCCTAGTTGTCACTGTCAGGTTATCAACCAGTTTAACATACAATAACGAGCAGTTAGAATAAGATTGCGGTTCAAGGCTTCTCTTATTCGCACAACTAACTATTACCCATGTGCATAGAATTAATATAAGTAGACGAACTAAGCATTAAACACAAGTCTCAAAGGAAATACTTCATAGAATCATGCCCAACCGATATAAGGTGTTTAGCTAGACATGCTAGAAGCAAACATCATAGAAATAATAAATAAAATTAAAGCAGCCAAGGAAAAGTAGCAGGTCGGCGCAATTGCAGATTGCTGTTTTCGGCTGGCGCAGGTGGTTCGCGCAGAATCTTGGCGGCAGAATCCCTGGAGCTCGTGTGTTTCTGCTGCTATGTCTCTCTCTCTCTCTCTATATGTCCTCTCCAAACCCTAGCTTCCCTCCTCTTTATATACTGGTCTTGAAGCCCAAGGAATGCTTAGATTTGGCCCGTGAGAATCTTAGCTACTTCCCAAATCTAGGAGATTTTGTAGGGATAATGATGATCAAAATTTAGAAACTCTGTTATCCTGCGCATGACTCACTGCGCACGTTGATTGCGCTACTCGCTTTGCGCAGTTGGTTTGCGCACTGCAGTGCGAATCAGCTATCTCCTATCTCCTTTTGCGCTGCTAGCTCCGCAGGTCGTGCATTGCGCTCTTTAAAAGCGCCCGTTAGCGCACATCTGACTTATGCTCCTGTTTTATCTTGAAATATAAAAATACCGAAAACCAGTAATCTTGTACACAAAATAATGCAAACAAGCACAATGTTAAAATCTAAATAGCGCATATAACTAGACTCTATCAATGAACAAGGATAAAGGTTTGTTCACCCAGTTCAGCCATTGCCTACGTCTGCGGAGGACTCTTCTCAGTCCTCAATCCACTAATCTCAAGGTTTCCAAGTACACACGGTTACAACCCACACAACCTATGCTACTCAACCTTAGGTGGATCCTCGTACACAATCAAAACAGGCTCTGACTTGTGTCTGCACACCCTCTACTGATATCTATCTAGAATAGCTACTGTCTCCTCAAAACTCAGCCTATTCTAAATAATACTCAGATTCTGCAGGGTTGCTATAGCATCTACTGTAGCACACAGTTGATGCACAAACTGTTTGCATCGCTCCAAAGCCTTCTGCTGAGCCGTTCGAACGATTCCACGAGCGCTGCACACTCTGGAATACTCGCCCTCACTCAATGACCTCCTGTCACTAGCGAGCACTGCCGTCCAGACACTCGACCGAGTCACTCACTCGTCAGTTCTTCCGCGATTACCCTTGATCAACCAACAAGCACTCTCTACTCTGAATTGGCTTCCAGATCAAGCTTGGATCAGACTACGCAAGTCCTGATCACCTTCTGCTTCTGTCACCACAGCTCTGCGCTCATGCTCTGCTCTCGGTGAAGATCGAAGTTCTCTTTGCAAACCAAAAATACTCTCTCGGAATTCTGTGTGTGTTCACGCTTTTCTGCACTCTGCTTCGAATCCACCTTCATTGCTCTGAAGGGTCTTCTTTATATAGGAGTGCCCACTTCCATCATTTTCAGATTAAGCTCCAAAAGCAAAAACCCCTAAGTTGTAGGAGATTAGATTTGATTGGCAAATCTAATCTTCTACAATTAACTCTTCTTCTTCAGCTAGGAATCTTTAGTGGAATATTCTCTGCAGCAACTCAGAAACTCCTCTGATGCTCTTCGAAGGACTGCCAAGCCCTTCTTTCCAAAGACCCACGTTGCTGCTACTCGGACAGACGCTACAGCTCTTCTGAACAAGCTCCTGCTATAGCTTTCTCCTGCTATAGCTGCTCCTTGTTCACTGGTTTTGTTCACATATGCTGGACTCCTGCTATAGCAGCATCTTGTTCACTTGCTTGTTCACTTGTGCTGGTTTTGTCAAACACTGCCATGCTGCATCATCAGAATGAGATGCAAAATTAAAACCTCTCTCTTGCAGAAGTAGAAACCCTAGGCGTTAGCTCTTGGAGAAGTTGGAGAATTGTCAAGGATTGAAGGAAGAGACACGAAATTGGAGATCCTACATCAAGCCTCTACTCATCCACTACTCTTTTGCATCCAATTGGTGAACAATTTCAATTTGTATATCATGTTTTGTTTCAAGCTCACCATGAGTGAGTAGTCCCATTGTAGTTGGGATCCTTATGGATCCCTTAGGTTTGATTGTAATGCAAGACTTGTCTTTTTATTTATATGAATTAAGTTTGGTTGAAAATTCTCTTGCTTTCTCTTCATATCAATTTTTTGCACACCAAGTGTTTGAAGAAATACCTAAGTGAGTGTAAGTTGATAGAAAGCCTAGGGATGGAACGAGAGTTGAACTTAGGTTGTTTAGAAGATCAAGCATGATTATTTTAGGTTGCGTTTGTGTGCGAGAGTGACATACGCATTCCACTAGGCTAAATTTTGAGAGACTTTAGTTAACTATCAATAGAACGAGAGATTGAGATTAGGAGACTTTTGTTCTACGCGGTTCGATAGAGCGAGAGATTGAGAACCGTACTATTTAGGTATTATTCCCATTCTAGAGAAGGAGCGAGAGTTGAAATTAGAATGTGTGATACCTTAGCCTAGAACCATCACTCGAAATACTCATGATTTAGACAAGTTTTGTGTTGCTAATCGCATGACCTAGGGGTGAAGTAGGATTCCGACTACGCTTTCTCTATTATTTTCTCTTAGACCATATTTCATCTTGTCTTTAATATTCACTAGAGATACCTCACTTAGAGGAAAAATCCCCCCGTTATTTAGTAGACTTACATTAGGTATTACTAGCTAGCTTTAGACTAATCTAGGCTTTTCTCTTAGGTTCGACTCGAGGTCACTCGGATATAAATATTTTTTGAACACCGTGATTGAACTAGTATTTATACTACCGCAACAACCACAGTGTTTCAACTCCGTACAACACAGATTCGACTCCGCGACAATATATGCTACGCGACCTCAACTAGTAGTTCACAAAAATCAGAACACCCTTTTATTTGTGTTTCACACACCTACACACTCGAGTTAATTCAGAATAGCTACCCCTTTGATCTTATAGACTCAGCCTATTCTAATTAACAAAATGTCTCAGTAGGTTTGCTATAGCATACCGTTGTGTAGGTTCTGTCCGCATCGCTCCGACGCCTTCCGCTGAGCTGTTTCGAACTCTGTGAGTGATCCTCACTCCGAGATGCTCCCCCTCACTTAGTGACTGCCTGTCACTAGCAAGAACAGGCCTTCTGCAGATTGTCCGAGTTCCTCCACTCGACAACTCTCCTGCCGCCTACCTTGATCAGCTAACAAGCAAGTCCTGCTCTGAATTAGCCTTCTCTGATCCAGCTCTGATCGGACTCTACAAGTCTTTGATCAGCCTCTGCTTCACCCACTCAGCTATGCGCTCACGATCTGCTCTCGGTGGTGATCCAAATCTCCACACAACTCTCTGAATATATCTCTCGGTATATTGCTCTGCTCTTCGATTGTTGAATGGAGTCTGTGTTGGATGGATGCTTTGCTGCTCTGCCCAACCTCCTTTAAATAGGAACTCCATGCTCTATCAATATCAAATTTAGGAAGCCTTCCAAAAAGTTCTCCTAGATTCTTATAAGTTTGCTGAGATTTGATTTCCTAAACCAATTTTTGAAATCTTATCTTTACCTTGAGCTTACTGAGTTGTTTGTTGCTGGTGGAATTTATTAAATCCATTAGGAAACAACCCCACGTGCTAATTCTTTGAATATGCAATTTCTCAACTCGCGCGGGTGCTGGCCGATAGGATGCTTCAGCTTCTGTCTTCACAGGATGCTATAGCATCCGCTTGTGCAACTAGCTTTCTCACCTTGTCGGCGCTTCATTGTGCTTCAGCTTCCATCTCTACATGTTGTTGTACATCTTTTCCTCTTTGTAGGATTCGTGATAAGGACACTTACTTTCCAAAAGATCCATATCTTCAAGCCGACTTGTAGGCCGCAATTGCTACTGAGAATATTCTGACAGATGCTCTGAAATGTTCACGTTGATTTGCGGCTTCATATCTGGCCAGATTGTTCTTCGGCCAATACTGCTGTTATAACTACCTGCTACAGCTTCTGCTGTAGCAACTGCTTGTTCACTTTAGCTGGTTTTGCACCAGCTGCTGTCTTGACACGGGCAGCTGTATCATCTTGCTTTCAATCTTCACGATACTCTACCGACCTATTGCGATGCTGGCAGCAACCCTCCGTACGTTCTTTGGGCTGCTCCAAGTTGATCTGCATGCTACTGGCTGCTCCCAGTCTTCATGGTATGGTATAGCATCTTCTGGAGATTATCTTTAGAAAGCATGCTCCAACTTTTGCTGTAACGGAAAGCTACAACATCTTGCTAGATCACCTTCAGCGGAGTTTGTCAATGATGCCACATACCTTAACAGGTTTCCCCTCCTGGATGATTGACCTGGGTATGAAGGTTTCAGGTCCGTTCTCTTCATGAACTTTCCAAGATTTTTGACCAACAGAGACAGTTGTTGGTCTACATCATCTGAGATAACCTCTTTCTCTTTTATCTCAGCTTTCAGCCCAAGGTCATATCCAGTGAGTGTTGGAAGCATTCTTTGTGATTTTCATCACAAACTATCTCAGTGAGCCAATCAGCACCTCCAGCGTTATATACTTGTCATCTTGAGCTTCTTCAATGGCAGTGACCTTCATATCAAACCTCGAGGTGAGTGATCTGAGTACTTTCTTTATCAATTTCTCCTCCTGAATTGGTTCATCGAGAGCATGGGTCTCATTAAATATGTCACATAATCTAGCATTGAACTCAGCAATTGTCTCTTCTTCCTGCATTTTCATGCTTTCAAATCTTGAGGTGACAATCTGCGTTCTGAAAGTTCTCACCTTGTCTGCTCCTTCACGAGCTGTTTGAAGAATCTCCCAAGCTTGTTTGTCCGTATCACAGTTGGATATTAACCTGAAATTATTACTATTCTTAGCAGCAAATATAGCATTTAAAGCTTTGGAATTTCTAGTTGCCGTGGCCATTTATGACAGCAACGCTTTCCCGGATCACACTCTATTTGTTGAGCGAACGGCTCTGATACCAATTAAAGTTCTTCAGCGCTGCTAATGCCGAGTTACAACCTCTGGAGTTACAGCTTCTTCTTAAGCACTCTCTGTATCTTTCTGACATTTGGGTAACTTGCCTACGTCTGGGGAGGATCACTCTCCGATCCCAAGACTTCACTATCACGGTTCAAAGTACAAATAACTGACACCTCTACTTCTCACCTAGCTAAAATCTAATGCTCAGTCTAATCTTCTAGACTAGCTAGCAGTCTGATCACATAGACTCTCTTCTCGCTACCTACACACTCCCAGTAAAAAATAGCTACGGACCTAACTCGCAGACCTAGCCTATTCTATTACAGTGCGTGGGACATGGAATGCTTAAGACACTCTTCACCAAAATTGCTGTATCTTCACTCAGCGACTCTCCTAGCTCTCCCGCCAATAAATCGAACAACCTAAGTTCTACAAACTAAATCTTTGCTCCCCCTCAAACAATGACACACTCTATCACTTCTGGGTAGCCTCGATCAATGCTCTGCAGCCCGTGACACTGCCTATCCGCGGCTGATCACCCAACTCCGATTGTCCCTTTAACGAGCAGCGCTCCAGTTGAACTCCAAACTAATCCTGAATCAAACTCCACAAGTTTTTATTCCTTTTGCACACAACACCAGTTTTCAACTAAATGTGTAAACCCTGTTACCGTGGTTGATCTCTGTGTGTTCGCTCTGTGTTTGCTCCTTGATCATGTGTAGGTTGTGTTGCGATTCCACCTTTCTTTTCAAGCGCACCAGCACACCAAAAACACCAAGGATCATTATCAGAATCTTCTCCTAGATTCTAGTAAGTTTGAAGATTCCATTGCCAAATTTGGATTCTTGGATCTTTATCTTCTTTGACCAAGTGCTGGCATTTACTGAGCTTTTCATGACATCTGCATACCTCTATGAGCTTCATCGATGCCAGTCGGATCATGCCGGAGCCTCACCGTGCAACGCCATGTTGGTCGGGCATTTTGCTCTAGCTCTGGATCATCACGGAGTGCTGAAGCAGATTCTATCTCTTCACCGCTGTCTCTCGCCCATTCTTCAGATAGTGTCTCAGCTTCAAATCTTTAGGGATTGCTGAAGCAGTCTCTGGTTCTTTGTTGTTGTTGTTGTTTTTGTTTTGTCTGTCTTCAGATTATGCTCCAGCCACCAATCTTCAGGGAGTGCTTCAGCAGTCTCTTGAGAAGTTTTGTCAAGGAATGTCATATGCTCAACAAACTTGACATTGTAAGTTGCTATAACATCCCATCTTAACACATTGTTTTAGAATAGGTTGACTCTGTGTGATAAGAGATGTAGCTTTTTGTTACTTGATTATGTTGACAGTGTATGCTAGTCTGTGTCATCAGACTGAGCGGAGATTCTAGCTTGGTTATAAGTAAAGATTGGACTAGCATAGGCTAAGTTCTGGTAGTCTTGTACTTTAACAGTGATAGTGGAATCTTGTGGACTAGAGAGAAGTCATCCTCAGCTGTAGGAAAATGCGGAATTAGGTAACCAAAGTGTTTGAGTCTTCCAGGTTTGGCCTTGGCATGTAAATTCCGCAAGTGAACCAGAAGTTGTTATACCATCCGTTGGGTCATTACAACAACAACGCGAGTTATTTCAATTGGTATCAAAGCAGGTTACTCGACGCACAGAGTGAGATCCAAACGCATTGCTGACAACCAAGGCTAACATGAAGGAAGGACAATGCACCAACACCATCATTGCTTGAGGGAGGAAACTATGGATATTGGAAAGCTCGCATGAAAGCCTTCCTGAAAGCAATAGATGAAAAGGCGTGGAGAGCAGTGATCTCTTAGCGGGCACATCCCCTGGTGATAGACACAGCTGGAATAGGTCAGAAGAAACCCAAAGACAGATGAACAATGGATGAAGAAGCTATAGCATCCGGCAACTCCAAAGCTATCAAAGCCATATTTGCTGCAGTAGATGCCAACAACTTCAGGCTGATCTCAAATTGTGATGTTGCCAAACAAGCCTTGGATATTTTGGAGACAGCACATGAGGGGACAGACAAAGTGAAGACATCAAAATTTAGATGATCACCTTAAAGTTTTGAGCTTGAAGATGCTTGAAGGAGAGACCATTATTGAGTTCAATGGAAAGCTGTGCGACCTGTCTAATGAAGCCAATGCACTTGGTGAACCAATGTAGGAAGAAAAGCTTATCAGAAAGGTAACCAGATCACTGACCCCAAGATTTTACACGAAGGTGACTGCCATAGAAGAAGCTCAAGACATCAAGAACATGCGAGTAAAAGCACTGATTGGGTCGCTGAAATAATTTGAAATGAAGCTGATTGAGGATGCTCCACCATCTCGTGGGAAAAACATCGGTCTAAAGGCAGAAACAAATGGAAACCTGGCATCTCCATTAGATATAATGGAGCAACTGGCCCTGCTAGCTAAGAACTTTGGTAAGATCATGAAAAGATTGGAGCAAGAATCTTCACATGCAGGTCAGCGATCAGGCGGTAGGAATCAGTCCAGAAGATTACCAAAGAAGGCGAAATTGTGGTAGTAAAAATACTAGTCCAATCACGGAATGCAAACAATATTTATAATCCGAGTGACCTCGAGTCGAACCCAAGAGAAAAGCCTAGATTAGTCTAAAGCTAGCTACTAATGCCTAATGCAAGTCTACTAAATAAAAACTAAGGTTTTTCCTCTAGGCGAGGTATCTCTAGTAAAATTCTAAAGACAAGTTCGACATTTGGTTTGAAAGAAAAAAAATAAAGAAAACGTAGTCGGAATCCTATTTCACCTCTAGGTCATCGATTAGAAACACAAAAAAATAATATATGCATGAGGTAACTTGATTGATTATTCTAGGCTAAAGTATCAACCATTCTAAATTCAACTCTCGCTCCTTCTCTAGAATGGGAATGATCCATAAGTGACACAATTCTCAAACTCTCGCTCTATTGAACCATGTAGAACCAAAGTCTCCTAATCTCAACATCTCGGTCTATTGATAGTTAACTAAAAGTCCACTATATATTTAGCCTAGTAGAATGCGAATGTCACTTTCGCGCACAAATGCTGTCTAAAATAAACATGCTTGATCTTCTAAACAACCTAAGTTCAATTCTCATTCCATCCCTAGGTGTTTTATTAGTTCATACTCATTCATGTGTTTCGTCAAACACTTGGTGTGCATAAAATTTACATGAAGATAAAGCATGAGAATTTTCAATCAAACTTCACTCATATTGATAAAGAAACATGTTTTGCATTACAATCTAACCTAAGGGATCCATAAGGATCCCAAATACTATGGGGACTACTCACTCATGGTGAGTTCAATACAAGACATAATTTTTAAAGGAAATTGTTAACCAATTGAAGACAAACTAGTAAGAGTTGAGTAGAGGGATGATGTAGAATCTCGAATTGCGTGGGTCTTCCCCGAATCCTCGACAATTCTTTAAGTCCTCCATGAGAAATCGTCTAGGGTTTTATTTTCTGAAAAAAAACCCCTTCTAATTTCCCATCTCTTTTTATTTATACTTCTCGGAAATTATCAATTCGCCCACAGTGCTCGAATCAAAAGTGATTCGGGTAAGCTTAAATTAGTTGACTCGGACAGAGTGTCTGAGTCAAAGTCGCAGTGCGCTTCGAGACTGGGCGAGTCAATCTTCCTTGGCCAAATCACTTTTGGTTCGGTCATGCCTTCATTTATTCGGTCAAATCTTGGTCAATTGGTTGAAATCCTTCTCAAGTCAAGCTGATCCGGGCAGCGCACTTCTTCTTGGCCGAATCACTTTTGATTCGGTCAAGCCTTGTCAAAATTCTCCTCGAGTGTGGTTGATACATGCAGCTGGAGAGGATGATTCGGCCAAGGTTGGCCGAATCAGTTCTGACTCATGCACTCATCTGGTCGGGTCAAAATGTGCCTGGGCGAGTCACTTTTGCAGCTTGCTCCAATCTTGCTCATTTTTTCTCTCTATCGACCGGAATTCATCCAGATTTTCTTCGGGCCACTTCATATCGTGTAATACGCATTTTTAACCTGAAATGGACAAAGAAAGCATCAAATGACTTTATAAAATAATGGAACAAACAAGAAGTAAAGGGAAAATGCGGATAAATAAGGTCATTTGTTCTCTCATCAGTGTTTCGCAACAAATTTTGCCCTTATGCAAGAGAAATGGCTGGAGGTGATCGAGATCATCAAAGAGATGAATACCAAGATATCATCCCTGGAACATGAATGAGAAGAGTTGTTGAAAACCCTATAACTGAATTCTGAGAACATGCGTCAGACCATCATCGCCCTGACAGATCATTCCAACCAGCAAGAGGCAGAGTATGCCGCTTCCATGGAAGATTTTAGCTTTCTCAAAAAAAAAATAGCAAAGATGTTGAACAATGGATCAAGCAACTTGGATAACATTCTTGCATCTCAAAGGTATGGAGGAGGCAACACGGGACTCGTTTATACAGGATAAGGCGGATCTGGAAAAACATTGTTTTTCAAAGCCAAGAGAACAGAACAATTTGAAGACACAGTACATGTACTACTGGTGAAGCAAGTTCAGAAACCTATTCAAAAGACATCATCCAAGAAAAGTAGCAAGAGGATGCTGCAGTAACCTCTACAACAAAATCATGCAAAAAGACTGTTGAGTGACTATCACATCAGCTACTTTTGCAGTCCTCGGCCTCCAAAGAATATGTCCCGTCCTTACTAGATACTGGAGACCGCCGAGATCATCCATGGCCAAATATACCAAAAAATTGCATGGAGTCAGACAATGGGCCTATGTATGCTTTAGCTCATCAAAATCAATGACGGAAGGAAACTACTACTTCTACAGCGGATGTTCAGGACACATGGCGGGAGATCGAAACTGGTTAAGAGATATCCAGCCGTGCAAAGAATTAAACGTAACCTTGGCAATGGACTGAAAGGGAAAGTTCTTAGAAAAGGAACTCTAGATGTGCAAGGCTTGCCTAAACTGAAAAATGTGGTGCTCGTGGACGGATTAAAGGCAAATCTCATTAGCATTAACCAGCTATGTGACGTCACGAACTTCGTCAACTTCACTCAAGAGTTCTGCCAAGTGTTTGATAAAGATGGAAACTACATAATGAACGGAACAAGATCTATCAATGATTGCTACTTGCTAAAGGTTGGTGTAGCAACCCCTGTATCAACCTGCCTGATGACCAAGACAGAAGAGATGAACTTGTGGCACAAACGAATTGGTCACATAAATCTGCAACTCTCAGGAAGTTAGCCGTAGAGAAATTGGTCTGAGGAATTTCTGAGATCAAGGGAGAACATATACAATTTGTGGAGAATGCCAAGTTGGAAAATAAAGAAAAGCATCTCATCCCAAGACCACTGCAATCAGTATGGCTAGACCGTTGCAACTATTATGATGGGGCCAATAGAGGTGGAAAGCTATGGAAGAAAGAGGTACGCTTTCGTATGTGTTGATGAGTGCTCTCGGTTCTCATAGATTGAGTTTATCAGGAAGAAGTCAGAAATTGTAAGGGTAGTGGCCACCTTAGCGACCAGGCTGGAACAAGAAAAGAGCTTAAGAGTGGCAGCGATATGAAGTGATCATGGGAAGGAGTTCGAGAATGAAGCCATGGATGAATTCTGCAACAGCCGAGGCTTCACACATCAATTCTCTTCTCCTATCATTCCACAACAAAATGGGGTAGTTGAACAAAAAATCGGACTATTTCGGAGATGGCTCATATAATGAAACATGCAAAGAAGGTTTTGATCCGCTTCTGGGCAGAAGCCATGAACATAGGCTGCTACATCATCAACCGAGTGTCCATCAGAAAGGGAACAGACAAGACCTGCTATGAGTTGTGGAGACAAAGAAAGCCTTCTGTCAAATACTTCCATGTCTTTGGAAGCGAATGCTATATTTTGAGAGACTGCGAGTACCGAAAGAAACTTGATCCTAAGAGCGACAGTGGAATGTTCCTTGGGTACTCCACCAATAATGGAGCATATCGTATCTACAACAAACGGATAGGAATAGTGATTGAATCCATCAATATAACTGGATGTAGAAGAGAAAAGTCCAAAGATTAATGATGATGAAGACCCTGAGCTTGGAGAATGCAATCAGAACCGTCTTCAAGAACTGAATAATGTTGATCAAGAAGAAGTGGTATAGGATGCTACAACAGAATCTTCTATCAACCTGTTGAAGAAGATGATCCTTAGCATAACACGGAAGTACCCTCCGAAAAACCCCCTATTACACCGGATCCAGCTCATCTCCCACCAAAAAAAGATTCAAAGAAATTATCCCCTTACAAATGTAATCGGTGATATCACCAAGGGAAGACGAACTCGAGGTACCTCTCACATCCACTTATGTGATAGATTTCTGTCTAGCATCGAGCCTAAAAACATCAAGGAGGCCATGAAAGATGAATGTTGGTGCTAGACAGAAATCTATCACATAAGTGGATGTGAGAGGTACCTCGAGTTCGTCTTCCCTTGGTGATATCACCGCAGTTGGTGCATCTGTCAACTTCTATTCCTGAAAACACATAAACTTATATGAAAAAAATTAGTTATCAAATATTGCAACTAAAAATTATAAAGGGTTTTCAACATTGACTAATAAGTACGAGCATATCATCCTCAAATGATTCTCTTATACAAATATTCAAGACGTAAATAATCTAATCACCTGGATAGTTTTCCTTGCTAATCTTCGAGCATGAAGAAGCAAGACATTGCGAACCCCTGCCCGAATCAATATTGATTCGGACACAAATTTCCTATATTGTTCGTGCAGAGCTAACCGAATGAATACGACTAGCACACTTGCCCAAATCAAAAGTGATTCGGAGTGGCCAAAATGTGATTCGCCCGAATCAAACACTCAGTGACCAATAAGTATTTTTTAAGCTGCACGAGTCAAAAGTGACTCGAGGTGGCCAAAATGTGATTCGCCCGAGTTAGTTGCTATATGTTAACAGGCACTCTTCACAAAAATCTCCCAAAAATTTACCAGATTTCAAAAGTCTAATTACCCCACACTTAAAACTCCTACATATGAATAATGAAACCAAAGGGGTAATTCGAGTGCACTCAAACATAAAATCCCTAAAGCCACTAATCAAATATTTGCACGGCGCAACACAAAGTCCAAAATGATTCTACCAACAAGTAGGAATAAAAGCACAAATACTCACCAGCCTAGTTTAACGTCTTGGCTAAGATGTAGCTCATTTCCTTCTTCATAAGAACCACACTTGAGAAGTCCTTTGCGAGGATCCCTTTTCAAGTGGCATGCGATAGTGTGGGAATTAGGTGGAATCGTCGAGCTTGAAGTCTCCAAGCTCCAAGCTTTGCTCGTCTCCATGGTACGTTTTGATTCGATAGCCATTCATCTTCAAAGTCTCACCATCTTTGTTCGCCAATTCGAAATGACCATCTTCGTACACTTTATTGATCTTGAAAGGTCCCGACCACCTTGATTTCAGCTTTTCCAGAAATAGTCAAAGTTTGGAGTTGAAAAGTAAAACGCTATCTCCCTTCGAGAAAATTCTCCTTTGAATTTTCTTGTCATGCCACTGTTTGGTTTTCTCCTTACAAAATCTGGCACTTTCGTAAGAGTCAAGTTTGATTTCATCAAGCTCGTGAAGTTGGAGTAGTGTCTTCTCCCCTGCTAACTTCAAGTCGAAGTTTAGTTTTTTTACAGCCCACATGGCTTTGTACTCAAGTTCCACAGGGAGATGCCAAGGTTTGCCGTACACAAGTCTGTAAAGGGACATACTGATTGGTGTCTTAAACCCCGTTCGGTAGGCCCACAATGCTTCATCTAGCTTCGACGACCAATCCTTGCGAGAACTACTAACCGTCTTCTCCAATATGCCTTGATCTCGCGATTAGATACTTCAATTTGGCCGCTGGTTTGAGGGTGATATGGCGTCGCTATCTTGTGGTAGACACCATATTTTCGGAGAAACGCTTCAAACTATTTTTTCTTAAAGTGCGATTAATCTTGGCGCATTGAACCTTGGAAATATTACCTTGGTCAAAATTTTCCTTACCACATTAGCAGCGCAAGAAGGAGCAGCGACGGCCTCCACCCATTTGGAGACATAATCGATGACTACCAGAATATATTAGTTCCCGTGCGATGACGGGAACGGCCCCATAAAATTTATAGCTCAAACATCAAAGTCTAGGCTTCGCTGCATGGTCCGTGTAGACAATAGTGTTGGACCCGACCAAGTATTGCTTGAATTCTCGAAGGCATAGACGATAGCAAGCATTTCTTTCTCTGTGGTCGAGTAATTCTCTCGTGTAGAGTCAAGGGCCTTACTCACATAATAAATCACGTGCAAACGCTTGTCTATCCTTTGACCCAATACCGCTCCAATATCGCTAGCGTCACACATCAGCTCAAACGAAAGCTCCCAGTTCGGCGGTTGAATGATAGGGGCCGACACCAAAGCTTTCTTTAGCGTTTGAAACGCTTGATGGCATGGTTCATCGAAATTGAACTCAACCTCATTACATAGCAGATTTGTAAGAGGTTTATCAATTTTTGAGAAGTCCTTGATGAACCTCCTATAAAATCCAGCGTGCCCGAGGAAACTTCTTATTCCTTTAGGGTCTCTTGGTGGTTACAACTTCTCAATAACATCGATCTTGGCTACATCTAGAAGTTTTATCCTTTTTTATTATGTGTCTATTTTCAAAAGATGAGGAAGTCTACCAAATCATTAGTAAATAAAGCTTTTTGTTTGGATTTCGTGGTCGAAGTGTTTTCCTTAAAAGATCTTATGCACCAAAGAGGAAGATGCAAACATGAGTTTATAGTCAATTTAAAGTTTTTTTTTTTTGTTTATGTTTGGTTGGTACTATTACAAAGGGCAGCCTCCATTGTTTAAGTTGTTCGCTTTTGCGAAACTACTGCTCAAAGCAATGACGATAACGAGCGAAAGGGTTATGAAAATTCTTGTCATGAGATGTTGACTTGGAAAATATTGGCATGCTCATCTCAGTGTACTGTGTTGTTAAACCTATAAAAGAAAATGTAAAGAATTTCATATCTTGGGATAAGATACTTTTCACCCGAGACATATCAATGTTTATTTCATAAAAAAACTTTTGCTCGATATATAAAGAAAATAAAGATGATATCATAAAGCAAGAATCGTACATATAACCTTTCCAACCATAACCATAAAGCACATTATACATATGACACCATCTATATTTATGGGGAGATGGGTGGACTAAGATTTTCCTGAGATTGTAGCGGGCTGCGTTTCAGAATGGCATTCGGTTAGGCAGATGGTGCATCTGTCAACTTCTATTCCTGAAAACACATAAACTTATATGAAAAAAATAAGTTATCAAATATTGCAACTAAAAACTATAAAGGGTTTTCAACATTGACTAATAAGTACGAGCATATCATCCTCACATGATTCTCTTATACAAATATTGAAGACGTAAATAATCTAATTACCTAGATAGTTTTCCTTGCCAATAATACCATCCCAAATAAGCTATACTGATCAATGCATTAAAAATAAAATTCTCTATATATTTTCTGAATAATTTCAGATATTTTTGAAATAGTTACACAAATTAAAATATTTTCCTAAAAAATTGAATTCGTCTACAACAAAATTAACTCGCCCTCTCTCTCTCTCTATTTTTCCTTGAAATTCTTTCCCCTTAAAGAATAGTACGCACAAAATCATAGTTAAGTAGGAAAAAACCAAAATAGCAAAATAATTATAAAATGGATCAACAGCCTATATATGGTTCTCCAACCAAAACTTATGTGAAAAATTAAAATTTAAATAAATCTATTAAAAAGGATTTTTTTTCCTTTTTATAATTATATTATAGCTTTGTGCATTTGATTCTAATTGAAATATACAACCCAAAAAGAAGTCTAACATGGTAGTATTTGAAATGATCCTTTTACGACCTCATAAAAAGTTGATTACTTCTAGCTAATGAAAAAAAAAAAAGATAAACATACATGTCGGGAAATTATAAGGGAATATTTATGTAACGATTTGACACGAGGGCTTTAACCTTCCGAATAATCACAACATTGAGTCCAATGTAACGGATCATGCTATGTTTGCATAGGATCAGTAGGTTCCTTACTTAATTTGTTTTCTAGCAGTAAAACTTGTAATTGATGTCGAACAATTGAACAAAACCGAATAGGCAATAGAATCCTTCCCTCTCTGGCGCACGGTGCGATCTCATGCAAATTATGCGTTTGAATATCATATGCAACGTTCTGATCCAATGATCGGATCCTAACCAATTTACACTTATAATATTTTGATTGTCTAATCACGCCAAAAAATATTTCTAGTCACCACGACATGGAGGCCAATATAAAAGACCACGTTATGTTGTGGACGAATGGCTAATAGGATTACTTATTTTGTTTGGGATTATAAGAATTTTAAACGAACATAGAGCAAAAGATTGTAGATATCAAGTTAGATATTGTAGTGCTTTTAACATCAATATTTTAGTTACAATAAATGTTAACTCTGCTTAGTTAATTAAGTTATAAAACCACCAAACAAGACGTATTTATATATATATATGATCCAGCCCAGACTAATTATAACAGCAGTCGAGGGTCTTCTTTTTTTTTTATTTAGTAAAGTTGACAGTGGTGGTCTTTGCGAAACTACTGGTCAAAGCAATGAGGGTAAGGAGAGAAAGGGTTATGAAAATTCTTGTCATGAGATGTTGACTTGGAAAATATTGGCATGCTCATCTCTGTGTACTGTTTTGTTAAACCTATAAAAGAAAATGTAAGCAATTTCATATCTTGGGATAAGATACTTTTCACCCGAGACATATCAATGTTTATTTCATAAAAAAAAACTTTTGCTCAATATATAAAGAAAATAAAGATGATATCATAAAGCAAGAATCGTACATATAACCTTTCCAACCATAACCATAAAGCACATTATACATATGACACCACCTATATTTATGGGGAAATGGGTGGACTAAGATTTTCCTGAGATTGTAGCGGGCTGCGTTTCAGAATGGCATTCGGTTAGGCAGTTGGTGCATCTGTCAACTTCTATTCCTGAAAACACATAAACTTATATGAAAAAAATTAGTTATCAAATATTGCAACTAAATATTATAAAGGGTTTTCAACATTGACTAATAAGTACGAGCATATCATCCTGACATGATTCTCTTATACAAATATTGAAGACGTAAATAATCTAATTACCTGGATGGTTTTCCTTGCTAATCTTCGAGCATGAAGAAGCAAGACATTGCGATTCACACTTGTTGCTTGTATATATTTTGCCGATACAATGAAATGAACAATATCCAACACAGAATGCATCTTTTTTGATATTAAATCCAACACAATCAAGCATACATTCTCCAAAACAATTGTTGTACGAAGCACTTGAATTCTCGACAAAAAGGCCAAAAACTAATGCATAAATAAAAAAAGCATTGAAATTTCTCATAGTTATATCTTCGAATTGATTGAATAGTATGAGTCTTTTCCTTGATACCTATGTAAGACAACCATGAAAAAGCATTTATTATATGATGACCGAAATGACTATATTTAACCTTCAAAGAAAAATACTTGTTTTGGAATATTTACAAACCTTTAAGAAAATTTCTATTTCTATTTTTATTATTAACCTTACCATTTATTATTAATAATATCATCCCAAATGAGTTATACAGTTCAATGCATGAATTGTTATTATTATCTTAAAAATAAATTTCGACCTATATTTCCTAAATAATTTCAGATATTGTTGAATTATTTACAAAAATTTAAATATTTTGCTAAAAAATTCAATTTATTTACAACAAAATTAACTCGCTTTCTCTCTATCTTTATTTTTCCTTGAAATTCTTTCCCCTTAAAGAATATTACTCACAAAATCACAGTTAAGTAGGACAAAAACAAAATAGAAAAATAATGATAAAATGGATCAACACCCTATATATGGTTCTCCAACCAAAACTTATGTGAAAAATTGAAAATTCAATTAAATCTACACTATATATTAAAAAGGATTTTTTTTTCCTTTTTTAGATTATATTATAGCTTTGTGCATAGACGATTTCTGGTGATGTATGGGAATTAAGAAGAAACGAATTATGGAACAACATCTACTAATTTTTCTAATAATACCATTACGTTTTAATGAAAAGCATAAAGTGCACATACTGACTCTCCTTGAGCCATGAAAAACATTTGGTGTGCGAAGGATATTTGTCATTAAAAAGAAATTAGTAAAACGGAAGGTGTGAATTACAACATTGTGCTTCTTCAAACTCACATATAGCAAAACGTTGTTACATTGATAAGATTAAATAATTCCCTCTTACTCTATATTATTAAGGCATACAACTATTGAATTTTCTAAAAGTTATTCTAATTTTGATCATCAAAATCAAAATGTAGATTGTACATTGTAACATTTGGAAGTTTTATCGTTTTCTATTATGTTTCTGTTTTCAAAAGATGAGGAAGTCCAACAATTCATTAGTAAATAAAGCTTTTTGTTTTGATTTCGTGGTTGAAGTGTTTTCCTTAAAAAGACCTTAGGCACCAAAGAGGAAGATGCAAACATTAGTTTATAGTCAATTTAAAGTTTTTTTTTGTTTATATTTGGTTGGTACTATTACAAAGAGCGGCCTCCATTGTTTAAGTTGTTTGCTTTTGTGAAACTACTGCTCAATGCAATGAGGATAACGAGGGAAAGGGTTATGAAAATTCTTATCATGAGATGTTGACTTGAAAAATATTGGCATGCTCATCTCAGTGTACTGTGTTGTTAAACCTATAAAAGAAAATGTAAAGAATTTCATATCTTGGGATAAGATACTATTCACCCGAGACATATCAATGTTTATTTCATAAAAAAATACTTTTGCTCGATATATAAAGAAAGTAAAGATGATATCATAAAGCAAGAATCGTACATATAACCTTTCCAACCATAACCATAATACATATGACACCAACTATATTTATGGGGAGTTGGGTAGACTAAGATTTTTCTGAGATTGTAGCGGCAGCACCTCAGAATGGCATTCGGTTAGGCAGTTGGTGCATCTGTCAACTTCTACTCCTCAAAACACATAAAATTATATGAAAAAAAATTAGTTATCAAATATTGTAACTAAAAATTATAAAGGGGTTTCGACATTGACTAATAAGTACGACTATATCATTCTGACATGATTTTCTTATACAAATATTGAAGACGTAAATAATCTAATTACCTAGATAGTTTTCCTTGCCAATGTTCGAGCATGAAGAAGCAAGACATTGCGATTCACACTTGTTGCTTGTATATATTTTGCCGATACAATGAAATGAACAATATCCAACACAGAATGCATCTTTTTTGATATTAAATCCAACACAATCAAGCATACATTCTCCAAAACAATTGTTGTACGAAGCACTTGAATTCTCGACAAAAAGGCCAAAAACTAATGCATAAATAAAAAAAGCATTGAAATTTCTCATAGTTATATCTTCGAATTGATTGAATAGTATGAGTCTTTTCCTTGATACCTATGTAAGACAACCATGAAAAAGCATTTATTATATGATGACCGAAATGACTATATTTAACCTTCAAAGAAAAATACTTGTTTTGGAATATTTACAAACCTTTAAGAAAATTTCTATTTCTATTTTTATTATTAACCTTACCATTTATTATTAATAATATCATCCCAAATGAGTTATACAGTTCAATGCATGAATTGTTATTATTATCTTAAAAATAAATTTCGACCTATATTTCCTAAATAATTTCAGATATTGTTGAATTATTTACAAAAATTTAAATATTTTGCTAAAAAATTCAATTTATTTACAACAAAATTAACTCGCTTTCTCTCTATCTTTATTTTTCCTTGAAATTCTTTCCCCTTAAAGAATATTACTCACAAAATCACAGTTAAGTAGGACAAAAACAAAATAGAAAAATAATGATAAAATGGATCAACACCCTATATATGGTTCTCCAACCAAAACTTATGTGAAAAATTGAAAATTCAATTAAATCTACACTATATATTAAAAAGGATTTTTTTTTCCTTTTTTAGATTATATTATAGCTTTGTGCATAGACGATTTCTGGTGATGTATGGGAATTAAGAAGAAACGAATTATGGAACAACATCTACTAATTTTTCTAATAATACCATTACGTTTTAATGAAAAGCATAAAGTGCACATACTGACTCTCCTTGAGCCATGAAAAACATTTGGTGTGCGAAGGATATTTGTCATTAAAAAGAAATTAGTAAAACGGAAGGTGTGAATTACAACATTGTGCTTCTTCAAACTCACATATAGCAAAACGTTGTTACATTGATAAGCTTAAATAATTCCCTCCTACTCTATATTACTAATGCATACAAATATTGAATTTGCTTAAAGTTATTATAATTTTGATCATCAAAATCAAAATGTAGGTTGTACATTGTAACATTTGGAAATTTTCTCCTTTTCTGTTATGTGTGTGTTTTCAAAAGATGAGGAAGTCCAACAATTCATTAGTAAATAAAGCTTTTTGTTTTGATTTCGTGGTTGAAGCGTTTTCCTTAAAAAGATCTTAGGCACCAAAGAGGAAGATGCAAAAATGAGTTTATAGACAATTTAAAGTTTTTTTTTTGTTTATGTTTGGTTGGTACTATTACAAAGGGCAACCTCCATTGTTTAAGTTGTTCGCTTTTGCGAAACTACTGCTCAAAGCAATGACGATAACAAGCGAAAGGGTTATGAAAATTCTTGTCATGAGATGTTGACTTGGAAAATATTGGCATGCTCATCTCAGTGTACTGTGTTGTTAAACCTATAAAAGAAAATGTAAAGAATTTCATATCTTGGGATAAGATACTATTCACCCGAGACATATCAATGTTTATTTCATAAAAAAATACTTTTGCTCGATATATAAAGAAAGTAAAGATGATATCATAAAGCAAGAATCGTACATATAACCTTTCCAACCATAACCATAATACATATGACACCAACTATATTTATGGGGAGTTGGGTAGACTAAGATTTTTCTGAGATTGTAGCGGCAGCACCTCAGAATGGCATTCGGTTAGGCAGTTGGTGCATCTGTCAACTTCTACTCCTCAAAACACATAAAATTATATGAAAAAAAATTAGTTATCAAATATTGTAACTAAAAATTATAAAGGGGTTTCGACATTGACTAATAAGTACGACTATATCATTCTGACATGATTTTCTTATACAAATATTGAAGACGTAAATAATCTAATTACCTAGATAGTTTTCCTTGCCAATGTTCGAGCATGAAGAAGCAAGACATTGCGATTCACACTTGTTGCTTGTATATATTTTGCCGATACAATGAAATGAACAATATCCAACACAGAATGCATCTTTTTTGATATTAAATCCAACACAATCAAGCATACATTCTCCAAAACAGTTTTTGTATGAAGCACTTGAATTCTCGACAAAAAGCCCAAAAACTAATTCATAAATAAAAAAAGCATTGAAATTTTTCATAGTTTTTTCTTCGAATTGATAGGATAGTATGAGTCTTTTCCTTGATATCTATGTAGGACAACCATGATAAAGGTTTTATTATATAGTGACCGAAATGATTATATCATCCTTGATGATGCAGCATGACAGTGTTTGACAAAACCAACACAAGTGAACAAGCAAGTGAACAAGATGCTCCTATAGCAGGAGTCCAGCATATGTGAACAAGACCAGTGAACAAGGAGCAGCTATAGCAGGAGCTTGTTCAGAAGAGCTGTAGCATCTGCCCAAGTAGCAGCAACCTGGGTCTTTGGAAAGAGGGCATGGCAGTCGTTCGAAGAGCATCAGAAGAGGTTCAGAGTTGCTGCAGAGAATATTCCACTAGAGATTTCCAGCTGAAGAAGAAGATTTGATTGTAGAAGATTAGATTTGCCAATCAAATCTAATCTCCTACAAATTAGGGTTTTTTACTTTTGGAGCTATAATCTGATAATGATGGAAGTGGGTGCTCCTACATAAAGAAGACCCTTCAGAGCAATGAAGATTGATCAAAGAAGTGAGCGTGGACGAGTATACACACAGAATTCCGAGAGAGTAATTTGTGGTGTGCGAGGAATTCTTTGATCTTCATCGAGAACAGAGCGTGAGCGCAGAGCTGTGGTGACTGAAGCAGAGGGTGATCAGGACTTGCGTAGTCTGATCCAAGCTTAATCGGGAAAGCCAATAAAGAGCAGTGGTGCTTGTTGGTTGATCAAGGTAGGCCGCGGAGGAATTGTCGAGCGGAGGACTCGGGCAATCTGTAGAAGGCCAGCTCTCGCTAGTGGCAGGAGGTCATTAGGTGAGGGGGAGTATTCCAGAGTGTGCAGCGCTCGTGGAATCGTTCGAACGGCTCAGCTGATGGCTTTGGAGCGACGCGGACAGATTGTGCATCAGCTTTGTGCTACAGCAGATGCTATAGCAACCCTGCAAAACTTGAGTATTGTTTAGAATAGGCTGAGTTTCGAGGAGACAGTAGCTATTCTAGATAGATATAAGTAGAGGGTGTGCAGACACAAGTCAGAGCCTGTTCTAATTGTGTACGAGGATCCACCTAAGGTTGAGTAGCATAGGTTGCGTGGGTTGTAACCGTGAGTACTTGGAAACCTTGAGATTATTGGATTGAAGACTGAGAAGAGTCCTCCCCAGACGTAGACAATTGGCTGAACTGGGTGAACAAACCTTTGTCCTTGTTCATTCTTGCTGAAACAGTTTCCGGGTGAACAAGAGTGTGCTGTAGCAACTGCGTGTTCACAAATCTGTTTATCAGAGGCGCTGCGAATTTCAATTGGTATCAGAGCGGGAGCTCAACACACAGAGTAAAAGATCCTACATCGCCTCTGAAGAAGTCAAGGAACAATGAAGGAAGGACAGAGCACGAGCAGACCTCCATTGTTGGAAGAAAGCAACTATGGATATTGGAAGGCTAGGATGAAGGCCTTTCTCAAAGCCATCGATGAGAAAACCTGGAGAGCTATCGTGATTGAGTGGTCTCCTCCAATTACCATGG
The DNA here is from genome assembly GCA_963678935.1 of Umbilicus rupestris. Taxonomy (NCBI): domain Eukaryota; kingdom Viridiplantae; phylum Streptophyta; class Magnoliopsida; order Saxifragales; family Crassulaceae; genus Umbilicus; species Umbilicus rupestris. The sequence continues at coordinate 10,369,390 of OY787610.1, read as the reverse complement.
ATGAACGGGGAGTTATACGGGGAAAACCTGAGGAATAATGGACTGCTGAAGAGGGAGTTGCAGCAACCGGTAATTCAAAGGCTCTGAATGCTATTTTTGCTGCAGTTGATGCTAACAATTTCAGGTTGATATCAAACTGTGATGTGGCCAAGCAAGCTTGGGAAATCCAGCAAACTGTCCATGAAGGAACTGATAAAGTAAAGCTGTCAAGATTATAGATCATTGCTACGCACTTTGAGAACCTGAGAATGCTAGAAGAGGAGACGATCACTGAGTTCAATGCAAAACTGTGTGACCTGGCAAATGAAGCTCATGCTCTTGGAGAACCTATTCCTGAAGAGAAGCTGATTAGGAAGGTCCTCAGATCGTTGCCCACAAGATTTGACATGAAAGTGACGGCCATTGAAGAAGCTTAAAATGTCAAACACATGAGGCTGGAAGAATTGGTTGGATCCCTCAAACAATTTGAGATGAAGCAGGTTAAAGAAGAGCCTACTCATAAGGAGAATATAGGACTGAAGGCAGAAACAGAAGTGAAGAAGCCAGCTCCAAATGATCAGCTGAGTATGCTAGTAAAGAACCTTGGGAAACTCCTGAAGAACATGGACTCAAGAACTGGGCAAAGCTCATCCACACGAAAACAATTCAAAAGAGGTAGAGAAAATAAAAGGAGAGGGAAGGAACCTGCTCGGAATGAAGATGAGAAGAAAGAAATGAGAAAGGGTGTTCAATGCTGGAATTGTGAAGGGTATGGACATATTGAGGCTGACTGTCCGAGCAAACCCCTCAAAAATTTGGAGAAGAAGGATAACAAGTCCCTGACAGCTAAGTGGAGTGACTCTGAGGAAAGTGAAGAAGAAAATTGTGTTGTGCTGACCAGTGTGTCAGATTTCAACCACAAAGAGTTACTAAAGAATGAATTATACTATGGGGTTGTTGTGTCCGAAAGTCAAGATGAGGAGGACTCAACTGTCAGCCTAATTGACTATCTAGGAGAGATACTTAAACAGTGTGAGGAAGCTCTGCAAACGAATCAAGCCTTGACTAACAGAGTCAAGCTACTAGAAGAAGAAGGAGGACAATTTCTCTCCTCAGCTAACAGACAAGTCACCATACTAAAAAGGAAGACACAGGAAGCCAAGCCACTGACATTGGTGTCTCTCTAGCAACAGCAAAGGCAGCCGAATCCCAGCAAAATATCCTGGATGAAATTTTTTCATATCAAAGACTTGGAAAAGGACGAACGGGGCTCGGATACACTGGTGAAGAAAGCTCAAGAGGAACAGTTTTCATAAAAGCATCGGATGCTTGCCAAAACCGGATGTTTGCCCAAAACCTGCAAAGGAAGATGGAACCAAACACTTGAACAAGAGGATGCTACAGCACCTGATCCATCATCCATCTGTAGCAAAGCCAGAGCCTTAGAATAAAAGGAGTTCATGCACAAATAATTATGGTCAGAAGAAAGGGAATCAGAAGATACCCTCAAACCTGAAGCAGCATCAGAGAACCCAAAGAACTTTCATAGCTGGAAAAAGGGGACAAAACCCAGGGCCAACACATGCTGTATAAAATCTCCTTGCTTAGTAGATCCGGGAAATGCTTATCACTGGAAAGAACCACGAAGGAGTATCGCAAAGATTGCTGTGCCAGCCCACTGGAATGGAAAAAACAGGAGAAAGCCACAGAAGATACAGGTGTGGAGACCCAAATGTGAAGAACGAAAAGACAGGAGTCTTGAGGGTCAGAAGAGGAGGAAATCAAGACAAACCCAAATATGGGTGAAGAAACAATCACCAGAGCCTCACTAGGATCCTCCCTACAAAGCAGTCATCCCAAATGAGTAGGTGAACCAGCTCCTGTCTGCTATAGCAACCTGACCAGTAAAAGCTTGTTCACATGTTTTGGTCGCTAAAGCAAGAAGAAGTCACATGCGCGGCACGTGAACCTTGGGAAAAGTCGGTTGAAGGCGCTTCCCCCAAATCGTTGCTGATCAACTCTCCTGTGCGTTCCTCTCCTCCTCTGCAAACCCGCAACCATGGTGAAAACCCGAGGCCTGAAGAGAAATCTAGCCTCTGCCGGCCAAGGCCGAACCGAGAAGAAGCGCAAGTCTCAAAGTGAGGCATCCTCTCAGAGAATGGACCTAGTAGTCTGGGAGGCAGCGCCCCTCCCAGTATCTCAGGAGGTTCCTCCGCCTCAAGAAGAACCTTCTCGGAGAAGGAGAAGCCAGGTTCGTGACAGGAAGGCTGTGACCAGTGCAGCAGCAGAAACAGAAGAGGCCAGTTGTGAAAGGACCTCGAAGGAAGAACAAGCTGCAGGGGGTGCTGCAACTAGTCTGGGTGTCGATGAGCACGACAGAGCCCTCACTGCGTCCCCTGGGACAGTAGGTGTGGGTGAGGAGGTTGGTGCTGAAGGTCCTGAACAAGAAGCTGTTACAGCAACTCCTCTCCAAACAGTTGACAAAGGAAAAGCACTAGTTGTCATTGATGACTCAAGCAGCGAAGAATCAGAGGAAGCTGGTAAAGAGGATGTTGTTGGTGAACCTTCAGAGAGAAGACCTCTTTTGGCAACCACAGGCCCGGTCACAGTAGAAGGAGTATGGTTCAGGAACGTAGAGACATCTCAATCATGGACCAGTGTGGAGAGGAAGCACATTGTTCCAGAGAAGAAGCTGGATGTAAAGAAATACAAGTCTTCAGCAATCATCCAAATCCTAACTGAGGTAAACCTTCTGAAATCCCTAACCTGTCCTTACAGATATAGTAGCCAGTTAGTTAGGGAATTTATAGGAAACATGGAAGAGAAGTTTGGAGAAGAGGAGGGAGATGATTATGGAAAAAGATGGGTCAGGGGTAAGGTGGTACTGGTTACCCCAGAAAAAATAGATGAATTCCTTTGAATAGATAGTGATGCCAGAGAGCCCACAATTGTCAAACGAGAGGTGTTGGCCAGGGTTCTCACAGGTGGTGTGTGCCAGTCTTGGGGGGGACCAAACCTCTGTGCATCGGAACTCACCTCTATGTATGCTCTGTTGTACAATCTGGGGATTAGGAATTGGATCCCAAGCTCTCATAGGGGAAAGGTTAGCAAAACCTTTCCTGACCTCTTATACTCGGTTGGGAAAAAGAGAAGAATTAGCCTGGGGAGTGTGATGTTTCTGCAGATTGCTGCACATGCGTCAGCTCTTCCTCCAGCAAACCCATTGTCCTGCCCTCCCTTATCTATGGGTTGATGGTCGCCCAGCATCTAGAGCTAGGAGAGATCTCTGAAGTGATGTCTGAGGAGCTACAGGTGTTTACGGTTGATCACAAGTTGTTCAAGGGCAAACATGCAGTGGACATAGCTCAAGAGGATTCTCTTCTGACTGTCTCGACTGATCCTATTCCTCTCAGAGAAACTTTGCCTACTGCTTCCTCCATTGATGCAGCCCTCCGAGCCAGAATTGTGAGTCTCCTGAACTCAGAACTAATGAGCTTGGAGGTTGAAGCCAAACGATGGGATATCAGACATGCTCAACTCAGAAGTGTACTTAAAGAGTTGGAGTATCCAGAGGATGGAGGACAAGCCCCTTGAGCATCTGTGCCAAAAAGGGGGAGAGTAAGAAGCAGCCACTGATGAACCAGCCTCAGCCTCTGCTGAACCAGCACTGATGAACTTTTGAACTCTAATTTTTTGCCCTGCGTGGCCTAGCTAAGGCCGAATGTGGCCACCACTCACTCTTACTTTGAAATGTTTTTAGTTGCATTTGCTTGTTCATAGAAGTATTCATCTATGGCCTAGGGTTTTGTCAAAATGTCAAGGGGGAGATTGATGATGCAGCATGGCAGTGTTTGACAAAACCATCACAAGTGAACAAGCAAGTGAACAAGATGCTGCTATAGCAAGAGTCCAGCATATGTGAACAAGACCAGTGAACAAGGAGCAGCTATAGCAAGAGAGCTATAACAGGAGCTTGTTCAGAAGAGCTGTAGCATCTGTCCGAGTAGCAACAACCTGGGTCTTTCGAAAGAGGGCGTGGCAGTCCTTCGAAGAGCATCAGAGGAGGTTCAGAGTTGCTGCAGAGAATATTCCAGTAGAGATTCCCAGCTGAAGAAGAAGATTTGATTGTAGAAGATTAGATTTGCCAATCTAATCTAATCTCCTACAAATTAGGGTTTTTTGCTTTTGGAGCTATAATCTGATAATGATGGAAGTGGGTGCTCCTATATAAAGAAGACCCTTCAGAGCAATGAAGATTGATCAAAGAAGTAAGCGTGAACGAGTATACACACAGAATTCCGAGAGAGTAATTTGTGGTGTGCGAGGAAATCTTTGATCTTCATCGAGAGCAGAGCGTGAGCGCAGAACTGTGGTGACTGAAGCAGAGGGTGATCAGGACTTGCGTAGTCTGATCCAAGCTTAATCGGGAAAGCCAATTCAGAGCAGTGGTGCTTGTTGGTTGATCAAGGTAGGCCGCGGAGGAATTGTCGAGTGGAGGACTCGGGCAATCTGTAGAAGGCCAGCTATCGCTAGTGGCAGGAGGTCACTAGGTGATGGGGAGTATTCCAGAGTGTGCAGCGCTCGTGGAATCGTTCGAACGGCTCAACTGAAGGCTTCAGAGCGACGCCGACAGATTGTGCATTAGCTGTGTGCTACAGCAAATGCTATAGCAACCCTGCAGAACTTGAGTATTGTTTAGAATAGGCTGAGTTTCGAGGAGACAGTAGCTATTCTAGATAGATATCAGTAGAGGGTGTGCAAACACAAGTCAGAGCCTGTTCTGACTGTGTACGAGGATCCACCTAAGGTTGAGTAGCATAGGTTGCGTGGGTTGTAACTTGGAAAACTTGAGATTAGTGGACTGAGGACAGAGAAGAGTCCTCCCCAGACGTAGGTAATTGGCTGAACTGGGTGAATAGACCTTTGTCCTTGTTCATTCTTGCTGAAACAGTTTCCAGGTGAACAAGAGTGTGCTGTAGCAACTGCTTGTTCACAAATCTGTTTATCAGAGGCGCTGCGAATTTCAATCCTGACATGATTTTCTTATACAAATATTGAAGACGTAAATAATCTAATTACTGTATAGTTTTCCTTGCTAATGTTCAAGCATGAAGAAGCAAAACATTGCGATTCACACTTGTTGCCTGTATATATTTTGCCGATACAATGAAATGAACAATATTCAACACAGAATGCATCTTTTTTTATATTAAATCCAACACAATCAAGCATATATTCTCCAAAACAGTTTTGATACGAAGTACTTGAATTCTCGACAAAAAGCTCAAAAACTAATGCATAAATAAAAAAAGCATTGAAATTTCTCATAGTTATATTTTCGAATTGATAGGATAGTATGAGTCTTTTCCTTGATATCTAAGTAGGACAACCATGATAAAGTGTTTTGATATCTATGTAGGACAACCATGATAAAGGGTTTATTTTATAGTGAACAAAATGACTATATTTAACCTTTAACGAAAAATACTTGTTTAGGAATATTTACAAACCATTAAGAAAATTTCTATTTCTATTTTTAGTATTAACCTTACTAGTTATTATTAATAATATCATCCCAAATAAGTTATACTGTTCAATGCATTAAAAATAAAATTCGCTATATATTTACTGAATAATTTCAGATATTTTTGAAATATTTACACAAATTAAAATATTTTCCTAAAAAATCGAATTCGTCTACAAAAAAATTAACTCGCCCTCTCTCTCTCTCTATTTTTCCTTGAAATTCTTTCCCCTTAAAGAATAGTACGCACAAAATCATAGTTAAGTAGGAAAAAACCAAAATAGCAAAATAATTATAAAATGGATCAACACCCTATATATGGTTCTCCAACCAAAACTTATGTGAAAAATTGAAATTTAAATAAATCTGTTAAAAAGGATTTTTTTTTTTCCTTTTTATAATTATATTATAGCTTTGTGCATTTGATTCTAATTTAAATATACAACCCAAAAAGAAGTGTAACATGGTAGCATTTGAAATGATCCTTTTACGGCCGCATAAAAAGTTGATTACTTCTAGCTAATGAAAAAAAAAAGAAGATAAACATACATGTCGTGAAATTATAAGGGAATATGTATGTAACGATTTGACTCGAGGGCTTTAACTTTCCGAATAATCACAACATTGAGTCCAGTATAATGGATCATGCTATGTTTGCATAGGATAGGTAGGTTCCTTACTTAATTTGTTTTCTAGCAGTAAAACTTGAAATTGATATCGAACAATTGAACAAAACCGAATACGCAATAGAATCCTTCCCTCTCTGGCGCACAGTGGGATTTCATGCAAATTATGCGTTCCAATATAATATGCAACGTTCTGATCTAATGATCGGATCCTAACCAATATACACTTATAGTATTTTGATTTTTAATCACGCCTAAAAACATTTCCAGTCACCACGACCTGGAGGCCAATATAAGAGACCATGTTACGTTGCTGTGAATGGCTAATAGGATTCCATATTATTTTTATGATTATAAGGATTTTAAATAGATATAGAGCAAAAGATTGTAGATATCAAGTTAGATATAGTAGTGCTTTTAACATCAATATTTTGGTTACAATAAATGTTAACTCTGCTTAGTTAATAAGTTATAAAACCACCAAACATGTCTCGTGTGTATATGATCAAATCCACACTACTTATAACCGAAGTCGAGGGTCATCTTTTTTTTTTAGTAAAGTTGACGGTGGTGGTCTTTGTAACCGCATTTTCATTGACAACTCATTTCTCTATTTCTTTATCCTTGAATACGAACTATTATACAATGAGAGAACTATCAAAAATTCCACTAAAAGTAAATAAGTTCTAAATATAACCTATCAACCAAATCCATATAGACGGTTTCTCGTGATATATGGAAATTACGAAGAAACACATTATGGAACAACACCTACAAATTTTTCTAATTATACTATTACGTTTTAATAAAAAGCATAAAGTGCACATACTGACTCTCCTTGAGCCATGAAAAAACATAAAGTGTGTGAAGGATATCTGTCATTAAAAAAATTAGTAAAACGAAAGGTGTGAATTACAACATTGTGCTTCTTCAAACTCACATATAGCAAAACGTTGTTACATTGATAAGATTAAATAATTCCCTCTTACTCTATATTATTAAGGCATACAACTATTGAATTTTCTAAAAGTTATTCTAATTTTGATCATCAAAATCAAAATGTAGATTGTACATTGTAACATTTGGAAGTTTTATCGTTTTCTATTATGTTTCTGTTTTCAAAAGATGAGGAAGTCCAACAATTCATTAGTAAATAAAGCTTTTTGTTTTGATTTCGTGGTTGAAGTGTTTTCCTTAAAAAGACCTTAGGCACCAAAGAGGAAGATGCAAACATTAGTTTATAGTCAATTTAAAGTTTTTTTTTGTTTATATTTGGTTGGTACTATTACAAAGAGCGGCCTCCATTGTTTAAGTTGTTTGCTTTTGTGAAACTACTGCTCAATGCAATGAGGATAACGAGGGAAAGGGTTATGAAAATTCTTATCATGAGATGTTGACTTGAAAAATATTGTCATGCTCATCTCAGTGTACTGTGTTGTTGAACCTATAAACCATTACGTTTTAATAAAAAGCATAAACTGCACATAGTGAGTCTCCTTGAGCCATGAAAAACATACAGTGTGTGAACGATATCTGTCATTAAATCTAATTTTGATCATCAAAATGAAAATGTAGGTTGTACATTGTAACATTTGGATGTTTTCTCCGTTTCTATTATGTGTGTGTTTTCACAAGATGAGGAAGTCCAAAAACTCATTAGTAAATAAAGCTTTTTGTTTTGATTTCGCGGTTGAAGTGTTTTCCTTAAAAAGACCTTAGGCACCAGAGAGGAAGATGCAAACATTAGTTTATAGTCAATTTAAAGTTTTTTTTTTTTGTTTATATTTGGTTGGTACTATTACAAAGAGCGGCCTCCATTGTTTAAGTTGTTTGCTTTTGTGAAACTCTTGCTCAATGCAATGAGGATAACGAGCGAAAGGATTATGAAAATTCTTGTCATGAGATGTTGACTTGGAAAATATTGGCATGCTCATCTCAATGTACCGTGTTGTTAAACCTATAAAAGAAAATGTAAAGAATTTCATATCTTGGGATAAGATACTTTTCACCCGAGACATATCAATGTTTATTTCATAAAAAATACTTTTTGCTCAATATATAAAGAAAGTAAAGATGATATCATAAAGCAAGAATCGTACATATAACCTTTCCAACCATAACCATAAAGCACATTATACATATGACACCAACTATATTTATGCGGAAATGGGTGGACTAAGATTTTCCTGAGATTGTAGCGGGTGGCGCTTCAGAATGGCATTCAGTTAGGCAGTTGGTTCATCCGTCAACTTCTACTCCTGAAAACACATAAACTTATAAGAAAAAAAAAATTAGTAATCAAATATTGCAACTAAAAATTATAAAGGGTTTTCGACATTGACTAATAAGTACAACCATATCATCCTGACATGATTTTTTTATACAAATATCGAAGATGTAATTATGATTAATTACCTTGATAGTTTTCCTTGCTAATGTTCGAGCATGAAGAAGCAAGACATTGCGATTCACACTTGTTGTTTTTAGTAGGTGCTTCACTTCAATCTTTGTAACATCGAATCTTTTTGTTGTGGTGATTTGGAATTCTTTTTGGTATAGATGATGTACTTGTATGAACTCCATAATATTAGAAGTACAACTCCTTTCCTATTATACCCATTGAAATTTGATTTCTAAATATACATATCTATTATGCATAATCTCATTGGAGCACAAACTATTTTTCATCATCTAAATTATACATAACCAATATAGTACCATATTTTAGCCAATCATTTTACATAACACCATTGGAGATGCTCTAATGAGTTTAAGATACGAAAAATGAGGCAGAGTAGGACAGCAATCAAAATCCAGGTATCGTTTTGAAATAACATCTGAAAAGCTGAGGTACCACATAAAATAAAAAATACATTGTTGGAGATTTTATTATAATGCTCTCCTAATGGTGTTAATCTTCAAAAGAGGGGATGCTCTAGTAAAATCAGTTGTGCTTTATGTGGCTTTAATAGAGAAACATCCTTGCACCTATTTAGAGTTTGTCGGTGGGCTAGATCAGTTTGGAATAAATTGAATATAAATAGAAATTCAGGATATACTCTTGTGATTGGAAACATCCTTGCACTAATCCTAGTGATTGGTTATACTCTTGTGCCAATGATTGTGAGTATAAAATGTTAAGTCCAACAGGTCATGGACTCTTGAATGACATGTTTTTGAAAAGGGATCTACAAGGTTGATCGGAGTAAGCTTAAGGGAACGTTGAACAGACTGAGTTCCAGGTCTGATATTCTCGGGAAGAGAATCACCGATTTGTGGGAGGCAAATCGAGGTGGGATGAGAAGGATCTCCATCTGAGGGAGTCAGACGCACTCACAATACTTCAACTAAATAGTGGTAACCAAGGGAGTTGAGTTACTTAAAGATCTATTGTACTTGATTGTATACATTGTGAAGTAATTTCCACTTGGGGTTCCGAATAACCCCCGAGTAGGCTTATTGAGCTGAATAGGGTAAACATATCCCGTGTCGTTTACTGTTCTTCGTACTGTTTCCATTGCAACTAACAATCACCAAAACGCAATCTGTTAAAGCTTTATGAAATAGTTAAAAAGTGATTTGGAACAGCCCGAGTAGAACAGACGTATAACTTTCAATTGGTATCAGAGCGGGACACTCACTGTACAGAGTGTGATTCAGGGACTGGAATAGAGCTGTTCAAGATGAGTACACGAGAAGGACAAAACATTACTCGGCCTCCTCTCATTGATGGTTCGAACTACCCATTTTGGAAAACGCGTGAGGGCTTTTATCAAATCGATAGATGATCGAGCGTGGAAATTGGTAATCTTCAAGTATGATCCGCCAATAGTTGCAGACATAGATGGAGTAACCTACCCTAAGCCAGAAAGTCAGTGGACAGAAGATGAGGATAAAGCGGCTGCAACAAATGCTAAAGCACTCAATGCAATCTTCAACGCAGTCGAACCAGACATTTTCAGACTGATTTCTACATATGAAGTAGCAACATACGTATGTGAAATTTCAAGTGTCTCTACTTATGCAGATTTGTGAACTAGCAGTTGCTGCAGCACACTCTTGTTCACTTAAATGTAGGCACAGCAGACAATGAATAGGACACAGATTTGTTCACCCAGTTCGGCCAATCTGCCTACGTCTGGGGAGGACTATTCTCCAGTCCTCAATCCACTCAACCAAAGGTTCAGATCACACTAGGTTACAACGCACGCAACCTATGCTACTTTAACCCCGTGTGGACTACTCAACACAATCAGAACAAGCTCTGATTTGTGCCAGCACACCCTCTACAATATGTCAGTCTAGAATAGCTACAATCCTCTTCAAGAACTCAGCCTATTCTAGCCTACACTACTCAGCAGGGTTGCTGCAGCAACAGCTGTAACACCAGCTGAAGCACTCTGTCCGCGTCGCTCCAAGGCCTCCTGCCGAGCCGATCGAACCACTCCAAGAGCGCTGCACACTCTGAGTAACTCCCCCTCACTCAGTGACCACCTGCCACTAGTGAGTTCTTCCGCACGAACCTCGACCGAGCCTTCCACCCGTCAGCTCTCCCGCGGCTGCCTTTGATCAACCAACAAGCTCCACAGCTCTAAATTGGCTTCCAGATCAAAGCACGAATCAGTCTCTGCAAGACCTGACTCTCTTCTGCAATACGCACCACAGCTCTGCGCTCAACGCTCTGCCCGTGTATGTTGATCGAAGAACAACTTCCGTAGCACACCCAGAAAAAATCCTCTCTCTGAATTTCGTGTCTACTCTCGTGTATCACTCAGCTTCGATCAGCCTCTTCAGCCCTCGAACCTTCTGCTTAAATACCCTCACCACTTTTAAGCAATTTCCAGGTTTAGGCCATAATCCCACAAGATCAATTATCTCCTAAAATCTAGGAGATTAGATTTGATTAATATCTTCAATGCCAATCTGCTTTTCGGACAAGTGAACCGTGCTGGAAAAATGCTTAGCAGCATTAGAAAACCTCCTAAGAGCAAGAACACAAACTGCCATACCTTCAAGACGCACCCAGCACAAACTGTTACTCGGACAGATGAACCAGCATTTGAACCAGCACCTGCTGCAGCACCCCTGCTGTATCTGTTGCTAGCTGTTCTGCTTGATTGCTTGAGCTGCAGTAGCTCCTTGTTCACAAATGACATATGTTGGTTTTGGCAAAACTGCCACACTTGCATTATCAATCTCCCCCTTGGCATTTTGACAAAACCACTTCATAACTCCACTTCTCAGCCTGCTCTTTCTTCTCCCCCTTTTTGGAACAAAATGACGAGGGGGTGTCTCTGCCGGGAGCACTTATGACGGCAATACACAGAGCCCGAGAGAGGCTCTCAGGTCTTCAAACCGAACTGCATCCAGAGCTTTGGTGAAGATATCAGCAAGTTGTTTGGCAGACACAACATGCTGGAGCGAGATGACTTTCTGTTCAACAAGGTCACGGATGAAGTGATGACGGATGTCAATGTGCTTGGTTCTACTGTGCTGGACAGGGTTCTTGGATATGCTGATGGCACTCATATTGTCACAGTAGAGAGTCATGGCATCTTGAGCAACCCCATACTCACTCAGCATTTGCTTCATCCACAACATTTGTGCACAGCAGCTCCCAGCAGCAATGTACTCAGCCTCGGCAGTGGATAGAGAAATGCTATTCTGTTTTCTGCTGAACCAAGAGACCAGGTTATTCCCCAAGAAGAAACATCCTCCCGAGGTGCTCTTCCTGTCTTCTGAGCACCCTGCCCAGTCTGCATCACTGAATCCAACCAGATTAGCCTTTGTGTCTTTAGTATACCATAGGCCATAGCCCACAGTTCCCCCGACATACCGAATAATGCGCTTGACCAACTGCATATGGCTGTCTCTTGGACTGGCTTGGAATCTGGCACAGACTCCTACTGCATAGGAAATGTCAAGACGGCTGGCAGTCAGGTAAAGAAGGCTCCCAATCATGCTTCTGTAGACAGTTTGACTTACTTCCAAACCTTGCTCATCTTTAATGGCTTTCACATGAGTAGCAGCAGGAGTACGCTTGTGACTGGCTGAGTCGAGCTGAAATTTCTTCACAAGGGCCTTGCTGTATTTGCTTTGAGCAATAAAGATCCCGTCCATTTTCTGAGTAATCTCCAAACCAAGAAAATAGGAAAGTTCTCCTACCATGCTCATCTGAAATTCTTGCTGCATGTGTTGCACAAACTGCTTCACCAGGTGCTGGGACTTTGATCCAAAGACAATGTCATCCACATATATTTGAGCAATGATCACATCAGACCGAGTTCTTTTGACAAACAAGGTTTTGTCAGCTCCCCCTCGGTTGTAGCCATGATTTTCCAGGAAGATTGTCAATCGCTCATACCAAGCCCGAGGAGCCTGTTTCAGTCCATATAAAGCTTTCTTCAATTTATACACCTGTTCTGGATGATGAGGATCTTCAAAACCTTTTGGTTGAGAGACATAGACTTCTTCAGAGAGATCTCCGTTCAAGAACGCACTTTTAACATCCATTTGATATAATTTGAATCCCAGGCAGCAAGACATTGCTAGAAGCAGTCTGATGGCCTCCAGGCGAGCTACTGGAGCGAATGTTTCTTCAAAGTCAAGACCTTCAATCTGAGAATATCCCTGGGCAACCAGTCTGGCTTTATTTCTTGTAATGTTGCCCTTTTCGTCAGTTTTATTTTTGAACACCCATTTTGTGCCGATGATGTTTACCCCTTTAGGTCTGTCTACCAAATCCCAGACATCGTGCCTTTCAAACTCTGCCAACTCCTCTTGCATAGCCATAATCCAGAATTCATCACTCATGGCCTCCTTGAAGTTCTTTGGTTCAAGACTGGACATGAAGCATGTATTGAGGTAGGCATGGCCTCTGGTTCTTCTTCTATCTGAGGGATTCCCAATCACATTTGTCAAGGGATGATCCTTCTGTATCTTCTTTGGGGGCTGCCTTGAAGGTGGATCAGGAGCTTCAGTGTGAAAATCCTCAGACAGACTCTCTGCTTGGTCATCTGGAATCTCTGCTTCAGCACTTGCTGTAGCATCTGCTGGAGCCGCAGCTTGTTCACTTCTGGTCTGTCTATCAGACATTTCTTCAGGATCAGAGTCTTCTTCACCAGTGTCAGACTCAGAGTTAGGTGCTTCATCTACATCTTTGACAACCACATTTATTGATTCCATGACAGTCTTTGTTCGCTGGTTGAACACACGATATGCCCTGCTGTTTGTTGAATATCCCAAGAATATTCCAGGATCACTCTTTGGATCGAGTTTCTTTCGATACTCCCGGTCTCTCAGAATGAAGCAGTCACTTCCAAAGATGTGAAAGTACTTAACAGTGGGCTTTTTTTGATTCCAGAGCTCATAGCAGGTCTGCATGGTACCTCTTCGCAAGGTAACTCTATTGATGATGTAGCAGGCGGTATTCATGGCCTCTGCCCAGAATTTCAGAGGAATCCTCTTAGCATGGATCATTACCCTGGCCATTTCTTGAATTGTTCGGTTCTTCCATTCCACCACACCATTTTGCTGAGGAGTAATAGGAGACGAGAACTGATGTGTTATACCCCTTTGTTGACAGAACTCATCCATGTCTTTGTTTTCAAATTCTCTGCCATGATCACTGCGAATGCTGCTGATTCTAAGATTCTTTTCTTGCTCTAGCCGAGACACCAGAGACACAATGACACTCACAGTGTCTGATTTTTCTCTGATAAATTCAATCCAAGTGAATCTAGAATAGTCATCAACACAGACAAATGCATACCTTTTCTTGCCTAGGCTCTCCACTTCCATTGGTCCCATCAGATCCATATGGATCAGCTGAAGAGGCCTGATGGTACCAATATCTTTGACCCGAGGATGTGAAGCCCTCTTTTGTTTCCCAATCTGACAGTCTCCACAGATGGAGTCTGTCTCTCCTTTCAGCAGTGGAATTCCTCTGACCAGCCCTTCTGTGGCAATTCTCTTTAGAGTTCTCAGGTTAACATGTCCCATCCTTTTGTGCCATAAGGTCATTTCCTCGGCCTTTGTCAGCATACATTTCTGAATCCGTGAGTTTGAACTCACATTGAGAAGGTAGCAATTGCTCTTGGATCTGGCTCCTTCCATTATGCACTTTCCAGATTTATCGAGAACTTGGCATGAGTCTCTTGTAAACTTAACTTGTTTAGTTCCATCACACAACTGGCTGATGCTGATAAGATTAGCCTTTAATCCTTCCACCAGAAGAACATTGCTCAGATTTGGCATTCCTTCTACAGCCAAAGTTCCTCTTCCCAGCACCCTTCCTTTCAGACCATTACCAAACTTCACATTTTGTTCCAGACAGGGAGTAATATTCTTCAGAAAGGATCTTTCTCCTGTCATATGGCCTGAACAGCCACTGTCAAAGTACCAGCTTATCTTGTCTGAGGTGCTAGCTGTGCTGACTAGGGCGAGGAGCTGAGTCTGCGCATGTTTCTGCTTGGCAGATTTCTTGGGTGATGTAATTCTGGCATGAGCTGAGGAGCAGTTTCTTTGAATATGTCCTCTGCGACCACAGCTGTAACATTTCTTAAACTTCAAAGCTCTCTTGTTACGGTGAAATAGACATTGCTGCAGCAAGTCCTGGTTCACTCCTTTTTGTGTTTTTGTGCCTCTTCTTGCTGACCTGTATCTGGCCATGTTGCATTCATCTTCACTCAGATCTTCACTTTCACTGGCAGAAAGGGCTTTCTTCTTCATCCGTTTGCTGGTGCAGTTGATCTATCGATGGCCGTAGCCTGCACAATTCCAGCATTGGACTCCTTTCTTCACTTCGTTCTTTTCTTCTTCACTCTGAGCTGGTTCCTTACCTTTCCTTTTGTTTTCACCGCCCCTCCTGAATTGTTTTCGCGAAGAAGATCTTTTCTCAGTTCTGGATTCCATGTTTTTCAGGAGCTTTCCGAGGTTCTTAACCAGCATGTTTATCTGATCATCTGGATCTGTCTGCTTGCTTTCCGCTTCTGCCTTCAACCCAACATTCTTATCCTGGGAGGTGGTGTCTCCTTTGACCAGTTTCATCTCAAATTGTTTGAGAGACCCCATCAACTCTTCCAACCTCATGAATCTGACATTTTGTGCTTCTTCAATGGCTGTCACTTTCATGTCAAATTTTGTAGGCAGCGATCTGAGCACCTTTCTGATAAGCTTTTCTTCTGGGATGGGCTCACCAAGGGCATGAGCTTCATTTGCAAGATCACAGAGTTTAGCATTAAACTCAGTGACTGTTTCTTCATCCAGCATCCTCAGATTCTCAAATTGTGTGGCAATTATCTGGAGTCTTGACAGCTTCACTCTATCAGTTCCCTCATGGGCAGTTTGCAGAATCTCCCATGCTTGCTTGGCCATGTCACAGTTTGAGATCAACCTGAAGTTATTAGCATCAACTGCAGCAAAAATTGCATTCAAAGCCTTTGAATTACCAGTTGCTGCAGCACCTTCTTCAACAGTCCACTGCTCTTCAGGTTTTATTCTTGTCACTCCTTGCTCATCTATGGTGATTGGGGGAGACCACTGAATCACAACAGCTCTCCATGTCTTCTCGTCAATGGCCCTGAGAAAGGCCTTCATCCTAGCTTTCCAATAACCATAGTTGCTCTCTTCCAGAAGTGGAGGTCTACTCATGCTCTGTCCTTCCTTCATTGTCTTGTCTACTTCGGAGACACTGTAGGACCTTTTAAACTCTGTGTGTCGAGTTCCCGCTCTGATACCAATTGAAATTTCAAGTGTCTCTACTTATGCAGATTTGTGAACTAGCAGTTGCTGCAGCACACTCTTGTTCACTTAAATGTAGGCACAGCAGACAATGAATAGGACACAGATTTGTTCACCCAGTTCGGCCAATCTGCCTACGTCTGGGGAGGACTATTCTCCAGTCCTCAATCCACTCAACCAAAGGTTCAGATCACACTAGGTTACAACGCACGCAACCTATGCTACTTTAACCCCGTGTGGACTACTCAACACAATCAGAACAAGCTCTGATTTGTGCCAGCACACCCTCTACAATATGTCAGTCTAGAATAGCTACAATCCTCTTCAAGAACTCAGCCTATTCTAGCCTACACTACTCAGCAGGGTTGCTGCAGCAACAGCTGTAACACCAGCTGAAGCACTCTGTCCGCGTCGCTCCAAGGCCTCCTGCCGAGCCGATCGAACCACTCCAAGAGCGCTGCACACTCTGAGTAACTCCCCCTCACTCAGTGACCACCTGCCACTAGTGAGTTCTTCCGCACGAACCTCGACCGAGCCTTCCACCCGTCAGCTCTCCCGCGGCTGCCTTTGATCAACCAACAAGCTCCACAGCTCTAAATTGGCTTCCAGATCAAAGCACGAATCAGTCTCTGCAAGACCTGACTCTCTTCTGCAATACGCACCACAGCTCTGCGCTCAACGCTCTGCCCGTGTATGTTGATCGAAGAACAACTTCCGTAGCACACCCAGAAAAAATCCTTTCTCTGAATTTCGTGTCTACTCTCGTGTATCACTCAGCTTCGATCAGCCTCTTCAGCCCTCGAACCTTCTGCTTAAATACCCTCACCACTTTTAAGCAATTTCCAGGTTTAGGCCATAATCCCACAAGATCAATTATCTCCTAAAATCTAGGAGATTAGATTTGATTAATATCTTCAATGCCAATCTGCTTTTCGGACAAGTGAACCGTGCTGGAAAAATGCTTAGCAGCATTAGAAAACCTCCTAAGAGCAAGAACACAAACTGCCATACCTTCAAGACGCACCCAGCACAAACTGTTACTCGGACAGATGAACCAGCATTTGAACCAGCACCTGCTGCAGCACCCCTGCTGTATCTGTTGCTAGCTGTTCTGCTTGATTGCTTGAGCTGCAGCAGCTCCTTGTTCACAAATGACATATGTTGGTTTTGGCAAAACTGCCACACTTGCATTATCAGTATGGGATATACTCGAGACAGCCTTTGAAGGAACTGACAAGGTAAAACAGTCTCGGTTATAGATGATTACTACCCGATTTGAAAACCTGAAAATGAAGGAGGATGAGTCTATAACAGAATTTAATGCGAAGTTGATGGACATTGCTAACGAGGCACATGCACTTGAAGACCGATCAGTAATGAGAAGCTTGGCAGAAAAGTTCTGAGGTCACTACCGCCGAAGTATGCTATGAAGGTTACGGCTATTGAGGAAGCCCAGGACGTAAAGGGAATGAGACTTGATATCTTGATGGGATCCCTTAGGACATTCGAGATGAAACTGATAACCGAAAAATCTGAAAAGAAATCTCGAGGATTAGCTCTCAAAAGTGAAGCATCATAATCGGTTGTAGATGAGGAGAGATGTCTGAACAGATGGCATTGCTTGCAAAAAACTTTGGTAGATTTATGAAGAAGCCGAACCAGCGACAGTTCAACAAATCTGGAACAGACTTCAGAAATCGACCAGACGGGAAGTTTAGAAAAGTGAGAACCACTAAAGCTCAAAAAGAAGAAAAAGGCAAAGGAATTCAATGTCGAGAATGTGAAGGGTTTGGATACATCCAAGCAGAATGCGCCAATACTCTTAAGAAACAGAAAGGGCTGTTCTGGCTGGATGGGATGGTACTGAGACAGAGGAGTCTGAAATAAAGGAGGAAGAATCAAATTATCTGGCTCTTACAACCGTGACAGATGTTGCCAGCGCCGAACCAGAAAGATCAGAATCAGACAGTTGCAGTGACAGTGATAGTGACACAGAAATCAACCAAGGAAACATTGGCTGAAAAATACAGGGCTTTGTACGAACAATGGGGAGAAGCTGTGAAAGCTAATTCTAAACTATACAAACAAGTGGTAAGCTTAAAGGCTGAAAAATATTAGTTGTCTGAAACAACTAAAAGGTTGCAAACAGCACTTGACAAGGAAAAGCTGGAACACTCAGAGGCTGTGATAGAGCTGTCATGAGTGAGAAAGTACATCAGTATGCTGAACAATGGAACAAAGAAATTTGATTCTGTCTTGGGTGCTCAGCGAACAAATCTTGGAAGTCCTGGTTTGGGCTATGAGTATCAAAAGACAAATGGTAAGACAGTGTTTTTTCAAGCTAAAAATTATAATTATGCTAACAATGTTCATCCCAGTCACAGATTTAATAAGCGTTGGACAGAGGACAAGCGTATCTACTACTTTGGCGAAGCTCAAGGCCACATCCAGAGAAAGTGCCCCACATTTCTTGCAAAATATCACTTGAGAAGATCCGTGACTGTCTCAAAAATTCATGACAATCATTGCTACATCGCATACAACTCATCTTCTCACCTTGAGAAGGACCGGTGGTACTTTGATAGTGGCTGTTCAGCCCACATGATAGGAGAAGCCAGCTATCTGACCGATGTACAGAACCTGGATGGGAGATTTGTTTCATTTGGTGATGGGACAAAACGACAGGTCATTGGTCCAAGTACATTATTTGTTCAAGGGATGCCTTCAATTAACAAAGTGCTCCTTGTAGAAGGCCTTCAAGCCAACTTGCTAAGTATAAGTCAGCTGTGTGATGGAAAACTAAATGTGCAATTCACCAAAAATTCATGCCAGGTAGTCAACAGAGAAAAGGGAAGTGTGTTCTGAGAGGAACCCGTTCATCGAATAACTATTATCTGTTAAATTCTGACACAGAGCTTGTCACAGCTCGCTATTTTCTGTCTCAGCAGGATGCACTGATTCTATGGCACAAGAGGCTGGGACACTTGAATCTCAAGACACTGAGATATATATCTAAACATGGTCTAGTGCGAGGAATACCAGAATTAAAAGGAAAGACGGATGCCATGTGTGGGGAATGCAAGATAGGAAAACAGACAAGGTCTGCTCATCCTGGAATGAATCAAATCCGTACAACCAGAATTCTTGAACTGTTACACATGAACTTGATGGGACCCATGCAGACCAAAAGCATTGGTGGTAAGATCTACGTTCTAGTCTGTGTTGATGATTTTTCCCGTTTTACCTGAACTGTGTTTCTCAAACAGAAATTAGACACTATTCAAGCTGTGATTCACTTGATTTTGAGACTGCAACGTGAAAAAGGCACAACACTCTGATTGCAATCAGGAGTGACCATGGTAAGACATTTGAGAACAACGACATGGAAGAATTCTGTCTAAAACTGGGCATACTTCATCAGTTCTCAGCACCCATAACGCCCCAACAAAATGGAGTAGCTGAGAGAAAGAATCGTACCCTTCAAGAGATGATGCGGGTCTTGATTCATGGAAAAGGGTGGGCGCTCACTTTCTGGGCAGAAGCGATCAACACTGCCTGTTACACCCTGAACAGAGTCCTTGTTCGCCCGGGAACACAGAATAAAGTCCTTACTATTGTGGAGTCAATTAATGCGGCTATTCAAGACTCAGACTATTCGGTCAGAAATGTTGAATATGACTATGTCTGTACAGATGTAGGAACCGTCAGATCCATTCAGATGGAACAGACATATGTTACAGAATCTCACCTAGACAATCAGAATGAAGGGATGGATCAGTCTATCAGTGATACTTCAGAATCTGGACCAGCCTCTATTACAGCTCCTCAACCACCGCACCATATTCTGCATAATCATCTAATGACCAACATTATCTGGGATCCACAACTGAATGAAGAAGTATATGTTATTCAGCCTAAGGGTTTTGAAGATCCACATCTCCCGGATCATGTGTATCGTCTCAAAAAGGCCTTGTACAGTCTGAAACAGGCGCCCAAAGCATGGTATGAACGTCTCAGGATATTTCTCGTTCAAGGGGGAGAATACAAGACTCTGATTGTAAAGCACATTCACAAGGAATTCATCATTGCATAGAAGTTGGTGGATTAGATTGTTGAACAAATGCAGAGTGAATTTCAGATGATTATGGTGGGTGAGTTGATCTACTGCCGCTACAGATGCAAGTATGCTAGGAACTTGGTGAAGAAGTTCGGATATGAAAATGCTAGCCATAAGCACACTCCTGCCGTTACACATGTAAAAATCACAAAAGATGAATCTGGAGTCGGTGTGGAACAGACCCTGTACAGAAGCATGATCGGCAGCCTAATCTATCTCAGGAACAGTCTGTACTGCTCAGAAAGAATATATAGCTGCAGGAAGCTGTTGCACCCATATAATTTGGATGAAACAGATGTAGGACGAGTATGGTCTGAAACAGGGGGAGATGACTCTGAAACATGTATCCACAAATAAACAGCCAGCAGATATTTTCACTAAAGCCTTGAACAATGCTCAGTTTGAAACACTTAGACTCGTCTTGGGTCTATGTGTTATCAACACTTAAGTCAGATCTAGAAAAGCCGGACCAGTTCCTAATCACTGTATAAGAATCTATTGAACTGGTTACAGTGAAATCCGCAGCACCTCTGAGTTATAGATAGTGAACAAGCAGTTGCTACAACACACTCTTGAACACCCAAATTTGATGCCGCAAGATAGAACAAGGAACAAAGGTTTGTTCACCCAGTTCGGCCAATCTGCCTACGTCTGGGAAGGGCTGAATTCCAACCCTTAATCCACTAGTTTCTCAGGTCCACAGTACAATACGGTTCGACGCACGACACCTATGCTACCTGACCTAAACTAGTCACACAATCAGAACAAGCTCTGACTTGTGTATTGCACACCTACAGACTTGAAATAATTTAGAATAGCTACAACTCTGATCCCACAGACTCAGCTTATTCTAATTAGTTCACTGCTATCTGCAGGTTGCTATAGCACCTGCTGTAGCACACAGTTGGTGCACGTTCTGTCCGCGTCGCTCCAAGCGATCAGACTCTGCAAGCCCTGATCACACTCTGCTTCAATCATCTCAGCTCTGCGCTCACGCTCTACTCTCGGTGATGATCGAAGATCCTCTCGTACTTGAATTCTATCCTCACCGTATTTTGTGTACGCTCTCGTGTTTGCTCTCTTCACTTCGTTGCCCTTGACGCTCTAAGCAACCTTCTTTAAATAGGAACACCCAGTCCCACCATTCATAGTTTTAGCAATTTCCTCCAAACAACAATATCTCCTAATTTGTAGGAGATTAGATTTGATTTGCAAATCTAATCTTCTATAAACAAATCTTCTCCGCCATTTCGGAATCTCCACTGGGATATTCTCTCTGAGAATTTAGGAACTCCCTTGATGCTAATGGATGCATTGCCAAGCTCCTTCCGCGAAGATCCGAGCTGCTGTTGACGAACAGATGCTACAACTTCCTGAACCAGCTCCTGCTATAGCAGCATCTCGTTCAGCCGCTTGTTCACTTGTGCTGGTTTTGTCAAAGACTGCCATACTGCATCATCATACAGAATTCAGGGGGAGAATTTCTGGTGCTTCTCTAGTATGATGGGTGAGATAGAAGTCTGAGCCAGACAAAGTGTATTGAAACATGGATATCTAAAGGAAGATTTGTTTTGGAAAGAAGAGATCGGCAAGATCCGAGAGTCTGATTGAGGTTTCTAATTCTTTGAAACTTATGTTTTGAATTCCTAGTTAGCTCCTATATATTCGCAGTGCATCCAAGTGAAAGCTCCGGAGAAAAGAAGAAGCTCTTGTATAAGCCTCTTGTTGAGAAATATGCAGTAGTTGAACAGAGCCTGTTTCAAAGGTTCTGACAGTCAGGGGAGTTGCTTGTCGAGAGGACTGAGACGATTAGCGACAGAAGGCGAAGTCGTCAAAAGGTCTCTGGCAGACATGTGTGAAACAGACCTGTTTCAAAGAAGAAAATGTGTGAAGTCTGTTGGTCAGAAAAAAGTCCAAAGTATGCATTGTCATGAGAGAGTAAAGATTCGTTGCTGAGACAGTATCTGGTGGAACAAACTAAGAGGCAGATGGGTGATGTCGAGACCGTTCCAGTGAACTTTCCTACAAAGATCACTGAATCTGAGTCAGTTGCTGAGACAGATAAGCAGAATAAGGAAAAAGGAGAGTTCAGTAACTGAGACAAGGGGAGCAGTGTCATGAAGAAGGGCAAGATTGGTGCCAGTAAGTTCGAGAAGTGACCACCCTATCAGAAATCTAAGTGGAAAGGCTTTGACAAAGGCTGTCACAGTATCAGGAGCATGGTTCTGCAACAGTGAAATTGGCAAGAAGCGAATGATTGTTCAGGAAAAGAGAGTTGTTTGAGAAAATCTTTTGACGTCCCTGAGGTTGTCAAGGCCATTAAGTCTCTGACTCTGATAATGAATCAATCATGTGTTGTAGAGGATGCGAAGCCACTCATATATATCCTTGTCAATTATATTTGTAAAAAGGGGGAGTATATTGAATGGCGAAGACGGCACTCGATACATACATGCCATTCGCCACCTATGATGATGAAGTTTTGTCAAAAAAATACCAAGGGGGAGAATGTTAAGTCCAGCAGTTCATGGACTCTTGAATGGCATGTTTTTGATAAGGTATCTACAAGGTTGTAACAGACAGTGAGACAAGAATGGCTGCGACAGGCGTGTGTAAATGAATCCATCGAGATCAGCAAATATTCTGCGAATGAGATCTGTAAACATTCCACGAATATACTTGCGACAACAAAGATATATTCTGTCATATTCGACGGAAATATTCTTCCAGATTATGCGCGCCAAAGATCGGATCCGTTCTGCATTAGGAAAGCAAAATCAAAGGTTTAGGAAAGCAAAATCAAAGGTTACATACCTAAATCTATTTATGCGAGATCGGAATAATCAAGTGTGATTATCAAAGAATAAGTCATCTGATCAAAACGGGAGAATGGACGAGAGCTGCAAATCGGCGATCAACTTCAGATAAAGTCAAAATCCAGCCGCCGAGGTAAAAGGTTGATCGGAGTAAGCTTAAAAGAACGCTGAACAGACTGAGTTCCAAGTCTGATATTCTCGGGAAGAGAATCACCGATTTACGGGAGGCAAATCGAGGTGGGATGAGAAGGATCTCCGTCTGAGAGAACCAGACGCACTCACAATACTTCAACTACATAATGATAACCAAGGGAGTTGAGTTACTTAAAGATCTATTGTATTTGATTATATACATTGTGAAGTGATTTCCACTTGGGGTTCCGATTAACCCCCTGAGTAGGCTTGTTGAGCTGAACAGGGTAAACACTGTTCTTCATATTGTTTCCATTGCAACTAACAATCACCAAAACGCAATCTGTTAAAGCTTTATAAAACAGTTAATAAGTGATCTGGAACAGCCCGATTAGAACAGACGTATAACTTCCATAAAAAATTCAGGATATTAATGTGTGGTATCTGGTTTATTTGGTATAATAGATATCAAATAAGACATAATAAGGCAACATTGGATATTGAGATGTTATGCGAAAGGTTGAACACTGGATATTTTCTATGTCGCTTTGATTCAGCTAAAAGAATGAAATTGTGCATTTCAAGCATATTTGAATTGCATGAAGATTCTGAAGCTCCAAAATATATTTTGATGGCTCTTGGGTCGCAGAAAGAAAAATTGTAGGTTTTTTCGCAACCAGTCACCAAGAAGAAGTCATAAATTTTACTGGAGACCAAACATTGCATCATCTTTGGAGGCTGAGTGACATGCTTTATTAGAAGGGAAATGGCAAAAGGGTCATCGGATGGGAAAAGCCTACTTTATAGTTGATTCTTGTGAATTAATCTCTGTTATATATATTAAGGGGCAAGCAAACAATTGAAAATGGTTAGAAGAGTGTTGGAACCTGCTGAGAAATAATAGAGGTTGGAGGTTTTTCCATATCGGCTGACCGGTTGGCAAAACAAGCTTGAAAGGAATTCTGAAATTTGAGACTTCAAACTGTTGGATTAATTTATTATTAATCTAATGAAACCGAACGTGTAATTCATATATGTATATGTTATCATTAAATATACAAAGTGATTTGAATTTTGATATGCTTATTATGTATAATTAAGCCGTGTAATATATTGTGTAGATACCATAGAAATAATTTACAATATTCTTTTAGAGATGGAATCCGTGGATGATGCTCCCCAGTCTACCATAACATTCCCATGTTTCTTTACTCTAAAAAAAATGACTTAAGAAACCTACAAATAGGTTAGAAGAACTAACTCGAAGACCTTATTTCAGGTTTCTTACATCCAGTTCACTATCAAAAATAGATTCCGATTCGTCTAATTTACAGTACATATATGATATGCTTGATTGATTGATATGTGTATTAACGATCATTAATAATTCATTTCTACTACATGCTTTGATTTTGTTTTAAAGACAAAATTCATCCCCGCTCAAGATTTGGATGCTATCCGGCTCAAGCATATATGAGGCGTAGACAATACCAAAAAATGGGCCTTTTGTCCATATTTTAGGTCTTCTTGTATATTTTCTTGAGCCTTCTTACATAAGTTTGTTTATTTTTTTATTAAAATGATTCTTTTTAGTGCGTATTTTTATAAACATGAAGTGAGGCTTAAAGCCTACACTTTATTGACATAAAGGATGAGCCAGCCCTGACTATCATGGAAGAAATGTTGAGATAGTTGAGAACATGTTAATATGTTTTGGGGCTAAATAACTTTAGCCTTGGGTCTTTACGAAACAACATTGGGTCATTGCGGAACAACAGAAGATATTACAGCGCAAAGATAACAAGTGATGTTACCACTTTGCGGCCAAGAATAGGTCTATCTTCTTTTGGGATCCTAGAGCAAGCTGTATACAGAGTTATTGATACTTTCTCATGGTTTCATCCTAATAGTGAAATACAGGGCTTAAATAATCATGTTTTCTCGCCTCTTTGGTTATGTAACATCGTACTCACCAAAAAGAAAGTGTTGTATGAACCAAGGCCTTTTAGCGACGACCTTAAGAGGCGTGGCTTTTGTTGGGCTGCTTGCTAATTGGGCTGCTTCCTCATCCAACGGCTGCAGATAGCTTTGTTAGATGGACGGGCTGAGATGCTCCCACAAGAAAATCAAGATTGCGTCGTTTTGGCTCAAAGGACTTGAGCAAATTAGGGTTAGGGAAATCAATCGCAAAGTCTGTCCTCTCTCCTGATCTTAAAGCTCTCTGCAGCTTGTCTTCGTTTTCTCCGTTCGCCGTAATTGTAGCTTGCAATCTAGGCGAGAATGTTGAGGGCTGCGTCACTGCGTTGGCTTTGGTTGAGAGCTGTAATAGCTAGCAGTGTGAGAAGAGAGAAGTGAGCTTGCACCAAATGGTGTTTTGGGCTGGATTTTGCAAATCTAGTGCAAACTAAGCTCCGGCGTAGAGTTCAACGTGGATGTAGGTTCTTCGGAACCGAACTACAGGAAAAATTAGGTGTCCTTGCTCTTTTCTATTTTTTTGTTCTTGTTCGATTTGCTAATGTTGGTTCTGTGGTTCGGTTTAGCAACAGATTAGGGTTACTACAGTGGTTTTAGAGCCGTTCTTGCTCAAATCACTACAAGAAAAACAGTCAATATCACCGACTATTTCTGTTGATTTTGGCATGTATCGGTTGGAAATAGTGTTATAAGCAACAGATATTTCCGTTGGTATGTTGTAGATTATAGTTGCGTAGATTTTGTGAAATCGGTTGGTTTTATGATTTTCTCAATAGAAATTTCTGTTGCTTAAGTCGATTTAAAACAGTTTAAAAAATTAATCAAAACTAACGATAAATTCGTTGGTATTAAAATTGTAGATAAAGTATTTATAAGATGCATTTACCTTTATACCCTTTTATATTTGTTACGAATTTCTAAGAATATTTGCAACAATTTTCCGTTGCTTTTATTAATTTCCAAAAATTTAGATAAATATAGAATCGACAAACATGTCGTAGGTTTTATAAGTTGTTTACTATTTAGAAGACACTATTACTATTATAACCTTTTCACAATTCCTACGGATGTATTATATTATTTACCACAACGTTTCGGTCGATTATGATGTATTTCATAATTTCCAAAATAGAATTTTTTTTGTTATTGTTGTTATTTAAAATCAACATAAAATTTAATTACAGCCATATATATCATTTAATTCCATAAAATGATTTTATTTATAAATTAATTGAATACAATACAATAGTGTTGTGTAAAAGAAGCATTATATTCATCAATTAAAATAAATGATTTGTATTTTTAGAGAATAACAAGACAGAAAATATTAAAGCAATAATAATCTATAAATGATCCGAATTTGCTAATCTATTGCAGGGCCAACATCTTCGGCAGAACTTGCTTCATTTTCTTGACCATCTTTTTTCCTTTCCTAAAATAGATAATAGAAATTATTATAAACATAATAAATAGAAGTTTTCCAGTCACTGCATTTCATGGACATGAAGCAAAAGTAAGAAAATTACCTTAAGAGAATTGTGGACCGTTGAGTATACACTCTCCAATGTAGTTATCACGAGGCGGATAACTTCTTATTTGTTTTCTTTCAAAGAACCATCTGCTGGGTTTGAAATACATCCCCTAGAAACTACATCTTCGGCCAAACTCTGTACTTGTTCACTAGAGACTGCAACTTCTTTGAACAATGCATTCGTGCGAGCACTTCGCAAGGTTTCATTCATAACTTTGAAAAATAGATCATCCGAAAGACACCCACCACAAGTTGATTGAGTTGGTATTTTTGATCCAAGAGTTTCATCATGAGAACCTGTTAATAACTCATTCACTGGAATGCGTGGCTCACCAAGAATTCGATTCTTTTTAACTGTGAAATTTCACAGTGTCTTGGTTCGACAGATTTTGTGAACAAGAAGTTGCTGCAGCACACTCTTGTTCACTCGAAAATTGTCTCAGCAAACAATGATCAAGGCACAGGTTTGTTCACCCAGTTCGGCCAATCTGCCTACGTCTGGGGAGGACTATTCTTCAGTCCTCAATCCACTCAACCAAAGGTTCCAAGTACACTCGGTTACAACTCACGCAACCTATGCTACTCAACCCCGTGTGGATCACTCGGCACAATCAGAACAAGCTCTGATTTGCGTCTGCACACTCTCTACAATATGTCAATCTAGAATAGCTACAATCCTCTCAAAAAACTCAGCCTATTCTAAATTACACTACTCAGCAGGGTTGCTGCAGCAACAGCTGTAACACACAGCTGAAGCACAATGTCCGCGTCGCTCCAAGGCCTTTTGCCGAGCCGATCGAACCTCTCCAAGAGCGCTGCCCACTCTGGACAACTCCCCCTCACTCAGTGACCACCTGCCACTAGTGAGTACTCCCGCACGACACTCGACCGAGCCTTCCACCCGTCAGTTCTTCCGCAGCTGCCCTTGATCAACCAACAAGCTCCCCAGCTCTGAATTGGCTTCCAGATCAAGCACGAATCAGACTCTGCAAGTCCTGATTCTCTTCTGCAATACTCACCACAGCTCCGCGCTCAACGCTCTGCTCACGGGTGATGATCGAAGAAAACTTCCGTCGCACACCAAGGATTCTCCCACTGAAATCTGTGTATGCACTCGTGTGTCCCTCTGCTTCGATCCGCCTCTCTGCTCTGGACCCCTTCAGCTTAAATAGCAGCCCCCACTTTAAGCAATGTCCAGGTTTAGGCAATGACCCAATGGAATCAATTATCTCCTAAAATCTAGGAGATTAGATTTGATATTTATCTTCAATACAAATCTCCTTCTCTGACTAGTAAACCTTGCTGGAAAATACTCCACAGTATTTTAGAAATTCTTCTAAGAGCCTCCGCAGAGCAGCCACACCTTCAAACCGAGCCCAGCAGACAGCTGCTACTCGGACAGTTGAAACAGCCACTTGAACAAGCACTTGCTGCAGCATCCCCTGCTGA
Source organism: Umbilicus rupestris (assembly GCA_963678935.1). Taxonomy (NCBI): domain Eukaryota; kingdom Viridiplantae; phylum Streptophyta; class Magnoliopsida; order Saxifragales; family Crassulaceae; genus Umbilicus; species Umbilicus rupestris. Next base: position 10,341,501 of record OY787610.1, on the reverse strand, counting down.
AGCTGCTTCTAGTTCACTTCTGCTGCCTGCTTGTTTATTTGAGCTGCAGCAACTCCTTGTTCACTTGTGCTGGTGTTGTTTGCTTCTGCTGGAATTTCCTAAATGCTTTAGGAAACAATCCCATCAATTTTAAGGAAGATCCTTCAAGATCTCTACAAGATTAGGAGCTTTGATTTTCCAATCAAATCTTCACTCAACAAATCTGCCCTTGTTCTTGAGAGACACTCCAGAAATATTCTCCTGAATATTCAGCTCTTTCCGGAAGCCCTTCGGTCCACTGATTTGTTGTTTGAATGCAATCTCCGAGAAAGCTTTGAATTTCTGCTACAGCATTTTAGCTCCAGCATCTGCTGTAGCACAAGATGTCTGAAGGTGTGCAATACTTCTGCTACTGAACTTCTGCTCCAGAGGTTGCTATACCACTTGCTTACTCCACTGCTTGAGCACTGAGAAAGATCTCTACCCAAATTGCACAAGCTGATGTCTTCATGACCTCTTCCAGAATTCCGAGCGCCCCAAGGCAACATTAGGTCGCGCTCCTCGTGAAGACATTAGCCACTTAATGTCTTCATCTGGAGCGCCACTTAATGTCTTCATCTGGAGCGCCACTTACTGAGTTTGCTCACCCTGGAAAGCTCTTCATCAGCTGTTTTCTTTCCATACTTGCTGTAGCAGGCTCTAGTACACTTTGTAGGAGTTTGTCAATGATGCCACATACCTTCACAATCTCCCCCTTGGCATTTTGACAAAATCCAAGAACCCTTCTAATCTTAGGCAATCCTCCTCTCATCTTTGAACTCCTTCTTTTGCAGCTTCCTCAGCTTCAATCTTCAGGGAATGTTGTAACAACTTCTTGCGCTTGTTTTGTCAATGATGCCACATACTTTAACAATCTCCCCCTTGGCATTTTTGACAAAACCTGAGCATCATCTATCAGAGCAACTCTTCTCTTCTTCTCCCCTTCTCCTCTTCTCCTCTTCTCCCCCTTTTTGTCACAAATGATAAAGGGGGATACCAGCTAAACTCAGCTAGTATGCCAACGCCTCTTCTCCATCCACAGGAGAGGGCATTCCAATGTGTCAACATGTGCTTCTTTGGTTGGCTTTGGGGGAATATCAGGTGGCTGCTTCTCCACCCATACTTGTACTGGTCTTCGAACATGCTCCTTCCAAGATTTGTTGTGACCAGCAACTCTTCCTTTCCTTCCGACGTTGTTTCGGTGTCTCATCCTCTCTGTGCCAGCATCCTTCTCGATCCTCATTTTTGTTGTCCCTTCAACATAACTGATGTTTTCGTGCACAACTGGACAGTGACAATCCATCGACTTTGATGAGCTGGAGGTCACCTGCGTGCCACGCCTGATCCTTGGCTTCATCCGGCATTGTCCGTCTGTGGGCGATTTCTGAGGTCTCCAATACTTGTTCAGGATCGGGCATCTTCTCTGAATGTGTCCCTCTCGATCACAGAAATAACATCTGCGACTTTTGCACCTGGGTTTCTTTTCTGCTACAGGTTGTTGATACAACGGTTGCTGTAGCAGCTTCTTGTTCACCCTTCTATGCACCTTTTTCTGAACTGGTTTCTGGGACAAGACCAGTTTTTCTACGGCAATCTCAGCATCTTCTCGCTCCGTAGCTTTGATGAATACAGTTGTTTCAGCACCTTCTTCTCCAGTGTATCCAAGACCTGAGTAGCCACCTCCATACCTTTGGCGTGCAAGAATATCTTCAAGAGTGCTTGTTCCACTGTTAAGCATCTTTGTAGTCTTCCGGTAGAGGTTGAGCTCTTCCTTCTCTGCAGCAAACTTCTCTTCTTGCTGGGCAACCTGATCCGTAAGAGAAGTGATCATCTTCAGCAACTGCTCTTGTTTTTCTTGTAGATCTGAGACTTTAGCCGTCAATCCTTTGTTGACCTCCATGACTTGCAGCCACTCTTCGTGCAACAGGGTAAAGTTTCTTGCAATGGACTCCTCAGTGATTTCCTCATCATCACTACTGTCTGACTCATCAACACAATCAACACTTTCTGGCTTTGTTGAAACGATACTCTTCATATCAGTTTCAAACATCAAAGCAACATTGCTAATTTGGTCAGATTTTTCCTCACTATCTTCGTCTCTCCAATTTGAAGCAACGATCTTGTTCTTTTCATGAGCCATCTGAAAAATCTCCCATGCTTGCTTGGCAACTTCACATTCAGAGATCAGCCTGAAATTATTTGCGTCAACAGCGACAAATATTGCGTTCAAGGCTCTTGAGTTATTGGTTGCTACAGCTTCCTCTTCAGCTGTCCATGTCTCCTCTGGTTTCTCCAGTGCAACTCCTTTGTCGTCGATGATCAGAGGGTGTGACCATCCAGACACTACTGCTCTCCAAGTCTTCTCATCCATCATCTTTAAGAAGACCTTCATTCCCGCCTTCTAATATCCATAGTTGGTTTCTTCCAACAATGGAGGTCTGCTTGTGCTCTGTCCTTCCTTCATTGTCGTGGCTACTTCAGAGACACTGTAGGATCTTTTACTCTCTGTGTCAAGCTCCCGCTCTGATACCAATTGAAATTTCACAGTGTCTTGGTTCGACAGATTTTGTGAACAAGAAGTTGCTGCAGCACACTCTTGTTCACTCGAAAATTGTCTCAGCAAACAATGATCAAGGCACAGGTTTGTTCACCCAGTTCGGCCAATCTGCCTACGTCTGGGGAGGACTATTCTTCAGTCCTCAATCCACTCAACCAAAGGTTCCAAGTACACTCGGTTACAACTCACGCAACCTATGCTACTCAACCCCGTGTGGATCACTCGGCACAATCAGAACAAGCTCTGATTTGCGTCTGCACACCCTCTACAATATGTCAATCTAGAATAGCTACAATCCTCTCAAAAAACTCAGCCTATTCTAAATTACACTACTCAGCAGGGTTGCTGCAGCAACAGCTGTAACACACAGCTGAAGCACAATGTCCGCGTCGCTCCAAGGCCTTCTGTCGAGCCGATCGAACCTCTCCAAGAGCGCTGCCCACTCTGGACAACTCCCCCTCACTCGGTGACCACCTGCCACTAGTGAGTACTCCCGCACGACACTCGACCGAGCCTTCCACCCGTCAGTTCTTCCGCAGCTGCCCTTGATCAACCAACAAGCTCCCCAGCTCTGAATTGGCTTCCAGATCAAGCACGAATCAGACTCTGCAAGTCCTGATTCTCTTCTGCAATACTCACCACAGCTCTGCGCTCAACGCTCTGCTCACGGGTGATGATCGAAGAAAACTTCCGTCGCACACCAAGGATTCTCCCACTGAAATCTGTGTATGCACTCGTGTGTCCCTCTGCTTCGATCCGCCTCTCTGCTCTGGACCCCTTCAGCTTAAATAGCAGCCCCCACTTTAAGCAATGTCCAGATTTAGGCAATGACCCAATGGAATCAATTATCTCCTAAAATCTAGGAGATTAGATTTGATATTTATCTTCAATACAAATCTCCTTCTCTGACTAGTAAACCTTGCTGGAAAATACTCCACAGTATTTTAGAAATTCTTCTAAGAGCCTCCGCAGAGCAGCCACACCTTCAAACCGAGCCCAGCAGACAGCTGCTACTCGGACAGTTGAAACAACCACTTGAACAAGCACCTGCTGCAGCATCCCCTGCTGAAGCTGCTTCTAGCTCACTTCTGCTGCCTGCTTGTTTATTTGAGCTACAGCAACTCCTTGTTCACTTGTGCTGGTGTTGTTTGCTTCTGCTGGAATTTCCTAAATGCTTTAGGAAACAATCCCATCAATTTTAAGGAAGATCCTCCAAGATCTCTACAAGATTAGGAGCTTTGATTTTCCAATCAAATCTTCACTCAACAAATCTGCCCTTGTTCTTGAGAGACACTCCAGAAATATTCTCCTGAATATTCAGCTCTTTCCGGAAGCCCTTCGGTCCACTGATTTGTTGTTTGAATGAAATCTCCGAGAAAGCTTTGAATTTCTGCTACAGCATTTTAGCTCCAGCATCTGCTGTAGCACAAGCTGTCTGAAGGTGTGCAATACTTCTGCTACTGAACTTCTGCTCCAGAGGTTGCTATACCACTTGCTTACTCCACTGCTTGAGCACTGAGAAAGATCTCTACCCAAATTGCACAAGCTGATGTCTTCATGACCTCTTCCAGAATTCCGAGCGCCCCAAGGCAACATTAGGTCGCGCTCCTCGTGAAGACATTAGCCACTTACTGTCTTCATCTGGAGCGCCACTTAATGTCTTCATCTGGAGCGCCACTTACTGAGTTTGCTCACTCTGGAAAGCTCTTCATCAGCTGTTTTCTTTCCATACTTGCTGTAGCAGGCTTTAGTGCACTTTGTAGGAGTTTGTCAATGATGCCACATACCTTCACAATCTCCCCCTTGGCATTTTGACAAAATCCAAGAACCCTTCTAATCTTAGGCAATCCTCCTCTCATCTTTGAACTCTTTCTTTTGCAGCTTCCTCAGCTTCAATCTTCAGGGAATGTTGTAACAACTTCTTGCGCTTGTTTTGTCAATGATGCCACATACTTTAACAAACTGGTCCTGCAGCCTCAATCCACCACTCAAGAGGTTCGTTTTCTTGTTCTTCTAAAATTGGTAGATGCTCATCTAAAATCTTTTTATATCGATCCTGCCAAAAGTAAATGAGTTTACTATAGTCTCAATAAAAATGGGATGCAAACTCCAAGCTAATGAATATGTTTTAGAATTTAGAACCATTTTGAATAAATTCATGGTTTAAAAATAGCATTTGATCCAAAACTCATAAACTAGCAAAGAGTACCCAAAATAACATACTGGATAATATTATGAAACTAAAAACAAATAAAGCTTGTAATTAAAGGAAAAATATAAAAAAAAACTCACTGCAATTGCTCTTGCTTATCCCTTTCATAACTAAACCTTTCACTTTTCATTTCCTTCTATCGCAGCTAAAAGAACGGGCTGAACTCACCGGATGAGAACAATCCGAATAAAAACAGAAATAAAACAAACCAAACAAGGAATTAGATGGCATTGTCATCCTGAAAGTTGATGAACCGGTAGCGAGGGCCATTAGAGATGGAGGAGTCGTCCTGATTATTAAAGGTGAGGCGAGGGGGTTGAGAGGTGTTGACTGGGATATGTTGTAGGTCAGCAAGAATAGAGTTTTTGAAGGCTCTAGAAAGCGCCGAAATGGACTCTTATTTCCACAAGGCATTTTGCATGCTAAAGCGATGGCTGCATGATTTTGGGCAGGAGGAATTCTTTGAAAAATCACAGCTTCAAAGACTCGTAGAATGCGACGCCGACAATAGAACTCGTCGCTTGGAACTTCATTTTCAGAAATCATGAGGTGCTAAAAACAGAAATGAGCAGATTGAACCAAAGTGACCTGCTCGGTAGGGATGATGGCAGCCTCAATAATGTTGAGCAGTAAAGATTCTAGTTCCTCAAGAGGGCTTGTTTTAGCCACAAAAGCAATCAAAGCAGCTACAAACTCACCTGCATTGTTCCGCACCAGGCCACTCATAATGAGGTTAGAATCACGAGCAAGGAAAGCAATGTTTAAAGCATATCCATTAACAGGAGGGCACCATGATAACCAACAAGGCCGATGAACGCGAGAAAGCTAGGGGCGAACTTGTAGAGCCAACATGGTTCGGATATCTTGATCCGAGCCCGAAAAAGGAACTTTAATCAGAGCAGAGAGATGAATAGCCCATCAGCAGATTTCCCGCCAGATATCCTTCGATTTATCACTATTGCAGAAAGCATTGCGAGCTTTCCATAGCTCCCATATGGCGCAGCAGGATGTGGCTGTAGCTAAACAATCCATAAAGTGTTTATTGTTACCATGCAGCCACGTCCTAGCAAAACCGTACAAACTGTTAAACCTTGGCCGATCAAATATGGCTCCCAGTCTATGCCAGATTAATGTAGCCCAGTCTCCACGGAATAACAAGTGCTCTGTAGTTTCCATGGAATGATGAGAACAACAAAAACACTGGGAGGCCAAGGAGATACGGAGCCGAATGATATTATCGTGAGTAGGAATCACTTTGTGGAAGACTTTCCATAAGAAGCAGGAGATTTTGGTAGGGATCCAGGGCTTCCAAATAAGCTCACCCCAACCCGTGACCCCGTATCTGGTCTGAAAAAGATCAAAAAGAGCCTTGGCTGAGAAAGCACCATCGCCCGAGTTCCTCCATTGAAAAACATCCGTCCCCTCAGAGAAAACCACATTCCGGAAAGTATCATGTTCCGATAAAGGGAGTACGTCCAGCAACGTACCTAACTGCCCCGGTTTAGAGACCACATGTCAAATGGGATCATGACAAATTCGAGAAGGAGGTTTAACCCCATAATGAGCATATATCACACCAGCAAGGGTGTTCCCGTTGCGAAGCCTCCAAATACCCATTTCACGTAAAGATGGTACCAAGTGAGCAATGGAATTCCAAAGAGAAGATCCCGACTTACCAACTTTAAAACGAGATCGTGCATGTCTTGCCCAAAGGGTGGAGCCACAAATATAAGTCCATGCAAGCTTGCCATGGAGCGAAAGCATGACACTCTTAGGGATCCGAATGCTTAGATCACCGAATTTCTTATCACATCAAATACATTCCCACCCAATTCAATGTCGCCTCTTCTCCTGTCCGCTATCCCATATGAAGGAAGACATCATAGAGATAAGACGATCAAATGTGCCCGTAGGGATCGGTAAAACCATCATGGCATGAATGCTCATAGAATTAAGAACCAAGTTAACAAGAGTTACTCGACCACCCATGGATAATAATTTCTTAGACCAGCCGTGAATGCGATCTTGAAATTTCTTTTCCAAAATTGAAAATTCGAAATCAGTGTGCGGCCGCGGTAAAGCGGGACACCAAGATACTTAATGGGCAGAAAAGCTTCAAAGAAGCTCGTAACTTGGAGAGCTGATGCTCTCTGATGTTCATCAAAATGGCTGGGGAAGATAATCATGGTTTTATCTGGATTAAGCTTCTCTCCGGATAGCGAACAGAACTTCTCGATCAGCATAAGTAGTTGGGACAAAGACGCTGTAGCCCCGCTAGTAAATATGAAAATGTCATCAACATAGAGAAGGTGGTTAACTCGTAAGGCTCGACGAAGAGTACGATAAGGCTGAATGCTGAGACTATCAACTACTTTGTTTAAATGTCTACTAAACCATTCCATCGCAAGGATAAACAAATTCGGACAAAGAGGATCACCTTGCCGAACTCCTTTAGATGAACGAAAAAACCATAAATGTTACCGTCCCATTTGATCGAATATAAACAGTTAGAAATACACCTGAAAACAAGGTCACACCAAATCTCTGAGATCCAAATTTCCGCATAACGCGAATAAGGAAACCCCAAGAGAGCCTGTCATACACCTTCGCCATGTCAAGCTTAATGAGAACATTACCATCGTCAACTTTTTGATCAAGATCAAACACCAAATCATGTGCCAGAGCAATATTATCATGCATCGAGCGACCCGGAACGAAGCCAGCTTGTTCGGCACTAATGATCTTTGGGAGCAAGCTTGCTAAATGCTTCATAAGGATGTGAGAGATGATTTTGTGACTAAAGTTGCACAAGCTAATAGGCCTGAGTTGAGCTAGCTCTGAAACAGAAGGAACCTTCGGCAAGAGGATGAGGTGCCTGGCTAAGAAAGAAGAATGCAGCGTGAGACCTTTAAAGAAAATGTGTATAGCAAGCTCAAGGTCTTGTTTAATGATATCCCAACAAGTACTGTAGAAATGACCAGAAAAACCATCCGGGCCCGGGGAACTCTTTAGGTTCATAGCTTGAATAGTTTCAAAGATCTCATCAACATCAGGTAGCCGGCAAAGCGCTTCATTATCGGTATCGGAGACAGCAGGCTCAAGGAGATCAAGCTCCTCCATATTCTGAGGAGGAGAGAACCCATTCAAAAGGTCCGAAAAGAACTCCACCACATGAGAACCAATGAAATCACGGTCATCAGAAAGAGAGCCATCCTCCTGAGTTAAATGCACTCTCTACCCACGGAGTTGCGAGATCGAATGAGAGCGTGAAAATATTTGGTGTTGCGATCACCCTCTTCTGACCATTTCACATGCCCTTTATCCTTTAGCATATTGGCTAAAAGAACACATATGTCACAATATTCGGATTTGCACTCATCGAGAGCTCTAGCTATGTCATTAGACCATTGTTGTTGCAAAGAAGCCTATAGGGCTGAAACTTTAGTTAAAATCTTCCGGGACTTGGTATTGAGGTTACCAAAAACATTCCAGTTCCAATGTCGCAAGTGACTCCGGAGCCTTTTTAACTTGAGACCAAAATTGCAAAGAGGATTCTGATGTAAGGAACCCTCCCAGTTAGCTTTGAGAGAGTCGAGAAAACCAGCATGGTTTTCCCAACATTTCTGATACCGGAAAAAAGCCTTACGAGTTAGCGGGTCTCTCAACTGAACAAAAAGAGGGCAATGGTCAGATTGGCGAACTCTAGTAAGATGATCCACTCGAATAGTAGGGAGAAGACCTAGAGTTGCTCCGTTGACAAGAACACGATCAAGACGCTACCAAATACGCCCCCCCCCCCCAGCTTGGTTGTCAGACCATGTGAAGAGATGTCCATGATGTCCCACGTCATACAGCTCTGCATTCATTTGAAACAGATTAAAAGCTTGAATAGGACCATCATCTGCCTAATCACCCCCTTGCTTTTCTTCCCAAGAAGAGATAGTGTTAAAATCCCTGGCAACGATTATGGGAGAAGACAATTCTTCAAACAAGTCAACTAGCTCATCCCACAAGACCTGCCGATCATTACTAGCACACGAGGCGTGAACGAAAGTGCATGCACAAGAAAAAACTGCAAGATTAAAGGAAACCGAAATAGTAACCTGGTGTCTGCTTCATCTGACAATATCCACATTGATATCATCAGTCCACATAAGCCATATGCGAATATTGATGTCTGCACCATGAGTGAAGTTGGGGAACTCAAGCTGCCTAGCAAGGAAAGAGAGCCTCTGGTGATCAATCTTAGGTTTGATGATAATGAGAAAATGAGGTTGATGGCGCACAACAAGGTCCTTGAGGTGGGTGATGGTACGCCTATTCCTCACACCTCTAGCATTCCAACAAATGAAGCTAAACATTGGAAAGAGAATGAGCTGATCCATCACCTATGACTATAGTAGCCTCTTTGGTTATAAAACTAGCGATATTTCGGTGTCCGCCTCCATCGTTAGATAAATGGCTCCCCCGCTTAAGGAAAGTAGTGAGAGAACTAGTGTTGGAAGCTACGACCGCACCACCAGAAGGGTTCTCTGGCTTTGAGATACTGCCTTTGATTGGAATCAAGCACCGTTGGGAGGTCCAAACCTGTCCTTTTTAAGGCATTCGGGTGAACTTCACAACTAATCCTCGTGTCAACCTCCGGAATAAGTTTTGATATATTCTTTGACTGACCCTTCAACGTTTCCATGGATAGGCCTAGCTTCTTCCGTTTTCTCCTGAACCGTAAGGTTAATTCCAGAAGTAGAGACGGCTTCAACATTTTCCAAGGACACTACATCAGGTTCAGGTTCATCAAGGATGACCTGAAAACTTCCTTGATTCATAAAATGTTGTTCTGGGTTGGATGTGCCAATAGAATTGACTCCACTTTTGTGACCTTTGCCAAAAGGGAAAGTGTTGTCCAATATATCTTGAAACTTAATAAGAGTATCCGAGGTAATTGCGATAGATTTGGCAGCTACGAATCTCTGAGCTTTCCTAATTTTAACAACGTGCCAACCTCGATCCTCTTTGCCAGAATCCCCTTGACCACTTGGAGGAGAAATTACAGGAGCATCTTTGGGGAGCAGGATCTTGGATGTTGGTTTGGACACTTTTCTGCATGAGCTTGCCTCGTGACCGTGCATTTTGCATTTCATACAGTAAGTTTTTCCGCCTTCGACAACCACGTCCTGAAAAAAGGAGTGATCGCCAATATTAATTCAAAAGCAGGATGGGACCGGCTTAGTAACATCAATTTCAACACAAGCCCCAGCACATTGAAGAGAATTCATCACGTAAGTTCTGTCATCAATATCCAGAAAATGGGCAAAAGATGAAATGATAGCCTTGACACATGACCTGGAAAAGAATTCCATTGGGAGACCTAGGAGCTTGAGCCATTTGGTGATATACGTGGATTCCTTTTTGCGGTTGTATTCCGCCGACCAGCGGAACAAATGGAAATATGCAAGCGCACTTTTCGAAAAGGACAAGTGAGAGTGGCATTCACATCGTCCTCTGAATCAAGAATGAAGACGACGTGACGACCATCCCAGTTTGAACTCATTGTAATGTTGCTCTTAATCCGCCAATTGGTCTCCACGAAAGCTTTGATGATCGACAGAGGAGGTCTAGCGCTTTGAAATTTGGCAATGATAGTATGTTGGATATGTTGCGTTAACGCCTGGTGTTCCGCAGAAGAGAAACTGATGGAAGGGACACCATCTTTAGATCCGTATTGGCGAGCGGCCAAGGGGATAGCAGGGTATCGCTCACGAACCCTAGGTTTCGAAAGCATGGAAGCGAAAAAAACCGACATCTCTTTGGACGTCAGATTGACGGAATTGACAGGTGATGATGAAGGATCTGGTGGTTTGGGTGTTGGAGGGACTGAATGATGGGGAGGAGCGATGGCCATGTTGGCCAGGGAGGCCATGATCGAGGCTGGACTGCCGACGGCTGGTTAGGGTTTTCCTTAACTTTGTCTTCCCTTTGTATTGCTGCCTACGGGTATACCCTGGCACTCTTTGTATCTTTCATTTCCTTCTTTTGTTATTCCTTATCGCAATAGTAAAAGCGAAAAAGAAAAAACATAGCAAAGGCAAAAAAAAAAAAAGCAAAAGAAAAGGCAGCATACAAAAAAGCAACAAAAAAAAGGTATTGTAGTTGTGAGGAATACAAAACAAAAAAATCTTTTGAATATCCTTTACTTTGTATTCTTGTCTTTTCATTCTCTTATCCATAAAAATAAAAATAAAAAATCTATTGGATATCCATTCATTTTCTTGTATCCCTACCTTTTGATTTTCTTCGTAGAAAAAGCAAAAAAAACAAAAAACAAAACAAAACATCACAACTAAATAATTCTGATTTTTTACTTTCCTTTTTGCCTTTCCTTTCAAACTTTTGATAGGTTTGGTCATCTACTCATTTTGATATCCACCTAATTCTTCTTTTGATATCATTGAGTTTGATTCAGAACATGAGACAAACACATTGAGTGGAAAAAGACAGAAGAATGTGAGTTCATTTTGCGTGCATACACAAGTCGGAATGCATCATTATTGAGTGAAACACGTGAGCGAGTGTTTTGAGAGGCCCTTACATTGTTTCTGCAGATTTTTTTCTAAATGGAAAACGTTCAAAGAGATGAAGAAGGGCCACATCAACTTCCCAATCTTCAAATGCAAGCATTGCTGGGTGAGATGAGGCACATGTTGAGGGCTGAAATTGAGCCAATTCACGAAAGGTTGGATCAAGTGGAGGCGAGAGGTCGAAATAGGCAGCAAAACAACAATCACAATAGGCAACGTGCTAGGCAAAATGATGATGAGTTTGAGGCTGATGGAGATGTGTGAGAGAGAAGGCCTAGAGTGGACAATGATTTGGGAAGCATAAAGATCAAAATATTCTCTTTTCAAGGAACGAATGATCTTGAAGCGTAAATGGGAGACAAATATTCAGATGGTCTTTGAGTGTCATAAATTTTCCGATGTAAAAAAGGTTAAGTTGACAGCAATTGAATTCACCGATTATGCTATTATTTAATGGGATCAGCTGCTGGTCAATAGGAGGCAACATAGAACCACTTATAGAGATGCGCAATAGAGAACCACTTTACCTATACTGTGTTCTTCTTTGTTGTTATCATAATATGATGCTCATAATAATGATGTTGAAGATTCATAAACTGTCTTTTGGTTGCTGGCTGATGTAATGCTGTTTGTCGCGTTTAGGAATAATGCTGTTTGTTAAGCTTCAGACTCTACAGTTTCACATGTTACTCAAAACTGGCATTGTACCCGAGCTTAGAAGTTCAGCTCAAGTAAGTATTGATGCGGTATTTCTAGTTTTGTAGGATGAAACTGAGAGAAGTTGGTGGAAGAAGCCTATGCTTGTTGGGGGCTCTTGTCCTACAAGGTTTATGAGACTTGCACATTTGTTTTTGTTTATATTCTTTTAATGCATGTGATTTTATACTGGTTTGGGTGAGTCACTTGTTCTCAATTTTTGCAGTATAAGGTGGAGCTGGAATTTGGAACCGGGAATTGGGTTTTCGACAAATGAGCTCAGTAAGTCTTTTGCCATAGTTCTGGTCATTGAAATGGTTCCTACTTTGTTGTTATTGGAAGTTTGAACATGTCTCAAGCTGACTAGTTTAGTATGTATCATTGATCATAGGATTACCCTGAGTTTTTGACACAACAATGGTGACCTTAGTTCTCTACTTACATATGTAGCGACCTTCTACTTTGCATCAGGACTTTGGTTATTTCTTCCAGAAAAGATCCAGAAACGGTGGTGAGGTGAAAAGATTTAGAAACTGATCAAACCGGCAGGCAATCAAACCGAGACGGGTAAATCCAACCAACTGCAACGGCTCAATTTCTTCACCCTCCTCCTTTTCAATTTTTGTCTTCTTTTCAGCCACATTTGTATAACCTTCTTTTGCATTCTGCAAGTACAGGTTACTAGGGAGGACGAGGATGTGAAGAATTTGGTGTCCAAAGGTGAGGTTTTGAAAGATGTGTCTTTTCAGCAGCTGGCTATCTGGGTTGTATTTAAAAGTTCCAATTTGACTCTTTTGAATGCTTTATGTGATATAGGTGTGACTTTGTACATGACAGGTAAAGCGTTCAGCAGCTGGTTCATGCTTCTTCTGGTGCGTGTGTAGCTGCAAATGGAAAGAGCTCTGGGAAACTGTTGTTGTCGTCATGACATTTTTTTATTTACCATCGGATTATACTCTTTAGTCTACTCATTGCTTTACTATCTTTTGATTTACCATTATTTTCACTTGTAGGTATGTGGATGTGTTACGGGTATTCGCGGTATGGACTCGGCTGCTAACAGTAGGCCCAAGAGAATGATCAAACGGCCAGTCAAATTTAAGGATTTCGTGGTATGATGAGGCGCGGAAGGCAATGGAATATGGTAGAATAAATATTGGCACATGCTGACAAATTCTGTTATGGCAGATACTGACAAAATTAGCTGTTACAACTCATCTCCTAAAACTCTTATATAAGGAGAATGAATGAAGAGAATAAAGCAAAGAATTTACAAGCAACTCCTTCCCTCATCCCCCATTCTCCTCTGCCTCTCATCTCATCTTCTGCTCTCATCCCCTTCCCCAAGAAACACCGGTGCTTTCCTCATTGACGACCTCACCTCCACCATGCCCGACGGTATCACCATCCGCGCCCAAGCCCAAGCGGATACAACCGCAGTCTTGATGGACATGGTACACCGCCATGAAGAGAACTTCTTGCGCCATGCCAACATCATGGAATCCCTGGAAAAATCTGTCAAGGAGCTCCATGTATCAGTAGCAAAACTGGAGAAAGTTCCAGCCCTACTGCGAACCCCAACCACCCAATCCCTCCATATCAATCCACACACACACCATCAAACCGATGATCGACCTCACAACCAACCGAGAATACCCAAGCTGGAACTCTCCCAGTTCACAGGAGACAACATCACGGACTGGCTCTTCCAAATCGGTTCGCTCTTTGCGTATCACAACACCCCGGAGGAACAGAAAATCCATATTGCATCCTTCTATATGTCGGGGATAGCGCTACAATGGTTCCATTGGATGCATAAAAATCAGCAGCTGGGCTCATGGGATGCATTTGTCAAAGCACTGGAGCTACGTTTTGGACCCTCTTCCTTTCAAAACCCAGAGGCGGCGTTATACAAGCTTCGTCAACGAACCACAGTGACTGGCGCCGACATAGTGCTTGGCGTAGAATGGCTAGCAACGTTGGGCCAGGTTATCTTTGAATACAAAAATCTTTGGGTCAGCTTCAACTATAACGGAGCTCAGGTCACCTTACATGGAATGCCCGAATCCACACTAGCCCAGCTCACACTTAGGCAGGTCAACCGGCTAAACCAAAACGCATCGTCCGCCGCATTCTTTCACCTAATGGCCGAACCAATTTCCACCTCCCAATCAGAGCTCCCTTCGATTCTGACGGGTCTTTCCCCAACGGAACATGACCAAATCCAACACCTACTTCGCACATACCAATCGATCTTCCTTCCGCCCAAAGGATTACCACCACAGCGCTCCACTGACCACCGTATACCACTGTCCCAAAACGCTGAACCAGTACGAGTGAGACCGTACCGATATCCTCACTTCTAGAAAACAAGAATTGAAAGATTGATTACGGAGATGCTCAACGAAGGGATCATTAGACCCAGCTGCAGTCCATTTAGTTCACCAGTATTACTCGCCCGAAAGAAGGACGGATCATGGCGCTTCTGCGTCGATTATAGGGCCTTGAATACGGTAACTATCAAAGATCGATTTCCGATGCTAACGATGGATGAATTATTAGACGAACTACACGGGGCCAACATATTCTCCAAACTGGACCTAAGATCCGGCTACCACCAGCTACGGATGCATCCCGACGATATCCATAAAACGGCGTTCCGCACCCATGAAGGTCACTACGAGTTCGTGGTGATGCCATTTGGGCTATCGAACGCACCCTCAACCTTCCAAGCGGAGATGAACTCTATCTTCAAGCCCCTATTACGTAAGTCTGTCTTAGTATTTTTTGATGATATATTAGTTTACAGCAAATCTTGGGAAGCTCACCTGCAGGATTTGATGGTGGTACTATTTTCTGCACTCACACTCCTTCTTTGCAAAACCCTCCAAATGCGAAGTGGCCCGACATTCACTCACCTATCTAGGCCACATTATTTCGACAGAGGGAGTAGCTGTCGATCCGGAAAAAATACACGCAGTCGTGAACTGGCCAGTACCGGTTAATACAAAACAGTTGCGAGCTTTCTTGGGATTGACCGGTTATTACCGGCGTTTTGTCCATCAGTATGCTTCACTTGTGGCACCCCTTACGCATCTCCTCAGAAAAGATGCATTCCTCTGGACCAAACAAGCTACAACAGCTTTTGAAGAATTGAAATCGGCCATGACGACCACACCAATTCTGGCTTTACCGGATTTCAACCAACAATTTGTGATACAAACGGATGCCTCCAACACTGGAATAGGGGCGATACTGTCTCAAGCGAACCGACCAGTGGCTTTCTTTAGCCGACAGCTCCCGGATCGTGTTCGTACTACCTCGGCTTACAACCGGGAGTTATATGCAGTGGTTTATGCAGTGACAAAGTGGCGACAGTACTTACTCGGGTCCAAATTTCTGATTCAAACGGACCATCTACCATTGAAGTCGTTACTCACCCAAACTATTCACACTCCTGATCAATAACGGTGGATTTCTAAGCTATTGGGGTTCGATTTCGATGTCGCTTATAGACCGGGACGGGAGAATGGTCCCGCGGACGCTCTCTCACGCATTCCAGGTGAGTCAGAAGCTCAATTCACGGCTCTGTCTATTCCAACCATGGGGATCATTAAAGCTTTGCGTGCATACATCTCATCACACTCTCAGACACAAGCGCTCTATCAAGATGTAATCACAAATCCTACGGCCCACCCTGACTACTCTACTAGAGAAGGATTGTTGTTATTCCGCAATCGTATTTTTGTTCCCCCGGATTCAGCACTGGTCCACCTGATTCTCTATGAATTTCATGACACTCCAATAGGCGGCCACGCTGGGATTCAAAGAACAATTGCTCGGATTGCGGCTAATTTCTTTTGGCCATCACTACGAAAGGATGCGACGAAATATGTCTCATGCTGTCCCACTTGCCAGCAAGTGAAGTATACCCCATCAAAGCCGCAAGGACTCCTCCAGCCACTACCGATTCCGGACAAAATTTGGGAATCCATTTCAATGGATTTTATTGCACACCTCCCGACCTCCAACGGCAAGACAGTTATATGGGTAGTAATTGACCGACTCTCGAAGTACGGCCACTTTATCGCCTTGCCCACCAGCTTCACAGCAACTCAATTGGCTACGACATTTGCTAAAGAAATACACCGCTTGCATGGCCTTCCAAAAGTTATTGTGTCCGATAGAGACAGCCTATTCATGTCTCACTTTTGGCAGGAGTTTTTCAGACTCCAGGGGACACAATTAGCGACTAGTTCAGCGTACCATCCACAAACGGATGGCCAAACGAAAGTCCTCAATCGCTGCGTCGAATATTATTTGTGATGCTTCGTGTCCGAAACGGCAGGGAATTGGCTGCAGTACTTACCTTAGGCGGAGTGGAACTACAACACAGCCTGGCATTCCGCTATTCAAATGACCCCATTCGAGGCGGTATATGGAAGACCACCTCCAAAGGTTCTGGATTATTTGCCGGCTTCTTCACCAATTGCTGAGGTCGATCACCAACTAACAAACCGCCAAGAAATACTTTCCCGCCTCAAAGCAAACATTCAAAGAGCTCAGGTTCGTATGAAAAATCAGGCAGACAAACACCGGACAGATCGCCAATTCAATCTGAAGGATTGGGTGTACTTGAAGCTTCAACCATATAGACAGAAATCAGTACATGGTCGGGCAGGTTTAAGCTGTCCAAGCGATTCTATGGGACTTTCCAAATCATCGAAAAGATTGGCCAGGTAGCCTATCGTCTTCAACTGCCCCAAGAATGCAACATACACAATGTTTTCCATGTATCGTTGCTCAAACTATGCAAGGGGGACCCTGCGGTTCATTGTAACCCACTACCTGACAGGTTCCATCACAGATTACCATTGCACTGGCCTGAGAAAATCCTGGGTTTCCGCACAGTAATGATACAAGGCAAGCCAGTTCCACAATTCCTTATTCAGTGGCAGCAACAACCAGCGACTGACGCTTCATGGGAGGACGCGGAGTTCTTCATTAACTCATTCCCTAATTTCAACCTTGAGGACAAGGTTTGTTTCGATGACTAGGATAATGTTACGGGTATTCGCGGTATGAACTCGGCTGCTAAAAGCAGGCCCAAGAGAATGATCAAACGGCCAGTCAAATATAAGGATTTCGTGGTATGATGAGGCGCGGAAGGCAATAGAATATGCTAGAATAAATATTGGCACATGCTGACAAATTATGTTATGGCAGATACTGCCAAAATTAGTTGTTACAACTCATCTCCTAAAACTCTTATATAAAGAGAATGAATGAAGAGAATAAAGCTGAGAATTTACAAACAACTCCTTCCCTCATCCCCCTATTCTCCTCTGCCTCTCATCTCATTTTCTACTCTCATCCCCTTTCCCAAGCAACAGGATGTATCCACGGTTGATGCATCCACCTCGAAACAAATTGGTGAGCGGATTAAAAAGACTGGAGATATGTATTTTAGAGGTAAAAAAAACATTTCTCTTTTTAAGGCTTGAGTGAGCGGAACATGGGGGAAAAAAAAAACTCATTTCACTAGCAAATAGCAATAATAGAATAGGCATTGATGACTTTTGGGAGTTTAGCAATACAGGTTGAGAGCTTGAAGATTAATGAGGCCAGGTAAAGGTTTTGGGAGTGGATCGTGGAGACGGAAAGCTGGTGAGGATGTTGAGGGCTCTCGTCCTATAAGGTCTGCGTGACTTGCTTTTTTTTATATTCCTTTAATGCATGTGATTGTGAGCGACTTGTTCTCAATTTGTATATGATGCTTTTTTTTATCCGTGATAGAATGAGCCAGCTGAAGATGAAACTTTGATCTTTCTTACTGCTAGTGAATATCTTTTGTTGGACTGTAGTCAAAATAGCGATTTGATTAGTCCATTTTGCTGATGTTTATGTGTGACACTATCATTTTTTTCGTCAAGATAATATCTAACTTTTTGGATGTCCAAGTCACTGACGTCCTTCAAAGTAGTTCTTCACTTCTACCATGATTTATCAGTTAATACTTATTATCTTTCAGGTGACCAGCCAATTTACCAGAAGTTGTCTCCATTATTAGACATCATGGGAATGGTCGAAGTTCCTCTTGAGATATGAAAGTTTTGAACTTGCACATCTTATGATATCCAGCGGAGTCATATCCACTTCCACACCTGAGACATCTAGCTTGGGCTGATGCATTTGCAATATCTGCAAATTCTGCCATTATGTTATGTGAAGCTTGCAGCACTGGGTATGACTGAAACTCAACGATGCTGCTCTTGGACGAGGTATTTTCTGGTACATTGTTCACTTAGAAGTCCCCTGGCATCTTCCATGCTCGATATTACATTTCCGTAGGTGACTACATTTTCATTTCTCTCTCATATTACATTTTTAGTTTTTTTTTGTAACTCAATGTAAATAGTGTTCAAAGAAACCTATGGTGTTTTTCAGGGGATGGTTGGATATACTATTGGTCTTGCTGCGATGGATAGTCGAGTGATTGCAAAAATTCATTTTGCAGATTATATTCATCCTGCTTTTGATCAGGTATGGATCTTTCTTCCTTGTACACAGCTGTGTTAAAAAGTCGATGCCTAAAACTGAAGTTTGTATGTCTATTTGTTTCATTCTTATGTTGGTTCAAAACTGAAATTATTCTTGTCATTACCATTGTAGAGAAGGATCCTTTGAAACTAAACTAACTTACAGAAGTAACTTTTTTGCTTGTAAGGAAATGATATGCTCGCATCAAAAAGTGTTGCAAGAACGTGCTGTTGGGTACACAAATAGTTGCGCCAGTGCCTCCTTTATATCTTTTGCTACGAATAGTGCCTGGTTAAGGTAAGAGTTATAAGTGTGATCTATCATCTATTGTCTCAAAGACGTGTCTGGTGTTGTAACTTCCAGATCTGTTTTATTTTAACTTTTATGCGGTGTTCAATAAAGTAACCAAACATCATTTTTCCCCTATAGGTCATTGGAGTTACGAAGAAGATATTCTATGTGCAACAAAGATGGGTCAAACATCATGGAATGGTTTTCACTATAGCTGCTGGTCTCGTCAATTTTTCTAACAGTTACCTTTAACAGCTGAGCATAGTGATTTTGGTTCTCTCAATTTGTTTCATTGATATTTCTATTCATATACTCAGGTATCTACTGGCAGGAAGCACTGATAGGACATCAGCTTTTCGAATTTGTGTTGGAACTGCTTTGTTCTAAATAAAATAATGATTTTCTAAATAAATCCAAGCATTCAACTTTTTGGTCAGCTTCAGAATGTGAATAAGTTTTGCTGTTGTTGATGGGTATGATCTCTTTTTCTCAGATAACTTTCTGACCAAATACAAGGATCCCGCTGGAATGAATCAGTTTAATCCTCTTCATCCCGGTCAGTTTTCATTTTACCTCAGAATGCAAAATTCTGTGGAAGAATATGTTTTCAATATGTTTAGGAGCAGCAAGCAGAAATCAGCCAGTGCCAGAATCACTACCTACAACTACTACACTTATAAATCTGACTTGACTCGTCAATGCAATCTCAACAACTTGGCGGTACCTATCACCTTGTTTTGCTTCATGATGTTTCAGTGTTTTATCTGATGTGGTGGCTAATGGACTTCTTTTTCTTGTAGCACATCACCAAATATTAGCATGAAGTTGGTACTGGAGGAAACAGTACTGGGCAATTCTGATTCCAGACGCCTCCTGAAGTTGGTCCAGATGTTCCTTTTACCTTTGGCCTCAAAGGTATGGATGATTTGTTCACTGGCAGCTCATAAAAGCTTGTGTCTTTAAGTGTAAACTTACATTTTTCCGATGGCTGGTCTAAACCTATGATTCCAGTGATACAGGAAACCATTAGCTTGATTATTCCTGAGTTGTAAGCATCTATCTCCCCTGCTACTCTTCTTTACCAATTCTTATGCACCTTTGATTGTAAGCTGAATTATGTTCATCGTCATCATCAAAATCATTCATCATGGGTTTCATCATTATCGTTCATCCAACTTCATCATCATCAATAATCAGCATTCATCAGCATTATCATTATCATCATTCATCCAACATCATCAAGTTTTGTTATGGCATATGGACCATGTGAAGTATTCCCATGTGTTATAATAGCACATAGAATCTGGTCAGTAGCATTTTGAAAAATTATATGTTGTCTTGAAAGTCACACATGTTATATGTTGTCTTGAAAGTCACGCATATTATATTTTGTCTGTTAATCTCATTGTCTGAATGTTTGTTGTAGGCCACATATGAACTCTGGTCAACTGCATTTTTCAAGTGAGTTTGTTGTGGTTATTTTTTCCCATATTAAAGCACGGAAGTCATTGTCTTTACCGGATGGCTGCGTCCAAACATCAACCAATTCGTATACACTTTCTTACCTTTGTCATTTTGGTTATTGGTTTTGACTGAATCTCGAGAAGGTTTAGGACTCATATGAATCGTGCATGAGAAAGTTCTGTAATTGCGGACTCATATTGAAATTCGCAGCGTCTCTGACAGACAGATTCGTGAATAAGCAGTTGCGACAGCACACTCTTGTTCACTCGGAAATTGTCTCAGCAAACAATGAACAATACAGAAGTTTGTTCACCCAGTTCGGCCAGCTGCCTACGTCTGGGGAGGACTATTCTCCAGTACTCAATCCACTAATCACAGAGGTCTCCAAGTACACTCGGTTACAACTCCACGCAACCTATACTACTCAACCTTGTGTGGATCACTGGACACAATCAGAACAGGCTCTGACTTGTGTCTGCACACCCTCTACAAATGTCAATCTAGAATAGCTACTGTCTCCTCGAAACTCAGCCTATTCTAAACTACACTCAACTCTGCAGGGTTGCTGCAGCATCTGCTGTAGCACACAGCTGATGCACAATTGTCCGCGCCGCTCCAAGGCCTTCTGCCGAGCCGATCGAACGATTCCACGAGCGCTGCACACTCTGGAATACTCCCCCTTGCTCAGTGACCTCCTGCCACTAGCGAGAACTGCCGCTTAGACACTCGACCGAGCCACACACCCGTCAATTCTTCCGCGGCCTTCCCTGATCAACCAACAAGCACCACTGCTCTGAATTGGCTTCCAGATCAAGCTCGGATCAGACTACGCAAGTCCTGATCTCCTTCTGGTTTCTGTCACCACAGCTCTGCGCTCACGCTCTGCTTTCGGGTGATGATCGAAGAACTCGTCGCACACCAAAATTACTCTCTCTGAATTCTGCGTATGCACTCGTGTATCCCTCAGCTTCGATCAAACTTTCTGATCTAACCTGTTCTCCCTTAAGTAGCAACGCCCGCTTCAATCAAGAACAGAATTTAGCAATGTCCCACAAAGAAACAATTATCTCCTAATTTTTAGGAGATTAGATTTGTTTTGAACTCCAAAACAAATCTCCTTCTCTAGCTAGGAATTCCCCACTGGAATATTCTCCGCAGCACTTTAAAAAATTCTTCTGATGCTCTCCGCAGAGCTGCCAGGCCTTTTAGCCAATCGCCCAGGTTGCTGCTGCTACTCGGACAGATGCTGCAGCAACTTGAACAAGCTCCTGCTATAGCCACTCAGCTTTGCGCTCGGTGGTGATCGAATCTTCGCACGCACTTTAATCTCTCACTTGATCTTCTGCGTATGCTCTGTGTATTTACTTTATGATTTGATGCCTTTGAAGCTCTGCTCAGCTTCCTTTATATAGGAACTCCATGTTCCATCAAATTTAGCATTTGGAAATTCCTTAAAGATCTCAACAAGATCTTATCTTCTAACTGTATCATATTGCTTTCAATCTTCACAATACTCTACCGATTTGTTGCGAGCTGGCAGTAACCCTCGTACGTTCTTTGGGCTGCTCCAAGTTGATCGGCATGCTATTGACTTAGGGAATCTTCAGCTTCTGTTGCTCTTCTCTTCAATTCAGGACAGCTTGTTCTTCACAAGAAAATCTGCTATTTAGGATGCTACAGCTCTCTGCTACACATGTTGCGGTAGCAACCTCTTGTGCACTCTGCTTGTTCCCTCTGGAATGCCCTGCACTAGCTGTTGTCTTCACATGCTTGCTGTAGTAGACTCTTGTGCACCGTGTAGGAGTTTGTCAATGATGCCATATACATTAACACATATGATTCAAGGTTTAGTTAGGTCTCGTATGATCTTTGAAGTTTTAGAAAAGTGATTTACTTTTTATGAGATTGTTTGAGAAATTGGTTATGTGATCTTGATTTCAAGATCATTCAGTGATTTATACAAATCTGGTGATGACAAAGACAAGAAGATCAAGGCGTTGGCAGCTGAATTACTCAGGATACTTACTAATATATTTCTACAAAACCATTTTTACTCTACATATTCTGACCGACTTGTGTATCTTTACAGTTATCTCGAACTGATTTTGGGTTCGACGGACACACGAGATGCCCTAGCCTATCGTCGTGTTTTCTGCATTCAAGCCCTAGTCCTAGAGAAAAACAACCTCCAGCATTGCGAATTTTGATGTCACTTGAGATATATCGCTTTTCAATTCCTTTAGTTGTGTGAAATCTGATTTGATAAGGCATTGTTAACTTTATTTATGAATTTGCTGCCTTCATTTCAGGGCCACACCCACACCAACAGAAAGAGAACTCTCTTTGGAGGTACAATTAAAAAACATATCTCTCACCTTTAAATCATGTTGCGGAAAATGTAATATTTTACCACACTGGACATGATGAGGTATGTGCATTGGCTTCATGAACTTTCCCATGATGCTTATAACATATTGTAATTTTATTTTAAAAAGTTGTTTTTCAGTATGTTTAATATCGGTGTAAAAAGTTGTTTTTACACTGATATTTATGGGCATTGCCTGAGATTAAGTGAAGTTGATGTTCAAACGTCACATGAGCACTACCTTCTCTTGGCCCAAAAAAACTTCCTTGATTGAACTTTTTGAGGAAAGTTTATGTTTAAAATTTACACGTTTAGGTCCTTTGTCTTATTTTTGTTTACTAACTGAAGTTGGTTGTTTTGTTTTTGTGCTGTTGCAGTCATCTAATTTTGGACCACATTACTTTTCAGGCACCTTGAGTGATGCTATGTTTTATGGTAACTTATATTAAATTGTCTCGTTGGCATGATCAGAACTACATACTGCAAGTCTTTTCTTATTTAATGTATATGTGTGCATGTTTCAGTTCAGCTAGCTAGCTTGCTACCTTAGGTTTGGCTCTACTAGGTGTGGTGCAATGTGTTTGCACTTGTTGCTTGACATGCATATTAAGGAATGGCAGACTCCTAAGATAAATGTTCAGCTTTGTATTTTTTTTATTTGGAGGATCACGTTGTGCTCTTTGTGACAAAACTATGTTTCCCATCATTTGCATGTACTATTTTCCTGTCTTTATCCGGTTTGCTGAATTTTGGCCATCTATATAGGTCAATTCTTATTTGAACAATGAGGAAGAGGTTCGTTACAAAAAGATTATTTGGGAGCAAATGAACAAAGAGTATCTAGAGGTGCGATGATAGTTCTACTTTTGTAGAAAAGTTCTTTTCAGCCATTTAATTATGCTGATTACATTTAGCAGTGATTTCTTTTTTACCTGGAACAAGCATTAAAGGAAGCAGCGAAGGTG
Organism: Umbilicus rupestris; assembly: GCA_963678935.1. Lineage (NCBI taxonomy): Eukaryota > Viridiplantae > Streptophyta > Magnoliopsida > Saxifragales > Crassulaceae > Umbilicus > Umbilicus rupestris. Next base: position 10,317,815 of record OY787610.1, on the reverse strand, counting down.
GCTTCTTACAATGATATGGAAGAAGCGACACGCGACACACAAAAACTTGCAGCTGTAGCAATGTCAAGAAAGGTTATGAATTTTATCTTGCGTCCTACCCGATCGACTTATCATACAACATTGGATGATAAGTTAAAGAATTATTTCATTCTTGTTTACAGCAAAAGAGGCAACAGAGAGTGGTCTTCTTTTATGCATCTTATCGTGTTGTAATTCTCTTCACTGTTCTAATGCAACCAACTTCTACCACACACACTCAACCTGTCAATTTCTCCCTTCTAAACTCAAAGAAAATCTGAAAGCAAGAACAACAGATTTTACCTAGGTTCACTCTTTAAAAAGAGCTGCATCCACGTTGAGTCAGCCCTGGCTCAACCCACTGTAGACAGCGAGTTTATACAAGCCTAATAACCTATTACACTTCAAAAACACTTCCAGAACAAACTGGATACTACCAGCCTTACGCCTGGCCAAACAAGCAAAGAACAAACACTTTACCGATCAGTTGGCAGGCGATGAACAGGCTCTAGGCACGACGTGCTTGATCTGCAGACTTCGGCTAATCAATCAATAGCTGCTGGAAGCTCGACCGCACCGCTAATGACACACCGACTTCACTGAATTTAGCCCTAGCACTTTGTCGCCAATCACAAACTTGCTTCTTTTCTTTCTCTGAAACAGGTGAAGCTTGCTGCGTGATTTCTTTTTCTGGAAGCTGAAAACTCTTGTTATTGTGCCCTTGACCAGCGAAGACCAATCTTTTAATTACTAACCTCAAAACGCTCAGCCATCCAATATATTACAAATCAACGGCTAAAAACAACTTAAAGAACAAACCTGTTATCTAGCTAAAAGAACCTTAAGTTTTACAACATTTCGGATACCTTAAGTTTGATGGCTCCTACTACAATAACGATCACGACGCTAGCTCATACTGACAGCCATATAATCACCTAGAGGAAGACGCTGATTACTAATTAATTCAACTCTCTTGATTTATATGGGTTGATATTGCAACTATTGAAACAGATGTTGTCTGGTTAGTAATGTTTTTTGTTAAATGTGAAAGCAATGATCATATCCAAATTTCACAGGATGTCCTTTGTTGCATGTATGATAAATGTCTTAAAACAATGTAGTCTTGTCTGTTTGCTTGGAAAATTATATTTGGCTATTAGACGCTTGAGTGGGTAGGAAAGCCTATAATTGTGGAGTGTTTTTAAACATAGGTGAAATATTTTTCGAAAAAGTGACAAAAGAAACTGAAAATTCTCCATTTATTCATAATTTTTTTTGTATATTGACTTAAATTTATTGAATTATTATAACAAATTATGGATGGAAATTCGAAAATAAATAATAAAAATAGTTTCCAGACTAGAACACTCTCCGGCGATCAGCTTCGATCCTCCTCTAGTCTCGGCATCGATCAGCTTTCGTCCAATTTCTATAATGGCCAATTTCTCCAACAGTAGAATTTCCAACGCCTAATTTCCTAAAAAATTTGATTAGCATCCATTATATATATCCACACATCATCGTCCTTTTCACTTCGATTCAATCATGGCAAGCTGCAATTTCCAAATTTCTGGTTTTCTTTTGATCCAGGGGACAAGTGTGGATCCCGTTGGATTCATGGACAAGTTAGGAACAATCAAAAGAACAATTCTCACTTCCACAGGAAAAACAGTAAGCCACTCGCTTGCCCTTAGATTCTACTTTTCATCCAACAACAATCCTCTTCTTTTTCTCTTTTCGATTCCAACCCATTTTTCCTTCTTTTTTTTCTCTCCATGATGCATAAGAGACCATATCTTGTTTTGTTTGATGGTGGGTGGGCGTGTTCTTGGTTTGTTTCTTGGACTTCGTTGTTGTTGTGGTTATCTGTTAGAGGCTGTCGTCGTACAAGGTTTGTATGACTTGTTGTTCTCAATTTTTGCATAAGATGATTTGTTATCCTTATATCTGTGATTGAAGGATCCTGCATATTTCAAGATAACATTTGTTAGGGTCGTTCTGATTTGCTTTCAGCCATCAATAGTTTAGCATGTAGATGATGCCGAGGATTGAGATTCAAAAGAGGGCAACTATAAATGAGGTTTAAATTTTAATATTTTTCTTGAGCGAGTAGTCTACAAATCTATAATATGATAATTAATAGTTCAGTTCTTGGATTTGAACTTTCATGGTGGATTTGATTTATTCATATGTTTTAATTTGCTTTATAATGTTCTTCAATTCCGAGTGTGTTTCTGCATATTCATCTCTTTATTTGTACTGATTTTATCACTAAATGCAGAATAGAATGATCGTCCAATTTTTCTTTTAATCATCCGGGTGATTTGTCATAGTAAGTTGAAACACAAATGCTGGCTGAGGATCCCCTTGGATTCTTGGAGAAGTTACTCAAATCAAAGGAACAAACGGTGAGGAACAATGCTTTGGAAATATTTTTTTGTTGTTATGATAATGGCTTCTGTTAATGTTTTATCTTTTATGCATTGGAGTGTGGAACTTGGTCATTTTTAGATGAGCCATTCAAATAAGATAGCAAATGGACGATCTCAATGGCAGTTGGTTTGGAGTGAGGTCTTCCTCTCTACAAGCTCTTGCAAGGTAGGGCAACTTTATATTGAGATGTCACACATATTTAAATAATCAATGTTTGTTTCATATTACGTATATGGCATTCTGATTACCGATTTGAAGGACGGATGCTGAAACTAGAGTTATATGAGTTACGCAACACCACGGATCATCTACTGCCATATGTAACATGTTTCATTTCCTGCAAATTTAGTTTGTTTGACTGATCTCATATTATCGATTTCCTTGCATGTTTGTTCTTCATCCAGTTCTGAGACAGCCTGACGGAAAGAATTAGTTTATCCTCCTCTCCTGCCAGTCTTCATTTTACAGAATGAATTGCGGAAAGTTTGAGGTGAAAGTGTTTTCAATATGTTTGTTAAGTATGCACTTATTTGGCTATTCCATGTTTAAGGGCTTTTACGAGCTAAATACATGGCAAGTGTTTCTTACCTTGGATCTGGTTATCCTTTTCTGATGCTCTGATTAATGGTATCAATTGACACAATGTCTTGCCGTCTTAGACATGTACTGCATATTGCAAGTGTTATCTGATTTAATATCAGTGAGTGCAGTGTATCATTTCTGAGGATGGGTTAATGAGCTGATTGTCGGTGCGTTATTTGATGCAGAAAATGGATTATGAAAGAATGTTTCAGTTCTTGTTTTGGAACTTCCAATGGCGTTTAGATGCATTTGATTTTTACTGTTTGATGCTGTGATTACATGCTTTGTTAATTAAAGCTTTTTCATTTGAACTTATGAATGGCATGTTTAAGTAATGTTCTGTTGTGGCTAAAATTGTTTAGTTCAAATTTAGTTTTGTCTCTGATGGAATAATGAATGAGGGTTGACATTTAAAAGAGGCTAAGTTTGTGTTAAGTTGGATACCATTGGAAACTCGATGGCGTGTAGTTGTGTGTGCATCTTTCAGATTTATTTTTGTTGCTTTCTTTTGTTTTAATTGTCTTTTTTTTTAAAAGATCAACAAAAGAATTTCTCTGATTAACTTTGCAAATCCTCTTTTTCCAATTTGTTTTGCTGTTGTTGAAGTTTACTTCATTGTTTTTTCATTATTTGATTTCTTGTATTCAATTTTTAAATAGTTGATGGGCGTCCTTATACTCAAGATGGCGGGATGTGTTCTTGATGATTTAGGATGTGTAATGATTTTCGTTACTTTGAATGGCAATCTCACTTATTGTATTTTCATTTGGCAGGGTACTGGGGCACCAATACTTCTGACGAATTTAAAATGCACTAAATAAGAATGACTTCCAGAACAATGAAAAAACATTTCGTATGTTGGCTATCTCATTTTGTGCATTTTTTTCGTTTGGCAGTGCATCATCAATGATCTTTCAAACTGAAAATGCTTTCAATGTGTCTGCAAGACACTCGCATCTTACGTATTTTCTTGGGTTTTATGGAGTCATTTTTTTTGTTTCATTATTTTCATTCATTCAGCTTCTTATGATTTGTTTATGAAAATTTCCACAAACCATTTCTCTGTCCACCTTTGCAAACATTTGCGGCTCCCTGTCAAATTAGGGGCGTAAAGGTGTGATCATTTGTTTCTTTGTCTTGTTGTTAATGGGATATGAAATAGTAGATAGTGTTTAAACATTCAACCTTTAAACAACTTATTTCAGACAGCTTTTGTTAGACCAACCTTTAAACATTCTGTTGTGGTTGATTTTTGCGCTTCAAGTTTTTCTTTTCATCAAGATATTTGGATTTTACGATTTTTTATCTGCTAGGGATTTGTTATATTTGTTGGTTTGTTTGAACGGTTGGGTTTAAGGTTATTGATCAAAATTTTAAGCCAAAGAATGTTGAGTTGGATGAAACTCATTGTCATCATTCATCTTCGGTATCATCATCATCATTCATCATCATCTCCAATTTTCAGCAACATCATTCATCCGCATCAGCATCAGCAACATCATCATCATTTATCAGCATTATCATCAAAATCTTGACATGTTGCCGAGATGCAAACGTTGCATTTCTTGTGACTTTTTTCATTTTTTCTCCTTGAAAAGTAAGTGCCGTACTACTAAGTCTTTGTCTTGCTTTTAATCTCTGTCTCTATGTTTGTTGTAGGCCATATATGAACTCTGGTCAACTGCATTTTTCAAGTATGTTTGTTGTGGTTATTTCTTCCCAGCATGGAAGTTCATCCATGATTTTTCTTAGCTGTTGAGTCATTGTTGCGTTACATTTCTCAGCTGAGTAAACTAACACGACTCAACCTTGCCTTCTTAGCACTCTACCACTTATAATTCAGCAAACACACAGCCTAAACTTATACAAAACAAGCAAGAAATACCAAGAGCAAGACAACCTGATTTTTACCGTGGTTAACACCATAAATGATGTTACATCCACGTTGAGTTCTAGTTGGTTCCGATCTGCACTATGAATGCCTATGGAAATGTAACGTCCCAAAACTTCTTTATCTTTAAAAGACGTCACACATCGACCGCACGTCCCTTAGACCACCAATGGAAGTATGAAGCCTCAATCAAACTTACAATAATGAAAGATTCAAACTCATACTAGATTCCAAATTTCATGACTGTTATTATTTAAGTAAAATATATGACAATATAAAATTCATGAACCAGTAAAACGTTGAAGATTCTAAGAAACGCTTATTATTATTCAGTTTCTTTATTAGCGCATCTCTCACTCGTTCCTCTCAAAAGTCTACTCTTCAGGATATGAAAAATATAAACATGGAAAACATGAGTCCAAGGCTCGTGTAAGTAACATAGACCCAATTAGCTGAATCATGAGTATCACACATATTTTAAGAAATTGAACAAGAACCATGACAGTATATTGAGATGCGTAGTAAAAATAACATTTGATTTTTTAAACCGAGAGAATTTGTAAGACGAGCTTACGAAGGAACTTGTAACACGATGACATAAAGAACAAGACATTTCAAAATAGCAGAACGGCTACACAATCCAATCACGCATGCATGGGTCCTGGGACACTATTGTCGTATTTCTCCCTACGACTTGGCAACATGAGTACCATATTTCGCCCTATGGTTAGCAACGAGAATCGTTGAAAATAAGAAGTTATTCCCCATTGAAAGTTGTTTGACAAAACTGTCCAGTATAAAAACAGTTTTCAATTTCATGTTTGAACCCATTTTCACAAAGACTCAGATTGAATCAATATGCATAAAATATACCTTTGGAAAGAGTGTTCTGATTAGAATAATTTAATATCAAGAATCATCCCATTTGAATAACTAAAACAAAAGTTACGTCATTTTCAAAATCCATCATCAGAACTGGTTTTTTTTTCGAAAACATCATGACATAGTTGATTACATACCTCTATGAAGTTAGCTTCTCAACCACTCCTGAATAGATCCTTTCTTATGACCTTGCCTTCTGAAAATGACCATTTCAAAACTCTCAGCCCTTCTTTTTATTACAATAAGAATGATATACGCCAAGAGGATATGTACTTACCTTGTTTAACCCCCAAAACTTACTCTCTAATGGTGGAGATAGAGAGGAATATATTCATATTAACTTGTTTAAGGCCCTCCTTTAGTTTGTAAAGCCAGCTACACTCAACTAATTTATGAGACTTAGGCTTAGGGACAAGCTGCCAAGTGCTATTGACCCTTAAGGAGTTGATCGCATCATCAATGGCCTCATACCATTTAATCTTCTTTTTGGAACTAATGGCTTCTAAGAAGGTGTCTAGCTTACACTCTCTTAATTCATTAGCTGCTACTAGAGTAATGTACACTAGGTCTGCATAAGAGTATCTAGTATTAGGTCTCATCTCTCTCCTTGATTTGTAGGCCGAAAGAGAAAGGGGGATTGGGAATTAGATCTCTTGAAGATAACATGTTGGCCTTCCATGGAAAGTTGGCTTGGGAATTCCTTGAACAAGAATCTTTATGGGCTCGATACTCCAAGTCGAGATTTCAGGAGGGTAGTTCAAGTTCGAATATTTGGAATGCTATTAGTCACTTGATTTCCAACCTTAGACAAGATTCTTTGTGGGATGTTGGAGATGGCAGTATGAGTATGGATCGCCTCTGTTGGCATTTTGGAGTGAGCTGTCCCTGGGATGCAAAAAATTTGACAGTGAAGGAGGCTTTAGAGAATGTGGCTATCAACACTAATTTATTGATCTCCTTTCCTTCTTGTGCTAGAGATTACTACACAAACCTTTGTTGGGATAATGGAAAAGAGAAGCTGCTATGGAAAAGGAATGCTTCAGGTCAGTTTGCAATTAAAATTTTTTTACAGTCCTTTGAGACGCTTCATCCTATTATGACTTGGTCCAAAGTTGTTTGGTCGAAGTTGATGCCTCCTCCGGTTAGTTTGTTTATGTGGCGCTTCTTTCTGGATGGTTTGCCTCTTGATTCTAATGTTAAACGTATTGGTATTCCTCTAGTTTCCCGTTGCTTCTGTAGTGGAAACTCTGAGGAATCTCTGGATCATTCATTTTTTCAAGGTATTTGGGCCAAAAGGTTATGGAATTGGCTTTCCCCCATTTTTAAGATAGCTTGTCCTCAAAACAGGCTGGTTTTTGAACGGGACTGGCTGCTGATAGATAAAAAGGAAGACTTTGTAAGTTATTTCAGAGCTAGCATCGGCATGTGTGGTCTATTGGTTATTTGGAAGATGAGAAATAGTGTCCTCCACAGTGACAAAGTTGCTGATATGTTCAAAAAGATGATAGAGTGGGCTCAGATTATTAGTGAGCAGATCCCAGGTGGAGGTGATTTGCACTCTAGGCGAGCCATCACCATGGCCTTCGGTATTGGAAGGGTGTTGAGGGACAGATGTTATGGCTCCTGAAAGAGGTGGAACCCTGGCTTGTCAGGCTCTTGTATGGATCTTGCTCTTATTGATAAAGGGCATCATATTAAAGGGGCAGCCATTATTAGATCTAATTTGGGAGAACTGCAATTGGCTGTAGTGAATGAGATTGATAAAAATCTCAGCCTTTGGAGGAGCTTTTGATTTGGATAAGGTGTTGTCTCAAAGCAGCAATAGATCGTCGAATTCAGGTTAAGTTAATCCAGAGTTCTCATCCGAATATGGTTTTTTTTGACGGGATTACTAGAACCAGATTCCCGTGGCGTTACTCAAATGATTTTAAGCTCCTTGTTAATGAGTTTAGAGTGCAGAAGATGCAAAGAATTAGTGTAGCTATTAATCATGCGGCATTCATGCGCTAGTTGATAATTAGCTAAACTCTCCTGAGCAGAGGCACCTAAGTGCTCAACACCTGGCTTCGAGGTCTGACCTGTGTAAGCCTTTTCTAGACCATTATCCTGAGCTTGGTCAGTTACTAGCGGATCAAGGTCAGGGTTCCTCATCTACTCCTACAGGCTGTAGGCCTTCTAAGGTCATAACTCCCTCAGCGTGTGGCTCCTCCACCTCAAACTGTGTACTAGACGATTTGTCTATTCTAAGGTTGGAGTTTAAGGGCTGAGAGCTTACCTTGCACTGGAAATGACTCTCATCAAACACCATATTCCTGTTAATAATTATTTTAACCCCCTAGAGTTGTAGTCCCATAGTCTAAATCCCTTAACCCTTGGCTGGTATCCTAAAAAACAGTCTTAATTGACCTTGCATCCAGCTTACCATCCTTGGTATGTGCATATGCCTCACATCCAAAAATCCTTAAGTGCTTAAGATCTGGGGCTCTACCTGTTCAGACTTCAACGGGGCACTTGAAGCCTAAGATCCTATTAGGACTTCATTAACCAAGTAGGTGGCAGTAGCTAAGCATTCGCCTCATAACCCCTTAGGCAGACCAGATGTGAGAAGGAGGGCTCTTACTTTATCTAAAAGGGTCATATTCATCCTTTCAGCAACTCCATTTTGCTGATTGGATGCCCTAAAAGTTCTATGCCTGAGGATACCTTTACCATTGCAAAACGAATCAAACTCCACATTGCAAAATTCGAGGCCATTGCCAATTCTAAGGACCTTGAGGGTTTTATCTGTCTGGTTTTCTTCTAGAATTAAGCATTCCTTGAACATAATGAATGCCTCATCATTAATTCTCAACAAGAAGATCCATACACTCCTAGAAAAGTCATTTACTATGCTCATAAAATATCTACTACCCTCATAGGACTCAAATTTTTTAGGCCCCCATAAATCAGAGTGTTACATATTCTAAAATGTCCTTAGACAAATGCACACCCTTCCCAAACTTAAGTTTGTGCTGCTTAGCAAGCAAACAACCCTCACAAAAAGGCAGATCAGTCATGGTAATTTTCCCAAACAACCCCTATTTATCTAATTCCAGCAATCCCTTATGACAATTATGACAAAGCTTAAGATGTCACTTTATACTGTCAGTCATCGAGTTATTGCAAGTAAAAACACTATTAGGAGCACTATCAGCAAATAACTCATCAATTATATACAAGTCATTAATTTTAGTGTCAGTTAGGACTGTTCTATTTCCCTTTACCACTGTCAATAGCTTATTTTGCACATTATACACACAACTAGAGTCATCAAGTGTTCCTAATGATATCATATTTCTTTTAAGAACAGGAACTAACCTCACATCAGTTAAGGTAACTAATTTTCCACCTTGGAGTCTTAATCTGATAAAGCCAATGCCTTTGACCTCACAGGCATTGCTGGCAGCCATAAACACTCTTTGATTTTCCATTTCACAAAGTCCCTCATACCAGTTGGCATGAGGGCACATGTGAAATGAACATCCATTGTCCAGAGTCCATTGATCAGTCCTAGACTGATCAGTGATTGTCAAGATCAGATGTTTCATTTTCAAACTTCGAGGTGGAGGCAACGTTAGTCTAAACGTTTCCCTCCCCTTTACACTTGGTCTGCCACTTGAAACAATTTTTTCTCAAGTGGCCAACCTTACCGCAGTAATGACATTTTCTAGTTTCCTTATTGTGGTTAGGTCTAAACTCCTTTTTCTTATCATTTTTATGTCTGTCATTACCAGCATCATTCCTATGTTTACTAGCACCATTACTATGAGTTCTGTTTTTAACGAACAAACTGGAGCTAGTCCTAGACTTCTGGTTCTTAAGCTCAAGTTCAATAATTCTCAAAGCAGTGCACAATAAATCGTAAGCTGGCACAATACCAGAATATTGAAAAGCATCCTTCAGTACTTGGTACTGTGGTGGCAATGAATTCATCAAGATCATGACAAAGCTTATATCATCCGGAGAAAATTTAGTATCATTCACCAACAAGGTCATTTTCAAAGATTCATCCAAATTTTCATCAATGATCTCAGAGCTGTCCATTTTAAAAGCACATACATAAGCTTTTAATTTTGCAAAGTTAGGCTCATGCTTGTTTGAATAAAAACTTACTAGTTTGCACCACAACTTAATCGGAGAAGTGGCTGTACTATCCTTTCTAAGTATAGGGTCAGCCAGACTCAAAATGAGGAGATTAAAGGCCTCCTCATTTATCTCCATTTTTTAATTTTTTGGTCATCAGTCCATTTACCAGGTCTGATTTCTAAGGCAATTGAGGCCTTGTAAGCAGGCTATAGATTTGAGGAATTACTTGATGGTAGATATGAAAGAACGGCTGCTTTGCAACCACTGCGGTTGCATTTGTAATTGAAAGGCCATTTTCCCAAGAAAAGGAAATAGGAAGAGGACATCTTCCTCTTCAAATAACGACCATGTAGTCCAGTTTCTCCGATCCAAGGTCTTTCCTTTCATTCTTTTTATGCTTTATTTTCCTTTGTCGTTTTTTATAGGGTAAATATAAGGTTACGTATGCCCTTTGATTTCAGGGCCTTATAAAGGCTAGACTGAAATGTGACGGCTCAATTGAATTTTTTTCCTTTTATGATTTTTATTTATTATTTCAATTGAATTTTTAGTTATTTTATGACTGAAACTGCTTCTGTGTGAAATTAAGTCTTAGTTGTAATATTTTTTACTTTTTAAATTTTGTGCTTGAATAGTTCAGTTTTTTTATGATTAAGGATTGTGTTTTGTGACAGGATTGGTTGGTCAGGTTTCGATGTAAGAAGCAAATCAAGAGTAAGATGCTACTAAAAACATGTTATATTATACATGACTGAAAACTCTGATGTTTTTTTTGAGCTAACAAGTTCTTTGATCGACTTTGAAAATTTACAGACTATTTCGAAACAAGTTGAGAATCCCTCTAAACTTCCTAAGTGGAACTACGATGGATCGAGTACTGGTCAGGCATCGAGAGAAGACAGTGAAGTCATTCTATAGTAAATTCCAACACGACCGAAAGTACTTGTGTCATAATTTCCTTCACTATATCAACTTATTGAATACTTGCTTTTCTGCCGTCGACAATCAATCTATATAAACATTATTTAGACTTTTTAAAATAAAAAATTTCCGTAGGCAAACGAAAATAAAAAAAAATCCAAAACTCTTCGATTTCCATATGGGTATATACATAGTTTTTGCTGAATTTGGTCAAAATTTAAAATACAAACAAACCATCTAACACAGTCATAAAATGTGTGAAATTGAGTTTCGTACAGAGTTTAGAGGCTTCTAAATTATTTTTAGATCTTTACTTTATATCTCACTCCGTATTGCGCGTATCGAACTTCAGATTTCCTTTTAATTATTTTGTATAGACATAAGTATTATTACACTGCCTGATCAGCTTATTTATATTATTTTAAATCTATATAAATATTATTTAGAGTCTTTTAAATAAAAAATGTGCGTAGGCAAACGAAAATAAAAATTATCCAAAACTGTTCGATTTCCATATACACAGTTTTTGCTGAATTTGGTCAAAATTTAAAATACAAACAAACCATCCAACATAGTCATAAAATGTGTGAAATTGAGTTTCGTACAGAGTTTAGAGGTTTCTAAATTATTTTTAGATCTTTACTTTATATCTCATTCCATATGGCGCGTATCGAACTTCAGATTTTCTTTTAATTATTTTGTACAAACATAAGAATTATTACACTGCCTGATCAGCTTAATTACATTATTTTAAATCTATATAAACATTATTTAGACTTTTTTAATAAAAAATGTGCGTAGGCAAACGAAAATAAAAATAATCCAAAACTGTTCGATTTTCATATACACATTTTTTGCTGAATTTGGTCAAAATTTAAAATACAAACAAACCATCCAACACAATCATAAAATGTGTGAAACTGAGTTTTGAACAGGGTTTAGAGGTTTCTAAATTATTTTTAGGTCTTTATTACTTACCTCGTAAGCACACCAAATGAACTCTTAACAACCTAGGTGAAGCGGAAATTCAAGTCAACAAACTACAATCAGTATAGAATACAATTGAACTCTAAAGCACCACAAACATTCAACATACATGATACATTGATATTTTGACCTAAGGACCAAATCTGCCATTTGAGTAGAGCGTATTAAATATAAGACTATCCAGTTGGAAATTTAAACTATTACCATTCAATAAAAGAAAACCAAGACAACATTCGGTAAAATCAGGTTACGAGTTCTAACTTTAAATTCAATTTTAAGGTAACTCACGATGAATTAGAGCATGTTCTTTATATTGTTAGAAGACTCTTTTTAAGTAGAATATGATAGAATTCAAGAACACTAAGTTTGAACATTGCAATCAAGACCATTTTAAAAAATATACTGCCAGAACTGTCCGTACAATAAATAGATTGTCGTAAACCTCACATTTCAATCCCATTTAAAAATTCCTCGAGTTGAATCAACACACATACAATATACTATTAGAAAGCTATTTCTGTGTAAAACACCATAGAATTTTTTAAATACGAAAACAAAAAGTTATTCCCCGTTAATTATATCATATTTAGCAGCGTATTTTCAGATAACAAAAACTATACATATATACTGCTTGCTTGTTAAAAAAGAAAAAAAATATTATTTGTGCTGAGGGATTTTTTCGTCCTTCTACTTCCAACGGCCCAATTTCCAACGGCCCAATTTCTTAATTCTGTTTTCTTATAAATAAATAAATACATTCTGACCAAAACTTCACTTCACTTCTTCATCGCACTCACAGACAGACTCACTCTTCTTCGATCCTCCTGTCCTCTCCTCTCTCAACTTTCTTCCCTCAACTCTCTCAAGATTTGCAAGCATTGAGCGTTTCGTTTCTTCTACTTGCAAGATTGCAGCAGTATCAGGCTTCATTCGTCGTCGTCGTGGAAGGTATCTCCTGCTCTCTCTCTCTCTATCCTACGCTCCCTTTTCTCTGCATTTTCTTATGCTCAAGTTTAGAGTTGGCTCTTTGATTTTTCTTGACCTAAATCTGGATTCTTTATTTGTGTAATGTATTTCCTTTTCTAGTTGATCTCACTTTCTGCTATGTTCAAGATTTTGGAGCCTATTATTGTTATTGATTGTTAATCTGACACTGTGGAGTATTAATCATTGTTATCAAACACACTCAATCGCATACTGTATATCCTCAAGATTTCAATATAAGGTTTGATTGAAAACATGTTCCATTGCAGTCTTAAGCATGATGTGTGGTTTCACAAGTTGCAAAATCTTATATCATTTTTATGGTTTCTTCTTCTCTACATCACTCTAGTTTCTGACTGTGGTAGTCTGGTTTAAAAATTTTCTCAGGCCTTTGCCAAATCATCTTTATTTATTAAAATTATGCTGACGCATTCGATCTATATAATTTACATGTCTGGTCTTCGGATGTGAGAGAGCAAGTATGTTTTGTTGCGCAAATGGTTGCTTTCATGATTCTGCGTGCTCAAAATTTCAATCTGATAAGGCACTTGCCAAATTTAAATTTATATAAACCATTTCCCATGTCACATTTTTTTATTTTGCAGATCCATTGGGCCATTCTATGTTTCTGCTAAGTTGAACTTGTTCTCATACCTTTGCACCTAGTCATGTTAACTTTCTATATCACATTCGATTTTATTTTAAACTCTGATTTTTTCTAGGTCCTTTGTCAAATCATTTGAAATGTATACAATTTTAACTAGAATAGCGGTACCACTGCATACAGTGATTTATATACTTTATCATATCTCTACATTGTATATAATTTTCTTTCTAATATTATATTCCTTCGGTGGTTGACCTATATTTTTTTTTGTTTTGAACACTATATTTTTGGAAATTGACACTTCACAGTTTTAAATGTTTTTTGCTGTTTTTGATGATCTTGGTTTCTATTAATGTTTTATGTATTGGAGAGCGGAACTTGGCCATTTTTAGATGAGCCATGGCCTTAAGAGGAGGATATCATATAGACGATCTCTCAGTGACAATGGGTCTTGAAGTGGGGTCTTCCTCGGTGCAAGCTCTTGCAAATTGGCTTAACTCGGGAGCTGCTCGAAATGGGTAATTGTGTATTCAGGTGGTGAGCTTTGATGAGTTCACACTAACAAATCATCTTCACCCAAATCATTCAAGGGTAAGCTTTGAATTTATGAAGGTCAGTTTCATTCTCTTCCTCTAACTAAGCTCTTGATAAATCCAAATGCAGGTTGATCTTTGAAGATTGCTTGAGCTACGAGGAATCATAGTAGGATGAGTATGAGTGGGAGAGCTCTAGAAGTCATGGACTGGAGAAAGCATGACGTCGTTATTGGATAAGTTTCGCTATTTGAGCTATCCGGCAATTCGTAACTCAGATGCATGCCTAATCCTTTCGAACAAGGTGTCACAGTTATATTGTGTGTTTTTGCATTGTATATATGGCTGGTGTAAAACCTTAACGCGCTCCTTATCATCTGGATGCAGCAACTAGTGCTCTTCCTATTAAGCGGCATTTGGCTACTTGTGAAGTTAAGATCAATTCTTTTTTTAGCTTTTTTTCTTCTGATGTTTGCTGATCATATTTCATAACTGGAAGGAACATAACTGATACATTTTGTAATGTTTATGATCTGATGGTGTGGTATTGTCTACTGCAGGATGGAAGGCTGGATTGGACTATTGATATTGCATTGCGGCATCATGTGTCAATTCCTTTACCAATCAGTTCGTTGCGGCCATGTGAGTTGAATAATTTTTTCTCCTTCAGTGTAGATCAAATCTGAATATAATGACGTTGAATAGCATTTTGACCTATTTGTAGATGTCATGCACATGTTACTCAAAATTGGCATTGTACCCAAGGTTAGAAGCTGCTCATGTAAGTATTGATGTGGTATTTTTGATTTTGTAGATTGATGCATCAGCTGTTCTAATATTTAAGTTTTGTATATATGTATACATAGGGAGAAGGGGTACTTGAATGAGACATCTCGCCTGCCTAAGTTGTGGGCTAGCGGTGGTCATCTAGAGATAACTGTTAGGCTTGTTTGTTAGCTATGGGATAAAAGCGTTTGTAATCTGAAATTCTGATCTGGTTTGTTTTGCAGTGTCTGTCCGGGTAAAGTAATCCCAAGTATGTAGTGGCTCCAAAAGTTATGCATCTGTCCTTTGGTGTTGTGTTGCTTTACATAGGAAACATGGATTTTGAATTATAGTCCGGCTCCATCATCTTTCAGAGCTTGGTTGTACTAGGTGGGTACTAATCATGTCGAGTTAAAGGGTTTGTACATGCTTTTCAGGTATGCCAGTCGTGAACTTATTCCATTTTTCAATATAGTCATTCATATTTTCTTGATTTTGAATTTTATAAGTTTGTATAGAGATTGACATCTGATGAATGAATATGTTTACACTTTTCTAGTTTCAATATGCCAATCAGTTCTAGTCTAGGTAGATGTTTTTAATAGAGTTTGGTGGAGGAAGCCTATGATTGTTGGGGGCTCTCGTCCTACAAGGTTTATGAGAATTACACATTTGTTTTTGTTTCTATTCTTTTAATGCATGCGATTGTATACTGGTTTGGGTGAGTGACTTGTTCTCAATTTTTGCATTGTAAGGTGGAGCTGGAGGTTGGAACCTGGAACTGGGTTTTCCCATTGTTCTGGTCATTGAAAAGGTTCCTACTTTGTTTTTATTGGAAGTTTGAAAATTTCGCAAGCTGACTAGTTTAGTATATATCACTGATCATAGGATTGCCCTGGGTTATTGACACAACAATGGTGACCTTAGTTCTCTACTTACATGGTGTTATGTCCTTTAGTTCTCTACTTTTTTATTTTTTATCTTCTTTTTACTCACATTTGTATAACCTTCATTTTTGCATTTTTCAGTTTCGTCAAAGAGCCCTAAGATCGTCATCCAGTGTAGAATAATTTTTTCAGATGCGAGTTGAATAATTTTTTCCCCCTTCAGTGTAGATCAAATCTGAATATATAATGATGTTGAATAGCTTTTTGGCTTATTGTTAGATGCCACCATACACTTGTTACTCAAAATTGGCATTGTAACCGAGGTTAGAAGCTCTGCTCAAGTAAGTATTGATGCGGTATTTTTGGTTTTGTAGGATGAAACCGAGAGAAGTTGGTGGAGGAAGCCTATGCTTGTTGGGGGCTCTCGTCCTACAAGGTTTATGAGACTTGCACATTTGTTTTTGTGTATATTCCTTTAATGCATGCGACTGTATACTAGGTTGGATGAGTGACTTGTTCTAAATTTTTGCAGTTTGGATCTTGGGAAACCACTGTTGGCATCAGCATAGTTTGGTCTCTAGGTCTTCTTACTTAGCTCAATAATTATTGACAGTTTCATCTGTAAAATTCAGTCGAAGGACATCTGTCTGAAAAACTCATCTGCAAAATGCATCAGTTCTGTGGAGATGGTTAAGGTCCTTCACTGGTTTGTGTCTTCTTCACATAGGAAAGCTCACTTTCGGGTTGTATCCTTTCTTAATATATCCTTTCTTAAGTCAGAAAGTCTGCCTTGCTATGACCATTTCTATTCACAGGCGACATCTTTAATGAATACTGTTTCTCTAGCTAGTTTTGTTGACAAATCTAAATGTTGCTTATGACTACACTATTCACAGGACGCTGATATTGGCAATAAATAGGCTGAGTAAATACGCTGAAACACATATCAAACTTACCCTGGACTTCTAGGTTTCTTTTTTACAGGCAGTGTGTATTTCTATTTATTTCATTTTTATGTTGCTTAAAAACTGAAATTATTATTGTCACTACAGTTGCAGAGAAGGATCCTTTTAAATTCAAAGACCCATGCTAGTTTACTTCATCTACGTAAGTGAGAGTCGTCAGGCTCTGTTGGCTTAGAACAAATCCATCCTGGAAATCAGCATGCTTGAGAAGAGGGGTAACCATGAGTGAGAGGAAGAAGTGAGACAAAACTGGTAAGACACCTCATCATTTTATTCATGCTTTTATGTAGCCGAATAAATGAGTTGGGTTTGATTGTTCTAGCATTTCATGTTGAGGCGAACTAGACCCAGATGTGATGATACTGTACATATGCTATCTGAATAATGTTTATGGTCTTTGCAGACAAGTGACATAAGGATTATATGGATAGCTTGGTATGAACCTTGGGGATAGGTAAAAACATTTAATCAATTGATGTGATTAGCAGTCGCTGAACTCTCCATGTTTTATGAGGGCATGGGTCATATGTCCGAGAGCCATCTTCATTCATCTCATTATATTTCTCATATTAATCATCATCACCATCATAATCATCACCGTCATTCATCATTCATCATGCATCATTCATCATCCATCATCCATCATCCATCATCCATCATCCATCATCCATCATCCATCATCCATCACTCATCACTCATCATGCATCATTCATCATTCATCATCAGTTCATTGTACAATTCTGCTTATTTTAAATAAAAGCATATGGTTTTCTCGAGTGTTAAATGCTGTTATGTTGCACCGAAAGCCCCCAAGGTAATGCTTGACCTCTTTTGGTCCTGTGTTTAGTTTGGTCAGTCTTGGCCTTTCTTTAATTTCTATTTTGTTGTTTTTAAAGTTTAAGATTATTTCAATTCTGTTTTTCTTCTTCTTTTTTATTTCAGCTAGTCACCTGCTGCTGTTTTGATGGGGCACTTTTCAATTATATTTTCACTCTTTGTTTAAACCCAAGCAATCTCAAGCATCAGAGCGGACTTCCCACCATTCATATAAAAAGTCTAAGTAGTGTGATAGTGCCGGTAAGGCCATGTTCTTCCTGCACTTCAGTGATCCTTATCCTTGTGGTACTCATTTAGTCTGTAGTTTATTTTAATAGTTTATTTGATTCAAAGTTTCATTTGTTTGTCAGTTTGCAAGAAGGTTTCTTTTTTGCTTTCTTGGGTTGCAATTCTTGTTTGAATCAGTTTGCAAGAAGGCCATCAATTTTGGGTTGCAATTCTTGTTTGAATAAGGATGATAACTTGCCCTATTAAATAGATTGTTCATCAACTCGGTGATCACCTTAATCTGCTTGTGAATCTGGTTGCTTTAGTTGTATTTTTATGTATTTGTTGGTATGAATTTTTCTTAAGATTAGTATGGATGGTATTCAGTTTTACTGAAAAACTTCTTTATTGGTGAATTTTTTTTTGAATTGATGGTAAATTTGTGTGAAAGTGCATGGACAGGCATGTTTGTTTTCATGGTTTGTGTAACAGTGATTGTTCAACCGTAGCAGCTTTATGTTGTTGTGTCGTGTTATTCATTGATATGTTAGGAAGCCACATATATGGTCTACTGTTACTTTCATCCATGTCTCTTAGTCCCTTCTGTTTTGGAAATCTGAATAGAAAAACCAGTACTTGGTTTATAAGATCAGTTTTATTTATTTTTCCTTTGAATGGGTATTGCCTTTTGCAAGATAAAATGGTTTGTGAAAGCACTTCTCATTTTCTATATTTGTGTTGTTTGCTCCTTTTATGTCACACTGAAAACATTACCAACTGATATTAATAAGTGAAATATGGTATTACTTCTTTAGCTTAATGCTTTATGATTTACTGTCAATTGCTTTATATATTTATCATTCGTCTACCTCGTGAAAAATTTTCTTTTTATTATTATCTGACTTTGATGGTTGACCTTTATTTTATTTTTGTTGGACACTGATATTTTTGGAAAAAGCTCAAGAGGAATTGAGGCCAAATGTCACAGGAGCACTTCCCGGCTCTGTAATAACTTCCATGAATGCGTTGTTGAGGGAAATTTATGTTTAAAATTTGTAAGTTTAGGTTCTTTGTCTTATTTTTCGCTACTAACTGAACTTAATTGTTTTGTATATGAAGAAATTGGTCAGTGCCAGAATCACTACCTACAACTACTACACTTATAAATCTGGCTTCATTCATCACTGCAATCTCAACAACTTGGAGGTACCTATCACCTTGTTTTACTTCATCATGTTTCAGGGTTTTATTGGTGGTAGCTAATGGTTCTTCGTCTTCTTCTTCTTGTAGCACAATACTAAATATTATTATGAAAATGGTACTGGAGGAAATACTATTAGACAATTCTGGTTCCAGACACCTCCTGAAGTTGGTCCAGATGTTATTTTTACCCTTGGCCTCACAGGTATGGACGCTTTGTTCCATTGGCAGCTCATAAAAGTTTGCGTCTTTAAGTGCAAACTGTCATTTATCCGATGGCAGGGGATCTTGGCCAAACCTATGACTTCAATGATACACTTTGACACTATGAAAACAACGCAGCCAGCGTGAAAATCATGATGTTCATAGGGATGTGTGCCGTGCGGATAATTACTTACCCAAATCATGACAATGTCAGTTGGGATACATGGGGAAGATTTGTTGAGAGGAGCAATGCTTATCGGTCTCAGATTTGGTTTACAGGAAACCGTGAGCTTGATTATGCACCTGATAGTGGAAACATCATCTGCCCATCTACTCTTTCCTTACAAATTCTTTTGTACCTGAGATTGTTAGCTGAAAGTTCCATGTCTAAACTCTGTTAGGTTACCTCTGGTAACAAATCTCATGCAAAGACACCTTTTTGGTTCAGGTATGTTTAGAGATTGATATACCATATAAAAATTACAAAGTATTGAAAGTCACACATATTATTTGTTGTCTGTTAATCTCATTGTCTTAATTTTTGTTGTAGGCCACATATGAACTCTGGTTAACTGCATTTTATCCATTGGCCCATTCGGTAAGAAGCGTGGGACTTCTCAGTGGCCGAGTTGCTATGACAAATGACTTATTTATGGGTCTAACACCAACAAGACGCTTGACAGAAATTAGTTGAGGTATGATTTTTGTCATATTTGAGACTAAAGTTAGCATACATGTCTTCTTAGACACTGCAGTTTTACATCAGACACAAATTAATTATATCTTCAGTCTTTATGTAAACTAGACAGTTGATGAGTAATGACACTGTGCAGGTATGTTGATACAAGTGACTTTAAATCTATTTCTACAGTTTGTTTAAGGTTTCTGCTCTGTTCCTTTGTTAAGTTTCCTCTGCCAATTAACATGGATGTGATCAATCTGTTGTTTTCATCCCTCAGGTGAATGATGAGAGGGATATGGATCATGTTCAACTCTGGTCCTTCTGTTACTTTCAGGTTTGTTTGTTGTGGTTATTTGTTCACAGCATGGAAGTTTATTCATAATTTCTCTCAGCAGTAGACTCATTGTGGTGTTACTTTTTGATCTGGGTTATGTGCCTTAATGGCTTTTGTCAGTGTAAAAGCTGTTTAGATAGTCTGAAGCTGTTTGTTGATTTAACATCTTACTTGATCTTAACCATGAGTTGTTGATTTAAATCGTCTCGTTTAATATATCATACCCTTGTTTTCAATCTATTTGTTAATTGTTTACCTATTCCATGTTTAAGGTCTAAAAACACGGTAAGTTTTTCCTAGCGTGGATCTGGTTATCCCTTAGTCACCTTGAGTGACGCTCAGTTCAATGGTAGCGAATTGTCTTGCTGACTTTATTTTTACTACACACTGCAAGTGTTATCTGATTTAATACGTATGAGTGCAGTGTTTCAATTTTGGGGGATGGGTGGGGTCTCTTTCTCTCTGCCTGATTTACATCCCTTCGAAGCATCAGATTCTTACACAACAAGCAGGTAACACCGACTGATCTTTTTTTATCAGCGGACCCATTGTCCTGCACTAACTTCATTTAATCAATTATTTAAAAATATTCCTGTTATCAGGCCTTTATATGTTGATGCCATTTTTTCAGAAGCTGGATGACGATGACTCAGTGTTACATATACATTTCCGGACTGGCCCATGACCATCACTATCAAAAAGTTTTAAGAACCTTGATACACCAGTTAGGTTTGTATATTTAAAATAACCCTTCGAGGTTGTTGTTGACTTTCTGGTGTTATTTTTTTCTTCTTTTAGAACTGAATGCTGATATTGATATTTTAAAATAAAGCTTAGAATTCTACTATTTGGTTAGCTTCACAATGTCAATAAGCTTTGCGGTTGTTGATGATTATTATCTCTTGTTCTCAGATAACATAATTCTCCTTGAGCAGCTATCAAATGTTTACCTCACAACTCTTAAAATATGCAGGTACAAACAACAGTCGTGATTGGCTTTGCATCGGATTAATATGCACCGGACTAACATCGGATCAAATAAGGTATGCTTTCATTTATGTATTTTTAAGTATAGATAAAACTCACAAACGAAGAACCAACATGTAAATGAATTAAACTAAGAATTCTAATAATCCTTGAGCAGAAATTGATGACTTTTCCCAGTGGGATGTATTGATTTGGGC
Source organism: Umbilicus rupestris (assembly GCA_963678935.1). Taxonomy (NCBI): domain Eukaryota; kingdom Viridiplantae; phylum Streptophyta; class Magnoliopsida; order Saxifragales; family Crassulaceae; genus Umbilicus; species Umbilicus rupestris. The sequence continues at coordinate 10,296,587 of OY787610.1, read as the reverse complement.
GAGAGTTATATGCTTTTGTGTGACCGAATAACAGTAAGGGTTTTACTCTCGCTCTGGTGGGACACTTATTTTGCTAGGTAACTATGGCCGTGATGCGCTTTCTCAACTTCTAAATCAGTGTGGTTCTATTTTCAGGTAATAGGCCCGAGATATGTGTTATATATTCTTGTTTGCTATTCTCCTAGTCTTGACTCTTTCTGGTCCCTTGAGAAATTTGTATTATGAACCTATTGTTTATATTTTCCATGTTGTTGTTCCATGTTTATATTGTGAAAATTTTGGGATTAGTGACATAAAGTTATCAGCTGGAGACGTTTATAATTTACTTAATTACTTTAGTGGCTTCACGCTGATGTTTGTGAATTATAACAGAATGGTTCAATTCTTGGTCTGGACGTTTGATGGCATTCAGGTGCATTTGATTTGTCCTTTTTTGAGTTCACTAAATGTCACTGACTGGAGCTTTTTCAGGTGACCTTATGAATGTAATATTCAAGAAATGCTTTGCGGTGTTTGGATTGTTTCGTCCAAAAGGCGTGCTCGTTTTTGGAAGTGCTCTGCATCCTCCGTTGACTGACCTTAGTGAATTCAATATATGTCCACTTTTTTGTTTAAATTAATGATCATTTTTAAAGTTCTTTCCTTATTTTGCTTTTGTGCTTTATCTTTCTTTGTAAATTTATCCGATCCGTGTTTTTGTTTTTTCAGATTTCTCAAGAAACTTGAAGTTCGTCATCTATGGCGGATTTAATCGTCTAAGCCTTCATCTCAAGGTTCCCTCTGAATCTTTATACTCCAATCTTTTTTGATTTTGAGTACTCGAATCGTAACATTTAAAAGCTCGTGTTTGTTTCGTTTCTTTACTTCTTAAGAGTTTTAATTGAATTTCATTTTATGGTTTTGACAGGAACGCTTATCTTTATTCTGAGTTCTTGGTTTGGAACTTCATGGCATATACAAATTACTTAATTAGCTTGACGCTCTGATGTTTGTGAATGAAAAGCAATTGAAATTGCTTAAGTGGCTTGCGCTTATGTTTGTGAATTATAACAGAATAGTTCAACTCTTGGCGTTTAGGTGCATTTGATTTGTCCTCTTTTGGGTTCACTAGACGTCACTGACTGGAGCTTTTTCAGGTGAGCTTATGAATGTCATATTCAAAATCATGTTTTGTTGTGATTGGGATTGTTTCGTCTAAATGGCCTGCTCATTTTTGGAAGTGCTCCGCATCTGCTTCCTCAAATGACCGACACTGATTGCAATCTTAATTTTCAGGCCTCGAGTTGATGCTGACTTGTGTCTATGCCATTGATGTAGTTATCAAGCATGGATTGCGGCCAGATGTCCTGGCAGGAAACTGTTCATGGAGGGACATACCACTGAGGCGATTAGTTTTCTTCTTTACTAAAACTTGCTCTCTTTTGTCAAGCATCGATGCTGACTTGTGTCTATGCTATTGATGTAGTTATCAAGCATGGATTGCGGCCAGATGTCCTGGCAGGAAACTGTTCATGGAGGGAGCTTCCACTGAAGCGGTTAGTTTTCTTCTTTACAAAAACTTGCTCGCTTTTTGGGCAACGCGTGAGAGAGCAAGCGAAGCGTGTTCAAACGTCACAAGAGTATTTCCTGGCTAAGAAATAACTTCCGTGAATATGGTGTTGAGGGAAGCTTTTTTAGGTCCTTTATCTTATTTTTGTTGACTAATTGAAGTTAATAGTTTTGTGTTTGTGTTGTTGTAGTCATGTGATGTGTATTTGTTGCTGGATTCGTCAAGGAGGATACTGACATGAGCTTTAGGCAGATCAACTTGAGATATTTGGACGCATCAAGGAGGCTGTGGAGAGGGAGTGCCCTGGTGTGGTTTCTTGCTCTGACAGGCATTGTTGAGGTATCATTTCTCTCAAATTCACAAGCATTTGTGTGCAATTGTGTTGCCAACTGCACTTTGTCACGGAGGCAAATTGTGGGAAATGATGAGCGAGTGGAAGAAGAAATCATAAAGGAAAGCATAAATCTCTAGTTGGTCCTTTGTATTAATCTCGGATTCGGTCTAAAGGTGAGGTTCTGAAAGGTGTGCTTTTTCAGCAGCTGGCTATCTGGGTTGTGTTTAAAAGTTCCAACTTGATTCTTTTTGTTGCTTTGTGTGATAAAGGTGTAACTTTGTACATGACAGGTAAAGTGTTCAGCAGCTGATTCATGCTTGTTGCCCTCATTATTGAGGTGTCATCTGATTCTTTACGATTTCTCTCTTTTTCAATTTTTAAACATACTAATCTTCTTCTTTTTGCTCACTTATTTAACCTTTTCGGTCGCTTTTTTTTTTAGTATGATTTTTCAACAAATCGAAGGCGGATTCGGTCTAAAGGTGTACTCATATTCTTGACTATCACCCTTTTTTAATTGTCTTTCTATGACATTGCATGTCTTACTTTCCAAATTTTTTTGGAAGTTATTCATATTCCTGTGTGTAGCCTGCAGGCCTCCTCATCCATGGAGACCTGGTTGAACTTAGAGATGGAATAACGAGCTTGTTGCATTACTTCTCAAGAGACAACTTGGGCAACCTTTAACGAGAGCGACAGCAGTCTGCAATCTCACAAGTTCATGTGAAACAGGTATTCATGTGAAATATGTATCTCCTGTTCTTCCTCATGAATTAGGAAGTTGTATATACCGGAGCTGAAGTACTTACTGATTTATGCCAGGTTCAACTGCTGCAACAGGAGCTGGCGTTAGGCTTGCATTGTTTATTTTGATAGAGTAAGTTTCAAATTTTTATATTGAATTTTCCTTTTGCACTGATTTCTACTCCCATTATTTGAAATGTGGAAGGGTTTCCCTCTACATTGTATGTTGATCTTTTTATCCTTATATATGTGATTGAAGGAGCATGCATATATCTAGATAATTTGTGTTAAGGTAATATTTTGGCTTTCAATCTTCAACATTTTAACATGTTTATAATATATCTCTAACACTGCGACTGAGGTAAGTTGGCAGAGGAAGCCTATGCTTGTTGGGGGCTCTTGTCCTACAAGGTTTATGAGACTTGCACATTTGTTTTTGTTTATATTCTTTTAATGCATGTGATTTTATACTGGTTTGGTTGAGTCACTTGTTCTCAATTTTTGCAGTATAAGGTGGAGTTGGAATTTGGAACCGGGAATTGGGTTTTCGACAAATGAGCTCAGTAATTTTTTTGCCATAGTTATGGTCATTGAAATGGTTCCTACTTTGTTGTTATTGGAAGTTTGAACATGTCGCAGGCTGACTAGTTTAGTATGTATCATTGATCATAGGATTGCCCTGAGTTTTTGACACAACAATGGTGACCTTAGTTCTCTACTTACATATGTAGTGACCTTCTACTTTGCATCAGGACTTTGGTTATTTCTTCCAGAAAAGATAAAGAAATGGTGGTGAGGTGAAAGGATTTAGAAACTGATCGAACCGGCAGGCAATCAAACCGAGACGGGTAAATCCAACCAACTGCAACGGCTCAATTTCTTCACCCTCCTCCTTTTCAATTTTTGTCTTCTTTTCAGCCACATTTGTATGACCTTCTTTTGCATTCTGCAAGTACAGGTTGCATACTAGGGAGGACGAGGATGTGAAGAATTTGGTGTCCAAAGGTGAGGTTTTGAAAGATGTGCCTTTTCAGCATCTGGCTATCTGGGTTGTATTTTAAAGTTCCAATTTGACTCTTTTTAATGCTTTATGTGATATAGGTGTAACTTTGTACATGACAGGTAAAGCGTTCAGCAGCTGGTGCATGCTTGTTGCCTTCATTATTGAGGTGTCATCTGATTCTTTACGCTTTCTCTCTTTGTTTCAATTTTTAAACATTCTAATCTTCTTCTTTTTACTCACTTCTGTAACCTTTTCGGTCGCTTTTTTTTATTCTGATTTTTTTAACAAATCGAAGGCAGATTCGGGCTAAAGGTGTACTCATATTCTGGACTATCACCCTTTTTTAATTGTCTTTATGACATTGCATGTCTTATTTTCCAAAAAAATTTGTAAGTTATTCATATTCCTGTGTGTAGCCTGCAGGCCTCCTCATCCATGGAGACCTGGTTGAACTTAGAGATGGAATAACGAGCTTGTTGCATTACTTCTCAAGAGACAACTTGGGCAACCTTTAACGAGAGCTACAGCAGTCTGCAATCTCACAAGTTCATACAAAACAGGTATTCATGTGAAACATGTATCTCCTGTTCTTCCTCATGAATTAGGAAGTTGTATATACCAGAGCTGAAGTGCTTACTGATTTATGCCAGGTTCAACTGCTGCAACGAATGCTGGGGTTAGGCTTGCCTTGTTTATTTGGATAGATTAAGTTTCAAATGGCGATTAAATATATGTACCTTGATTATTGTTTTGAGCCACATCTGCAGATTCCGAGCCCTAGAAGTACCCCAGCCTTACTTCCGAGAATCCCAAGATTTCCCGGAGACTTCCTCGTCTGCCGCTCAGATCACCTCCTCGGCTTCATCTACTTGTCCTCTTTTTATTTTCAAGCAATCTTTTTATTTGTGGGTTGTTTATTTGTGGGTTTGAGTGAGAAAGTTTAGTTCTTTATAGGTGGTGAGATTTCTGGAAGTGTTGGGGTCTTGGTACGTGGGATTATGAGCACTCCAATGGCGATGAATTTGCTCAAAGCTGAGTACGAATGGTTTATTTTTAATTGTTTGATAATGTGTGTCCATTTGGGTGGTAGTGGCAGGTAGTTTTTGTTATAGCTTTTGATTTTGTTGTTAAGTAGGTGTGTTGTGATTGTTTGGAATAGGACTAAGAGCAAATATGATCCCCTCGTCAGACTGGGTGCCAAGTAAAATTTGCTTATAGGTTAACAAATCAGAAATGTTGGTAAGTGTATGGTTTTCAGACGCTAGATATAAATCCACACCTGAAGTTTTTACGCAAGAAAAATTACTGATTTAATGTGTTTTTTGCCAGTATGATGCTTCTTCTGGTGCGTGTGTAGCTGCAAATGGAATGAGCTCTGGGAAACTGTTGTTGTCGTCATGACATTTTTTGATTTACCATCGGATTATACTCTTTAGTCTACTCATTGCTTTACTATCTTTTGATTTACAATTATTTTCACTTGTAGGTATGTGGATGTATCCACGGTTGATGCATCCACCTCGAAACAAATTGGTGAGCGGATTAAAAAGACTGGAGATATGTATTTTAGAGGTAAAAAAAACATTTCTCTTTCTAAGGCTTGAGTGAGCTGAACATGGAGAAAAAAAAAACTCATTTCACTAGCAAATAGCAATAATAGAATAGGCGTTGATGACTTTTGGGAGTTTAGCAATACAGGTTGAGAGCTTGAAGATTAATGAGGCCAGGTAAAGGTTTTGGGAGTGGATGGTGGAGACGGAAAGCTGGTGAGGATGTTGAGGGCTCTCGTCCTATAAGGTCTGCGTGACTTGCATTTTTTTATATTCCTTTAATGCATGTGATTGTATTGGTTTAGGTGAGCGACTTGTTCTCAATTTGTATATGATGCTTTTTTTTATCCGTGATAGAATGAGCCAGCTGAAGATGAAACTTTGATCTTTCTTACTGCTAGTGAATATCTTTTGTTGGACTGTAGTCAAAATAGCGATTTGATTAGTCCATTTTGCTGATGTTTATGTGTGACACTATCATTTTTCTCGTCAAGATAATATCTAACTTTTTGGATGTCCAAGTCACCGACGTCCTTCAAAGTAGTTCTTCACTTCTACCATGATTTATCAGTTAATACTTATTATCTTTCAGGTGACCAGCCAATTTACCAGAAGTTGTCTCCATTATTTGACATCATGGGAATGGTCGAAGTTCCTCTTGAGATATGAAAGTTTTGAACTTGCACATCTTATGATATCCAGCGGAGTCATATCCACTTCCACACCTGAGACATCAAGCTTGGGCTGATGCATTTACAATATCTGCAAATTCTGCCATTATGTTATGTGAAGCTTGCAGCACTGGGTATGACTGAAATATATATTCTCCATATTCATATTAGGACAAAGACTCAACGATGCTGGTCTTGGACGAGGTATTTTCTGGTACATTGTTCACTTAGAAGTCCCCTAGCATCTTCCATGCTCGATATTACATTTCCGTAGGTGACTACATTTTCATTTCTCTCTCATATTACATTTTTAGTTTCTTTTTGTAACTCAATGTAAATAGTGTTCAAAGAAACCTATGGTGTTTCAGGGGATGGTTGGATTTACTATTGGTCTTGCTGCGATGGATAGTCGAGTGATTGCAGAAATTCATTTTGCAGATTATATTCATCCTGCTTTTGATCAGGTATGGATCTTTCTTCCTTGTACACAGCTGTGTTAAAAACTCGATGCCTAAAACTGAAGTTTGTATGTCTATTTGTTTCATTCTTATGTTGGTTCAAAACTGAAGTTATTCGTGTCATTACCATTGTAGAGAAGGATCCTTTGAAACTAAACTAGCTTACAGAAGTAACTTTTTTGCTTGTAAGGAAATGATATGTTCGCATCAAAAAGTGTTGCAAGAACGTGCTGTTGGGTACACAAATAGTTGCGCCAGTGCCTCCTTTATATCTTTTTCTACGAATAGTGCCTGGTTAAGGTAAGAGTTACAAGTGTGATCTATCATCTATTGTCTCAAAGACGTGTCTGGTGTTGTAACTTCCGGATCTGTTTTATTTTAACTTTTATGCGGTGTTCAAAAAAGTAACCAAACATCATTTTTTCCCTATAGGTCATTGGAGTTACGAAGAAGATATTCTATGTGCAACAAAGATGGGTCAAACATCATGGAATGGTTTCCACTATAGCTGCTGGTCTCGTCAATTTTTCTAACAGTTACCTTTAACAGCTGAGCATAGTGACTTTGGTTCTCTCAATTTGTTTCATTGATATTTCTATTCATATACTCAGGTATCTGCTGGCAGGAAGCACCGATAGGACATCAGCTTTTCGAATTTGTGTTGGAACTGCTTTGTTCTAAATAAAGTAATGATTTTCTAAATAAATCCAAGCATTCAACTTTTTGGTCAGCTTCAGAATGTGAATAAGTTTTGCTGTTGTTGATGGGTATGATCTCTTTTTCTCAGATAACTTTCTGACCAAATACAAGGATCCCGCTGGAATGAATCAGTTTAATCCTCTTCATCCCGGTCAGTTTTCATTTTACCTCAGAATGCAAAATTCTGTGGAAGAATATGTTTTCAATATGTTTAGGAGCAGCAAGCAGAAATCAGCCAGTGCCAGAATCACTACCTACAACTACTACACTTATAAATCTGACTTGACTCGTCAATGCAATCTCAACAACTTGGTGGTACCTATCACCTTGTTTTGCTTCCTGATGTTTCAGTGTTTTATCTGATGTGGTGGCTAATGGACTTCTTTTTCTTGTAGCACATCACCAAATATTAGCATGAAGTTGGTACTGGAGGAAACAGTACTGGGCAATTCTGATTCCAGACGCCTCCTGAAGTTGGTCCAGATGTTCCTTTTACCTTTGGCCTCAAAGGTATGGATGATTTGTTCACTGGCAGCTCATAAAAACTTGTGTCTTTAAGTGTAAACTTACATTTTTCCGATGGCAGGTCTAAACCTAAGATTCCAGTGATACAGGAAACCATTAGCTTGATTATTCCTGAGTTGTAAGCATCTATCTCCCCTGCTACTCTGCTTTACCAATTCTTATGCACCTTTGATTGCAAGCTGAATTATGTTCATCATCAAAATCATTCATCATCAAAATCATTCATCATGGGTTTCATCATTATCGTTCATCCAACTTCATCATCATCAATAATCAGCATTCATCAGCATTATCATTATCATCATTCATCCAACATCATCAAGTTTTGTTATGGCATATGGACCATGTGAAGTATTCCCATGTGTTATAATAGCACATAGAATCTGGTCAGTAGCATTTTGAAAAATTATATGTTGTCTTGAAAGTCACACATGTTATATGTTGTCTTGAAAGTCACGCATATTATATTTTGTCTGTTAATCTCATTGTCTGAATGTTTGTTGTAGGCCACATATGAACTCTGGTCAACTGCATTTTTCAAGTGAGTTTGTTGTGGTTATATATTAAAGCACGGAAGTCATTGTCTTTACCGGGTGGCTGCGTCCAAACATCAACCAATTCGTATACACTTTCTTACCTTTGTCATTTTGGTTATTGGTTTTGACTGAATCTCGAGAAGGTACTCGTATGAATCGTGCATGAGAGAGTTCTGTAATTGCGGACTCATATGATTCAAGGTTTAGTTAGGTCTCGTATGATCTTTGAAGTTTTAGAAAAGTGATTTACTTTTTATGAGATTGTTTGAGAAATTGGTTGTGTGATCTTGATTTCAAGATCACTCAGTGATTTATACAAATCTGATGACGACAAAGACGAGAAGATCAAGGCGTTGGCAGCTGATTTACTCAGGATACTTACTAATATATTTCTACAAAACTATTTTTACTCTACATATTCTGACCGACTTGTGTATCTTTATATAGTTATCTCGAACTGATTTTGGGTTCGACGGACACACGAGATGCCCTAGCCTGTCGTCGTGTTTCTGCATTCAAGCCCTAGTCCCAGAGAAAAACAACCTCCAGCAATGCGAATTTTGATGTCACTTGAGATCTATCGCTTTTCAGTTCCTTTAGTTGTGTGAAATCTGATTTGACAAGGCATTGTTAACTTTATTTAAGAATCGTTAGCTGTGTGAAATCTGATTTGATAAGGCATTGTTAACTTTATTTATGAATTTGCTGCATTCAATTCAGGGCCACACCCACACCAACAGAAAGAGAACTCTCTTTGGAGGTACAATTAAAACATATCTCTAAACCTTTAAATCATGTTGCGGAAAATGTAATATTTTACCACACTGGACATGATGAGGTATGTGCATTGGCGTCATGAACTTTCCCATGATGCTTATAACATACTGTAATTTTATTTTAAAAAGTTGTTTTTCAGTATGTTTAATATCGGTGTAAAAAGTTGTTTTTACACTGATATTTATGGGCATTGCCTGAGATTAAGTGAAGTTGATGTTCAAACGTCACATGAGCACTACCTTCTCTTGGCCCAAAAAAACTTCCTTGATTGAACTTTTTGAGGAAAGTTTATGTTTAAAATTTACACGTTTAGGTCCTTTGTCTTATTTTTGTTTACTAACTGAAGTTGGTTGTTTTGTTTTTGTGCTGTTGCAGTCATCTAATTTTGGACCACATTACTTTTCAGGCACCTTGAGTGATGCTATGTTTTATGGTAACTTATATTAAATTGTCTCGTTGGCATGATCAGAACTACATACTGCAAGTCTTTTCTTATTTAATGTATATGTGTGCATGTTTCAGTTTAGCTAGCTAGCTTGCTACCTTAGGTTTGGCTCTACTAGGTGTGGTGCAATGTGTTTGCACTTGTTGCTTGACATGCATATTAAGGAATGGCAGACTCCTAAGATAAATGTTCAGCTTTGTATTTTTTTTATTTGGAGGATCACGTTGTGCTCTTTGTGACAAAACTATGTTTCCCATCATTTGCATGTACTATTTTCCTGTCTTTATCCGGTTTGCTGAATTTTGTCCATCTATATAGGTCAATTCTTATTTGAACAATGAGGAAGAGGTTCGTTACAAAAAGATTATTTGGGAGCAAATGAACAAAGAGTATCTAGAGGTGCGATGATAGTTCTACTTTTGTAGAAAAGTTCTTTTCAGCCATTTAATTATGCTGATTACATTTAGCAGTGATTTCTTTTTTACCTGGAACAAGCATTAAAGGAAGCAGCGAAGGTGGCTTCTTACAATGATATGGAAGAAGCGACAGACGAAATACGCGACACACAAAAAACTTGCAGCTGTAGCAATGTCAAGAAAGGTTATGAATTTTATCTTGCGTCCTACCCGATCGACTTATCATACAACATTCCCGCTTCCCTAGCAAATCTCCTTGTAATAATCCCTAGCAAAAGTAGGAAAGGATAATAAAAGGTTTCTCTTAAGAGGCTCATTCTCTAAAGCCTCCTTGACAGACAGGTTTTGACCATCCCAGGGACATCTAACCCCAAAATGCAAACAGAGATCTTCCATAGGCATGCTACCATCCCCCACATCCCATAAATATTCTTGTCTCAAACTGGAAATAAGATGTCTAATAGAATTTCAGATATGGGAACTTGGTTTATCCTCTTAGATCTTACCTTAGCATATTTAGCCCAAATATAATCTTGCTTAAGGAACTCCCAAGCTAATTTACCACGGAAAGCTAACATGTTATCTACTAGAGATCGGAATCCCAAACCCCCTTTATCTTTAGGTCCACATAACAGATCATACCGGATCTAGTGATGTCTTTTGTTAGGCCCTTGGTCCCAAAGGAAATTGCCAATCAAACTCTCCAATCTCCGAATAACTCTAATGGGGACTGGCAGGACAACAAAAACATGCAAGGACAGAGAACTCAGAACTGATTGAATAAGAGTGACTCGACCTGCCATAGAAAGTAGATTCCTCATCCATCCAGAGATACGGTTTCTGAGCTTATTAATCAAATCTTCAAAGAAACAGATCCGAGTTCTTCCACGGTAAAGAGGAAATCCCAAATACTTGACGGGCAAGTGCCCTTCCTCAAACTTAGTAAGCCTCAAACCATCTGTTTATGAGCTTCTATAGCTTTATTATCCAAAAAATCAGGCTCTTAGCAGGGTTAAGAACCTGCCCTGAAAGAGAGCAAAATTTCTGTAAAATATCCAACAAGGCTTGAATAGTTTTCTTGTCGTCCCTTGTGAATATCAGAACATCGTCTACAAGTAGAAGATGATTCACCTTTAAAGCTTCTCTTTTGGTTTTAAATGGCTTCATAGTCCCATCCTCCACTCTCTTATTAATCTCCTTTGACAACCACTCCATAACAAGAACAAAAAGAGCGGGGGAAAGGGGGTCTCCCTGCCAAACTCCCCTCGCAGATTTGAAATATCCATAGGTTTCTCCATTCCAAGCCACAGAATAAAAATTATTAGAGGTACCTCTAATAATAAGATCACACCACTTTTCGCAAAAACCATAGGCTCTCAACACTTTCATAAGAAGGGCCAAGAAACTCTATCATAAGCCTTAGACATATCCAGCTTAATAATAAGATTACCTGGATTACCTTTTTTATCTAGATCATGGGCAAGAGCAATATTGGAATGAATATTTCTCCCCTTAACGAAACCTGCTTGTTCCTCACTCACTAACTTGGAAGATAAGTGCACATTCTGTCATTTAGGAGCCTCATAATAATTTTATGACAAACATTACAGAGGCTAATAGGGCGCAAGTCAGAAATCTTCTTAGCATTAGGAGATTTGGATAATAGAATTAAAGTCGTAGCTAACCAAGATTGAGGCAGCTGCAAACCCTGAAAGAACCCTTTAATACCTGCCAAGAAATCCTCTTTGATCAATCTCCAAAACTTAATAAAAAACCTGACCGAAAACTCATCTGGACCGGGAGCACCATCTTGGGACACGGCTGAGATAGTATTAAAAATCTCATCTTCATTAGCACAGCCAATAAGAAAAGAATTAGTCTCCTCATCAATAGACTTGGAAAAAAGATTCATATCCTCCACCTGAGGGTCTGTTCTTTAGAGCTGAACTGATACTTAATTTACCTTAACTTAACTTACTTTATCTTAACTTAACTTACTTTAACTTAACTTAACTTATCTTACCTTACCTTAATTTAACTTAACTTACCTTACCTTATCTTAACTTAACTTACCATAAAAATTCCCATCAATGGACTTAAAAATCCTCGGGTTCATGTTATGAAGGAAAAACCTCCTATGAGTAGGGTTAAGAAATCCTTGAGCTTTTTTTGGAAAAAGGCAAGGACAGGTTGTGACAAAAAAGCGGAAGCAGAGTTTGACCATTATCAAGAATCCATCGACAGTGATGGGAAATATAGGAAACAAATGGGGAAATTCTTCTCCAAAGGCATGATCCGCGCCCATCAATCGAAAATCTGCTTCTAGCATGCTTGGCCCATAAAGATCTTTGATTTAGATAATTCCATACCAATTTACCATGCAAACCAGCCATGAACTTCTGAAGACTCTTGATGCCCAATCCCCCAACATCAAGAGGATTGCAGACTGTGTTCCAATTAACCCAGTGCCGCCTATGATCAGATCCCTTATTCCATAAAAAACTCCGCAGAAGACGATCAATGTAATTCAGCGTACCTTTTGGAACTGGGAGAACAGCCAAGCAGTGAATGGGGATGGATTGGAGCACAAACCTATCAGTTTATGCAACGTTATCCAAAACAGGTACATGCAAATTGTATTGATCATCTAAGACCTATCAGTTTATGCAACGTGAGCCACAAGGTCATCTCTTGCATTCTGAACAAGAGGTTGAGTGAAATTCTGCCATCCCTTATCAGTGAGGAACAAGCTGGCTTTATTAAAGACCGCAGTATTCACGCTAATATAGCTCTAGCGCATGATTTGACACATGATATTCACAAAGTTGGCTTAGACGGGAATTTATTGATCAATCTTGGTCCTTTATTCTTCACATTCTGAGGGGTTTTGGATTTCAGGAATCTCTATGTGACTTGATATTCAGGTGCATATCTAATAATTGGTATTCGGTCTATTGGGAAGGTTAGAAATATGGCTTCTTTAAATCTGCCTATGGTGTCAGATAGGGAGACCCCCCTCTCTCCTTTTTCGTTCTAGGCATGGAGTGGTTATCAAAGGCCATTAACAACTGTCAATTCAGGAGCGATGAAGGCGTACAACACTAAGAGGGGGGCATTGCGGGTTAATCATCTTCTCATTGCCGACGATATTCTGATCTTTTCGAGGGCTGTCTTCAAACTGTGGGGAATCTCCTATCGAGCCTCAGAAAATTCTTTAAGATTTCTGGTCAGATTCTTAATCCTCTCAAGAGTCAGATTATTTTTGCAAAAGGCATCAATGAAAGACAAAAAGAGCAAATCCTGTCGATGACCCAAATTGGGGAGACTTCTCTTCCCACAAGATGTATTGGGGCTCCTCTCATGGAAGGTAGGGTTAAGAAGATTTATTTTGAGAACATTCTCGACACATTACGGAAGACTATTGGTGGCTGGTCAAGGAATCTTTTATCGATGGGAAGGCGAGTTACCTTAATCCAATCGGTATTGAGTTCTATGAGCTTTCATGTCTTGGCTGCCCTTCCTATTCCAAAAGGAACTCTCAAGAAGATTGAAAGTATTATTTCCAATTTCTTATTTGATCAGGGCTCTAATAAAAAATTCCATTGGATTCGTTATGAGCTGGTGTGTAGACCTAAGACTGAAGGGGGTTTAGGTATCAGGTGCCTAGTTGATAACATGCTAGCTTTCCAGGGCAAATTAACCTGGAATTATCTCCAGCAAGGTAGCTTGTGGGATCGTCATGCTAAGTCGCGTTTTGTCATTGGAAAAAATGTTCCCCATTGTGGAATGCTATCAATCACCTTATTATTATTTTAAAAAAAAAATTATTTATTTTTTTTATTCTACTCCAAAACCCCCCATCAGAGCCTCTGCTCTGGTCCCACCAGGAATTAAACTCTAGTCGCTGAAATGTTTGACGTTCCTTTTGCCACTAGACCACGCCCTGATGGGCCAATCACCTTATTATTTGATTTTTTGAGAGTCCGATCCTTCTGCCCTAGACATGCAGAGACTCCAGGAGCTCAGAATTCCTTGGCTAGTTTATTCTCTGATGAATGTAGGGATGACATGTATGTTTAAGGTTTTATATGTTGCTTGAATGCAAGGGCAGCCCTCATCTTGTTAGTTGCGATGGGTATGCCCAAGCAGTTCCTTGACAGCCTCTTTCATTGTGATTTTGGGAGGGTTATGGATATACCAGGCCGTCCCCCAAACTTTGTATACACCACGATCCAGGCTCTTTGGGTCTTTTTTAATAAAATGTGCTGGCATCGCCCAGCTTAAAAAAAAAAAATCACCTTATTATTTATTTGAAAAACCATTCGGTTTAGGACAAGGGTGATGGGTCAATGAAGATTGATCGGTTTTGCTGGCCTTACGATCTCAGACAGATTTTTGAGAACCCTGGACTCAAATTTTCTCTGGTATCTAGTCTTCCGAGTTCTGTTTTTAACTATTATAACAATGTTTTATGGAAGGAAAGCCCTTAAGCTTAATTGGACAAGTCATTCATCAAGTTTGTTCTCAATTAAATACTTTATTGAGTCATACAGGACGAAACACTTGCCTCTTGGCTGGACTAAAGCGATTTGGCAGTAATGTTTACCGCCTTAACTTATCCTTTTTATGGGGCGTTTATTACTATATGGTCTACCAACTGATGATACTATTCAAAGAATTGGTATTCCCATTACTTCACATTGTACTTGCTATTTTCAATGTGAAGAAAATACTAGACATCTTTTCTTTAAAGGGGGAATGGACTAAGATTATTTGGCGCACTCTGGCTACTGCTTTTAATTGTGACAGTCCCCTGTCCATGAGTTCCTTTACTAAACTTTGGGCAAACCCGATTAAAAAACATAACTCCTTTGGTGTCTTAAATTTGATGTAGCCTGTTATGGTCTTTTGGAGATATGGAAAGCTAGGAATAATTTTCTATATGAAGGTACAAAATGTTGTAATCTCGTTGAGAAATTATTTCAGTGGGCTCATGTTCTGGTTCCCCTTATTCCTGGCTTTCATTGGGATTATAAAGATATCAGGCGTGCTTTATTTTTCTTTGATATCCAACCGACTCGCAAATCCCTATTTATTGGCAGTTGAAAAATCTGGAATTATGGTGTGCGTGGTAATTGTTTGGATGTGCATATTTCTGAGGAGGCTGGGACTGCCTTATTCAGAAATCAATATGGAAAATTTGTTCTTGTTGTTACTCTGCAGATTCCTAATTGGTGCTCAGAGGAAGCGCTTATTATGTCCTTTCTGGAACAAGTCCTGAACATTGCGGAACAACATCGCATTTGCATTGAAGTGATTCAGAGTTCCCATTATAATATGTTCTCTGCGACCAATAATAACTGTAAGGCTGTGCCATGGAATCTGGTACACAAGGTTAAGTAGCTGTTTGATCAATTAGGTGTCCAAAAACTGCGGCGCATCCTACCTATCTTAGTCAGACGGTCAGCTGCCTAGCGCTCTCCTGCCCGAGTTTTTTTTGGAAGAGAATAATGTTCTACGGCTTCCCACGGCAGTTCAAAGGAGCATTCAACATGACATTCTCCAGCTGCCTATTTTCTGCCACTCCATAGACAAGTTCCCAGATGATGGTTATGTTGCGGCTGATTTAAGAGGCATAATTCCTCAAGATGACTCCTCCCTATACAGAAATTCCAGTGTTTTGCGCTCTAAATTTAGAGATGACATGTCCTTATAATTTTGTTCCTATGGGGTTGTTGGGAAGGGCCAAGCTTCCTTATTTTTTGAAGGCTAATTTGCCTGTTAAGCTGCTACTTGTTCCTGTGCTGGCTGCTGCCAACTAGCATTTAGTGGCGCTCCATTTTTGCGCTTTAGATTTTGAGTTGTTGTGGGGTTTTGTCCTCCTCTCCCTTCTTGAGATTTCGAGCTCTTGTAACCCGGCTGGTCTAGCTAGTTTGGATATTTGGTTTTCTTGTATTTGCCATGGCTCAGGCTTTTTGAGTCTTCTTTTAATAAAATGAGTTTTTTTTTTTTTAAAAAAAAAGAAGAGCGTGGAGGCTGGGATTATGAAACCTTTTAAAACCAAAAAAGAAGCCTTGAAGGTGAATCATCTTCTTTTTGTTGATGATGTTCTAATATTCACAAGAGAAGATATGGAAGCTTTACAAGCATTGTTGGATATTTTACAGCAGTTTTGTACAATCTCAGAGCAGGTTCTAAACCCTGCTAAGAGCTTGATGTTCTTTGGAAGAAAAACAACAGAGGCTCACAAACAGCTGGTTCGAGGTCTTACTCAATTTGAGGAAGGGCACATGCCTTTCAATTATTTGAGAGTTCCTCTTTATCGAGGTAGAACTCGCATCTGTTTTTTTTTTTTTTTTTTTTTGAAGATATGATAAATAAACTCCAAAATCGTATCTCAAGCTGAATGAGGAATTTGCTGTCCACCCCACCAAGGGCTAGCCTAGTGGTCGTGGTGGTGTATTATAAACTCCATGTCACAGGTTCGATTCCTGGTGGGTGTTAGGGCTGGGGCTCTAACGGGGTGGGTTTTTAAAAAAAAATGAAAAAAAAAAAGTTAAAAAAAAAAAAAAAAAAAAAAAAAAAAGGAATTTGCTGTCCATGGCAGGTCGTGTAACTCTGGTTCAATCAGTCCTGGGCACATTGTATTTTCATGTGCTTGCTGTTCTTCCAGTCCCTCTTAAAGTTCTTCGTAGGACGGAGAGTTTAATTGGCATTTTTTTGTAGGACCAAGGGCCCAACAAAAGGCATCACTAGGTCCGGTATGAGCTGTTATGCAGGCCTAAGGATAAAGGGGGCTTGGGGATTAGGTCTCTAGTAGATAACATGTTGGCCTTTGATGCTAAATTAGCTTGGGAGTTCCTCAAGCAAGATTCTATTTGGGCAAGGTATGCTAAGTTGAGGTTTCAGGAGGATAAGACAGGTTCGCCTATATGCAATTCTATTGACCAATTTCCAGCTTGAGACATGATTCCTTGTGGGATGGTAGCATGAGAATGGAATGGCTCTGTCGGTACTTTGGGGTCAGGTGTCTTTGGGGTGCTAAAAATCTGTCAGTGAGGAAGGCCTTAGAGAATGAAGCGCTCAACACTAACATATTGCTATCCTTTCCCACTTTTGCAAGAGATTATTACAAGGAGAAAGTGCTTCTGGTCAGCTCACTGTCAAAGGTTTCTTGGAGTCTTTTAGGACACAACATCCTACTCTGAAGTGGTGCAAAACTGTTTGGTCTAAGTGGGTGCCCCCATCTGTAAGTATTTTTATGCGGCCTTTTTTGGCTTGGTGGTTTACCTCTTGATTCCAACATTAAACACATTGGTATTCCGATTGTTTCTCGATGTTCTTTTGTGAAAACAGGGAGAAGACGTTGGATTATCTTTTTTTTCAAGGACTGGCCCAAAAATTTATGGAAGTGGCTGTCTCTCATATTTAAGAGAGCCTGGTTGCGTGACAGGTTTGAGTACGAATGTAATTGGTTATCTAAAGGTAATAAGAAAGCTTGTGTGATGGCTTGTTCAGTGTTTTTAGATCGAGTTTTATAATCGATCGACACTTGAGAGCTTTTGCTTTTTTTTACCAGGCGCCTTTAGGGCTCCTCCCCTTTCATGTATTATCAATGGCCCAGGTTTTTTGGGTTCTTATCAATAAAGTTGGTTTTTTAAAAAAAGAAAAAAAAGGAAAAAAAGAAAGCTTTTGTGAATAGTTTTTGTGCTGGTATTAGTATGTGTGGTTTGTGGGAAGTGTGGAAGTTGAGAAATAGTACTATTCGCAATAATCAACCTGCTGATTTCTATGCGAAGATGGTTAGATGGGCTCAAATTTTGTATGATCAGATTCCAGGGGATGGAGACTTGAGAATGGACATTTTTGTGTTTGAGGCGTTTGGTATTGGTGACATTAAGAGGCAGTGTGTATGGGTGTTGGAAACAGTGGAATTCTATTCATTCTGGGTCTTGTATGAATTTAACTCTTATTGAAAGAAGCTCAGGGTATAAAAGGTGCAGCCATCATTAAAACCAGCCTGGGAGAGCTGCAGTTAGCTATTGTGAAATAGATTGAGAAGACGCACACTTTTATTTATGCGGAGGTCTCTCATGACAGCGAAAGATCATCGTATTCAGATTTGTGTTATACAAAGTTCTCACCCAAATATGGTCTTCATGGATGAGAATTCCGGATTGAGGTCCCCTGGCGGCATTCTAATGAGCTAAAGCGGTTGGTCAATGAGTTTAGAATCCAAAAGATGCAAAGGATCAGTGTTGTCATTATTTTTATTTTTTTTAAATTTTTATTTATTTTTCCTATTCTACCCCTGAACCCCCCACCAGAGCCCCTGCTCTGGCCCCATCAGGAATCAAATCCTAGTCGCTGAGAGGTTTGACGTCCCTTTTGTCACTATCAGTGTTGTCATTAATCATGTGACTCTTGCATTGGCCTATACATCTCCAAATCAGCTTGTGGAGACAAGAAAGTACCATCTTCATAAGGCGGTTCAGCGTAGTATTTGTGCAAATGTATTGCGGATGAGTTTTTTCTGCCATAGGTCGGTTGTTTCAGAGACTAGAGAGGGGGAAGTAGAAGCTTCCCATCAGTCCAGTGAAGACGCTACCATTGTTGCTTCTATCTCATATGGTTGCGTTTTTAGAGATGATACTTTTTTTATAGCATTGTGGTCTTTAGAATGCCCATGGTTTTGCTCCTCTATTCTTTCATTCTTTCTAGGGTAGGTTATTTATTTTTTGATACCCTGCCATGGGAATGCCCGAGCAGGTGGTATATTTTTTAAGCTGGAAACTCCCAGCAAATTTATTAAAAGGATCCAAAGCCGGATCAAGCGAATGTACAATTCTCAGCAACCCGAGTACATATAAAAAAAAAAATAGAAAAGGTTATAGCCATTCCCATAACCTGAACCAAAACAGAAAATTATAGCACTCAAACGCTGAGTCGGCACGAAGCCAAGACTACAAACGCTAAA
Source organism: Umbilicus rupestris (assembly GCA_963678935.1). Lineage (NCBI taxonomy): Eukaryota > Viridiplantae > Streptophyta > Magnoliopsida > Saxifragales > Crassulaceae > Umbilicus > Umbilicus rupestris. The sequence continues at coordinate 10,277,903 of OY787610.1, read as the reverse complement.
CAAGAACGAAGACATTGAAAAGAAGCTATAAATGAATAAGCTGATCATGAGCAGGGTGTTATAGTAGCTTGTTTGAGCTCTTATTATTTGCGGCGAATTTTCGAGACCCCGTAATGGCCTACTCTAGCTTGCATGGATTCATCTAACAAATTTGCTGGCGACGTTCAGCCTTTAAAAAAAAATTACTCTGGCCATCTTCTGTATGGTTCTGTTTTTGCCTTCCGCTATGTCATTCTGCTGTGAACTGATGGGAGATGAATATTAATGGGTTATACCTCTATCATGGTAGAACTTGTCCATAGTCTCATTCTCAAATTCGCTCCCATGATCACTTCTTATGGAGGCCACTTTCAGACCCCTTTCTTGTTCCAATCGTTTTGACCAGATTGATTACAATCTTTACTGCTTCTGATATTCTCTTAGGAAGTCAATCGAGGAATACCGAGTGTAATCATCGACACAAACGAAAGCATACATTTTTCTTCCATAGCTTTCAACTTCCATAGGACCCATCAGATCCATGTGCAACAGTTGTATAGGTGTGTGAGAAACAAATCAGAGGGTATTCTGATTATGTGTGAACTACTAGTTGAGGTCGGGTAGCATAGATTATCGGGGAGTCAAGTATGTGTTGTACGGAGTACCTTGGAGACTAGTGGATTGAGGACTGGCGTATAGTCCTCCCCAGGCGTATAGCCCACAACGGCGCCACCAAGACATATATCCGGCTTCTCAATAAGGGCGATGTTAAGGACGTGATGCTGATATGGAGGATGCCACACTCTTCTAACAATATGTGGTCTTAAGTCCTTAGGAGCTATCATAAGAGTCCACATGATGAGATCGTTCTGGAAGGAAGATTTATAAGGCTTAGTAATCTGCCGAGCCAACTTAGGAGCCGATCGAACACACATATAATAACAATCACGATAGCCTGAGTTATGGCGTGCATGGTTGCGAGCCTACCAAATTTCCCACAAGGCACAACAAGCTATAGAATCCGCCAAATTGTCCATGAAGTCCCTCTTGTTGCCTTGGAGCCAAACACGCTTGAAAGCCACAAAGCTCGAGGGCGGTCAAAATGCTGGCCAAGTGGAGACCAAAGGCTATGAGCCCATTCTCCCCGAAAGAAAAGGTGTTGTGTCGATTCTTGAGATGGAAGCGAACAACACATCATATCGTGAGGCAAGCTGAATGCCAAGCCGAGATATGTTATCATCAATAGGAGTAATCATATGAAATAATTTCCAAACAAAGCAAGACACCTTAGTAAGTATCCAGATAACACCTCCCCATCCCACACAACCATAGCGTGTTTGAAAAGAAACAAAGAATTGTTTGGTTTGAAAAAGGCCAGATCGTCGCCAAGAAAAACAATCCGGCTGTTCATTAAACTCAATGCCCATGAAGTCCTGAGCCATTCTAGTTGGTAGCGTATGAAGTAAAGATAAGCGCTGATCCAGACTGCATAACACATTCCGGATACTCTCGCGATTGATATCAGATGAGGCGGTCAAACCAAACTGACGACACACCTCATTACAAAGAACATTACCGCAACCAATCTTCCATGAGCCCTTCGAGCGCATCATGGCAATAAGATGACCAATGTTATTCCGAATCAGAGAGCCACGACAACCTTCGTGAAATCTGGATTTTGCATATCTAGCCCATAAGGAATTGCCATAGACATAACTCCAAGCCAATTTAGCATGAAGAGATAAGATAAGCTAGGGAACTTTTTTTTTTTTTTTAAGCTAGGGAACATCACATTCAGGTAAGTGTTATCCACAGCTCCCATCCAGATATGGTTTTCATGAATGGGAACTCTGGTCTGACGCTTCCCTGGCGACATACTAATGACATATAGCGTATGGTCATTGAGTTTAACATCAAAAAAATGCATATAATCAGTACTGCCATTAATCGAAGCCACCAACCTTTTTTTTTTTTCCTTAGAGCGGCAAAGCCGCTCCCAAGCAACCCAATGACGACGCCATTCAGGCCACTATCCCAAGTTCGACATAATGGATACCAACCTTGCTACACCAGCAGGCACGGGTAAGACCATCATACAGTAAATAGCCATGGTGTTAAGCACTGCATTGATCAGCGTAACCCTTCCTCCCATGGATAACGGCTGCGAGCCCATCTATTAATCGGATTTTGCACCCTCTCCTCCAAATAGTAGAAGTAATCCATGCGCGTACGACCTCTATACAAAGGAGCTCCCAAGTAGGTAATTGGAAGGGCGTTCTCCTTCAATTTTGTAAGGTTAAGGATCTCATATTTCCTATTCGCATCCATGTGACTAGGGAAGATGATAATACTCTTTTTAGTGATAAGGTGTTGCCCGGAAAGGTTAAATCTGTTTATAACATTCAAGAGACTCAAAAGAGAAGCATCGTATGATACGAACCCCACAAAAGAAGGAAATGAAAAGTGAAAGGTTTAATTATGAAAGGGACAGAAAAAAAGATAACTCAAACTTGCGTTGAAAGAATCTGCCACAATAAGTTTGTTGAGCTCAATGACCCCTCACCTCATTATTATGAGAAACCACGACTTCATAGGATGTATCTTAACCCCTCACCTTAACGCAAATGGATAGCGTAATGAGAAACTAAGAACTTCAGATTTAAACGCCACACCAAGAATGATGATAAGTTTGGATTTGAACACCACAAGATTAACCTTGAGAAGTTCACAAAGTTTGATCAAGAACAAAGAAAACACATGTTTCTCACAAGTTTATATAGGGTATAGATAATAAACTCAAAGAAGAATTTACTGAGCATCTGACTTTCCATGTCTTCTCTCTAGGGACTCCGTCTCCCAAGCCACGGCTACGGGCGATGGCCGCCGTTCGCCCCTCAGCTCTCAATCCTTCTCCCCACGAACCTAAACCACCAGATCCAACTTTGGGCAGGGAGAGAGCATCTTTTGCTTCTGTCGCTTCAAGGGCGGGACTTTTTTTGTTGTTGCCATAACCAGCACCTTTATTGATAAAATGATCCAAAAAACCTGGATCATGGTGTGTACAAATCTGGTGGCCGGCCTGGACATACCCAAGACCCACCTAAAGACATAAAATTAAATGCCCTCAAGTGTTGGTCGATTATAGGGCTCGACCAACAATCGCTGAACAGACAATAATGAAAATAAAAAGAGCCTCAATCACAAGACATCGACTGAAAGACAAAGGCACAGGCATACCCATTGCCAATAACAAAACACAAAATGCTTACCCACTCATAAACAACAATCCAAGCCATGCTAACTTGATGACATTAATGATCAGGAGTTAGAAAATGTAAGATTATCATCTCGCGGGCCATCAATTGAATCATGATTAAGATTAGGGAAGTATATGGCCTCCTCTTGGGTAATAGTGAAGCCGCGGACAAAAAACTCGAAGACCGGTACAATCTATATTCAAGCAGCGAACAACGGGAATGGGAAGCTCTATCACTTTCCTATAAATCGCGTCTTTTGCGCTCTTGAACGCAAGGCAGCTAGCAGCTTGGGAAATCATCATCTGAGTGCGTCGCATTTTCTGAACATCATACTTCTCCACCAAGGTCTTTAACCTCGTCCGGATCCTCCATTGGCAGTCCGAAATCTTCCTTTGATCCAGCAGGATCATCTCTGAGTGTGCACTTTGAATTGTTTTCACTCTAACGCCATGTTGATCAGCTTCCTCAATGGCAGCTTCAATAAAATTAATCAGGTCATTCGCGGATTTCCCTTTTTGAAGCATTTTAGACAATGCAAGACAAAAACTAAAGAAAAAAAAGAGAGACAAAAACTGCCCTCAGTGTTTCTGAATATGGCTGCACCAAAAGTATTTATGCCTATGTCAACAATGCAAACGTCAAGATAATTTCCAGATTTTCCAAGATCCCAAACACAGCCATTTTCCTTTGAGTACTGACAAAAACATTTCGGACCGTTTCTAGGAGGTGAACGGTCAGGCGATTCTAGGGCGATTCTAGGGCTCGCTTCCGGCGCCCGCCCGCCATGGGCTCTTCTCCCCCGTCCTTCCCGAAGCCACCCGACCCCTCTCCTAGCGGTGATGGTGGTTCTACCGCTGCGCTGGGTCATCCTTCTCCGGTTCTGCGTCAAACGTATGCTGCTTCGGTCGCCGCCGCACGCCCTAAACTGACGCCGCGGTTTAGCCCCATCTCCCTCCCAACCAGGCAAGTTGGATCGAAGGATGGCCGTCCGTCTATCGGCTTCACTGGTCCGGAAATTGGGGCTAGAGCCAAGAGGTTTGAATTTTCACTTATTGCCAAATTCACAGTTGGCCGCCCAAGCCTTGGTGAAATTCAAAAAGCTTTGCAGGCCAATTGGACAGTCACCGGACGTGCTACTCTTAGCGAGATCTGGGATTCGAGACACGTTCTCATCATCCTGGATTCTAAAGCTGATCTTAGAACTGCCTTATCTTGCCCTCTGAATAAGGTTGGTCACGCATTTTTCCGTCTATTCTGATGGACGCCTGAATATAATCCTAAGAGAGAATCAACTATCACCACCGTGTGGGTCAGACTCCCCAGTCTTCCCCTGCCGCTTTATGACAGTGCCTTTATTGAATCTGTAGTCTCCACTTTTGGCTACTTTGTAGCGGTGGATGAAAGAACTAAGGCTTGCGTTTCGGTTAAATATGCCCGTGCATGTGTGGAGTTAGACGTTACTCAGTCAATTCCGGATTCCGTTTGGATTTCAATGCCAGAAAATTAAGGTTTTTGGCAGAATATTGTTGTTGAGACTAAGCTTTCTTATTGTAGCAAATGTAGGGTCCATGGACATCATTTGGCTATTTGTCGGAAGGTTAAACAAGCAAGTGTTACCCACGAGCCTCAAGATTATGGAGCTTCAAAGGAAATCCCGAAGCCAGGAGCTAAGTCTTCCCCCAAAGACAAAGAAGTTTCTGAATGGGTCCGGGTTGGAACTAAAAATTCCAGGAAAGGGAAGGATCCTATCATAGCTGCTTCCTCTAATCAGGATAATGCTGATGCTCCTGCGGTTCTAGTTAATGCTGCTGCTCCTACGACTTCAGATCCTTGCCTTGTTTTCAGTGGGGACTCCTCCGGCGCTAGCAAGGACGTCTCGCTCGAGGATAGAACTGAAAACAACCTTGCGCTGGTGATCTCCGAGATGGAGCCTCTCTGTCAGAATGATGGGCAACATGTGGTTGACAGAATTGGGCATGATAAAGTTACTCCTAATGACTTATCAGGTGCTGAGCTTCGCCTTAAAAAGCAAAGCACCAATCAGGTTGTTTTTAATGAGAAATTGGGTGCACTACTTCATCCTGATTCCCTCCAACATTATAAAAATATTCAGGATAAGGCGGGTAGTACAAGCCGACCAGAGAGCTTAAGAGGTGAGAGAAATTTATCGGATGCCCTTAAAGACTACATCATCCCAGGCAGCAAGCACTGTCTCTCCAAAGACTCCCAATGATTAATGGCCTTTGCTGGAATGTCAGAGGTATTTCAAATCGAGGTACCATCTGTTTCCTAAAAAGCTTACTTTCCACACATGATATTTCATTTTGCGCTGTCCTGGAACCTAAGCTGCAGGGGAATAAAATTATTTCCATTGCTCGGAAGCTTGGTTTTTCTAATTTTTTTGCAGGGGAACCCTACTAATCGTCATAAATGGATTCTCTGGAAGGATTCAATTTCTGTCTCCATTTCAAATATCAGCTCTCAACATATTTCCTGTGAAGTTTCCCTCTTTGCGTCTGGCTTTAAGTCCATCTGCACCGTGGTTTATGCTTCTTATAAAGTTGTCGACAGAGTTCATTTATGGGATATTCTTGCCGCGGTGTCTACTACTATAACAGATCCCTGGATTCTTATGGGTGATTTTAATGCAGTTACCCATGCCGATGAGAAAAAAGGTGGCCAGAAATTCGGTAACAAATCTTCCTCAGACTTCAATAGTTTTATTACTGGTAGTGGTTTATCAGATGTTGGCTACTCTGGAAACAAATTCACCTGGTGCAATAATCAAGCTGGTATGAGGTGTATCTGGATGAGGCTGGACAGGGTGCTTATTAATGGCCTAGCTAATGTTCGATTTCCGGATTTGAAAGTGATCTACCTTCCTCGAATCCAATCTGACCACTGTCCATTGTTGATTTCTTTCAGTAAAAAAGAATATGTGCATAGCTTTTTTAGTTTTAATCCGGCTTGGGCCAAGCATGAAGCCTTGCAAGCTATTGTTCAGAAATCTTGGTCTGATCGAGCTCACGCCAATCCTATAGCTAATTGTCATGTCAAGCTTAAAAGACTGAGGAGTGAGTTGCGAATTTGGAATTGGAATGTCTATGGAGATATTAACCAGAAAATTAGTGATCTCAGTAAACAAGTAGAAGCTACTGAGCTTTTGCTTCAGAGCCAATGGAGCTTGGACAGTGAGAAAGATCTTGTTCAATTACAAAAACGTCTACAAACAGCTCTTGATGATCGTTAGCTCTTTCTTAATGCTAAATCCCAGCTGGTCTGGCTGCAGGATGGTGATAGGAACACAGGTCTTTCCATGCAGCCATCAAGGCTCGTAGTTCTTCTAACAACTTTAAAGTTACTCTTCCCTCCGGTTCAGTTACAGATGATCGTGACGATATTGGCTCTTTCGCTACAGATTATTTCCAGGCTTTGTTAGGCGACTTTTCTACTATTCCTGAAAGCAGTTACTTCGATGATATCCGTCCTATGATTTCTTCAACAGAGAATGCAGTCTTGCGAGCTATTCCTGAAGCGGAAGAGATTTGGCTTGTTGTTTCTAACCTCCCTAAGAACAGTGCCCCTGGTCCAGATGGCTTCACTGGAGTTTTTTATCGCTCCTGTTGGAATATTATCAGAGAGGACATCATAGCAGCTGTCCAGCATTTCTTTAAGGCTTTCTGCCTTCCCAAATCTGCGTCCTCTACAGTTCTTACTCTTATCCCTAAGGTGAAGAATGCCACGTCTCTTGATCAAGTAAGACCCATCAGCCTATGCAATTTCCTTCATAAAATCATTTCTAAGATCTTGAATGATAGGATTCGCCCGCTGCTTGACAAAATTATTAGCCCGGAACAATCTGGTTTCATCCCTGGTAGGTCTATTCATCAAAGTATCGCTCTGGCTCATGATCTAGTTTCAGACATTGATAGGAAAGTTCATGGGGGCAATGTGGTGGTTAAGATTGATATGGCTAAGGCTTATGATAGGCTGTCTTGGGTTTTTCTCCTCCGCGGAATGAGGGCTTTGGGTTTTGATGATCAATGGTGTGGTCTCGTTTATCGGAATATTAATAATTGTTGGTACTCTGTCCGGATTAGAGGGAAATCTTTTGGTCACTTTAAATCCAACCGGGAGCTGCGACAGGGGGATCCTTTGTCTCCTAGTCTCTTTGTTTTAGCAATGGAAATTATGTCCAGAAAGCTGAACTCGGCTGGCAGATCAGGGGGTGGGGTTATGCCCTACTGGTCTTCTCTCTATGCCTTAGATATTAATCACATTCTATAGGCGGATGATGTTCTGATTTTTACAAATGGAGGGAAGACTTCTTTTTCTAAAGTTTTGGACATATTAAATAGTTTCTGCAATAATTCTGGTCAACAATTCCACGCTGGAAAATTTAAGATCTTTTTCTCCAAGCATATCAAGAGTGCTAGGAAAACAAATCTTCTTCATATTTCTGGGTTCTCTCCGAGTGTTTTCCCTGTCCGATACTTAGAAGCTCCTCTTTTCCCAGGACGGCCCAGAATTTCTTTTTTCCAACGTCTGGTTGACAGTATCAAAAGTCGGCTTTTAGGTTGGATGAAATCCTTCCTCTCTATGGCTGGCAGGATCACCTTAATCAAGTCAGTCCTCCAATCCATTCCCATTCACTGCTTGTCAGCATACCTGTTCCTAAAGGCGTTTTGAGGTCTATTGATAAGCTCCTTCGGAATTTCCTGTGGGACTCTGGTAGGGATTCCCGTCATCACTGAGTTAATTGGGGAGCTGTCTGCTCTCCTACTCATGCTGGCGAATTGGGGATCAAACATCTTCACCAGGTTATGACAGCTCTGCACGGCAAAATGGCTTGGAATTATCTTCTCAACTCCTCCTTGTGGGCTAGACATGCTAGAAGTAGATTCTACATTGGAGGTAGAGGATCTTGTCTATGGAGTAATATCTCCCCTTTTCACTTATTTGTCGTTGGGTATTTGGCAACGGTAAAACTACTGCCTTAAGATTCTGTGAAGGCATTGCTCTGTATTGTCCTAAAAGATTCAGGCTATGCAAATTAAAGAGGTTCTCCAAAATCCAGATTTCAGAAGGTCTTTTCTTCTCAATATGAACCCTCGCATATTTCAGTCCATTGAAGGGAATCTCTCTGATGACACTCCGAATAGATTAGTCTGGGAAGATGATCCTACTGGCCAAGTCACCACAGCAAACTTCTTAAGGAGCTTCATATATCCCCTGCCTTGTATTGCAAAATTTGACGTTATATGGCGATCATTCATCCCAATGAAAGTCTCCTGCTTTTTATGGAAGATTCTTTACTCAGCCCTTCCAACAAATGAAAATATCATCAAGACTGGTATTCAACTTGCCAGTAAATGTATTTGCTGCAGTGCTCCCAGGTTTGAATCAATAGAACATTTGTTTCTTCAAAGTGACAAAGCTCTTTTGGTTCTGAATTTTCTTTGCCCTCTCTTCCGTAAAAGCAGGCCTGTTTCTTTGCATTAGCTCTTCTATGATTGGGGCATTGTGGCTGATTTCAATAATTTTTTGGATTGCTTGGGTTTCGGCCTTATGTCTTGTTGTATGTGGGACATTTGGAAATTCAGGAACCAGGCACTGTATGATGACCATGCCGACAGCTTCAGCAAGGTCAATATTTTTAGATGGGCCTCTCTTCTTGCTAATAATATCAAGGTTCCTTGCGGTCAAGACACTCTTTCTAGTAACATTTGCAAAGCTCTTCTTATAAATCCCCTAGTGTTCAAGACGGCTAGAATATTGTGGACTCCTTGGCAGCCGACACCAAAAGGTAACACTTGCTTTGTTGATAATGATAAATCTCGTATGGCTGCTGTGGTTCGTGATAGATATGGTTTATTCCTTGCTGCCATCAAGACCGTTGCGCTGCGCAAGCACTTTCTGCAGTTTTGTTACACATTCTTTGTGAGCTGAATTGTCATAAATTGGATCTCCATGTTTTCGTATCTCCCATCATGAGGTATGTCTTCTTAGTCGGAACTCTATGGTGGACTGGGCTTATTTCCAGCTCAAAAGGATGCTGGTTAGAAGGCTTAAGGAGCTTGAAATCTACAAAATCAGCCACTCTCTCAACCGTCCGGCAGATGCTCTTTGCTGCTCCAAACTTAGATATTTTTATACCACCAACTTTGAAGAGCTTCCCCGCTCAGTTAAGCATGCCATTGTTAATGGTGTCAAGCCTCACCCATGCTCCTTCATTGAGCAGCGTATTGAGACCTGAATTTAGGTTTTGCTGTCTTTTTTTTTTTTTTTTTTGTTGGTTTGGGTAGTTCTCAACATGTGAGTTCACCCTTTTTCTATTTTTAGATGGATCTCCATCTCATCTGTATTAGCCTCGACCCAGGCTTTTTGGGCCTCTTTTAATAAAGACCCAATTTTAAAAAAATAAAAAATAAAAGACGCAGAACACAGTTAATATCAAAGTAAAACAGGGCAAATTTTATTTCCCTGGAATCTGTCTGCAAATCTGGCAGAGAGGACGCAAGGATTTTTGCCCACTGAAAAATTCTATTCGTTAAGCCCGGGCCCTTGTTGTCATGGATCACATTGTTCCTAGTATTCCAGATTTCCCACAAGCCAAAGCAGGCTAGACAAGGCTTGAGCAGTGGATCGAACTCCTCTGAAAAAACTGAGATGTCTAGCCATGAATAAATGTCGACAAAGATACAGTTCAAGTGCAAGAAAACGCAGCAGCAATTATTCCCCAAGCCTCTGCAGCCCACTTACCTCTAAAAAATAAATGATTGAGGCTTTCCTCATTTTTAAAGCAACAGGCACGGCGGAAGTAATCGGAATACCTAACTTAATATTGAAATCTATGAGAAGACCATTTAACAATAAACCCTGATTGTTCATGCATAATAGCATGGGCCAAGGCTAAATTATCATGAACACCCCTACCTTTAATAAACCCTGATTGTTCTGGACTGATAATCTCAGGCAGGACATCACGGAGATGATTACTTAGAATTCTAGAAATTACCTTGTGATTTATATTGCAAAGACTGATGGGTCTAAGATGATCAATACTGCTAGCATTGGATCTTTTAGGGATAAGAGTAATAGTCGTTGAGAACCAAGCCACTGGGAGTTGTTGCCCTTTAAAAAAGTTCTGCACACTCAAAACAAAATCATTTTCAATCAGATTCCAAAAAGTAATATAAAAAGGGATACTAAAACCATCAGGCCCAGGAGCATCGTCGCTCTTCATGCCACGAAGGGCCTCAAAAATTTCTTCACGATCTGGAACAGCTGTGATCTTAATATTCACATCGTTAGAAATCACAGGATGAATTATATCCATGTCACAAGGATTCGGAGGGGGGATACCTCATTTTTTTTTTTTTTTTTAAGCTGGACTATGCCACCACCTTTATTAATATAAAGATCCAAAAAACCTGGATCGTGGTTCATACAAAAGCTGATGACCGAAAGAAAGGAACACTTTAAAACGCTGAGACGGCTCCAAACCTGTCTACAAGCGCTGAAAAGGATAGACCAAAAGTCACACAGGAGGCAAACTAAATAAAAATGCTTTGATCAAGGGAGAAGCAAGGATGAGGACAAGTATCATTAGCAAGAGCTTTAATAACTGATCTGGGAAGGTCTTGAAGATGAGAGGTGAAAATGTGTCTTTGCTTTGCATAGAGTAGCGTCTCAGCTGGGCGATTCAAGGCATGACACACCTTGCTAATCTCTACATCTCTAATCATTTGAGTGATCTTCCTTTTAATTTGAAAAGAAGACCAATCCACAAAGGATCCTCGTCCAAGGAGAATTGTATCCGGATGAGACAACTTCAGGCAGTTAAAACTGATATGTTTGAGAGACAATTCCTGAAGAATCTGCAAAAGACTCCTAATAAAACCCTTGCTGACCGAAGTGATTTTCAGGCCAATAACAAAGTAGCCGCAACTGTCCCGCACAATAGCTGCCATCCTAGAGCATGATTCCTCAAGTGAAAGTGCAATATTACAGGTATTACCTTTCTGGGAGGGCTGCCAAGGAATCCAGTAGAGTTTAAAACCCATAGTTCTTGGAGGATTAATGTGCAAAGCATTGCAGATGTCCCTGGTGAATTCATCCTCAGCTAAAGGAGCACCTCTTGCCCTGAACACCTCTTGCTTAAAATAGCAGCACCACTTTAAGCAATGTCCAGGTTTAGGTAATGTCCCAACAAGATCAATTATCTCCTAAAATCTAGGAGATTAGATTTGATATTTATCTTCAATGCAAATCTCCTTCTCTGACTAGTAAACCTCTCTGGAATATACTCCACAGCATATTAGAAATACTTCAGATGCTCTCCGTAGAGATTCAAGCCCTTCAAGACACGCCCAGGTTGCTGCTGCTTCTCGGACAGATGAACCAGCCAGTTGAACAAGCTCCTGCTGCAGCATCCCCTGCTGCAGCTGCTGCTAGTTCACTTCTGCTGTCCTGCTTAATAACTTGAGCTGCAGCAACTCCTTGTTCACTTGTGCTGGTGTTGTTTTCTGCTGCTGGAATTTCTTAAATGCATTAGGAAACAATCCCATCAATTTTAAGGAAGATCCTCCAAGATCTCTACAAGATCATATCTCCTAATTTATAGGAGTTTTGATTTTCCAATCAAATCTTCACTCAACAAATCTGCCCTTGTTCTTGAGAGACACTCCAGAAATATTCTCCTGAATATTCAGCTCTTTCCGGAAGCCCTTCGGTCCACTGATTTGTTGTTTGAATGCAATCTCCGAGAAAGCTTTGAATTTCTGCTACAGCATTTTAGCTCCAGCATCTGCTGTAGCACAAGCTGTCTGAAGGTGTGCAATACTTCTGCTACTGAACTTCTGCTCCAGAGGTTGCTATACCACTTGCTTAAGCACTGAGATAGTCACTCTGCCCAAATTGCACAAGCTGATGTCTTCATGACCTCTTCCAGATTTCCGAGCGCCCCAAGGCAACATTAGGTCGCGCTCCTCGTGAAGACATTAGCCACTTAATGTCTTCATCTGGAGCGCCACTTACTGAGTTTGCTCACTCTGGAATGCTCTTCATCAGCTGTTTTCTTTCCATACTTGCTGTAGCAGGCTCTAGTACACTTTGTAGGAGTTTGTCAATGATGCCACATACCTTCACAATCTCCCCCTTGGCATTTTGACAAAATCCAAGAACCCTTCTAATCTTAGGCAATCCTCCTCTCATCTTTGAACTCCTTCTTTTGCAGCTTCCTCAGCTTCAATCTTCAAGGAATGTTGTAACAACTTCTTGCGCTTGTTTTGTCAATGATGCCACATACTTTAACAATCTCCCCCTTGGCATTTTTGACAAAACCTGAGCATCATCTATCAGAGCAACTCTTCTCTTCTTCTCCCCTTGTCCTCTTCTCCTCCTTTTTGTCACAAATGATAGAGGGGGATACCAGCTAAACTCAGCGAGTATGCCAACGCCTCTTCTCCATCCACAGGAGAGGGCATTCCAATGTGTCAACATGTGCTTCTTTGGTTGGCTTTGGGGGAATATCAGGTGGCTGCTTCTCCACCCATACTTGTACTGGTTTTCGAACATGCTCCTTCCAAGATTTGTTGTGACTAGCAACTCTTCCTTTCCTTCCGACATTGTTTCGGTGTCTCATCCTCTCTGTGCCAGCATCCTTCTCGATCCTCATTTTCGTTGTCCCTTCAACATATCTGATGTTTTCGTGCACAACTGGACAGTGACAATCCATCGACTTTGATGAGCTGGAGGTCACCTGCGTGCCACGCCTGATCCTTGGCTTCATCCGGCATTGTCCGTCTGTGGGCGATTTCTGAGGTCTCCAATACTTGTTCAGGATCGGGCATCTTCTCTGAATGTGTCCCTCTCGATCACAGAAATAACATCTACGACTTTTGCACCTGGGTTTCTTTTCTGCTACAGGTTGTTGATACAACGGTTGCTGTAGCAGCCTCTTGTTCACTCTTCTAGGCACCTTCTTCTGAACTGGTTTCTGGGACAGGACCGTTTTCTCCACTGCAATCTCAGCATCTTCTAGCTCCGTAGCCTTGATGAATACAGTACTTTCAGCACCTTCTTCTCCAGTGTATCCAAGACCAGAGTAGCCTCCTCCATATCTTTGGCGAGCTAGAATATCTTCAAGAGTGCTTGTTCCACTGTTAAGCATCTTTGTAGTCTTCCGGTAGAGGTTGAGCTCTTCCTTTTCTGCAGCAAACTTCTCTTCTTGCTGGGCAACCTGATCCGTAAGAGAAGTGATCATCTTCAGCAGCTCCTCTTGTTTTTCTTGCAGGTCTGAAACTTTAGCCGTTAATCCTTTGTTGACCTCCATGACTTGCAGCCACTCTTCGTGCAACAGGGTAAAGTTTCTTGCAATGGACTCCTCAGTGATTTCCTCATCATCACTACTGTCTGACTCATCAACACTATCAACAATTTCTGGCTTTGTTGAAACTGTGCTCTTCATATCAGTTTCAATCATCAAAGCAACATTGCTAATTTGGTCAGATTTTTCCTCACTGTCTTCATCTCTCCAATTTGCAGCAACGATCTTGTTCCTTTCATGAGCCATCTGAAGAATCTCCCATGCTTGCTTGGCAACTTCACATTCAGAGATCAGCCTGAAATTATTTGCGTCAACAGCGGCAAATATCGCGTTCAAGGCTCTTGAGTTACTGGTTGCTACAGCTTCCTCTTCAGCTGTCCATGTCTCCTCTGGTTTCTCCAGTGCAACTCCTTTGTTGTCGATGATCAGAGGGTGTGACCATGCAGACACTACTGCTCTCCAAGTCTTCTCATCCATCGTCTTTAGGAAGACCTTCATTCCCGCCTTCCAACATCCATAGTTGCTTTCTTCCAACAATGGAGGTCTGCTTGTGCTCTGTCCTTCCTTCATTGTCGTGGCTTCTTCAGAGACACTGTAGGATCTTTTACTCTGTGTGTCGAGTTCCCGCTCTGATACCAATTGAAATTCACAGTGTCTTGGTTCGACAGATTTTGTGAACAAGCAGTTGCTGCAGCACACTCTTGTTCACTCGAAAATTGTCTCAGCAAACAATGAACAAGGCACAGGTTTGTTCACCCAGTTCGGCCAATTGCCTACGTCTGGGGAGGACTATTCTCCAGTCCTCAATCCACTAACTCGAAGGTTCCCACGTACACACAGTTACAACTCACGCAACCTATGCTACTCAACCTTGTGTGGATCACTTGACACAATCAGAACAAGCTCTGACTTGTGCCTGCACACCCTCTACAATATGTCAATCTAGAATAGCTACTTTCTCCTCGAAACTCAGCCTATTCTAAATTACACTTGACTCAGCAGGGTTGCTGTAGCAACTGCTGTAACACACAGCTGAAGCACAATTTGTCCGTGTCGCTCCAAAGCCTTCTGCCGAGCCGTTCGAACAATTCCACGAGCGCTGCACACTCTGGAATACTCCCCCTCACTCAGTGACCACCTGCCACTAGCGAGTACTGCCGCACGACACTCGACCGAGCCAACAACTCGTCAGTTCTTCCGCGGCTGCCCTTGATCAACCAACAAGCTCCACAGCTCTGAATTGGCTTCCAGATCAAACACGAATCAGACTCTGCAAGTCCTGATTCCCTTCAGCTATAATCACCACAGCTCTGCGCTCACGCTCTGCTCTCGGGTGATGATCGAAGAATTCGTTCGTCGCACAGCAAAGATTGCTCTCTCTGAAATCTGTGTATGCACTCGTGTCTCCCTCCGCTTCGATCAGCCTCTCTGCCCTGAACACCTCTTGCTTAAAATAGCAGCACCACTTTAAGCAATGTCCAGGTTTAGGTAATGTCCCAACAAGATCAATTATCTCCTAAAATCTAGGAGATTAGATTTGATATTTATCTTCAATGCAAATCTCCTTCTCTGACTAGTAAACCTCTCTGGAATATACTCCACAGCATATTAGAAATACTTCAGATGCTCTCCGTAGAGATTCAAGCCCTTCAAGACACGCCCAGGTTGCTGCTGCTTCTCGGACAGATGAACCAGCCAGTTGAACAAGCTCCTGCTGCAGCATCCCCTGCTGCAGCTGCTGCTAGTTCACTTCTGCTGTCCTGCTTAATAACTTGAGCTGCAGCAACTCCTTGTTCACTTGTGCTGGTGTTGTTTTCTGCTGCTGGAATTTCTTAAATGCATTAGGAAACAATCCCATCAATTTTAAGGAAGATCCTCCAAGATCTCTACAAGATCATATCTCCTAATTTATAGGAGTTTTGATTTTCCAATCAAATCTTCACTCAACAAATCTGCCCTTGTTCTTGAGAGACACTCCAGAAATATTCTCCTGAATATTCAGCTCTTTCCGGAAGCCCTTCGGTCCACTGATTTGTTGTTTGAATGCAATCTCCGAGAAAGCTTTGAATTTCTGCTACAGCATTTTAGCTCCAGCATCTGCTGTAGCACAAGCTGTCTGAAGGTGTGCAATACTTCTGCTACTGAACTTCTGCTCCAGAGGTTGCTATACCACTTGCTTAAGCACTGAGATAGTCACTCTGCCCAAATTGCACAAGCTGATGTCTTCATGACCTCTTCCAGATTTCCGAGCGCCCCAAGGCAACATTAGGTCGCGCTCCTCGTGAAGACATTAGCCACTTAATGTCTTCATCTGGAGCGCCACTTACTGAGTTTGCTCACTCTGGAATGCTCTTCATCAGCTGTTTTCTTTCCATACTTGCTGTAGCAGGCTCTAGTGCACTTTGTAGGAGTTTGTCAATGATGCCACATACCTTCACAATCTCCCCCTTGGCATTTTGACAAAATCCAAGAACCCTTCTAATCTTAGGCAATCCTCCTCTCATCTTTGAACTCCTTCTTTTGCAGCTTCCTCAGCTTCAATCTTCAGGGAATGTTGTAACAACTTCTTGCGCTTGTTTTGTCAATGATGCCACATACTTTAACAAAGGTCATGACAGCATGGTCACTATGTATAAAAAGATGTTCCATAGATTCAGTTCTGGGATTTAGGCAGCACACACATCTACTGACCAAATTAATACCAGTCCTCATGATGTTTTCATGGGTGGGAATAGCTGAATATAACATCTTCCAAAGAAAACAAGAGATATTCATCGGAAGCCAAGAGTGCCAAAGAATTGCAAACCTTTTATTAGAAGGAGCAGGAGGAGCAAAATGTACCAAAAAATTCGCCGTAGTAACATAACCGGCAGGGTCACCCTCCCAAACAAGCTGATCAGGGACCTCAGTCAGCATATTCCCTTCAATAGAGCGAAATACTCTAGGATTAACATTGTGAAGAAAAACTCTTCGCATATCAGATTTTTGAAGAACCTCCTTAACAGTAAAACCTTTGAACCTTTTAGGAAAATGCATGGAAAGATTCTGGCAGAAAGTCTTCATATTGGTTTGCGCATTTCCAATGATCCACCTACAATTAAAACTCGACCAAAAAACACCGAACATGCAATAAAGAACAGCAAAAAGAGCTGTAGCGCTAGCTGTAGAGAGACACTCACAAAACTGCCTGCTCAACCACTTACACACAATCTGCCAAACCAAACAATAGAGATTAATAAATGTGCACATCATCACAAAAGGGAGGATGACAGTAGATATGTTGGCTATTATCAAGACTTCTTTGAACCGCTCTATGGAGATCAAGACGATTGTGAAAGACTCCTTCATCCATAGTACACACCAAAGCTGTAGCTACCCTGTTTTCCCTAGAGCTTATGCGACGAGAGCAGACTGAGCCTAAGGGACGAGAAATCTGCAGTCAGCCCACCAGAACCATCCTTGAGGGAGAAGAAATAAGGATGAGAGCCCTTAATATCAATATTCTGGCGATGAACAGTTCCAAGAATCTGCCTGACAAAAGAAATCAGAATACGGAAATAATGATCTTCCTTAAACTTGCTCACCATAGCTCTCAGAAAATCTCCATTTGGATTCCTTATGATTGCAGCACACTTGATGAAACTATGAAAAGGGAGAATGGCGATATAAACAGCAATGTTGTCAGTCAAAGGCATCTTGTAATTCCTATTCTCAACAAAAATTCTCTTAGACGGGACGATAGCACCAACTGAATTAAGGATAAGATCATTTTGAAAAGAAGAGATGTATGGCAGCTGCTATAGGTGCTGCCCACTTCTTTGTCAAAGACCTCCAGTCCCGATTCTTACCTTCAAACAAGAGGAAATTTCTGGAATTCCATATCTCCCAAAGCCCACAACAGACCAGACCAGAAGCTAAGCAATCAATAAAAGAGGAGCTTTTGAGCCAAACTCTAGCCATGGCAGCAAGACCATGGACCCTTGGTCTATCAAAAATAGAACTAAAAAAATGCCACATATCAGACCCCAAGGTTCATTCAAAGAAGAGATGTTTAAATGTTTCGATGCTTGGATTGGAGCAGCAAACACACTTAGAAGGAAGATAAACACATATACGATTGATATTATCATCCGTAGGAACAGCGCGATGAAATAACTTCCAAACAAACATTGATACCTTCATAGGAATCCACGATTGCCATAAATTAACTCCCCAGTGAACTGAAATATGATGAGACATAAAAGATTCACGAAAACACTTAGCTGAAAAAACTCCATCAGGAGCTTTTATCCAAATAAATCGGTCTGCCAAAGAAGAGAAGACAGTTTCATCAATCTCCCTTATTCGGGCAGCCGAGAGACAGCTGCCAAGAAGGTTTTTCTTTACTAGATCAGTAATAACATCGTGAATAGAGAAATTCATCACACCGGGGGGAGGAAGGACTCCAAGGTTGCGGCAAAAAGTTGAGACTGAAGTCAGCCCATTCCCGACACTCCATTTACAGTCTTCTCTAATAGCATTAATAAGGTGATTAAATTTATTCCACAAATGAGAGCCTTTCTGCCCTTCTTGGAATCTAGAATGTGCATAACGAGCCCAAAGACAGTTATAATTTATGTACTTCCAAGCTAAGACTCCATGAAAAGACAACATCATGTCCTTAGGATCCTTGATGCTCAAGCCTCCCGCTCTTTTAGGATAACACATCTTCTCCCAACTGACCCAGTGATGCCTTTTCTCACTGCCACTATCCCAAATAAAATTGCTCATCAGTCTAACAATGTATTTAAGAACAGTAAAAGGGATAGGCAACACCAGCATACTATGAATCCCTATAGAATTCAAGACTACATTAACTAAAGTGACCCTGCCTCCCATAGAAAGGAAATTCCTAGTCCAACCAGAAATGCGAGTTTGTACTTTATCCACCAGATATTCATAATAATTAATCCGACCTCTGCCTCTGAACAATGGGGCGCCTAGGTAAGTAAGAGGAAGATGAGCCTCTGCGAACCCGGTGTTAAGAAGAATGTCTGCTTTTCTCAGAACATTTATTTTATTAGAAAATACTATCTGACTTTTGGCAGGATTAGGTTGCTGTCCAGAGAAAAAGCAGAAGTCCCCAATCAAGCTCATGAGGTTATTGAGTGAATCTTTAGAGCCATTGGAAAAAACTAGCAGGTCATCTGCATAAAGAAGATGATTAATACGGATCGCATTATGCTTGGTGTAATACGGAAGAATGTAACCCCCTTCAACACCATCATTGAGGACTCTACTATACCACTCCATAATGATAACAAATAAGCCCGAGGAGAGGGGATCACCTTGGCGAATGCCTCTAGTAGCACCAAAATAACCATAAGCTTTACCATCCCATTTCACTGAATATTTACAGTTGGAGATGCATCTATAAATGAGGTCACACCACTTTTCAGAGAACCCAAACGCCCGTAAAATCCTGATAAGAAAGGTCCAAGAAACTCGATCATATGCCTTAGCCATATCAAGTTTAATAATAATATTACCTCCGATGGTATTGTTGTTGAGATCATGCGCCAGGTCATGTGCCAGAGCAATATTGTCATGAATGCAGCGACCCTGGACAAAACCCACTTGCTCTTCACTGACGAGAATGGGATGCGAGAGATTATCTTATGAGAGAAATTGCAAAGGCTAATTGGTCTCATCTGGGCTATGGAGCTGGCACTATGAACCTTAGGAATTAAGGTCAAATAGGTAGCAGTAAATGATGTCGGCAGCCTTAAACCAAGAAAAAAGCCTACAATAGCTTCGTATAAATTTGCTTTGATGATGTTCCAACAGTGAATATAGAAGCCCTCAGTGAAGCCATCCGGTCCAGGAGCACTATCATCCTTCATCTCTTTTAAAACTTCTAAAATATCAGATTCAGTTGGAGGCATACAGAGCTGCATATTGTCTTCAAGAGAGATGATAGGGTTAATAATTCCAAAATTGTCGCTGCTAGGAGGTGGAATATGTCCTGAAAATAAATAGGAAAAAAATTCCACAGCCTTAGCTCCTATAATATCCCTCTCATCAGTATAAGAACCATCATCTAATCGAAGATTCATTTTATTTTGTGTGCGACGAGCTCGAATGGCTGCATGATAAAAACTAGTGTTTCTATCCCCATCCTTAAACCATTGAAGCTTTGCTTTTGATCTCAACATATCCAGATATAAGTCAAGGGAGTCTGAGTAAGATACCTTAGATTCGTCAAGTTCCCGAGCAATATCATCATTCCAACCTCCTTGTAAAATACCATCTAGATAATTTATTTGCAAAACTTGCTTTTGGATTCTGGTCTTCAGATCCCCAAACACCTCCCAATTCCATTTTCTTAGGACCTTTCGGAGCCTTCCCAGCTTTAACCCAAAGTTAACAAGAGGGTTCTGATGCATCGAGCCAGCCCAACTGTCTTGTCAGAGTTGGGTGTATAACCTGTTCGGCCTTATTAAGTTGGGAAGACTTTCCTTTAACTGGCGCTTGAGGATCAAACTAGTTTTTATCTGTAGACGCCTCGATCCAGGCTGTTTTTTTTATTTTTTATTTTTTTTAAAACTATATTAAAGTAAAGAACCAAACCACCTGGATCATGGTGTGAACATAAACAGGAGAAATAAACAGCCAAGTTGGACTAACCCAACTACAAAGGGAAAGGAAAAACCTAAGACAAAGGCTACATACTACCCTTCCCAAAAACAACAAGGACTGACACGAGGGCCCTCATAGAGCTATAAGTTGCTCTCTGTTAGAGCAGGGATGCGGCTTCAAATCATTAGCGATGCGAGCTTAACTGACTGGGGCAGCTCCACAAATCTGGTGGTGTAGAAATCCCTCAGAGCGGAGCAACATAGAGCATCTGCTGGTCGGTTAATAGAGTGACTAACACTGAATAAATCAATCCCCTTCAAGCTTTTTAATCAGCAGCCTTTTAATCTGGAAAACCTTCCAATCCACCATGGAGTTATGGCTGAGAAGATGCACTTCAGGATGAGATATGCGAATACATTTCAAAGACAATTTACGAGTTTGCAATTCACAAATAATCTGCATCAGACTCTGCATAAAGTTCTTACGCGCCGCTACAATCTTGATGGCAGCAACAAAAGTACCATAACTATCCCGAACCACAGCAGCCAAACGAGAGTTATCAACACCAGCAAAAAGGGCAATGTTACAGGTGTTACCTTTAATATTAGGCTGCCAAGGAATCTAAAGGATTCTGTCTGCCTTGATCACTTGGGGATTGACACGAAGAACTTTGCAGACGTTACTAGATAGGGAGTCTTGTCCGCAAGGAGCCTTGATACTATTAACAAGAGTAGCAGCCCATCTGAATATATTACACTTACTAAAAGAGCCTGGCTGATCATCAAACACAAGCTGATTTCTGAGTTTCCAAATGTCCCACATACAGCAACTCAATAGACCAAAACCCAAGCAATCCTTGAAGGATTTGAAATCAGCCATGATAGCCCAATCAAAGAACAGCTGGTGGAAAGAAGACGGCCTGCTTTTCCTGAACAGCGGACACAGAAAATTCAGAACCAGCCTAGCTTTGTCACTTTGGAGAAGCAAATGTTCCGTGGATTCCCCCCTGGGCTCACTGCAGCATACGCATTTACTGGCCAATTGAAATCCAGCCTTGATGATATTTTCATTAGTAGGAAGAGCCCAGTGAAGAACCCTCCAAAGAAAACAGGAAACTTTCAACGGGATAAAATTGCTCCATATAGCTTCAAATTTTCCTATGCTAGGCAGAGGGAAGCTAAAGCTCTTTAAAAAGTTTGCTGTAGTAACTTTACCACTAGAATCCCCTTCCCACACTAACTTGTCCGGAATGTCATCAGAAAAATCCCCTTCAATGGAATTAAAAATACGAGGATTCACATTAAAAAGGAGAGACCTTCTGAAGTCTGAGTTATGCAGCACCTCTTTGATTTGCAAATCCCTTAATCTCTTAGGACAATTCATAGCAATACCCTCACAAAAATCTAAGGTAGAAGTTTTACCGTTTCCAAGTAACTAGCGACAGTTCAGGGAAATGCTAGAGATGAAAGGAGATATAGTTTTCCATAGACAAGAACCTCTGCCTCCAATAACAAATCTGCTCCTAGCATGTGTAGCCCACAAGGAAGAGTTAAGCAAATAATTCCAAGCCAATTTCCCTTGCAGCGCTGTCATAACCTGTTGAAGAATTTTGATACCCAATCCACCAGCATTAGTAGGCTGACAAACAGCTCCCCAGTTAACCCAGTGATGACGCGATTCATTTCCAACATCCCACAGAAAGTTCCGAATAGCCCTATCTATAACCCTCAAGATGCCTTTAGGAATAGGTATTACTGACATGCAATGTATGGGAGTGGATTGAAGAACCGCCTTAATTAAGGTAATCCGACCAACCATAGAAAGGAAGGATTTCATCCGTCCTAAAAGCCTACCTTTGATACTATCAACCAACCCTTGGAAAAAGGAAATTCTGGGACTCCCTGGGAAAAGAGGGGCGCCCAAATATTTAATAGGAAAAGCACTCGGGAGAAACCCTGATAAATGCAGCAGATTAGCTTTCCTAGCATTATTCATATGGTTGGAGAAAAAAAATCTGACATTTCCTTGTGTTCAGCAGCTGGCCAGAATTAAAGCAGAAAGATTTTAAAACCTCCAAAACTTTTGTAAAAGAAGACTTCCCTCCATTAGTGAAAACCAAAACGTCATCCGCATATAGAATATGATTAATGTCCACAGCTTGGAGAGAAGACCAATAGGGCATTATGCCACCCCCTGCTCTGCCAGCCAAATTCAACCTTCTGGACAAAAAGTCCATGGCTAACACAAACAGGTTGAGGACAAAGGATCCCCCTGCCTCAGCCCCCTGTTGGATTTGAAGTGACCGAAGGATTTCCCTCTAATCCGGATAGAGTACCAACAGTTACTAATGTTCCGATACCATTGCTCATCAAACCCAAAGGCCTTCATTCCGCGAAGGAGAAAAACCCAAGACAGCCTATCATAAGCCTTCGCCATATCTATCTTAATTAACACATTACCCCCGTGAACTTTTTTATGGATATCTGAAACTAGATCATGAGCCAGAGCTATGCTATGATGGATGGACCTCCTAGGAATGAAGCCTGATTGTTCCGAACTGATAATTCTATCCAGAAACGGACGAATCCTATCATTTAAGATCTTAGAGATGATCTTATGAAAGAAATTGCAAAGACTGACCGGTCTTAATTGATCTAGAGAAGTGGCATTCTTCACTTTTGGGACTAGAATCAGAACTGTAGCAGACAAACAATTGGGTAGACTGACTCCCTTAAAAAATAGCTGGACAGCCTCGATAATGTCCTCCCTAATAATATTCCAGCAGGAGCGATAGAAAACTCCAGTGAAACCATCTGGTCCAGGAGCACTATTCTCAGGAAGATTGTGTTAGAATGGAGAAAATAAGAGAGAGTAGTGAATGAAGAGAATAAGAGATTATATTGAGTTAACACAAACTTGATACAATATACAAGCTTATATAGAAACTAGATTCAAATTCAAATTCGAATTTGAATTTGAATGTGCAAGTGGGCAAGTGGAAGCTCCAACGGCTCTTTTTCCTACTTCCTCCTTGGATAGCTCTATTCTTGGATATAGTCTTGAATAGAGTCTTCATGTCAATACTCCCCCTCAAGATTGACGATCAGAACTTGTCAAGTTTGGAACCATGAAGACTGGCCTCATTAAAAAAACCTAAGTATGGAAAACCTCATGGGATAAAACCATACTTAGGGAAAAAGAGTGCAGACCTTCATGGGACTCATGACTGAGGAATGCTAGTGAGTCCAAGTTTTGAATGGATGAACTCACACACCTTTGAGCTTGCAGCTTTGGTGAAGATGTCTGCCAACTGATCTTCACTTCTTGTATAGCATGGACGAATCACTCCTTGCTTCACCATTTGCCTCACTTTGTGACAGTCAATTTCAATGTGCTTGGTCCTCTCATGAAACACTGAGTTGGATGCAATGTGTATGGCCGCTTGATTGTCACAGTGCATGGTGATTGGTGTTGGAGACTCAATGCCTAAGTCCTTGAGAAGAGCCTTGATCCATATGAGTTCATTGGTGATCTTCCTCATTGCTCTATATTCTGCTTCAGCACTTGAGCATGAGATCACCTTTTGCTTCTTGCTCTTCCAAGTAACTAAGTTCCCTCCGATGAATGTGCAATAGCCTGTGGTAGATTTCCTATCCACTCTATCTCCAGCCCAATCAGCATCACAATATCCCACAATCTCAGTGCTTCTATTGCACCCCATCCATATACCTTGACCAGGTGAACCTTTGAGGTATCTGAGGACCCTCTCCACCATATGCCAATCATGCATCTTTGGTGCTTGCATATGTTGACTCACCTGATTCACAGCAAAGCAGATATCAGGTCTAGAAATGGTTAAGTAGATGAGTTTACCAACCATCCTCCTATATTGCTTGAAGTCTTCAAATGGCCTATCTTCAATCTCCTCCTCTCTAATGACTTTGTAGCCTTCCTCAAGGGGTGTGTTGGTTGGTTTTGCTCCAAGTTTTCCTGCCTCACACAACAGATCAAGTGTGTACTTCCTTTGGGATAAGAAGAGCCCCTCTTTAGATTGGCAAACTGCCTTGTCGCTCCCTGTGATGATGATATCATCAACGTACACAAGAATGACAACTCTACCTTTTGGACCAGAGAGGTTGAAGAGGGTGTGATCAGCTTCTGAAGTCTTGAAGCCTCTCCTTATAAGAGTTGAACTCAGCTTGTGGTACCAAGCTCTTGGTGATTGTTTCAGGCCATAAATTGCCTTTTTCAATCGAAGCACTTTTCCTGGCTTGATTGAGTCTTCTAGGCCAGAAGGGGGATACATATAGACCTCCTCTTCTAGCTCTCCTTGGAGGAAAGCATTCTTGACATCCATCTGCCATAATTCCCACTCAAGGTTGGTTGCAAGTGAAAGGATGATTCTGACAGTATGTAGTTTGGCCACTGGAGCAAATGTATCAAGGTAGTCCTCTCCATATGTTTGAGTGAATCCTCTTGCTACCAGCCTTGCTTTGTGCCTTTCAATTTGTCCATCACTCTTGTACTTGATTGTGAAGATCCACTTGCTTGACACTGCCTTCTTTCCTTCGGGAAGATTAGACTCGTACCAAGTGTCATTTACCTCCATTGCCTTGGTTTCATCACAAATAGCTTCCCTCCACACCTTATGCTCCTTCGCTTCTTCATAGGATCTTGGCACTTGTCCTTCATCCACCTTTCCAATGAATACTTGATGCTCTCGAGGGAAATAAGCCAAAGAACACATAGCTTGAATAGGGTGAGCTACCGCCTTGTTGTTGTAAAACACTCTTGTGTTTACCCAATTAGAAGGATCCTTCTTCACCTTTGCGCTTCTCCTTAAAGACTGCACTTGTTCAAGCTCTTCTTCTTGATGCTCTTCATCATCAGATTGAACAGACTTTGATTCAACTTGGACTCCATCCTGATCATGACTTGATGAGCCAACTTCTTGTATTTGTGGCTCTACTTGTGCTTCTGGTTCATCTTGATTTCCCCCCTCATGATCAGGATGAGGAGTTTCCTCAGCCTCTTGAGGTGTCAAAGGCTTAGATGTATCCTTTGTTCCCTCCTGGTCCTTGGGCAGATTGAGCCCAAAGCTCTCCAAGATGATCCGTAGGTTTGTGGCTCTATCTGAGGGTGCTTGAGAAATGTCCTTCAGGTCATCCCAACTCCTACTTTCATAGTACCCTTTTTTCTCCACAAACTGCACATCTCTGGACACTAAGACTTTCCTTGCTACTGGATCATAGCACTTGTATCCCTTCTTATTTGCTGAGTAGCCAATGAACATTGCCTTTGCACTCTTAGCTTCCAGTTTGTTTCTTTGTTCCCCTGGGATTAACACAAAACAAAGGCACCCAAACACTCTTAAGTGATCAAGGGAGGGTTTGGTTTTGTTTAGTACCTCATATGGAGAGATGTCATCAAGGATCCTTGTTGGAATCCTATTGATGAGATAGCAAGCTGTCATCACCGCATCACCCCAAAACCTCTTTGGCACATTGGTATGGAACATCATGGATCTTGCCACTTCCATCAAGTGCCTATTCTTCCTCTCAGCCACTCCATTCTGTTGGGGAGTGTATGGGCAGCTTGTTTGGTGTGTAATCCCATGTTTTGCTAAGTGTTTCTTGAAGGCATTACTAGTGTATTCCCCACCATTATCTGATCTCAAAACTTTTATCTTGGCATTGAAATGGTTAGTAGCATAGTTTTGAAAGTTGATAAAGGCTTCTAGGACTCTATCCTTAGATTGGATTAATGTTAGCCAAGTGTACTTAGATTTTTCATCAATGAATGTAACAAAGTACTTATGGTTTTCTCTACACATACAAGGAGCAGTCCATACATCAGAGTGAACAAGATCAAAACAATTTTCATAAGTAGTCATAGATCTTGGAAATACTGATTTGCAATGTTTACCCAAAATACAAGCTTCACATTCATCATTCTTAAAAGAAACACTAGGCAACATCAAGTTTAGAGCTCTCGCATGAGGATGTCCTAATCTAGCATGCCACATTGTATCATTGGATAAAAGAGAAGTTGAGCTAAAAGCACAAGGCAAAACAGATAGGGACTTAGTGTCCTCAAGCAAGTACAAGCCTTCTTTGGTTACTCCTTTTCCAAGTAACTTATTGCTCTTAATATCCTGAAATTTCACATCATTAGGACTAAAGATAACATTGCAATCCAAATCTGTTGCAACCTTTTTCACAGATAACAAGTTAGAAGTAAAACTAGGCATATAAAAGGCTCTAGACTTCTTATCAAATAGCTCAAGGTTTCCCATACCCTTAATAGGTATCTTATCACCATTTGCAATCACAACATTTCCTAAGGCAGGCTAGACATCCGTAATCAACTTAGAGTTACTAATCATGTGATGAGAGGCTCCTGAGTCTATAATCAATGATTTGGAAATGTTTGATGCAAAGAATGATTTACCAAGAGTATTACAAGAGTTCTCCTTGAGAGCTTTGATGAGTGCATCAAGATCTGATCTCCTGATCATCCCATCCTCAGTGCCTTTCATGGCAGTCAAGGCTTGCCCTTCTTCCTTATTGGAAAGGTGAGCTCTTGCATCCTTGAACTTGTTTGGCTTCAAGTGAGGGTGAAGGATCCAACATTTGTCCTTCGTGTGCCCCTTTTTCTTGCAAAAATCACATGCCAAGACCTTCCTCTCCTCTGATTTATACGCCACCTTGTTGGCCTGAGCTGCTTCAGCTTTGTTAGTCATGGAGAGTTCTCCTTTTTCTCCAAAGAGACCAAGAGAACCTTGCTCTTTCTGGATTTGAGCACACACTTCTTCAAGTGTTGGAAGCTTGTCAGCCCTCAAAATGTGTTTGATCAGGTCGTTGTAGGTTGGATTCAAGGTAAGTAGTAGCCCAAACACCTTGTCTTGCTCCCTTCTTTCATTAAGAGTTATTGGATCAGTGGTGCTTGGTCTAAGCATTTCCAGCTCAGCCCATAAGGACCTAAACTTCCCGAAGTGTTGGGTGAACTCCATGTCTTCTTGGCTTAGGTTGTTGATGGCCTTCTTGACCTCAAACAACCTGCTCAAGTTGGATGTGTTCCCATACACTGTTTGGAGTGTATCCCATAGGTCTTTGGCTGTCTCACAATAGGAGTATGCCTCTAAGATTGATGCTTCAAGGGAGCTTTGAATGATGGAGAGAACCATCAAGTCTTCTTGAAGCCACTTATCCTCATTAACAAAGACAATCTCCCTGCCATCTTCTTGTTGAACAATTTGGCTTGGAGCTTCACTCTTGGTGACATGACTCCATAAACCTCTTCCTCCCAAGGCTGTTTTGATCATTCTAGACCATAGTAGGTAATTCACCCCCTTTAGAGTCACTGGAATGACCACAGCTTTGGTATCCATCTTGGATGAGCTTGTGGTTTGCCTTCCTCAAAACAGTTTTGAATGCAAGGAGAATAAGAATGCGTTTGAGTATGCTGCGGAATTTGGATCTATGCTTCTGATACCATGTTAGAATGGAGAAAATAAGAGAGAGTAGTGAATGAAGAGAATAAGAGATTATATTGAGTTAACACAAACTTGATACAATATACAAGCTTATATAGAAACTAGATTCAAATTCAAATTCGAATTTGAATTTGAATGTGCAAGTGGGCAAGTGGAAGCTCCAACGGCTCTTTTTCCTACTTCCTCCTTGGATAGCTCTATTCTTGGATATAGTCTTGAATAGAGTCTTCATGTCAATAGATTGGACACAGCGAGCCAAATCTCATCAGCTTCAGGGATAGCTCGCAGAGATTCATTATCGGTGGGAGAGATCTTAGTCCGAATGTTGTCAAAAAAATTCCTTTCAGGTAAGGCAGAAAATTCTCCTAATAAATCCTGGAAAAAGTTGTTTGGATCATATCTAATAAAAGGTTCAAATTCAAAAAAAAAAAAAAAAAAAAAAAAGCAATCACCTAGGGCGTGGTACCACAAGCTAGCTCAACCCTTCTCAAAAGAGGATTTAGGAAATCTGAGGCAGATCATACTCTCTTCACCCTACACGGATCATCCAGTATAGTTGTTATCCTTGTGTATGTTGATGATATCATCATCACTGGGAGCGACAAGGCAGGGATACTTGAAACTAAATCCTTTCTAAATTCTGTTTTTGATATTAAAGATTTGGGTCAACTAAAGTACTTCCTTGGAATTGAAATATGCCAATCGAAAGAGGGGTTGTTTCTCTCTCAAAGGAAGTACACGCTTGATCTTTTGTGTGAAGCAGGAAAACTTGGAGCAAAACCAGCTAAGACTTCACTTGAGGAAGGTTACAAGGCCATTCGAGAAGGGGAGATTGATGACAAGCCATTTGAAGGCGAAAAGCCATATAGAAGGATGGTTGGTAATTTAATTTATTTGACTATCACGAGACCTGACATTTGTTTTGCTGTGAATCAGGTGAGCCAGGACATGCAAGGGCCAAAGATGCATCATTGGCGCATAGCGGAGAGGATCCTCAAATACCTCAAACGCACGGCTGGACAAGGCATTTGGATGGGACGCAATGAGAGCACGGAGATTGTCGGCTATTGTGATGCTGATTGGGCAGGAGATAGGACGGATAGGAGATCGACCACAGGCTATTGTACCTTTATTGGAGGTAACTTGGTTACTTGGAGAAGCAAGAAGCAGACTGAGCCTAAGGGACGAGAAATCTGCAGTCAGCCCACCAGAACCATCCTTGAGGGAGAAGAAATAAGGATGAGAGCCCTTAATATCAATATTCTGGCGATGGACAGTTCCAAGAATCTGCCTGACAAAAGAAATCAGAATACGGAAATAATGATCTTCCTTAAACTTGCTCACCATAGCTCTCAGAAAATCTCCATTTGGATTCCTTATGATTGCAGCACACTTGATGAAACCATGAAAAGGGAGAATGGCGATATAAACAGCAATGTTGTCACAATCCAGGGATGGACTAAGGTGCAAAATAAAAAAAGAACTGTGAAAGATAAGACCGAGAAACGTGATGTCCTGACTCTGAGCAAAGTGGGAGACCATACTACCAATTATTCTCAAAAGCTGGGAATTGGTGAAAGTTCAATTTCTGTACAACAACAAAACAATCAGGAGAATTCTTTGGATTTGCCACAATCCAATTCAATAGAGAGATTGACCATCATGGATGTTTCTACGCATACCGATTCCCTGCCTGAACTAACTGGTATCTCTTCTCTGAGCTATGCAGATAAACACTTTGACCCTAATGTGAAGCCAGTTAAATCTATTTTGCGGAAAACACAAGCTGCCAAAGGTGTATTTATGACCTCAGCCC
The DNA here is from genome assembly GCA_963678935.1 of Umbilicus rupestris. Classification (NCBI taxonomy): domain Eukaryota; kingdom Viridiplantae; phylum Streptophyta; class Magnoliopsida; order Saxifragales; family Crassulaceae; genus Umbilicus; species Umbilicus rupestris. Next base: position 10,248,408 of record OY787610.1, on the reverse strand, counting down.
CCACCACAACAGTGGATTACCCTCGAGGAGGGACAAATATTTGCGGAAGTATCGTTAATCACAGGTCTGGTACAGGTACAGAGACCACAACAATTAATAACCAACCTGAGCCTGCCCATGATTAATATCGTCTGTTGGAACATCAGAGGTATCCGAAGTAGGGGTACTCTTTCCTATCTTAATATTATCCTGTCTCAGCACAAGGTTGATTTACTAATTCTTATTGAACCTATGGTGGATGGAAATCATATTGAGCGGCTGAGAAATTCTCTTCATTTTGAATATGCTGCTCAAGGTGGCAATTTAAACAACAAAATATGGCTGCTCTGGCGAAGCCATATTGAAGTTGATATCATCCAATGGCAACCTCAACATATCCTTTGCAAGGTATCTACTAATGGCACCAATGTTTATTGTTCATTTGTTTATGCTCTTTGTAGGAGGAGGGAGAGATTCTCGCTCTGGCAGGAATTAATTAATATTGCAGACCAATATGATTCTCCATGGCTGGTTGGAGGGGATTTTAATGTTATTGCACAACCGTGTGAAAAGAAAGGTGGTAATCCTCCTGATGATGAGGCTCTTTTGGACTTCAATAATTTTTGTTTGCGTGCGGGTCTTAGCGATATTGGTTTTATTGGCCAACCTTACACTTGGAGTAATAACAGGCAGGGTGTGGAGAATATTTGGGAAAGGTTAGACAGATTTCTTGTCAATGGCAAGTATTTCGACCGTTTCCCCTGCCCCAAAGTGTTTCATCTGACGAGGACATATTCAGACCATTGCCCCCTTTTATTTGAAGCCAATGCCGAGATATCCCCTAAAGCGAGATTTCACTACTTTCGTATTTGGGAATCTCACCCCAGCTTCAAAGATTTCGTAGAAGCTAATTGGAAAGGGAATCTGCATGACAATCCTCTTCGAAACTTTGCTGCAAATTTAAAAAGACTAAGGAAGAAGCTTAAAATCTGGAACTGGGAGGTTTTTGGTGACCTGCGGAAGAAAGAAAAAGCCCTTCTTGATGTTATCTCTTCTACTGAAGGATCTCTACAGGAAATGTGGAGTGAAGAGACCAACCAGAGGCTTAGAAAATTCAAAACTCAGCTAGACGATGTTCTTAGCCAAAAAGAGGCTATGACTAAGGATAAAGCTAGAATCTCTTGGATCAAAGATGGGGATAGAAATACTGCCTTTTTTCATGCAGCCATCAAAGCTAGACGGAATTATGCTCGTATGAATTTACATCGTGAAGATGGAACAATGACTTGCAATGGAAAGGAAATTGGAGATGCTGCCGTCCAATATTTCAAACATCTCTTCAGTGGGTACACGCCTCCTCCTAATCCGTCGGATATGGAATTACTTAACGCAGTTATATCTGAAGATTTTAACAATAAATTCTTAGCTATCCCGCAAAACGTAGAAATCCTTGACACAATTCGTGAAATGAACATCAACGGGGCCCCAGGTCCGGACGGTTTCAGTGTCCCCTTTTATTTAAATTTCTGGTACTTGATTGAAGAGGATTTCAGTAAAGCGGTGCAAGGTTTCTTCAAAGGCTTTCATCTGCCAGCTTCTTGGTCTTCGACAGCTCTGTCCCTGTATTGATCAATTACGACCTATCAGCTTGTGCAATGTGAGCCATAAGGTCATTTCTAGCATTCTGAACAAGCGTCTTAGTGGAATTATTCCTTCTATTATCAGTGAGGAACAAGCTGGATTTATTAAAGGCAGAAATATCCATGCAAATCTCGCTCTAGCCCATGACCTTGTTCATAGTATTCACAAACCTGGAACAAGTGGGAACTTGTTAATTAAACTGGATATGTCTAAGGCATATGATCGACTATCTTGGTCCTTCATTATGAATGTCCTTCGAAGGCTAGGTTTTCAGGAACCTGTTTGTGATCTGATCTTCAGATGCATTTCTTACAACTGGTATTCGGTTTGCTGGGAAGGTAAACAATATGATTTCTTTAAATCCAGTTGTGGGGTTCGACAAGGAGACCCTCTGTCGCCGACTCTTTTTGTTATTGCTATGGAATGGCTGTCTAAAGCCATTAACAATGCTGTTCATACAGGAGCAATGCAACCGTATAACACGAAGAGGGGGGCTCTGCGGGTTAACCATCTCCTATTTGCAGATGATATTCTGATCTTCACAAGGGACTGCCCCCAGTCTATTGAAACTCTCATTTCGATTCTCAATATTTTCTGCAAAATATCTGGACAGATCCTCAACCCATCTAAGAGTCAGATTGTTTTCGGTAAAAATACCAGTGCGGACAAGAAAGCACAAATCATAGCCATAACCCAATTTGTGGAGACAAATCTGCCCACAAGGTATCTTGGAGCCCCTCTAATGCAAGGCAGAATTAAGAAGGTATACTTTGAGAACATTCTTGATAAATTGCGTAGGACAATTGGTGGCTGGACAAAAAATCTCCTTTCAATGGGAGGAAGGGTGACTTTAATTCAATCGGTGCTGAGTTCTATGAGTTTACATGTCTTGGCTGCTCTTCCTATTCCGAAAGGTGTACTCAAAAAGGTTGAAAGCCTTCTTGCCAATTTCCTATGGGATCAGGGCTCAACAAAGAAATTCCACTGGATTCATTATGAATTGGTGTGTAGGCCTAAACATATGGGGGGCTTAGGGATCAGAAGTTTAGCTGATAACATGCTTGCCTGGGACTATCTACAACAAGGCAGTCTCTGGGCTCGTCATGCTAAATCCCGCTTTCGTATTGGAAAAATTGGATCTCCTCTATGGAATGCTATTAATCATCTGATTATTTATCTGAGAAATACATCGATTTGGGATGTTGGAAATGGCTCTATGAAGATTGAGAGGCTTTACTGGCATTTTGGTATTCGTTGCCTAAGTGATATGCAGGGACAATCCATAAAGCAGATTCTTGAGAATCCTTCTCGCAGATTGTTGTTCCTGTCCGCCCTTCCGAGGAATGCTTACAATTACTACAATGTCTTTAATTTGAAGGCTAGCTCAGCAAAACTTATCTGGACAGATCATCCATCAGGTTTGTTTTCTATGAAGAATTTTATTGAAACCTATAGCACGAAACATTTATCCCTGGGCTGGGCAAAAGCAATCTGGCAGCAATGGCTCCCACCAAAACTCACCCTGTTTATGTGGCGCTTATTTCTGCGTGGACTTCCAACTGATGCAAATATTCGCAGAATTGGTATCCCCATTACTTCGCGCTGTATCTGCTGCTTTAGTAATGAAGAATCTGAATCCCATATTTTCTTTAATGGAAACTGGGCCAAGACTATGTGGCGTACGCTGGCAGATGCTTTTAATTGTGCTAGACCTTTGTCGCTGGCTTCTTTTCTTCGTTACTGGGTTAATCCTGTCCAGAAACGGAATGCATTCTCCTGTTTTAAGTTTGGTATGGCGTGCTATGGTCTATGGGAAATTTGGAGGGCTCGAAATAACTATTTACATGAGGACAGTAAATGCGCCAACTTGGTTGATAAGCTCTTTCATTGGGCTCGAGTCTTAGCTTCTATTATTCCTGGTTTTCAATGGGATGACAAGCATACTAGACATGCTTTATTTTTCTTCGATATTCAGACCATACGCAGATCTCTCATTTCAGGGCGCTGGAAAATTTGGAATTCTGGAGCTATAGGTATTTGTCTAGATATTCATATTTTGGATGAATCAGGGACTGCACTCTTCAGAAATCAGCAAGGGAAATTCCTCCTTGCTGTTAAATTGCAGATTGAGACCTGCTGCTCAGGAGAAGTGTTGCTGAACTTTATTCAACAGGCTCTTCTTATTGCTGAACGCCATCTCATTTCCACAACAATGATTCAAAGTTCACACTTCAATATGTTCTCTGCCACCAAATCTAATCTGAAAGCTGTGCCTTGGAACCTTGTTCACAAGGCTAGTTTCCTGTTTGATCAGCTAGGAATTCAACAGCTAAGGCGCATTCCAACCTATATTTGTCAGACAGCCATCTGCCTTGCCTATACCTGTCCAATTCCCATGGAGGAATCTGATTTTTCCCGGCTTCCCAAGGCAGCTCAAAGAAGCATTCAACAAGATATGCTCCAGCTCCCTGCATTCTGTCCAATCCCTGAAGAAAACTCAGTTGCTGTGATTAATTTGAGGGCTACAAGAACTCAGGATGATATTCATTTATCCAGAAGAATTAATGAGCTTCAACACACCCTTAGAGATGATTTGGCAATGTAACTCTGCCTGCTTCTGGGTGAAGGTCCTGCCCTTCCCCTACCATCCTTTCTCATTGTTGCTGTTTTTGCCTGCTATTTTGTTTCGCGTTTCTGAGTTGGCTGATGTCAACCGGCGTTTGATGGTTCTCTCTATTTCCTTCGGATTATATGCTGGTTGTGGACTCCCCCAAATCACTAAGCTCTTCTTTTTAGTGTGGCTGCCTCCTTGCCATCTCTGCAACTTTGGCTCAATGTTTATTGCTCTGCTTTTAGTGAGCTTTGGCCTTCAGGTTGATCACTTTGGTTATTTGGGCATGAATCAAATCCATGGTAGTATTACCTTTTGGCTTATAAGGGTATGGTCCTTTCAATTTTGTAGTCCTGTGATTAAACCCCCTTGTGTGGGTTCAGCCATTCGTACTACTTCTCCTGCTCTCATTGTATTTTCCAGGTGCCAAAGGCGCCTTTTATTTTCATTCAGGTTGAGCTGGGTTTATAATCTGTTCGGTGTTTTTAAGTTGGGAATGCTATCCAACTGGCACTTGAGGATCAAGCTCAACCTTTTTTGTTTTCGCCATGATCCAGGCTTTTTGGATCCTTTTAATAAATAGATCGTTCCTTAAAAAAAAAAAAAAAAAAAAAAAGATCATATTGTCAGTCAATGGCATCTTGTAATTCCTATTCTCAACAAAAATTCTCTTAGACGGGACGATAGCACCAACTGAATTAAGGATAAGATCATTTTGAAAAGAAGAGATGTATGGCAAATTAATGGTAGCTGCTATAGGTGCTGCCCACTTCTTTGTCAAAGACCTCCAGTCCCGATTCTTACCTTCAAACAAGAGGAAATTTCTGGAATTCCATATCTCCCAAAGCCCACAACAGACCAGACCAGAAGCTAAGCAATCAATAAAAGAGGAGCTTTTGAGCCAAACTCTAGCCATGGCAGCAAGACCATGGACCCTTGGTCTATCAAAAATAGAACTAAAAAAATGCCACATATCAGACCCCAAGGTTCCTTCAAAGAAGAGATGTTTTAATGTTTCGATGCTTGGATTGGAGCAGCAAACACACTTGAAGATAAACACCTATACGATTGATATTATCATCCGTAGGAACAGCGCGATGAAATAACTTCCAAACAAACATTGATACCTTCATAGGAATCCACGATTGCCATAAATTAACTCCCCAGTGAACTGAAATATGATGAGACATAAAAGATTCACGAAAACACTTAGCTGAAAAAACTCCATCAGGAGCTTTTATCCAAATAAATCGGTCTGCCAAAGAAGAGAAGACAGTTTCATCAATCTCCCTTATTCGGGCAGCCGAGAGACAGCTGCCAAGAAGGTTTTTCTTTACTGGATCAGCAATAACATCGTGAATAGAGAAATTCATCACACCGGGGGGAGGAAGGACTCCAAGATTGCGGCAAAAAGTTGAGACTGAAGTCAGCCCATTCCCGATACTCCATTTACAGTCTTCTCTAATAGCATTAATAAGGTGATTAAATTTATTCCACAAATGAGAGCCTTTCTGCCCTTCTTGGAATCTAGAATGTGCATAACGAGCCCAAAGACAGTTATAATTTATGTACTTCCAAGCTAAGACTCCATGAAAAGACAACATCATGTCCTTAGGATCCTTGATGCTCAAGCCTCCCGCTCTTTTAGGATAACACATCTTCTCCCAACTGACCCAGTGATGCCTTTTCTCACTGCCACTATCCCAAATAAAATTGCTCATCAGTCTAACAATGTATTTAAGAACAGTAAAAGGGATAGGCAACACCAGCATACTATGAATCCCTATAGAATTCAAAACTGCATTAACTAAAGTGACCCTGCCTCCCATAGAAAGGAAATTCCTAGTCCAACCAGAAATGCGAGTTTGTACTTTATCCACCAGATATTCATAATAATTAATCCGACCTCTGCCTCTGAACAATGGGGCGCCTAGGTAAGTAAGAGGAAGATGAGCCTCTGCGAACCCGGTGTTATGAAGAATGTCTGCTTTTCTCAGAACATTTATTTTATTAGAAAATACTATCTGACTTTTGGCAGGATTAAGTTGCTGTCCAGAGAAAAAGCAGAAGTCCCCAATCAAGCTCATGAGGTTATTGAGTGAATCTTTAGAGCCATTGGAAAAAACTAGCTGGTCATCTGCATAAAGAAGATGATTAATACGGATCGCATTATGCTTGGTGTAATACGGAAGAATGTAACCCCCTTCAACACCATCATTGAGGACTCTACTAAACCACTCCATAATGATAACAAATAAGCCCGAGGAGAGGGGATCACCTTGGCGAATGCCTCTAGTAGCACCAAAATAACCATAAGCTTTACCATCCCATTTCACTGAATATTTACAGTTGGAGATGCATCTATAAATGAGGTCACACCACTTTTCAGAGAACCCAAACGCCCGTAAAATCCTGATAAGAAAGGTCCAAGAAACTCGATCATATGCCTTAGCCATATCAAGCTTAATAATAATATTACCTCCGATGGTATTGTTGTTGAGATCATGCGCCAGAGCAATATTGTCATGAATGCAGCGACCCTGGACAAAACCCACTTGCTCTTCACTGACGAGAATGGGAAGCCAAACAGCAAGTCTCTTCATAAGGATGCGAGAGATTATATTATGAGAGAAATTGCAAAGGCTAATTGGTCTCATCTGGGCTATGGAGCTGGCACTATGAACCTTAGGAATTAAGGTCAAATAGGTAGCAGTAAATGAAGTCGGCAGCCTTAAACCAAGAAAAAAGCCTTTAATAGCTTCGTATAAATCTGCTTTGATGATGTTCCAACAGTGAATATAGAAACCCCCAGTGAAGCCATCCGGTCCAGGAGCACTATCATCCTTCATCTCTTTTAAAACTTCTAAAATATCAGATTCAGTTGGAGGCATACAGAGCTGCATATTGTCTTCAAGAGAGATGATAGGGTTAATAATTCCAAAATTGTCGCTGCTAGGAGGTGGAATATGTCCTGAAAATAAATCAGAAAAAAATTCCACAGCCTTAGCTCCTTTAATATCCCTCTCATCAGTATAAGAACCATCATCTAATCGAAGATTCATTTTACTTTGTGTGCGACGAGCTCGAATGGCTGCATGATAAAAACTAGTGTTTCTATCCCCATCCTTAAACCATTGAAGCTTTGCTTTTGATCTCAACATATCCAGATATAAGTCAAGGGAGTCTGAGTAAGATACCTTAGATTCGTCAAGTTCCATGGCAAAAACATCATCCCAACCTCATCTGAAACTATCTCAGAGAGGAGAGTAACTTTGAAATTGTTAGAGGACCTTCCAGCCTTAATAGCTGCATGAAAAAGAGCAGTGTTCCTTTCTCCTTCTTGCAGCCAACCAATCTGACACTTAGAATCCAGAAAAAGCTGACGTTCGGCTAGAGCTGTTTGGAGACGATTATGAAGATAAACAAGATCTTTCTCACGGTCAGAGGACCACTGATTCTGAAGCAAAAGCTCTGTAGCCGCTATCTTCTGGCTGAGATCACTGATCTTCTGATTAATATCTCCAAAAATATTCCAATCTTCTGATTGCGCAGCTCACTTCTTAATTTTTTAAGCTTGCGATGGAAGTTAACCATAGGATTGACATGAGCTCGTTCAGTCCAACAGTTCTGCACAATAGAAAGAAGTCCATCGTGCTTGACCCAAGCCGGATTAAAACTGAAACAACTGTGAGTATGCTCTTTATTGCTGAAATTGATCAGAAGGGGACAATGATCAGATTGAATGCGAGGAAGGTGAAGTACTCGCATCTCTGGAAAGTTAGCAACAGCCAAACCATTAAGGAGCACCCTGTCCAGCCACATCCAGATACGCCTATTACCCGCTTGATTATTACACCAAGTAAATTTGTTACCAGAAAAGCCAGCATCCGTTAAGCCGTAACCAGCAATAAAATTATTGAAATCAGAGGAGGATTTATTACCGAATTGCTGGCCACCTTTTTTCTCGTCAGCACTGACAACTGCATTAAAGTCACCCATGACTATCCAAGCATCTGAGATACCGGAGGATTCAGTGGCAAGGGCATCCCATAGGTGCACTCTGTCGACTACTTTGTAGGAAGCATACACCACAGAACAGAGGGTTTTAGAGCCAGACGCTGAATGTAAGAAGACTTCACAAGAAATATGCTGAGAACTAATATGCTGAATAGAGACCGAAATCGGGTCCTTCCAAAAAATCCAGATATGCTTATTGGCGGGGTTCCCCTAGAAGAAACCAGGAAAGCCAATCTTCCTAGCAATTGAGATAAATTTTTTCCCCTGCAGCCTAGGCTCCAAAACAGCACAAAAGGAAATATCATGTTTAAAAATAATAGTTTTTAAAAAGCAGATAGTACCTCGATTGGAGATACCCCTGGCGTTCCAGCAAAGACCACTTATCATTGGGAAACTGTGGAGAGACAGTGCTTGCTGCCTGGGATGATGCACTCTTTATAAGAGCCTCTGAAATCTTTCTCTCCCTTTTCGGAGAGACCCGACAACTTGAAGAGCCAGCCTTGTCCTGAATGTTGATATAATGTTGGAGGGCATCAGGATGAACAAGCACACCTATCTCTTCGTTAAAAGAAACCCGATTGGAACCATGCCGTTTGAGACGAAGCTCCACACCTGAGAGGTCATTAGTAGCAGCTCTGGAGGCATTATCAATAATGTCAACACTTTGCCGTCCGTTGCTCTGGACAGGCTGAGCAATATCAGGAGAAGAATGTGTGACAGTGCTAGTAGGGAAAGTGTTAGGGGCTATGCCCATAGCTGGAGCTTCTTTAAGGTGGAGACCACCCGAATCACCTCTATTGGAATCTCCCTCGAAGATCACCAAAGCACGATTGTTATTCGAATTGTTTGCACCTTGGGCCACTTCCTGGCTAATTCTAGGAGGAACTCCATCTAACAACAAGCAGGAGTCTAGAGCAGCAGGATCATCAGACTTATCCTGATCAGGGGGAGAAGCAGTAGAATCCTTCCCTTTTCTAGATTTTTTACGACCAACCCGCACACATTCAGAAACTGCCTTTTCTTTATAAAAATTCCCAGGGGTATTGGCTGGGGTAGATTTAGCTCCTGACTGCAGAGGCTCCCCTGTATCAGCATTTTCTTGAATTTTATGAGGAACATTAGCTTGTTTAACTTTCCGGCAATTAGCTAAATGATGACCATGTACCCCGCATTTGCTGCAATATGACATCTTAGTCTCAACAATAATTGGTTGCCAGAAACCTTGATTTTCGGGCATAGAGATCCGATGGAGTCCGGAATTGGGAGAGTAACGTCTAACTCCACGCAGGCCCGAGCGACCTTAACTGAGACACAGGCTTTGGTCCTGTCATCCACCCTCGCAAAGTGACCAAATGTAGAAACAATAGCTTCGATAAAGGAGCTATCATAAAGTGGCAATGGTAAGTTAGGGAGTCTAATCTAGATTGTTCTGATGGATGATTCTCTCTTAGGGTTATAATCAATGTGCCACCGAAATAGACGAAAATAAGCATGGCCAACTTTGTTCAAAGAAGAAAGCAGAGCCGTACGAACATCTGCCTCAGAATCAAGGATGATAAGAATATGTCTAGAATCCCAGATCTCACTAATCGTAGCACGGCCGGTAATAGACCAATTTGCCTGAAAAGCTTTTTGAATTTCACCCAGGTTAGGGCGACCAAAGGTGAATTTGGCGATGAGAGAAAATTCGAACCTTTTGGCACCAGCTCCCAACTCTGCCACGGTGAAGCTGACGGACGGACGGCCCTCCTTAGATCCAACTTGTCTGGAGGGAAGAGAGATTGGCCTGAAGCGTTGACGAAGTTGCGGGCGGGAGGCAGCCATCGCGGCAGAGGACTGAGGGGTCCCCAAAATCGGATTGACAGGAACGCCACCAGAGGGACTAGTATCTGGAGGCTTGGATTGATCGGGAGAGGCCATTGAGGCCGGGGGCACGCCTGAGTGGCAGTCGCCGGAGGAGAAACCGAGAATCGCCAAAGACGCCAAAGTCAACGGTCAACGGAACAGAGGAACTCTTTGTTCGAGAGGATCTTTCAGCCTAACAATAAAATCTGGATCCTATGGAAAGATCATATCAATGTAGAGAATCTTCAATCGCAATCTCAGCATGTTTCTTGTAGAGTCTCGATTTCCGGGTCCAGAGTGAGTATCTTGTGCTCTTTTATTTATAGCCTTATGTAGACGGGTGGAAAGATTCCAACTTTGGGAAGAAGTGATACATATGTTTGACAATTATAATATTCCCTGGCTGGTGGGAGGGGATTTTAATGTGATTGCCCAATTAAATGAAAAACAAGGGGGTAATCATCCAGATAGCAATGCAATGCTAGATTTTAATGAATTCATGATGAGAGCGGGCCTTAGTGATGCCGGTTTCTGTGGAAATCCTTTTACTTGGAGTAATAACCGACAAGATGAAGATATTATTTGGGAAAGGATTGACCGGTTTTTGGTGAATGGTCGTTTTCTTGCTGAGTATCCTTGTCCTAGGGTGACTCAAGTCGTAGGATAGGTAGATTCCATTATTTTCGTATGTGGGAATCGCATCCTGGTTTTAGGCCCTTGGTTGAGAATAGCTGGAAAGGGGATCTCCATGTTAACCCTATGTATAACTTCTCGCTGAAGCTTAAGCGGCTGAAAAAAGTTATTCAGAAGTGGAACTGGGAGGTTTTTGGGGATAGTCGGAAAAAGGAGGAACAACTTATTTCTGATTTATCCGATGCTGAAACTGGACTTCAATCTCAGTGGGATGAGGAGCTGTTTCTTGATATTAAAGCTATGAGGGTGAGGCCAGAAGACATTATGGTTTTTTATAAAGAGTCTATGGCCAAGGATAAGGCGAGAATGGCCTGGTTCAAGGATGGAGATAGAAACACGGCCTTTTGTCATGCAACTATTAAAGTGAAACGAGCTAAGATGCGAATGTCCCTTCAGCAGGAGGACGGATCCTTTACATCAGACAAGAATGTTATAGGTAATGCAGCTGCCCTTTATTATAACAATCTGCTAAATGAGGTATCCTCCCCTCCTAATCCTTGTGACATGGATACAATTCATCCTGTGATTTCTAACGATTTCAATACTAAGATTACAGATGCTTCAGAGCGTGAAGAGATTTTTGAGGCCCTTCGTGGCATGAAAAGCGACGGTGCCTCTGGACCTGGCGGTTTTAGTATTCCCTTTTATATTACCTTTTGGAATCTGATTGAGAATGACTTTGTTTTGAGTGTGCAGAACTTCTTTAAAGGGCAGCAACTCCCAGTGGTCTGGTCCTCCACGACTATTACCCTTATCTCAAAAAAGATCTAATGCCAGCAGTATTGATCATCTCAGACCCATCAGTCTCTGCAATATCAAGCACAAGGTTATCTGTAGAATTCTGAGTAATCGTCTCCGGGATGTACTGCCAGAGATTAACATAAAACAACCAAGCTGCCAACTATCACAATCCTTCACCATAACCTTTTTTTTTAAATTTTAAATTGGCTTGCATTACAATCCTCTTTGTATTTGGGTGTTTATAAAAAAATTATTGAATTATCTAGTTAAAGCGACTTTCATGTGGGAATGTATTTATAATACTTAGTCATCCATTGTTCTTCACTTGGAGAAAATTGATAGGAATGCTACTGATGCATAATGATGGGTTTTATGAATTGCTTTATGTGATGTAAGCCTTGTTGATGGGCATTTCTTAGCTATAACAATTAATGTTAAGTATGATAAAAGTCGGCTCCTTATACAATGGGAGTTGATGTACTTGAAATGAAATACTTTAAATACATCAAAACTTGTGTTGCATATTCAATTGTAGGAGTATTGATTGCATCAATTGAACATAATATTATGGGGGCAAAATTAGTTTTCATGCATCTTTTGAACCATGTATTTTAGTTCTTGTTTACTGTAACTTCAATGCATCAAACTTCTTGAAGATTCAATTGGTGCTGTTTGTTGATCTATTTTCATACTTTATAGTGAAGCGAGTTTAGAAAATTGAATATTTAAACATTAATGTTACTGTTTTTTTTGTAACATATAGCCTCACGGAATGATCGAAATGCCAAGCCCTCCTCCAGAATCTTTGATTTTCGAACCTTTCATTGAGACTGACGAGATTATCGTTTCATCAAGATCATCAGATGAAAAACAAGGTCACCTCATTTGGAAAGGAAAGAGCAGATGGGTCGAAATAACTGTTGGTGTTATAGGTAAACGCGGATCAATGCACTCATTGAGTCCTAGCATTACTGTCAAGGAGACGGGTGATATACTATCTCTTGAAGAAAAATTCCAAGGTATATATGTCATTACGGTGTTAGTCGGAATTACTTATAGCTCATACACTATGGTCAGTATCCAGCAAATATATGTGAAACTATTTCACAAAGTGCTCAGTGTCAGCTGCTTCTCTATAGCAACTTACATCCATTTTTCTGACTTCCGTATTTGATTTCCTGCTAATTTCATCTTAATTTTTTTTTCAGGTGGAACTGGAATTAACCTCACCCCTCCCCCATCATCAATTATTAGGTTTGTCCATCTTTCCCTCTTAAGCTTCATAAATTGTTAACTATCATGCTTTGTGTTTAACATTATATCATTTCTTTAGGATGAAATCAGTGTTGTACCTTTCTCTTTTAGGTTGCCTGTAGATGTGTGATATAATTCCTTCAGTTTACTTGAACTTCTTGATCATCTAAATGGTTAGCTTCTCTTACATATTTTTTTATAAAATGTTAGCTTCTCTTATGTGAATGGTTACAAACACTTATAATTTGATTAGTACCTCAGCATGATAAAGGGATCCACAATCCTGTACGCCTGAAATTCGATAGACATGCTTCTTTTTAGTAAAAATCAACTTGACAAACTGTTGATGTTACTGTAAAATACATTAGCCAGAAGTAAGAGCTTATTATGATTTTCTGTGAAGCGAAGAAGATGTCAGGTTTTGAATTCCTTTTTTATCTTCAATTAAAGTGTCTTATTTGTTTTGCATTACCTGTTGTGTATTGAATCAGCACTGAGGCCCTGGAAAGGTGCAAGCTGCATATTGAACATGTAGCCAATACGCTACAGCTAGAAGGGTTTTCGAGAATAGATGCTTTTCTAAATGTTGACACTGGAGAGGTATGGTGTTCCTTGACTCCCTTTCTTCCTATGCAAAATGGATTGTGAAGTTTGAAGTTTCTTTCGTAAATTACAAGTGATTAAAGTTCAATTTATAACTAACATGGATTTTACAACAATATCCAGGTGCTGATCATTGAGGTTAATACCGTGCCTGGAATGACTCCTTCCACTGTTCTGATTCATCAGGTAAACCCTCTGGAATTTGGTTTTACTGTTTCTATGTTGAACAGAATACTTATGGTTCTTCTCAATTATGTGAGTCAGCAAATGAAATAAGAAACAGACCACTAGTCTTAGAAAGGAATTGACACGCATAATGGCGAGGGTGGTGTTATATAAGCTTGTAGGTCAACAGACTTTCGAAACAGTCTGTGTAGGTCATAATGGAAGCGGCTGGAAACTCTAAAAAACGGTCAACAAAAAGGAAAGAATATGGAAGCTAGAGAAAACCTCAGGAAACTAAACACTTTGTTTTGTCACTGCATGTATAGTAATTAAAATAAAATCAAAATGATGATTTTTGAATTAAGTAGAGAATAAACAATAGCTGTAACATCGAACTTCACGGTTCTCACTCATTCTTTCTTTCATTCTTTGAAGAGGAATAAATTGAATTCAAAGCGTGTTGAAGATCTTGTGTTTATTCATAATAATTTTTGCCTCTTATCTTAATGAAAAGAATAAAATGTGGGATGTTGGTGGTGATGCATTTGGATCTTTGGAGGATACTTATATTCTTGAATTTGCTGAAAGCTCCCGGAGATGGAAAGTCTGTTCTTTGAAAATAATCATGTAGACTTAGCATGAGTATTTTTTAGTTTTTCGTGACTTTGTATTTTTGCTATGTTAAGAACATTTGTACTTGCTTATTTCAATTAAGTATCTTTCAAAATATTTCTATTATTTTCAGGAATTATAAAATTATATATAATTCATATCGACGTTTCCTCCCATTTCTACTTTTTTGTATTTTCTGAGTTTTCCACTTCATAGATTCTTTCCGTTTCCGTGCTACACAGATCATATGTTTGTAATTTGTCTCCACGTATGGGCTCCCCTAAGTGTCTAGACTGTCATAGTGTAATTCATCTGATAGAAAATGTACCAACAGATAGAGAACACAAGAGTGGAGTACTAACTACTAAGACTGTCATCCATGACAATTCTGTTGGTTGCTGAAAGTTGAACGTATTACAGCATTTATCTGTCCCAGTAATACAACATGCACTAAAAAACTTACTGTGATGTCTTTATTTGTCAGGCACTAGCGGAGAATCCGCCAATGCATCCTCACAAGTTCTTCCGCACCCTGCTTGATTTGGGGTCAGAGAGGTTCAAGTAGATTTTTCACGGTGAAGAGTGTATGAAGCTCCTCCTTGTTGGGGGTCTGAAGATGCATGCATAGTGCGCAGATGTATGTTTATAATTTGGCTTGTTTAATGAGTTCTGCGTCGAACGTTGTTAATATAGCTGTTGGGTCATATTCACAAAACCTAAGTAGTGAATCGATTTCTTTCTCATCTCATGTCTAAACACTTGTTTATTACACACTCCAAAACAAAATTGCACCATAGTTTGGGTTATTATTACATGATTCAATCCAAAGGATTAACTGACTGAATTTTTTATTTTATAACCAAGATAGAGGCGATTTAATAGCACTTCGGATTCAGAAGAGTACACCACAAGAAGCTATTACAGATTTAGGAAGATCGAGTTATATAGCACAAGCGTCTTCATAGAATCGATTTGTTTTCATCTTGATTGTCGGTCAAGAATTCAACAAGTTGATTCATTGTCCCTAATGCATTGAGCATATACTATTGGATATTAACTTGGAATAGTAATTGATATGTCACGTTAGTTATCAGTTAAATTCTAAGTGACATATTTATAGTGTTAAGTGAATAAAAGAGGAGAAATAATTGAATGATTTATTGATATTCTACATGTATTTGACACTGTAAATATCTCTTAACACTATATTGGCAACTCATTATCACTACATATAAATTGAGCATGTCAAAGGTTTGCACGGTAAATAGGACAAGGCAACTAAATATTTGATGTGCATTGAACAGCTTGACTTTGATCAAAAAGGATATTAGGCCAACACTACAAATTTGGCTTTATAATTCGGCGGAAATATGCGATGATCTATTTTTCATCGTATATCTATTTATGCGACGGATTTACCGCGAATTCTTAAACCCTAAAAGTTTACCCGAATTTCATACCTGATTTTACAACAGTTATGCGATGAACAATAAACAATCGGTAATAATTATCGTAAACCCGTTGTAAGACCGTCGTACTTTATAACGGTCAAACAATGGTAATATGTTCCGCCATAAAAGTACTTATGCGTCGGTAATGTGTTCCTTTGTAAAAATATTATGGCAGATAGTTACCGTCGAACTTTACGACGGTAACATGTTCGGTTGAAAAATTCCTATATTATTTCTTCAAATCTCCTCCATCTCCCACTATTATCATCTCTATTGTGAATTTCTTCTCTCAATGACTGATTGGAGATAAATATTTACAGTTTTCTCCACTCATCAAATAAGAAATCATTTCTTGAATCCGTGGTTATTTGTTGAGGCTGTTTCCTATTCAACAAATTTGTATCATCATATTTGTCGAGTTTCAGGTTGACAGAGTTTTATTATTTCAAGAGTAGTAAATACAACTATTGACAAAATGGTAATATCAACGTTAGAGCATGGTCGTAATGGATGAGCACGATCGCGATGAGATAAATTTCTTGAACGAATTAAACAATGAGGGCGCTTTTATCGTGCCGGAACCTAAATTGGTATTTGATTATCCATCATTGTTAAGGTTATGTCACTCTGACAAAACAAACACAAGAAGTTGCTACAGCATCCTACAGTGTTAGAAGCTGGAGCAAGTTTCGGAAGCTGGCAACCAATCACCAGAAGATGCTACAACATCTTGAGAAGTTGCAATGCTGGAGAAACTTGGCCGACCAACACTGTCTCGATGAGAAGTCGTGCGGAGAGAGCTCGGAGTGTTGCGGCCGTCTCATCAACAGGCTTGAGGAGTCGCTAGTCGCAATAGAATTGTCAATGGTCGGCTGAAAGAGCTTGGAGTAAATCAGATTTCTAAATTGATTTTAGGAAATCAAATCTCAACAAACTTACAAGAATCTAGGAGAAGATCCAATATGCAATGTTTACTGCAGTGGATGCCAAAAACTTCGAGTTGATCTCAAATTGCGATGTTGCTAAACAAGCCTGGGACATTCTAAAGACAATTCATGAGGGCACAGACAAAGTTAGATTATCAAGAATCCAGATGAGCATCATAAAATTTGAGAACCTGAAGATGCGTGAAGAGGAAAACATAACAGACTTTAATTCAAAGTTGTGCGATCTGTCAAATGAAGCCTATGCACTCGGCGAACCTATGAAAGAAGAAAAACTATTTCGCAAGGTACTAAGATCATTGCCTTAAATTTGTAATGAAAGTAATGACAATTGAAGAAGCTCAAGAAGTCAAGAACATGAGATTGGTAGCATTGATTGGCTCTGAAATTCGCAGCACCTCTGAAATGCAGACTGTGAACAAGCAGTTGCTACAACACACGCTTGTTCACCAGATTCTGAAGCAACAAGACACGTCAAGGAACACTAATTTGTTCACCCAGTTCGGCCAACTGCCTACGTCTGGGGAGGACTGTACTCCAGTCCTCTATCCACTAATCTCAAAGGTCTCAAAGTATACTCGGTTACAATCTTCAGGCAACATATGCTACTCAACCTCAAGTGGAACCAAGATCACAATCAGAACAAGCTCTGACTTGTGTCTGCCCAACCTACATTGATATCAATCTAGAATAGCTACTGTCTCCACAAACTCAGCCTATTCTAATTAATACTCAGTCACTGTAGGTTTGCTATAGCATCTGCTGTAGCACACAGCTGATGCACAATCGCGTCTCTCCTAAGCCTTCCGTTGAGACGATCGAACACTTCCTCGAGCACTGCACACTCTGGAATACTCCCCCTCACTCAGTGACCACCTGTCACTAGCGAGAACAGCCGACCAGACACTTGACCGAGTCGTCCACTCGTCAGTTCTTCCGCGGCTTCCCTTGATCAACCAACAAGCACTCGCTGCTCTGAATTGGCTTCCAGATCAAGCAGTGATCAGACTCTGCAAGTCTCGATCACCCTCAGTACAATCACACAGCTCCGCGCGCATGCGATGCTCTCGGTGATGGTCGAAGCTCTTCGCACTTGAATTATTTCCTCTCGGAATTTTGTGTATGCTCTCGTGTTTTCTCTCTTAGCATAGATCGTCTTCAACTCTCTGGAGGACCTCCTTTAAATAGGAACATCCAGTTCCATCATTCACATTTTTTGCAATTTCCTCCAAACAACAATATCTTCTAATTTGTAGGAGATTAGATTTGATTGCAAATCTAATCTTCTCCAATCAAATCATTTCCACCAACTGGGAATCTCCACTGGAATATTCTCTGCTGAATACTTAGAAACTCCTCTCATGCTCTTTGATGAATTGCCAAGCTCTTTTTTCAAAGATCCAGGCTGCTGCTGACGGACAGATGCTACAGCTCCCTGAACTAGCTCCTGCTATAGCAGCACCTTGTTCAGCTGCTTGTTCACTTGTGCTGGTTTTGTCAAACACTGCCATACTGCATCATCAATCTCCCCCTTGGCATTTTGACAAAACCCTTGGCCACAGATGAACGCTTCCACGAACACAAACAAATTAAACTACTTGAAAACAGTTTCACAGTAAGAGTAAGTGGTGGCCACACTCGGCCTTAGCCACGCAGGGCTTAAGAAAACATTTAGTGATTTCAGTTCATCCGACCTTTATTTACTCTCCCCCTTTTTGACACAAATGGATAGGGGGAAACACATCAGAGCTCAGGAGGACATGGCACAGAGACCCAACGCGGATCTCAGTGCTTCATATCTGGTCGTATCCAGGGGCTTGGTGAAGATGTCTGCAAGCTAACTTTCTGTACCAATGTGTTGTAGATCAATTGTTTTCTTCTCCACCAGATCACCAATGAAATGATGTCTGATATCAATATGCTTGGTCCTCGATTGTTGAACTGGGTACTTCGAGATGCTGATAGCACTCAGATTGTCACAGTACAGGACCATTTCATTTTGAGGCATCCCATACTCGGTAAGCATCTGCTTCATCCAGAGTAGTTGAGCACAACAACTCCCTGCGGCAATGTATTCTGCCTTAGCTGTAGAGAGGAAAATAATGTTCTGCTTTCGACTGAACCAGGAAACAAGATTATTCCCCAAGAAGAAGCACCCTCCAGACGTGCTCTTACGATCTTCAATACAACCAGCCCAGTCTGCATCATTGTATCCTACCAAATTTGCATTTGTATCCTTCGAGTACCACAGACCATATTTCACTGTTCCTGCTACATACTGAATGATTCTTTTTACTAGTTGAAAGTGACTTTCCTTCGGGTTAGCTTGGAAACAAGCACACACTCCAACTGAGAAGGATATGTCTGGACGGCTAGCAGTTAAGTACAGAAGACTTCCAATCATACTTCGGTAGGTGGACTAATTTACTTCAACCTCAGCTACGTCTTTGCCAACCTTGATGTGAGTTGCTGCAGGAGTGCGTTTGTGGCTGGCTTTATCAAGCTGAAACTTTTTCACCAGATTCCTGCTATATTTGGGCTCAGATATGAATATTCCTTCATCTTTCTGAGCTACTTCTAGACCCAGAAAGTAAGACAGCTCACCCACCATGCTCATTTTGAATTCTTGTTTCATCTGCTCCACAAGCTGCTTCACCAACCACTGGGACCTGGAGCCAAACACAATGTCATCTACATAGATTTGAGCAATGACGAGATCTGTCTTGGTTCTTTTTACAAAGAGAGTTTTGTCAGTTCCTCCTCGTTCATAGCCATGTTTCTCTAGGTAGATGGTTAATCGCTCATACCAGGCTCTTGGTGCTTGCTTAAGCCCATATAGGGCTTTTTTCAGCTTGTAAACATGATGGGGATGATAAGGGTCTTCAAATCCCTTTGGTTGAGCCACATACACTTCTTCTGACAGATCCCCATTCAAGAAGACACTCTTGACATCCATTTGGTAGAGGTTGAAGCCAAGATGACATGACAAGGCCAGGAGAAGTCTGATGGCTTCTAATCGAGCAACAGATGCGAATGTTTCTTCAAAATCCACTCCCTCAATTTGAGTGTACCCTTGTGCAACGAGTCTGGCCTTGTTCCTTGTAACGTATCCTTTTTTGTCTGACTTGTTTTTGAAGATCCACTTGGTCCCTATGATGTTTGTTCCTTCAGGTCTGGGTACAAGGTCCCACACATCATGTCTTTCGAACTCTGCCAACTCTTCCTGCATAGCCAGCAGCCAATATTCATCATTCATTGCTTCTTTGATGTTTCTTGGCTCCGTAAGAGATATGAAGCAAGAACTGCAGATCGAGTCACAGGAGCTGAAGAGAGATGAGCTTCTGGTTCTTCTCCCTTCTGCTGGATTTCCAATTACATTGTCCAGTGGATGATTTTTCTGTATCTTCTTTGGAGGTTGTCTTGATGATGGAAGGGGTTCTCTGTCATCTTTCCCAGTGACTGAGTTGTCTGTTTGATGATCAGGACTTCCTGCTTCAGCATCTGCTGTAGCATTTTCTTGCACCACTTCTTCTGTACTTCTGTCATGATTACTTGTGTCTCCTTCTGAGTCAGAGTCTTCATCTTTAGAACTTCTGGAGATTTCTTTTTCCATGTCATTGATGACAACGTTGATGGATTCCATCACTGTACCAGTTTTTTCATTGTAAACACGATAGGCAAGGCTATTGACTGAATAACCTAAGAATATTCACGGTCTCTCAAGATGTAGCAGTTGCTTCCAAATACGTGAAAGTATTTCACTGTAGGCTTCTTCGGATTCCAGAGCTCATAGCATGTTTGACTTGTCCCTTTTCAAATGGTGACTTGGTTGATGATGTAGCACGCCGTATTCATTGCTTCAGTACTGATGGTGAGGAGTACTGATGGGTAATCCAGGCAAATCTTGTATAATCATCCACACACACAAAAGCATACCTCTTCCTTCCAAGACTCTCTACCTCCATTGGTCCCATTAGGTCCATGTGTAGCAGCTGCAGGGGTCTGACGGTGTTGATGATGGTTGTTTTGGGGTGAGAAGCCTTTTTCTGTTTTCCAATTTGGCACTCTCCACAAATAGATCTGACTTCACCTTTGATTTCTGGAACACCCTGACCAACCCTTCTGCTGCAATTTTCTTCAGAGTTCTTAGGTTGATGTGACCCATCCTCCTGTGCCACAAAGTCATTTCTTCTGTGCTGGTCATCAAGCATGCTGATAAGGGTTGAGCTTCCCCAACTTTGAGAAGACAGCAGTTGTTCTTTGATCTGGATCCATCCAGTATGCATTCCCTAGATTGTTGTAGACTTGATAGGAATTTTGAGTGAATTTTACCTGATGCGTCCCGTCACAGAGCTGACTGATGCTTATGAGATTTGCCTTTAATCCTTCTACTAGCATGACATTTTCCAGGGGGTAGTCCTGTGACAGCCAGGGTCCCCTTTCCCAGAATTCTACCTTTCAGCCCATTTCCGAACTTAACATGTTGCTCTGAGCAAGGTTTAACATTCGTGAGGTAGGATCTTTCTCCAGTCATGTGCCCCGAGCATCCACTATCAAAGTACCAGTTGTCTTTATAAGTTGCTCAAGCTGTGCTAACCAGGGCAGTGTGTATCATCTTGGACCATCTGTGCTGACGAAGGATCTTCAGGAGATTCTGACGAGCCAAGGTGAAAGGACAGTTTCTCTTAATGTGTCCACTTTGACCACATTTGTAACACCTCTGATATCTGCAAAAGGTATCTCTTCCAGTAGTGTGGAGATGATGCATGTAGCAGATACTTGTTCACATTTCTGCGCCTCTTTCTTACCACTTTCCGAGCGCATCTGGACCTGGCCATGTGACATTCATCTCCGCTGAGATGAGTGCCCTCTTCACTCTAGTTTGCTGACATAGAGTTGTTGTTTCTCTGATCTAACTTTGACAATGGTTTGCTGGTACAGTCAGCCTTTCGATGACCATATCCCTCACAATTCCAGCATTGGATTCCTTTCCTTCTTTCTTTCTTTTCTTCTTCCTCTTCGGCAGGTTCTTTGGCTAATCTCTGATTTCCTCCACCTCTTCTGGAATGTCTTCGTGAGAATGGGCTTTGTCCAGATCTTGACTCCATGTTCTTCAAGAACTTCCCCAGATTTTTCACCAGTAAACTCAGTTGATCATCAGCTGAGGGCTTCTTCTCTTCTGTTTCAGCTTCAATCCAACATTCTTGTCTTTAGGAGAGGGCTCTTCTTTAATCAACTTCATCTCAAATTGTTTGAGGGATCCAATCAATTCTTCCAGCCTCATGTCTGTCAATGGCTGTCACCATCATGTCAAATCTGGATGGTAATGATCTGAGGACCTTCCTGATTAGCTTTTCTTCAGGGATAGGTTCTCCAAGAGCATGAGCTTCATTTGACAGGTCACACAGCTTGGCATTGAATTCTGTGATGGTTTGCTCCTCCTGCATTTTCAGACCTTCAAACTGTGAAGTAATCATCTGCATTCTGGATATCTTCACTTTGTCAGTCCCCTCATGGGCAACTTCCAATATCTCCCAAGCTTGCTTTGCAATGTCACAGTTGGAGATTAATCTGAAGTTGTTGGCATCCACAGCAGCAAAGATTGCATTCAGGGCTTTTGAATTGCAATTTGCTGCAGCATCCTCTTCTGCTGTCCACTTCTCTTCAGATTTCTTCTGAGTGACTCCTTTATCTTCAGTGGCTTTAGGAGGATCCCATTCTGTCACCACAGCTTTCCACACATTCTCATCAATAGCCTTGAGGAACACCTTCATCCTAGCCTTCCAGTAGCCCTAGTTGGCTTTCTTCTAGCAGTGGAGGGCGGCTTGTGCTTTGACCTTCCTTCATTGTCTTGCTCTTCTTAGCTAGGTGCATAGGATCTTGACTATGTATGTTGATATCAATTGAAATTCTCATCACCTCTGAAATCCAGACTGTGAACAACCAGTTGCTACAGCACACGCTTGTTCATCAGATTCTGAAGCAACAAGACAAGTCCAGGAAAACTGATTTGTTCACCCAGTTCGGCCAACTGCCTACGTCTGGGAAGAACTGTACTCCAGTCCTCAATCCACTAATCTCGAAGATCTCAAAGTACACTAGGTTACAATCGTCACGCAACCTATGCTACTCAACCTCAAGTGGAACCAAGATCACAATCAGAACAAGCTCTGGCTTGTGTCTGCCCAATTTACACTGATATCAATCTAGAATAGCTACTATCTCCACAAACTCAGCCTATTCTAATTAATACTCAGTCACCGTAGGTTTCCTATAACATTTGCTGTAGCACACAGCTGATGCACAATCTGTCCGCGTCGCTCCTAAGCCTTCCGCTGAGACGATCGAACACTTCCTCGAGCACTGCACACTCTGAAATACTCCCCCTCACTCAGTGACAACCTGTCACTAGCGAGAATAGCCGATCAGACACTTGACCGAGTCGCCCACTTGTCAGTTCTTCAGCGGCTTCCCTTGATCAACCAACAAGCACTCGCTGCTCTGAATTGGCTTCCAGATCAAGCAGTGATCAGACTCTGCAAGTCTCGATCACCCTCAGTACAATCACACAGCTCCGCGCGAATGCGGTGTTCTCGGTGATGGTCGAAGCTCTTCGCACTTGAATTATTTCCTTTCGGAATTCTGTGTATGCTCTCGTATTTTCTCTCTTAGCTTAGATCGTCTTCAATTCTCTGGAGGACCTCCTTTAAATAGGAACATCCAGTTCCATCATTCACATTTTTTGCAATTTTCTCCAAACAACAATATCTTCTAATTTGTAGGAGATTAGATTTGATTGCAAATCTAATCTTCTCCAATCAAATCATTTCCACCAACTGGGAATCTCCACTGGAATATTCTCTGCTGAATACTTAGAAACTCCTCTCATGCTCTTTGATGAATTGCCAAGCTCTTTTTTCAAAGATCCAGGCTGCTGCTGACGGACAGATGCTACAGCTCCCTGAACTAGCTCCTGCTATAGCAGCACCTTGTTCAGCTGCTTGTTCACTTGTGCTGGTTTTGTCAAACACTGCCATACTGCATCATCAGGCTCACTGAAACAATTTGAGAGAAGCTGCTAGAGGAAGCTCCACAATCCTACATGAAGAGCATTGGGCTGAAAGATGAAACTAATGTGAAGCAATGAACACCAAAGGATGATTCAGTAACTTGCACTACCGGCCAAAAACTTTAGAAAGTTTATGAAGAAACTTGATCAAAAACCTCTATATAATGGACAACAGTATGGGTCCAGAAATCAGCTCAGAAGAGGAGAAAACCTTCCAAGGAAGAACAGATCTGCTAATCAAAACAATGAAGAACGAAAGGACAGACCAAAGGGAATTCGCTGCTAGGGATGTGAAGGCATAGGGCATATATAGTCAGAGTGTCCAAGGAACCACAAGAAGAGCACCATAAGTCCTATACAACTAAATGAAGCGATGAACCCAGGAACAATCTGGCATTGGTGTCTGTAGCAAATCACAACAGTGATAGTAGAGTCAAGAAAGACATAGTAAAGTTGGTGCACAACCTTTCAGATTTAGGAAGCAGCAATGATGAAGAGCTCACTGAGAAATGTCTAGCTGAAAACTTTGCCCAAGGAAGTGATTAAAGTCAACAAAGATCTGAATACGAAGATATATGCTGTTGAAGAAGATTACGCACCAAACCTCTATGACGACTCAAGTGAAACAACTTGAAGAAGATTATGTTGCCGTGATGGAAGAACTGAGTCAACACAAGAGAATGGTGAAGATGCTAAACAGTGGATCTAGCAATCTCGATGCTATACTATCATGTTAGAGGTATGGTGGAGGAAACACTGGTTTGGGTTACATAGGAGAGTTGGGTTCAAGAGAGACATAGTTCTTTAAAGCTCAGGAGCCAGAACAACCTGAAACCCAAGAACAACATGTGGATAAACCAATCATATTTCAAAAGCAGGTTCAGAGGAAAATATTGAGAAGAAACAAACAACATATGCTACAACTACCGCTAAAACAAGATCATGAGATGATTATCAAGATAAAAGCATATATTACTTCTGCAACCTAAGTGGTCATATCCCACGGTTCTGCCCTATCTTGCCAAGTACTAGAGACCACGAAGACCACCTACTACGAGGTACTGGAGAACAATGGCCAAACGTAGACACTATGCATATGTATCCTACGGCTCATCAAACTCAATGAAGAAAGAAAGCTGGTACTTCGTCAGTGGATGCTCAGGACACATGACTAGAGATCAGACTTGCCTGTTTGACATTCAACCATGCAAAGAATAACACATAACATTGGAAACTCTGAGCATTCAAAGTCTGCCTAAGTTGAAGAATGTTATGCTTGTGGATGGATTAAAGGCAAATCTCATTGATAAAGCCTATTTATACGCACTATTTAGATCTTAACACCGTGCTTGTTTGCATTATTTTGTGTACAAGATTACTGGTTTCCGGTGTTTTTGTATTCCAGGACAAAACAAGGGCCTAAGTCGGTTACACGCTAATAGGCGCGTTTAAGGAGCGTAACACACAGCCTGCGGAGCTAGCAACGCAAATAGGATAGGAGGTGGCAGATTCAGACTGCGGTGCGCAAACCAACTGCGCGAACCAACGTGCGCAGTGAGCCATGCGCAGGATAGCGGTATTTCCAAATCTTGAACACCATATCCCTACAAAATCTCCTAGGATTTGGAAGTTGCCAAGATTGTCACGGGCCAAATCTGAGCATTTCACGCGCCTCACGAGCAGTATATAAAGGGGAGGAAGGCTAGGTTTGAGAGAGACACACGGGATACACGAGAGAGAGCCAGAACTGAAAAACACACGAGCTACCGGCGAGGACTTGCGCCAACCGACCGCGCGAACCAAGACACAGCAACCTGCACGCACCTGCTTGTTACTATTTCCTTGGACACTTTAGCTTTTATTTACTATTTCTATGATGGTTACCACTAGCATGTCTAGCTAAACACTTTGTATCGGTTGGGCATGATTCTATGAAGTATTTCCTTTGAGACTTGTGCTTAATGCATAGTTTGTATGCTTGTATTAATTATGTGCACACGGTTGACAGCTAGTTGTATGAGTAGGGGAAGCCTTGAACCGCAATCTTACTCTTACTACTTGTTGTTATATGTTAAAGTAGTTGGTAGCTTGACGGTGACAACTAGGAGTAACGCGCTAAGATAATCAGCTGCTACTGTGACAGGATTCGTAACTGCTTAGACTAGTTTCAAGAATTAATAGCTCATGGACTTTGATCGGAACATGCGCACATGTTAGGAAGCCTTGATCGGACACTAACTTCAGTAAAATCAAACTATAGACGTTTAGAGTCGATGATAAGGAATACATTCATAGAGGATTGTCTTTACCGATACTTTTCATAGTCATAGTACTTAATCTCTACTATTCGCGCACGTCTAGTGCAAAATCTGCTTTCACTATTGTTCATTCGCGCACCTGCGCAACCCAATCACTCACAACCCAATTCTCGTAAGTTGTAGGTTGCTAGCTAGAACGAGTCTGCTTGCTCCTTGTGGGATCGACCCTGACTTAGCCGCTATACTAAGTGGAGAAGGAAGAATTAATTTGATGCGTACAACGACGCGCGGTCAAATTTTGGCGCCGTTGCCGGGGAGCAACACAGATAAGTTTTAACTAGTTTAAGTTTTCTTTTACAGTAGTTAGTTATTTCTGTTTGCTTTATTTTCCTCGTTGTTGTTTCTGACAGTGCGCAATCAACATCAGCCTGCGCAACCTTGAAACAGTTGCGCTGTGCAGATTATAGTTGCGCACTGACAGACGCGACAGCTTAGTTGTCTTTTAATTTCGTTTTCTTTGAGATTTAGAACAGGTCATGGAGGATAACAGTGTCATTGGAGATAACTTAGGGGAGAGAACCCCGGAGGGACCTAACAATGCATGAGCAGATGACCGCGCAGTTCGATTCAGAGAAGAAGTGTAGCGCGAAGTTGACGCTCGAGTGGCCACTGAAGCGAGGTATAATGCGCCACCTGCGCGACAGGTCGCGCGACGCAGAACAGTGCGCGAGATGTCAGCTCCAATCACGGTTAACCAGTCATGGTGCATAGTGCTTCCACAAGACGGTCATTTTGAGCTAAGGAGCTCGCTCATTCATTACATGCCCAAGTTTCACGGGATGAACAACGAGAACCCAGTCAAGCATGTGCGAGAATTCCTTGTTATCCGCGAGAACATGAAGGCCGAAGGGGAGAGCGACGAAGCGCTGAAGATGAAGGCGTTCCCTTTTTAATTGTGTGATGCGGCCAGGCATTGTCTGATGAGCTTACCAGCAGGATCTATTCACATATGGGAGCAGCTCCAGAAGAAGTTCTTGGACAAATTCTATCCTGCAGCCAAGATTTCGCTACTCAGGAGGGAGTTGGCCGCACCTAGACAGGGCGTAGGAGAATCACTATCGGAGTATTATGAGCGTTTCAGGGAGCTGGAGGCTAACTGCTACAACCACGGCCTGCCCCAGAATGTACTGATAGAGAATTTCCTGAACAGATTGCTACCAATGGAGCTGAGATTATTGAATGCA
Source organism: Umbilicus rupestris (assembly GCA_963678935.1). NCBI lineage: Eukaryota > Viridiplantae > Streptophyta > Magnoliopsida > Saxifragales > Crassulaceae > Umbilicus > Umbilicus rupestris. The sequence goes on along the minus strand of OY787610.1, from coordinate 10,221,281 downwards.
TGCGCAGGCGGCGACATTTGCAACATGTACCCATAGGACGCGTGGCAGCTGATAGAAGACTCTGCTGGACAGGTAAGACATTAGCTAACACTTGAGAATAGTCGTGCTCATTCTGTGCATCAGGTAGAAACAAGCGCTGAGATAAAGGAGATGAAGGCCATGTTGCAGAAGTTGATGAATGCGCAAGGGGCGCAACCAGCTGCGCCAAAGGCATGCGAATTCTGCACGTCCACCGAGCATAAAACTGATGCATGTCCCGCACTTTTCGATGAGTCAAGAGAGGCGAATGCTCTAGGAGGATGGGATAATAGACGGCCACAGAGACTGAATCAGCCGCATTTTGGACTAGCCGCAAATGGGTTCAGATGGAAGGAGGACAACAATTTCCAGAGGCAGTCCGCGGAGCAGCGCGCACCACAGCAGACGCAACAAGCTGCGCCCGAGATGAATTTGTGACACAAGAGGATCGGCCATTTGAATCTTAGAACTCTTGAAAAAGATTGTTGTTGAGCGGGGAATTCCTAAAGTCAAAGGAGTGGAAACCAACACATCCAGACCATTTCACTTATTGCACATGGACCTGGATATATTGCAGTTGGGAGCTGCTGCGCTCAAATGATCTTGATAAAACAAATGTTCGCTGAGTATGGAGGGCAACAGGATGCTATGATACTCGTGACAACATGAGTACCATCAATATCTCCAAGAATCTAGTTCAACTTTCAAGGACCAAACATATTGACATAAGGCACCATTTCATTCGAGACCTAGTGGAAAGGAATATCATTGTTTTGAAGCACGTAGCAACTGAGAGGGAGTTGGCAGACATCTTCACAAAGCCTTTGGATGGAATGCGCTTCGCAGCGTTGAGATCAGCCTTGGTCTCTGAGAAGCGTATTTTTAACCCTTTATAGTTGTCAAGTGTATGTTTTAGGGGTCAAATTACAGTAAAAAATAATTTATAAACCTTGGTAAGCCAAAGGTCGATCCAATTGGCAAATGCATGTTTATACTATGTAAGATAGTGTCTTCGTTTAGCTATTCTAATAAAGAAAAGGTTATAATTACCTAACTAAGTGATTCTGACACAAGGATAAGATTATGCAAATAAAATCAATATTCCAGAATCAAACTTCACCGCCTAACACAAAAATCATGCATTAATTCAAACAATTTAATTATATTATGGAGTTATGGAAATAACCTAATAACATCAGGCAAGCCGCTCAATCACGGATCATTGCCTGAATTAATCTAGACTGTTGAATGTTGCTCAATCACGGATTATCAACATTTTCAGTTTATTAAATCCAGACTTTTCAGACAAATAATGTCAACTTTCCTATCGATTCATGTACCAACGGTATAGCTACCATGCTTCGATATTAATTTACTTAATATGGTTAATTACCTCAGACCCAGTAATCTTTTTGGTATTTAACGTAATTTCATTTTAACAAGAAAACATCCAAATCAATGTCAGACATGCAAGAGCAGCAAATTAAGAACAGTAGAATTAAAGAACTCCATTAACATAATCGAAAAGTTTTATTAAGATTGCATAAATTGTTGAGTACAAGCATGAGATTCGTAAGATACCAGAACAAGACGACGACTCACTAATCATGGTGATAAAACCAGAATACATGTATAAAACATAATTATAAGAAACGGAAAGAAAAAAAAATCCTTCACTACGAAGCCGAGTCTCCGATCTTTAATCTTCTTGGTGTCTTGAGACGTGTTTTGCCTCCTCAACAATTAGATTAAATCTTGCTCAGGTCCATAATGTTTTTTCCTGGGTTCTAGGTCTTTATTTATATCAAATTCAATTGGACCGATTTTAAAATTCAATTTTGGGCCGGTTCACTTGGTGAACCCGCAAGTGGGACCATGAACCGGGCTGGCTCAGAAGGTCTCGAAAAAACATGTTTTTTTAGCCAGTTCCTTCTTGAACCAACGGTTCTATTTATGAACCAGCGGTTTTGTCTCGAACCGGGCTACTGCTCTACACGATGATTCTGAATTTTCTCGCGTTTTTTACCCTTTAAACCTTCGAACTACCTCTTGGTGTAAACTACAAAGTTGTACCCCTTTGAGTTAGGTGTCGAACAAGATATTTCACGCCATAATCAAATAACGATCATGCGGTTGGGATGCGTTTGAAGATGAATAGTTCAATCTGCCCACATTTTGTCTGTTTTCTTCTAAATCTTTTTGTTTTGCAATATTTTGCTCAAAGTGGGCTACCAAGCTTCAATTTAGTAAACTTTAACCTAGAACAAGAATAGCGTAGTAAAATGATAATAAAAAGTTCAAAAAACGAACATGTTAGTCTCATGTTTATGTATGCCATGTTTTTGTGCAAAGAGTTGTTTAAGTAAGTTAGATAGTATGCATATATTAGCCAAAAGAAACAACTGCATCACAAAAGTTAGGAGTTGCAAAATAAGATGTTATAGCAAGTGCTGAAGGACAAGCTGGCCGTCATCCAAAAGAGGATTTCTCTAGAATCAGCCATTATTGAAAAAAATTATCTAAGCAGCTCTCTTGCATTATAGCAATATACAAAAGAGGTAGAGGTCAAGTGATTGAGAGCACCCCGATGGAGATTGAAGCTAAGTCATCTCTCAAGCACGAGGACCAGAAGTATTTGCTCCAACAACACGTTTAACAAAATATTGTTGCAAAATAGACCTGTCCGGATATTTGGGAGGACGTGGAGTGGACAAACAGCTGTTCGAGAGAACAAAGCTGCTATGACAAGCCATAGAGAGTGATCTCTACACTGAGTGGAGCTCAGTGCGCCTCCAGACGAGTCGGTGGTAGAAGGACTTGAAGAGGGAGTCTTGTAAGTTTCTACTTCGTTGTCCGATCGTACAATAGTGGATTACTTCTTGTCGGGGTTAGGAGAACCCCCCCCCCCCCCTCCCCCCCCACAGTAGGGACACATTGTTCTGAAGTGGGTGACCAAATCCTTGCGTCTCGTTTTAACTTTACCGTATTTACTTTCTACTCGAAACAAATTAAACTATTCCTAACGCGTTTCCTCAGCAGTTGTCATAAAAACAGCTGGGACAAGTTCTAACGTGAGTACTAGAACTATAAGTGGAATCAGAGTGGACATCTGACAAACAGGGTGAGATCGAAGGAAACTCAGAATGAGTGGAAGAGACATGGGGAGACCTCCCAGTTTGGAGGAAGATGAGTTTGGCTAATGGAAGTCAAAGATGAAAGCATATATCAGATCAATAAATGAGTATGCATGGAAGGCTATTATTGAAGGTTGGGTTGCATCATCAGGTACAACAGATGCTCTTGGAGTTAAAGCACCAAAGCCAGAGAAAGACTGGACTGAAGAGGAGAAGAAATTATTTCAAGGAAATAGTCAGGCTCTGTATGCTATTATCGCTGCTGTGGAAAAATGGAACTATAAGTTGATTGCTGGTATTGAAATAGCAAAAGTTGCGTGGACCATTCAAAAAACAACCTTTGAAGGAGATGCTAAGGTAAAGAAAACTAGAATGCAGATGCTAAGGCTTAGCTACGAACAACTGGTGATGAAAGATGAAGAGACCATAGCAGACTTCAATAACCGCCTGATGGACATAGTAAATGAAATGGGGATACCGAAAAGCATGTATAAAAAACTGAGCAAGATGAAAAAGTTCTCAGATCACTTCCTCGGAAATTTGATGTTAAGGTAACAGCTATTGAGGAAACGGCAGATTTGGAAAACATGAAGCTGGAAGAGGAATTGAGATGAATTTATCTTCATCCCATGAGGGAGTCCAACTTCATGTTTTCAGAAATTGCTCTAAACATCATCAGAGTCTATGAGATGAAGATAAACAGCAGAAAGTTAGTACAAGCATTAAAGAACTCCATTAACATAATCGAAAAGTTTTATTAAGATCGCATAAATTGTTGAGTACAAGCATGAGATTCGTAAGATACCAGAACAAGACGACGACTCACTAATCATGGTGATAAAACCAGAATACATGTATAAAACATAATTAAAGAATAAGAAACGGAAAGAAAAAAAATCCTTCACTACGAAGCCGAGTCTCCGATCTTCAATCTTCTTGGTGTCTTGAGACGTGTTTTGCCTCCTCAACAATTAGATTAAATCTTGCTCAGGTCCATAATGTTTTTTCCTGGGTTCTAGGTCTTTATTTATATCAAATTCAATTGGACCGATTTTAAAATTCAATTTTGGGCCGGTTCACTTGGTGAACCCGCAAGTTGGACCATGAACCGGGCTGGCTCAGAAGGTCTCAAAAAAACATATTTTTTAGCCAGTTCCTTCTTGAACCAACGGTTCTATTTATGAACCAGCGGTTTTGTCTCGAACCGGGCTACTGCTCTACACGATGATTCTGAATTTTCTCGCGTTTTTTACCCTTTAAACTTTTGAACTACCTCTTGGTGTAAAATACAAAGTTGTAGCCCTTTGAGTTAAGTGTTGAACAAGATATTTCACGCCATAATCAAATAACGGTCATGCGCTTGGGATGCGTTTGAAGATGAATAGTTCAATCACCCCACATTTTGTCTGTTTTCCTCTAAATCTTTTTGTTTTGCAATATTTTGCTCCAAGTGGGCTACCAAGCTTCAATTTAGTAAACTTTAACCTAGAACAAGAATAGCGTAGTAAAATGATAATAAAAAGTTCAAAAAACGTATATGTTAGTCTCATGTTTATGTATGCCATGTTTTTGTGCAAAGAGTTGTTTAAGTAAGTTAGATAGTATGCATATATTAGCCAAAAGAAACAACTGCATCACAAAAGTTAGGAGTTGGAAAACAAGATGTTATAGCAAGTGCTGAAGGACAAGCTGGCCGTCATCCAAAAGAGGATTTCTCGGGAATCAGCCATTATTGAAAAAAAATTATCTAAGCAGCTCTCTTGCATTATAGCAATATACAAAAGAGGTAGAGGTCAAGTGATTGAGAGCACCCCGATGGAGATTGAAGCTAAGTCATCTCTCAAGCACGAGGACCAGAAGTACTTGCTACAACAACACGTTTAACAAAATATTGTTGCAAAATAGACCTGTCCGGATATTTGGGAGGACGTTGGGTGGACAAACAGCTGTTCGAGAGAACAAAGCTGCTATGACAAGCCATAGAGAGTGATCTCTACACTGAGTGGAGCTCAGTGCGCCTCCAGACGAGTCGGTGGTAGAAGGACTTGAAGAGGGAGTCTTGTAAGTTTCTACTTCGTTGTCCGATTGTGCGTCTCGTTTTAACTTTACCGTATTTACTTTCTACTCGAAACAAATTAAACTATTCCTAACGCGTTTCCTCAGCAGTTGTCATAAAAACAGCTGGGACAAGTTCTAACGTGAGTACTAGAACTATAAGTGGTATCAGAGTGGACATCTGACACCCAGGGTGAGATCGAAGGAAACTCAGAATGAGTGGAAGAGACATGGGGAGACCTCCCAGTTTGGAGGAAGATGAGTTTGGCTAATGGAAGTCAAAGATGAAAGCATATATCAGATCAATAAATGAGTATGCATGGAAGGCTATTATTGAAGGTTGGGTTGCATCATCAGGTACAACAGATGCTCTTGGAGTTAAAGCACCAAAGCCAGAGAAAGACTGGACTGAAGAGGAGAAGCAATTATTTTAAGGAAATAGTCAGGCTCTGTATGCTATTATCGCTGCTGTGGAAAAATGGAACTATAAGTTGATTGCTGGTATTGAAATAGCAAAAGTTGCGTGGACCATTCGAAAAACAACCTTTGAAGGAGATGCTAAGGTAAAGAAAACTAGAATGCAGATGCTAAGGCTTAGCTACGACCAACTGGTGATGAAAGATGAAGAGACCATAACAGACTTCAATAACCGCCTGATGGACATAGTAAATGAAATGGGGATACCCGAAAAGCATGTATAAAAAACTGAGCAAGATGAAAAAGTTCTCAGATCACTTCCTCGGAAATTTGATGTTAAGGTAACAGCTATTGAGGAAACGGCAGATTTGGAAAACATGAAGCTGGAAGAGGAATTGAGATGAATTTATCTTCATCCCATGAGGGAGTCCAACTTCATGTTTTCAGAAATTGCTCTAAACATCATCATAGTCTATGAGATGAAGATAAACAGCAGAAAGTTAGTAGAGAAGAAAACAAGAGGAATTGTTCTAAAGGCTGCTGCAACAGATGCTGAAACAGAGTCTGATGGTGAGATGAATGATGATCAAATAGCTCTAATGGCCAAAGAGCTTGGAAGGTTCATGAAAAGGATTGACAAAAGGAGATCTAATTACAAAGTCCGTGGGGATCAGGGATACCAAGCGAAGAAGGAGGAACGTAGTTACCAGAGATATCCAGGAAGAAAAGATGACAGATATCAAAAGGGCAAACGTAAGGAGACTGATCAAAATCCAAATGAAGAGATTTAGTGCAGAGCCTGTCATGGATATGGTCACATACAAAGGTACTGTGATGACACTTTGATGAAAAAGAAAGCCATGGTTGCCACATACAACGATGATGAGTCCGAGAACAGTGATACTGGAGATGATCATAGTAACTTTGTTGCACTGACAACTGTAACTGAGGATGCCACAGATCTTGTCACACTAATTGCCAAGGAAGAAGCTGAGGAGACTGATCTTGACAGTGGCTCTGAATCTAGCAATAGTGAGGAAATCAATGAGCAGACTCTGAGGAGAAACCTGACAAATATGTACTCCAAATGGAAGCTGGTGGCAAAGACAAATGAAAAACTCAGTATAAATATCACCAGTTGAAGGAGGAGAAGAAAGGTCTGAATGAAGCACTTCTTGCAACAAAGACCAGACTAAGTAAGGAAATTTGTGATAATGGCAAGACAAAGCAGGAGTTGGACGATTTGAAAAAGCAAGTAAGGATGATGAACTTTGGAAATTTTTTTTTGAATGAGATCCTTAGTGCTTAGAGGTATGGAACAGGACAGTCGGGTCTTGGGAACACATGTGAATACAGCAAGGGCAAGGCACAGTTTGTCAGAGGAAAAATGTTAAAGGAAAGTTCTAGCTTCATCTACAACAACCGCTATACTACACCCTGGACCAAAGATACCAGGATCTGCCATACTCGAGGACACATACAAAGAAAGTGCAGAAAGTTCCTAGCTAAGTATGGACGTACTGAGACACGCATAATCCAAGAATGGAGACTAAAGAAATATGGAAAGGAGTTATGTTTTGTTGCTTATAGTTTAACTGTCAACTTGAACAAAGATATGTGGTACTTTGATAGCGGGTGTTCAGCATATATGACAGGTAATTCAGCCTTTCTTAAGCATATAACTCCACTGGAGGGAAGATCAGTAACTTTTGGAGATGGTGGAAAATGAAAAGTTATTGGAGCAGGTGTTCTGGAATTACCTGGATTGCCTAGTCTGACAAATGTTCTTTACGTTGAAGGTCTGCATGCCAATCTCATAAGTATCGGCCAGATATCCGATGACTTTTTCAACGTAAAGTTCACCAGAAACTCGTTCAGAGTTCTCAATGCTGATGGGGACTGTGTTATGCGTGGTAGTCGTTCTACTAACAACTGCTATTTGTTAGATATTACAAGAACTGCTCCTGATGCACACTGCCTGCTTACTAAATCATATGAGATGAACCTGTGGCACAGGAGGTTGGGCATCTGAATCTGAAAGCCCTGAAAAAATTATCAAGCAAGAAGCTGGTCAGAGGGCTCCCTACTATTAAAGGAGAAGAGAACAGAATTTGCAACGGATGTCAGATTGGTAAGCAGACCAGAGCCAGTCACTGAGCAATCACTTAGATAAATACAAAGCGTATCCTTAAGCTACTCCATGCGGATCTTGTTGGACCATTCCAAGTAGAGGGAATTGGTGGAAAAAGGTACACTCGTAAGTGTTGATGTTATTTCAAGATATGCTTTGGTTGAATATCTTAGAGAAAAATCAGAGACTGCTGAGCATCTTGTCGAGCTAATTATTAGATTACAGCATGAGAAAGATCTACCTCTTGTGCTCATCCGAAGCGATCATGGCATAGAATTTCATAATCAGTCATTTGAGGAGTTCTGCAAGAAGGAAGGCATTGGGCATCAGTCTCTTCACCACTGACCCGCGACAGAATGGAGTTGTTAGCGGAAAAATAGATCAATTGTAGAAATGGGAAGGACTATGTTATAGGATAAAGATGTAGCACTATACTTCTGGCCAGAAGCTCTGAGCAAGGCTTGTCAGATCCTTAACCGTGTAACACTGCGGGGGAGTACTGACAAAACGTGCTACAAGATCTGGTACGGTAAGAAGGCCACAGTGAAATATTTTCATGTATTTGGTTCCACGTGATATGATGATGCAAGTATGGCAGGTTTGACAAAACCCACATATGTGAACAAGGAGCTGCTGCAGCTCAAACAAACAAGCAGTAGCAGATACAGCAGGGGGTGCTGCAGCAGGTGCTGGTTCAAGTGCTGTATCAACTGTCCGAGTAGCAGTTATGTACTTGGTGAGCTTTGAAGGTATGGCAGTTGTGTTCTTGCTCTTAGAAGAATTTCTAAAATGCTGTTGAGCATATTCCAGCAAGGTTTACTGGTCAGAGGAAGGAGATTTGCATTGAAGAAATTAATCAAATCTAATCTCCTAGATTGTAGGAGATAATTGATCTTGTGGGTCAATTGCTTAAACCTGGAAACTGCTTAAAGTGGTGTGGGTATTTAAGCAGAAGGTTTTAGGGCTGAAGAGGGTGATCGAAGCTGAGTGATACACGAGAGTAGACACAGATTTCAGAGAAGGGACTTTCTGGGTGCTACGGACGTTGTTCTTCGATCAAACACACACGGGCAGAGCGTTGAGCGCAGAACTGTGGTGAGCATTGCAGAAGAGAATCAGGTCTTGCAGAGACTGATTTGTGCATTGATCTGGAAGCCAATTCAGAGCTGTGGAGCTTGTTGGTTGATCAAAGGCAGCCGCGGAAGAACTGACGGGTGGAAGGCTCGGTGGAGGTTCGTGCGGAAGAACTCACTAGTGACAGGTGGTCACTGAGTGAGGGGGAGTTACTCAGAGTGTGCAGCGCTCTTGGAGTGGTTCGATCGGCTCGGCAGAAGGCCTTGGAGCGACGCGGACATTGTGCTTCAGCTGTGTGTTACAGCTGTTGCTGCAGCAACTCTGCTGAGTAGTGTAGTATAGAATAGGCTAAGTTCTTTGAGAGGATTGTAGCTATTCTAGACTGACATACTGTAGAGGGTGTGCTGACACAAATCAGAGCTTGTTCTCATTGTGTTGTGTGATCCACACGGGGTTAAAGTAGCATAGGTTGCGTACGTTGTAACCGAGTGTGCTTGGGACCTTTGGTTGAGTGGATTGAGGACTGGAGAATAGTCCTCTCTAAACGTAGGCAGTTTGGCCGAACTGGATGAACAAACCTGTGCCTTTGTTCATTGCTTGCTGAGATTATTTCTTGTGAACAAGAGTGTGCTGCAGCAACTGCTTGTTCACAAATCTGTCTAAGTGAGACGCTGCGAAATTTCAATTGGTATCAGAGCGGGAACTCGACACACAGAGTTAAAAGATCCTACAGTGTCTCTGAAGAAGCCAAGACAATGAAGGAAGGACAGAGCACAAGCAGACCTCCATTATTGGAAGAGAGCAATTATGGATATTGGAAAGCTAGAATGAAAGCCTTTCTCAAGGCTATGGATGAGAAGACATGGAGAGCTGTTGTGATTCAGTGGTCTCCCCCAATCACCATGGATGAGCAAGGAGTGACAAGAATAAAACCTGAAGAGCAGTGGACTGCTGAAGAAAGTGCTGCAGCAACTGGTAATTCAAAGGCTCTGAATGCAATGTTTGCTGCAGTTGATGCTAATAATTTCAGGTTGATCTCAAACTGTGACATGGCCAAGCAAGCATGGGAGATTCTGCAAACTGCCCATGAAGGAACTGATAGAGTGAAGTTGTCAAGAATCCAGATAATTGCCACACAATTTGAGAATCTGAGGATGCTGGATGAAGAAACAGTCACTGAGTTTAATGCTAAACTCTGTGATCTTGCAAATGAAGCTCATGCTCTTGGTGAGCCCATTCCTGAAGAAAAGCTTATCAGAAAGGTTCTCAGATCATTGCCCACAAAATTCGACATGAAAGTGACAGCTATTGAAGAAGCGCAAAATGTCAGATTCATGAGGTTGGAAGAGCTGATGGGGTCTCTCAAACAATTTGAGATGAAACTGGTCAAAGAGGACACCACTCCCAAGGACAAGAATGTTGGATTGAAAGCTGAAGCAGAAATCAAGCAGACAGTTCCAGATGATCAGATGAGCATGCTTGTTAAGAACCTTGGGAAGCTTCTGAAAAACATGGAATCCAGAACTGAGAGAAGCTCTTCCTCGCGAAGACAATTCAGAAGGGGCAGTGAAAGAAAGAGGAAAGGGAAAGAACCAGTTCAGGATGAAGATGATAAGAAAGAGATGAAAAAGGGAGTTCAATGCTGGAATTGTGAAGGGTATGGACACATTGAGGCTGACTGTCCAAGCAAACCCCTCAAGAGCTCAGAGAAAAAGAACAGTAAGTCCATGACAGCAAAATGGAGTGATTCTGAGGAAAGTGATGAAGAAAAATGTGTTGTGCTGACCAGTATATCTGATTTCAACCTCAAGGAGATAACGAAGGATAAAATCCACTATGGAATTGAAGTATCTGAAAGCGAAGATGAGGGTGACTCATCTGCCAGTGAAGATGAGGAGGACTTAGCTGGCAGTCTTGCTGATCTTCTGAGAAAAATACTGAATCAATGTGAGGCAGTTCTTCAGACCAATCAGGCCCTGACTGACAGAGTCAAGCTCTTGGAAGAAGAACGAAGGAAATGTCTATTACCACCCAATAATCAAGTTACCTTACTGAAAAGGGAAGATTCTGGAAGGCAGATCAACGTTGAATCTTTTCCAGTAACCGCCAAGACTGTCAATTCCCAGAAAAATATCTTGGACGAAATTCTGTCTTACCAAAGGCTTGGAAAAGGGAGAACAGGGCTTGGATTTACTGGTGAAGAAAGCTCCAGAGGGACAGTCTTCATTAAAGCCTCAGATGTTGAGTCAGATGAGAAGAAGAATTCAGATGACTCTTCAAAAATTGCAGAGAAAGTTGGAACTAGACATGTGAACAAGAGGATGCTGCAGCATCGGGCATAACATTCTTCTCAAACAAAACAAAAGGCTCAGAATAAACAGGGTACCTGTACAGGTTTTGGGAATCAGAAGATCAACTCTAAACTGAGGCAGCAGTGCAGAACCTGCTCAGTTGAAAAAGAAGGAGTAAAATCCAGGAACAACACATACTGCATAAAGACTCCGTTTCATGCTGCTTCACAAAAAAACAGTTCCTGGAAAGAATCACAGAGAAGGATTGCTAAGACTGTTACACAAGGGCACTGGTTTGCAAAAAACAAATGTAAACAGTAGTCGTTACAGATATGGAAACCCAAACATGACAAAGGAAGAGATAGGAGGATGGAAGATCAGAAGAAGAAAAACTCTGGTTTGTCTCAAAAGTGGGTGAAGAAAGCTCCATCAGAACCTCTTGAGGATCCTCCAAGCAATGCTGCAGTCTGAACTGAACAGGTGAACCAGCTCGCATGTGCTATAGCAACCGGGTCAAGAATAAGCTTGTTCACATGTGTTGGTTACTGAGGATGGAAAGGGAAATATTTGCACATGGGAGGCACGTGTCTTAACAACTTCAAAAGGAAAAAGAAAATAACGGGTAAATATTTTCCAGGGCAAAGATCAAGAGCAAAGGGCTTCTCAAAAATCTCTGCCGATCATCCTCTGTGCGCTCCTCAAACCCTCCACATCTCTGCAAAAATGGTGAAGACACGCGGGTTGAAGAAGAATCTGGCAGCAGACAGGCAGGGCAGGTCTGAGAGAAGGACCAAGGCACGCAACGAAGACCCTGCTCAGCGGTTGGATGTAGTGGTGTGGGAACCAGCTCCTCTTCCTGTGTCGCATAACGAGCCCGTTTCTCCCACAGAAACAACCCAGAATAGGAGGCGGCTGGTACGTGATGGAGAACCTGTCTCCAGTACTGCTGTGCTGCCAGAAGAGGCTGTGACTGAAGTTGCCTCTGCAGAAGAACAAGCAGCAGAGGCTGCTGTAGCAGCCTCTACAGAAGAGGAGTACAGATCACTCGTCCTGTCCCCAGGCATTATTGGTGAAGGGGTTGAAACAGTTGCTGAGTCCCTTGAACTAGAACCTGCTACAGCACATCCTCCTTCTTCAGACAAGGGAAAAGCCCCTATCCTGATCCCAGGCTCCAGTAGTGAAGGATCATCCAGTGAAGAAGAAGAAGAAGGATCTCTTGGCGGACCCTCTGCGAGAGGACCTACAGCTGCAGATTTATCTGCCCTCACAGTCGGAGGTACATGGTTCAAAAACAGAAGCGCCTCTCAATCCTGGAGTGCGGTTGAGAGGAAACATATTGTGCATGAGAAGAGACTGGTCCAAGAGAAGTACAGATCAGCTGCTATGATTCAGCTTCTGTCAGAGGTAAATCTTCTGAAGTCTCCAACCTTTCCTTTCCGTTTCAATATTTTACTGGTTAGAGAGTTTATTGTGAATATGGAAGAAAAATTTGGAGAGGAAGGAGCTGATGAGTATGGGAGAAGCTGGGTACGGGGTAAGCAAGTGGTTATTACCCCTGAAATTATTGATGCATTTCTGGGGATTCATGAGAATGCGAGAGCTCCCACTGATGTTAAGCCAGAATTTTTGGCGAAGAGTCTGACAGGGGGAGTGTGCCTGTCTTGGGGTGGCCCTAACCTTAGTGCTGCTGAGCTTACCTCCAAGTTTGCTTTACTATATCATCTTGGTGTAAAGAACTGGATCCCCATCTCACACAGAGGGAAGGTCAACAAAGATTTTGCTAACCTTCTCTATTCTATTAAAAAGAAGAGGAAGATCAGCCTGGGAAGTGTTATGTTCCCCCAGCTTGCTACTCATGCCGGGAGTGCGTCCTCCAGCAAGCCTATTGTGCTGCCCTCCCTCATTTATGGGATCATGGTCTCTCAGCACCCAGAGTTTGGAGCGATTACTGATGGCTTATCTGAGGAGCTACAGGTCTTCACTGTTGATCACAAACTATTTAAGGGAAAACATGCAGTGGATGTGGCCTATGAGGATCTTCTCTTGGTTGGTTCTTCAGCTCCAGCTCCTCTGGAGGAATCTCTTCCCCCTGCTGCAACAATTCAGTCTGCTCTCCGTGCCAGGATTGTGAGCCACCTTCGGTCTGAGCTGGCTATACTTGAAGCTGAAGCCAAGAGGAGGGATGCTAGGCGCGGTCAGCTAAGAAGTCTTCTCAGAGACCTGGAGTTTCCGGCAGATGATGCGCAGGCCCCTTGAGCATCTATGACAAAAAGGGGGAGAAGAAGATTAATACTGCTACTGTTGATGAACATTTCTTCTACTGACCCTGCGTGGTCATTATGCTATGGCCGAGTGTGGCCTTTTATACTTACTCTCTCAAATGTTTTTTTTTGGAGTAATTAGTGCTTGTTTTTTTCTTTCGGTTCATCGGAGCGTGCTTTGGTTTTGTCAAAATGCCAAGGGGGAGATTGATGATGCAAGTATGGCAGGTTTGACAAAACCAACATATGTGAACAAGGAGCTGCTGCAGCTCAAACAAACAAGCAGTAGCAGATACAGCAGGGGGTGCTGCAGCAGGTGCTGGTTCAAGTGCTGTATCAACTGTCCGAGTAGCAGTTATGTACTTGGTGAGCTTTGAAGGTATGGCAGTTGTGTTCTTGCTCTTAGAAGAATTTCTAAAATGCTGTTGAGCATATTCCAGCAAGGTTTACTGGTCAGAGGAAGGAGATTTGCATTGAAGATATTAATCAAATCTAATCTCCTAGATTTTAGGAGATAATTGATCTTATGGGTCAATTGCTTAAACCTGGAAACTGCTTAAAGTGGTGTGGGTATTTAAGCAGAAGGTTTTAGGGCTGAAGAGGGTGATCGAAGCTGAGTGATACACGAGAGTAGACACAGATTTCAGAGAAGGGACTTTCTGGGTGCTACGGACGTTGTTCTTCGATCAAACACACACGGGCAGAGCGTTGAGCGCAGAGCTGTGGTGAGCATTGCAGAAGAGAATCAGGTCTTGCAGAGACTGATTTGTGCATTGATCTGGAAGCCAATTCAGAGCTGTGGAGCTTGTTGGTTGATCAAAGGCAGCCGCGGAAGAACTGACGGGTGGAAGGCTCGGTGGAGGTTCGTGCGGAAGAACTCACTAGTGACAGGTGGTCACTGAGTGAGGGGGAGTTACTCAGAGTGTGCAGCGCTCTTGGAGTGGTTCGATCGGCTCGGCAGAAGGCCTTGGAGCGACGCGGACATTGTGCTTCAGCTGTGTGTTACAGCTGTTGCTGCAGCAACTCTGCTGAGTAGTGTAGTATAGAATAGGCTAAGTTCTTTGAGAGGATTGTAGCTATTCTAGACTGACATACTGTAGAGGGTGTGCTGACACAAATCAGAGCTTGTTCTCATTGTGTTGTGTGATCCACACGGGGTTAAAGTAGCATAGGTTGCGTACGTTGTAACCGAGTGTGCTTGGGACCTTTGGTTGAGTGGATTGAGGACTGGAGAATAGTCCTCCCCAGACGTAGGCAGTTTGGCCGAACTGGGTGAACAAACCTGTGCCTTTGTTCATTGCTTGCTGAGATTATTTCTTGTGAACAAGAGTGTGCTGCAGCAACTGCTTGTTCACAAATCTGTCTAAGTGAGACGCTGTGAAATTTCATGATATATCTTAAATGATAGAGAGTATAAGCAGAAGCTCGATGCTAGAAGTGTCGAAGGGGTTTTCCTAGGATACTCTCATAACAATCGCGCCTACAAAGTCTACTATAGAAGGACAAAGAGTATTATGGAGTCGTCAAATGTTGTAATCGATGATGGAGAGCCAAATACCACTGGTAGGGAAGAAGGTTAGATTCCACGGATGAACGTTGTCAAAATTGTGGTAAATTGTTAGCACAGGCACATGCACTAACATAAGTAATGAATCGAAACGAACAAGTCACAAGACGTTATTTACGTAGTTCGGTAATGATGTGTCACCTACTCTGCGGCTATAGAGTACCTATAGCTCCTTTTATTGCTTTCTTTTGTGTTGTTAGGGTTATAGAAGCAACAACATATATATACAGTATATGTCGAAAACTCTAAGCCGCACCGCGGTGGGCTTCGCCCCCCGCACCCCCACCCCAGCGGGCCTACGCTTAACCGCAGCCCAGCCCACATGAGCCACACTCAACAATCTCCAAATTGGCGAATATCTGATTCCCGTGAAGTGTCTCTTGCAGTAGCCTCATATCCTGGCGTTGGGGGATCCACAATCTCCTCAATGACAAGAGATGTGTAACAAGTACAGACAGTGCTGGAACTTGTCACTAGTGACTGGCTTGGTCAATATGTCAACTACATTCTCTGCTGTGTGCACCTTCTCAATTACTATCTGTCCGGACATGAGTAGTTCTATGATCTTGTGAAACCTCACATCAATGTGCTTTGTCCTGGCATGATAAATCTAATTGTTCGCCAAATAAATGGCACTCTGGCTATCACAATGCAACCGAACTCCACCTTGCTCAACACCCAGCTCTTTCATTAACCCTGTCAACCACAAGGCTTCCTTGGCAGCTTCAGCCACCGCCATATACTCTGCTTCAGTCGTAGACATCGCCACTATAGACTGAGCCGATGATCTCCAGCAAATAGGTCCTCCTGTTAGAGTAAATACATACCCAGTAGTACACCTTCTATCATCCGCATCACCAGCATAGTTAGAGTCGACATATCACACGACCGAAGGCTAGCTCTTACTGCCGCTAAACAAAATACCATGTCCAGTTGTACCCTTCAGGTACCTGAAAATCCATTTGACTTCTTCCCAATGACAATTCCCTGGTTTAGACATAAACTTGCACACCTGACTCACTGCCGGCGCCAAGTCTGGTCTAGTACAAACCATAGCATACATCAAACAGCCAACATCATTGGCATAAGGGATCTTTGACATGGACTCCACCTCAGCATCTGACTGCGAGCACTGATCCAATGACAAATTAAAGTGACTGGCAGCTTTCGAACTGCTTATGCTGAATCTGTCCAAGACCTTCTCAACATAGCTTTTCTGACAAAGCCATAATTTTCTGGCACTCCTGTCTCTGTAAATCTCCATGCCAAGAATCTTTCTCGCAGCACCCAAATCCTTCATGTCAAACTCCTTGCCCAAACTAGATTTCAGCTTCTCAACATCACGCAGATGATTAGCAGCAATCAACATATCATCTACATATAATAACAGAAAAATAAAGGAACCATCATCAAGGCTCCTAACATAAACACAGAAATCATACTCACACCTCTTGTAGCCAATACGAAGCATGTATGAATCAAAGCGCTTGTACCACTCTCTCGGTGAATGCTTTAGTCCATACAACGACTTCTTCAACCTGCAAACCAGTTTGCCTTGACCACTGTCACTGAACCCCTCTGGCTGCTCCATGTATATTTGCTCATCTAGATAGCCGTGAAGAAAAGCAGTCTTCAAGTCCATCTACTCCAAGTACATATCATGGCTAGCTACTAGGGCCAACACTGCCCTAATAGAAGTGTGACGCACCAATGGAGAAAAAAATCTCATCATAATCAATCCCCTTCCGTTGTGAATACCCCTTCGCAATGAGGTGAGCCTTGAACTTCTCCCCTTCTTTTTCTGTTATTCGAGGCTTTCTCTGGAACACCAACTTGCAGCCGATGGCCTTCTTCCCCTTAGGCAACTCAACAAGCTCCCAAGTCTGGTTTTTATTCAGGGACTCCATCTCCTCCACCATAGCACCCATCCACTGTTCTCGCTCTTGGCTAGCCATAGTCTCACGATAAGTAGTAGGGTCCCCATAACTGGTAATGAGCGCATAACTAGCCAAATCCTCAAACCCATATTTGGTTGGCGGTCTAGTCGCCCGGTGCTCTCTATCACGAACGAGACTATAATCCTGCAAGTCACCTGAATCATCAGGTCCATGGTTATCATCAGACCCGGAAGCAACATCAGGTATCGGTGCCGACTGCTGAATAGGCACCACTTGCATGTTGTCTACTACTGGTGGAACTACCTCCACCTCAATCAGCTGACCACTAGAAGTCTCCTCTACAGAATCAACTGCCTCAACTGACTGCCGTAACATGTGCTGCTCATCAAAGACAACATCTCTACTGATCACCATCTTCATGCGCACTGGATCCCACAACCTGTACCCCTTCACGCATTTGGCATAGCCGATAAAGAGACACTTATTCGACTTCGGATCAAGTTTGGATCTCTCATCACTGGAAACATGCACATAGGCAGGACACCCAAAAAGGAGTACCTGTCCAAACCTCCTCTGCAACTCTCCCCTCCAAGGAAGCCCTCAGTGATCTGTTGATGAGGTAGCACGCCATATGAATAGCCTTTGCCCAGAAACGCTTCGCAAACCAGCATTCAGAAGAAGACATCTGGCTCTCTCGGTCAACGACCTATTGAGGCTTTCAGCCATGCCATTCTGCTATGGCTCTTCCGCACAGAAAAATGCCTTTGTATACCCTACTCCGCACAGAACCTCATAATACTGGAGTCGGTGTATTCAGTCCCATTATCTGACCGCAAGTACTTGATTTTTCTGCCTGTCTGGTTCTCTAACTCTATCTTCCACAGCTTGAACTTGGCAAAGACATCTGATTTCTGCTTCAAAAAAGCACCTAAACTTTGCGAGAAAAATCATCAGGAAACGTAACAAATTATCTTTCACCACCCAAAGATACCACTCTAGTCGGGCCCCATATATCAGAGTGCACATAATCAAGAATCCCCTCTGTTCTGTGCTTCTCGGTCTTGAATTGAGCACGACTCTGCTTCCCGAGAATGCAAAACTGACAAAGGTCCATCTCACAACTCCGAACTCCTTTCAAAAGATTTCTCTTATGAAGCTTTGCCATTCCACGCTCACTCAGGTGACCCAAACGCATGTGCAACAACCTGGTTGCAACAGAAGTAGACTCCACCAGCGCAGCATTGCCTACAGCGATGCACCTCGACAACAAATACAAGTTACGTTCAGTTCTGTTAGCCATCAGCACCATTTGGCCAGCTTTGATCACCCGCAATAGTTCACGACCTTCAGACCTGAAATCATAACCATTGGCCTGCAAAGCCCCCACGAAATCAGGTTCTTTTTGGTCGTAGGAACCCGGTAACGAGCACAACAGAATCACAACCTTGTCCTCATCATCAATCTTCACGCCCAGCCGCGCCAAGTCCATGAGGTAAGTATTAGACGAATTGACATGCTGTTGCAGATCAGCTCCCTCCTGCATCTTCAAACTATAGAGACGCTGCTTTGCGAACAACTTGTTCATCAGCGTCTTTGACATGTACTGACCCTCCAGTTTGTCCCATACAGCCTTCGGCGTCGATAGGTCCAGGATGTGATACATCACCTCGTCCGAAACACACAATCGAATCAATCTCGCGGCCTTCTCCTGCATCTCCGCCCAGTCGTCGTCCTACATGACCTTCGATTTAGCATTGCGTAGCGCCTTCTGCAAGCCCTGTTGAGCCAACAAGTCCTTAACCCTCCTCTATCACAGTCTGAAATTACCAGTTCCATCAATTCGCTTAATCTCCAACTTCGCTCCAGGATTAAGCGCCATCGTCTGATACCAATTGTTAGCACAGAAACACGCACTCACAGAAATAATGAATCGAAACGAACAAGGCACAAGACGTTGTTTACGAAGTTTGGTAACGATGTGTCATCTACTCTATGGCTATAGAGTAGCTATAGCTCCGTTTATTGCTTTCTTTTGTGTTGTTATGGTTAAAGAAGCAACAACATATATATATATATATATATACAGTATATGTCAAAAACCCTATACCGTACCGCGGTGGGCTTCGCCCCCCGCACCCCCAGCCCAGCCTCTTTCCAGCGGGCCTACGCTTAACCGCAGCCCGGTGATCGCGCGTCGTTGTACGCGTCAAATTATTCCTTCCTTCTCCACTTAGTACAACGGCTAAGTCGATCCCACAAGGAGCAAGCAGACTCGTTGTAGCTAGTAACCTACACTTACGAAAATTGGGGTTGTGAGTGATTGGGTTGCGCAGGTGCGCGAATGAACAGTAGTGAACGCAGAATTTGCACTAGACGTGCGAAGGCAGTAGAGATTAAGTACTATGACTATGAAAAGTATCGGTCCAGACAATCCTCTATGAATGTATTCCTTATCATCGACTCTAAATGTCTATAGTTCGATTTACTGAAGTTAGTGTCCGGTCAAGGCTTCCTAACATGTGCGCATGTTCCGATCAAAGTTCATGAGCTATTAATTCTTGAAACTAGTCTAAGCAGCTACGAATCCTGTCACAGTAGCAACTGATGATGTCGGATGCTCTTTCAAACCCTAGCTTTCTTCTCTTTATATACTGCTCAAGAGGCCCAACCTTGGCAACTTCCAAATCTGGTGGTGTCAGGATTTGGAAATACCACTATCTGCACATGGCGCACTGCACCTCGGTAGCGCAATCGGTTAGCGCACCGTGGTCGACTCTGCCAACTCTTCTGTTTGCGCTGCTAGCTCCGCAGGCTATGTGACGCGCGTCCTAAATGCTGCCTGTTAGCGCGTATCCGACTTAGGCCCTCGTTTTGCCCTGAAATACAACAACACTGGAAACCAGTAATCTTGTACACAAAATAATGCAAACAAGCATAGGGTTAGGATCTAAATAATGTGTATAAATAAGCTCTATCAATGACGTTAAACATCATGCGCTGCTCTGCTGGCGCCTCCTCAGAATCCTATCTGCGCCGCTTCGCCTGCGCGCGCGGGGGAGAGTCTCTGATGTCGATGGTCACCACTTCCCCTGGCGGTCCACTCGCCCGCGCGCGCTCCAGTCTGTTCGCGCGTCCTCATGCGCCTAGCTGGCTGCACGACTGGCGCCTCCACATTCTCCATTTCCTCCTCATCAGCAGCTTCCTCTTGGCGCGCACTACTCTCTGCGGGTGCTCCTCTGATTGCGGCGTGCCTCGGTGCCCTAGCAGCCTGCAGCCGGTAACACCATTCTAATGACCCATCTTCCTTAGCAGTTACCGATCGGTACTGCAGCATCTGGGCACGGTCAAGAGGAACGGCTGGCACAACTGTGTGCTCAGGCACCTCTGGTTCTCCGTGCAGCCCACGCAGCAGATGCGTGATCACACCTCCGCAAGTGAGAAGGCCCTTGGTGCTGAGCCGCTCCCAGTGCACCACCATGTTCGACACAAACCGCACCTTCTTCCCGTAATACAACCCCTTTAGCACGTCCATATCAAGCAGGCTGACCTTCGGCGCACCGTTATAGCGCCCGATGACTGCGTACGCGATCATGCCCCACAGATAGTACATCCAGTGGTCGCGCAGCTCACGCCCTCTGCTGCGCCCAGCGGCAAACGGTTTGCCCGGCGCCATCTCGTGCCATGCCTCCTGGTTGGTGTGCGTATCCACATCTTGCTCACGCACCTTGTCACAGCGCAGGGTGCGCTTCAACCTCTTGGCCGATGCAATGTACCACACCCCTCGGTGTCGGTATCGGATCTCGAAGTCAGCGACCTGCAGGGACGCCTGGAACTCACAGGTGTCCTCTTTGTCGGCTGCGCTATCCATGTCCATCAGCGCTTCCCAGCCGGCCTGCGCGAGCTTCTCTGTGACCAAGTCCTCTAAGGCCACCTCGCGCAGGAAGTCCCTGCTTGTGCACGGGGTGCCATACATGTCCAGCCTCCAGAAGGCGTCATACTTCCGTGCGAAAGACGCCGGGCTGTCCTAGTCCTCTGCTGGCCTCATATTTGCAGTGGTCAACTGTAGTCAATGCTCTACTAAGGATCCCAAAATTAGAACTTCGAATCAAACCCTCAAATTTCTACCAGATGGGCGCCTCACTCGTGTCAACAAAACCCAGCAATGAAATCACCAAACGGAGCTGGCTAACTAGGTGCAATTTTGATTCTAGAATTACGTCCTCAGTCGGCTTCCTTCACCAAATCCTCACTAAAACGACTGAAACAAGGAATGAGAGGTTACCTAGTGCGTTGGTGATGTTGTGCTCTTCAAATCTCACTAAAGAACGCTAGAAACGGTGGGCGTCGGCAAAGATCGGCTGGCAGCAGTGCAGAGCTCTTAACGGTCGAAATTGCAGAATGTCTGGAATTTTCTAAGTATCTGCCCTTATATACCCCCTGACCTGCGCATCTGTCCTGCGCACTGAACTGCGCACTGACTCGCGCATTGCTTTGTGACTCAAAAAAAATGCACTGAACTAGCTAAAATGCAAATCCTAAAAACGTGTAAAAATAAAACGTGGAAAGGTGTCGGGTTACCTCCCGACAAGTGCCTTTATTTAACGTCGTTGGCTTGACAGTACCTCGTAATTTGCTCAAGTTCATGCTCCGGACCATCCCCACACTTGCTCCTGCGCGCTCTTGTACGTCTGTGTGCGCTATGTCTTCTTTAGTCCTGCGCAAAGGAATAGATAGGTGGTCGGTGTGGCCAAAATTGTGTGGCACATCATAAGTAATGAGGTTAATCAGTGAGGGAGAAGATTGATAGAGGCTATTTGTACGCATTATTTAGATCATAACCCTATGCTTGTTTGCAATATTTTATGAGCAGGACTACTCGTTTCTAGTGTTTTTGTATTACAGGGCAAAACAAGTCCTTGAGTCGGATACGCGCTAACAGGCAGCGTCCTAGGAGTGAGAGATCCACCTGCGGAGATAGCAGCACAACCAGAAGAGAAGTTGGTGAGATTCGGTAGCGGTGCGCTACCCGATGCGCTAGCCGAATGCCATGCGCCAGGCGCAAAAATCCAGTGACCAGATTTGGAAGTTGCCAAAGGAGAACTTCCTGGGCAATATATAAACAAAGTAAGTCTAGGGTTTCAAGAGAGAGACATCACAGCCGTCATTGGACAACGCACATCAGAGAGAGCGGCAACACTGGAAAACACACGGACTTGTTGAGAGGATTTGCGCCAGCCAACCGCGCCAGCCGAGAAGACAATCTGCACGCACTGTTGCTACTGTGTTTCTCAGACATATTAGACCTTATTTACTATTCTATGATGTTTATTACTAGCATGTCTAGCTAAACTCTTAGTGTTGGTCGGGCATGAATCTATGAAGTATTACCTTTGAGACTTGAGCTTAATGCATAGTTTATTTACTTGTATTAATTCTGTGCACACTGAGACAGTTAGTTGCATAAGTAGGGGAAGCCTTGAACCGCAATCTTACTTGTGTTGCTTGCTTGTCGTATGTTAAACTAGTTGCATGAGTAGGGGAAGCCTTGAACCGCAATCTTACGGTGACGACTAGGAGTAACGAGCTAGGGTAAGTAGTTGCTACTGTGACAGGATTCGCAGCTGTTTTAGTCTAGTTCTAGGATTAATAGCACATGAACTTTGAACGGAACATGCGCACGTGTTAGGAAGCCTTTACCGGACACTAACCCGAGTAAAACACAAACTATAGACGTTTAGAGTCGATGATAAGGAATGCACGCATAGAGGATTGTCTGCCCAATACTTCTCATAGTCATAGTATCTAATCTCTACTGCTTGCGCACGTCTAGTGCAATTTCCTGTGTTACGCTAGCTACTGTTCATTTGCGCATCGCGCATCCCAATCTCACACAACCCCCATTTTTAGTGTAGACGACAGGATTGAAGACTGAACTACTTGCTCCCTGTGGAGATCGACCCTTACTTAACCGCTGTACTGGTGGAAGAGGAAGGATTATATTTGACGCGCACAACGACGCGCGATCAAATTTTGGCGCCGTTGCCGGGGAGCAACACAGCTAAGTCTTTAGTCTGAGTTTTTTTTATATATAGTAATTCTTTCAGTTTGTTTTGTTTTCGTTGTTGTTTCTGACAGCGCGCATTCACATCAGCCTGCGCAACCTTAAAGCATATGGAGGTTATCTTTTAGTTGCGCACTGACAGCCGCAACAACATTAGTTATCTTTTAATTTCATTTTTCTTGAGATTCGGAACAGGTTATGGAGGATAACAGTGTCGTAGGAGACAACTTGGGGGACAGAACCCCAGAGGAAGCAAGGGCACATAACCGCGCAGCCCTGTTTAGAGAGGAAGTGCAGCGCGAGGTTGAAGCAAGGAGGGCCGCTGAAGTGTATCATGCGCCACCCGTGCAACAAGCCGCGCGACGCAGAATAGTGCGCGAGATGTCGGCCCCTATCACTGTTAACCAGCCATGGTGCATCGTGCTTCCACCAGGCGGTCATTTTGAGCTAAGGAGCTCGCTCATCCATCACATGCCCAAGTTCCACGGGATGAACAATGAAAATCCAGTCAAGCATGTGCGAGAGTTCCTAGTCATTTGCGAGAACATGAAGACCGAAGGGGAGAGTGATGAGGCGCTGAAAATGAAGGCATTCCTATTTTCATTATGTGATACAGCTAAACACTGGCTAATGAATTTACCTGCAGGATCTATTCACACATGGGAGCAGCTGCAGAAGAAATTCCTAGATAAATTCTATCCAGCAGCAAAGATTGCGCTGCTCAGAAGGGAACTGGCCGCGCCAAGGCAGAGCGCAGGGGAGTCTCTGTCAGAATACTATGAACGTTTCAGGGAGCTAGAAGCTAACTGCTACAATCACGGGCTTCCCCAGAATGTGCTGATAGAGAACTTTCTAAATGGACTGCTGCCCATGGAGTTGCGACTACTGAATGCATGCGCAGGAGGGGACATTTGCAACATGTACCCAGAAGATGCGTGGCAGCTGATAGAAGATTCTGCTGGGCAGGTAAGACATCAATTGACGCTTGAAAGTAGCCGTAATCGTTCTGTGCATCAGGTAGAAACAAGCGCTGAGATCAAGGAAAGTGATGAGTGCGCAGAGCGCACAACCAGTTGCACCAAAGGTATGTGAATTCTGCAGGTCCACTGAGCACAAGACAGACGAATGCCCAACACTTTTCGAAGAGACTGGAGATGTCAATGCTCTTGGAGGATGGGACAGCAGAGGACCGCAGAGGCAGAATCAGCCGCGCTTTGGGCTTGCCGCAGATGGATTCAGATGGAAGGAGGAGAACAATTTCCAGAGGCAGCCCACAGATCAGCGCGCACCACAGCAGACGCAACAAGCTGCGCCCTACAATCCGCCGCACCGCCGAAATGACGCACCAGCGCAGAACAACCAACAGCCGCGGCGTTCCTTGGAAGACATCATGGGGCAGCTAGCAGATACAGTGCACAAAAATGACAAAAAATATGACAAAAGGTTCGAGTCGATAGAAAAGCAGCTATCACAAATAGCAACCACGGTGTATGAGCTGAAAAAGAGCGATGGCAACCTGCCTTCGCAAGTGATTCAGAACCCTAAAGGAGGAGTCAATGCAGTGACACCGAGGACTGGGCGCACAGTAGGAACAGAGCAGACCGCACAGGCGCCCGCGCAACCAGTTGCGCAAATCCCGGATCCAGCAGATCAGAATGCGCAACCAGAGCAAGATGCGCAACCGGAAGCGCCAGCCACAGACCAGCAGGGCAAAGCGCAAGGTATGTCTCACTCGAAAAACAGGGACAAAAATTGTACTAACATACCTGCTCCGTTCCCTGTGCAGGCACCACTGGCGAGAAAAGAAGCGCTGGACAAGGAATTATATGAGCTATTCAGCAAGGTAGAAATCAACATACCTCTCATAGAAGCTATTCGACAGATCCCCAGGTATGCGAAGTTTTTAAAAGAGCTGTGCACAAACAAGCGAAGGAAAGGTGAATGCGCACAGGTAATGCTAAATGCGTAGGCCTCAGCGATCGTGCAACAAAAGGTACCACCCAAGTGCCGAGATCCAGGTACATTTACTATCCCATGCACGCTAGGTAAGACCACAGTGAGTAATTGCATGATCGATTTAGGCGCATCCATCAATTTGCTACCTTATTCTCTATATACGACATTGCGCCTTGGACCACTTAAGCCTGCAGGTCTCACCATTCAGCTAGCAGACAGATCGTGCAAACAACCTGCAGGCATGATAGAAGATGTCCTAGTTCGCGTAGGAGAGCTGGTCTTCCCAGCAGATTTTTATGTGCTCGAAATGGAGGGTGAATCAAGCGCCAGCAGTGCGCAAATCCTCCTAGGCAGACCATTTCTGATGACCGCGCGCACGAAGATAGACGTATGGAGGGGCACGCTCTCCATGGAGGTAGATGGCGAAGAAATCCATTTCAACATATTCAAGGGGATGCAGCACCCACATGAGGACGCTACCGTGCACGCGATGGACAGCATTGACGATTTAGTCACAGAAGCGCAGTGTGTGAGCGCAACCATAGGACCAGAGCTACTGACACAGGCAGAGCTGGAGGAGCAAGAGGAGGAGCTAAGCAGTGCTGAACCAGCACCCACACAGGTACTTGATATAGTTCATATTTGCACCGCTAACAAAATCTTGCCCTCTATTGAACAGGCACCCAAGATCGAACTGCAGCAACTCCCAGAGCACCTCAAGTACATTTTCTTGGGCGATGAGGACACCCTGCTAGTGATCATCAAGAAGGGATTAGAAGAAGAGCAGGAGGCGCGCTTACAACAGGTACTGCGCAGGAACCAGCGCGCTATAGGATGGACTCTTGCTGATCTGCGCGGAGTGAGCCCAGACGTGTGCATGCACAGAATTCTGTTGGAAGATGGTGCCAAACCATCCAGGGAGGCTCAGCGCAGGTTGAATCCAAACATGATGGAGGTAGTGAAAAAGGAAGTCCAAAAATTGCTTAGCGCAGGGGTCATCTACCCAATTTCGGACAGCAAATGGGTCAGCCCGGTGCATGTTGTGCCAAAGAAAGGAGGAATCACAGTGGAAGAGAATGCGCAGGGCGAACTAGTTCCCAAGCGCATTCAAACTGGCTGGCGCATGTGCATCGACTACAGGAAGCTGAACGCTGTCACACGCAAGGACCACTTCCCGTTACCCTTTATGGACCAGATGCTGGATCGCTTAGCTGGTAAGCCTTATTTTTGTTTTCTGGATGGATATTCAGGGTACAACCAGATACCCATAGCTGCGGAGGATCAAGAGAAGACCACATTCACATGCCCGTTCGGTACGTTTGCGTTTCGGCGCATGTCTTTTGGGCTGTGCAACGCGCCAGGTACATTCCAACGCTTAGTCATGAGCATTTTTTCTGATATGATTGGTATATGCATAGAAGTGTTCATGGATGATTTCACTGTATATGGGAGTACCTTTGATGCATGTTTAACTCATCTAGATAAAGTTTTAGCGCGCTGCATCTCTAAGAATTTAGTGCTCAATTACGAAAAATGTCATTTCATGGTCACGCACGTAGTAGTACTAGGACATATCATTTCAGAGGAGGGTATTGAGGTAGACAAGGCTAAAATAGATCTCATTTCTAATCTGCCTTATGCCACCAACGTGCGCGACGTGAAATCATTCTTAGGGCATGCTGGGTTTTACAGGCGTTTTATTAAGGATTTCTCTAAAATTTGTATACCCCTGTCTAACCTGTTGCAAAAAGATGTGTGTTTCGATTTTACTGATGAGTGCAGGGCGGCGTTCGATAAGCTGAAGGAAGCGCTGACCAGTGCGCCAGTGATGCGCGCACCAGACTGGAACCTGCCATTTGAGCTGATGTGTGACGCAAGCGATTACGCAGTGGGTGCAGTCTTGGGGCAGCGCGTGGACAAGAAGCCGCACGCCATTTACTATGCATCGCGCACGCTGGACTCTGCGCAGAGGAACCACGGAAAAGGAGTTTCTGGCAATTGTATTTGCGCTGGAGAAGTTCCGAGCTTATGTCCTAGGCGCCAGAGTCATCATCTACACTGACCACGCAGCTATCCGCTACCTCATGTCCAAGAAGGAGACCAAGCCGCGCCTGATGCGCTGGGTGCTCCTGCTTCAGGAATTCGACTTGGAGATCAAAGATAAGAAGGGCACGGAAAATACAGTCGCTGATCACCTGAGCAGGATCGTCAAGGAGGAGGAGCCAGGTCAGATCAAGGAGACATTCCCTGACGAGCACCTGATGGCGCTGACAGGTAAGGTACCATGGTATGCGCATATCGCAAATTACCTGGTCACAGGTGCGTTTCCTCCGCATTTCAATAAAACTCAGTGCATGCGATTGAAACATGAGTCCAAGCATTACCTTTGGGAAGATCCTTACATGCTTAGAATAGGTCCAGATCAGATATTAAGGCGTTGCGTTCCTGACCATGAGATTAACTCTGTTTTGATGTTTTGTCATGCGCACGCATGTGGAGGGCACTTTGGTCCCAAGCGCACGAGCAGGAAAATCTTGGACTGCGGATTCTACTGGCCGCACCTATTCAGAGACGCATATGACCATTGCAGAAATTGCGACAGGTGCCAGCGCACAGGAGGAATATCCGCGCGCAACGAGATGCCGCAGACCCCGATTCTGGTGGATGAAGTGTTCGATGTTTGGGGAATCGACTTCATGGGTCCATTTCCCCCATCTGCCGGCTACGAGTACATACTGGTGGCCGTGGATTACGTATCCAAATGGGTCGAAGCTAAGGCCACGCGCAAGGATGATGGTAAGACTGTCGCTGACTTTCTCCGTACTAACATATTTTGCAGGTATGGTGTACCTAAAGCAGTCATCAGCGACCAGGGGACGCACTTCTGCAACAGGATTGTGGCGCAAGTTTTCAAGCACTATGGGGTGCGCCACAAGACGTCCACCGCTTACCATCCACAAACGAATGGACAGGCCGAAGTGTCTAACAGAGAAATCAAGCGCATCTTGGAAAAGACTGTGAGGCCATCGCGCAAAGATTGGAGCCAGCACCTGGATGATGCGCTATGGGCATACCGCACTGCGCATAAGACGCCCATTGGGACTTCACCATTTCGGCTGGTTTATGGGAAGGCATGCCACCTGCCAGTAGAGCTCGAGCACAAGGCATATTGGGCCTTGCGTATTTGCAACCTGAACTTGGATGAGGCAGGAAAAGAACGCGCATTTGAGCTGAGCGAACTAGAAGAGCTGCGCCTGGACGCCTATGAGGGACTGCGCGATTACAAGGCGCGCACCAAAGCGTATCATGACAAGCATATCCTCCAGCGCACATTTGAACCAGGAGACCAGGTATTGTTATTTTCATCATGCCTGGAAAGTTGCGCAGCAAGTGGACGGGACCATACACCGTCACCAAGGTTTTCCCCTACGGAACAATCGAGTTAGAAGACGGGCACCGGCATCGTTTTCAGGTTAATGGGCAGAGAGTCAAACGGTACTTAGGAGAACCTTGGGATAACACAGCACGCGACATTGAGCTGGCAGAACCAGAGATAATCGATGCGCCAGCTGACGCGTCAAAGGCACCACCAGATGCACCAGAGGGAGAACCAAAGATCATAGCTCACATTTCTTCTCCCTCTGCATCTACCTTCGTTACGCATAATTTATCACATACTGACCTTCCATTTTACCCTTTGCGCAGGACCAATGAGATCGCGACACACACGCTGGCGCAGGAACACTTAGGAGCAAGAGTGGGGGAGGTTGCAGACACACGTTTTGGCACGTAACGACGTACAGTCGAGCCAACGACGTTAAACAAAGGCACTTGTCGGGAGGTAACCCGACACGTTTTATTTCCGCCTATTTTATTTTTCTGTTTGTTTTGTGTTTTTTTGAGTTTTTGGCTAGTTTAGGACTTGGTAGTTTTTTGAGTCACACAGTAGTGCGCGGGACCGTGCGCCTGATGCGCAGGTCAGAAGCGCTAGCCAGGGGGGTATATAAGGCAGGACTTAAAAAAAAAAAAAATTCCAACACTTTTTCACTCGACCGTTGCACACGAGCTCCCGCCGTCAGACTTCTGCCGTCGATCAGCGCCCAACCCAGCATCCGTTTGGAGTGATTCACGGACCGCACAACCGCACAACACCCAGGTAACCTTCCCTCCCCGATTTGAGCAGTTCCGGTTAGGGTTTGCGCTGTGGAGGCAGTTTTTAGGGTTTTGCAATCGCACGAGGGTAGAGTGCGCGGATCAGAGCGGTGTTTAGTGCGTTGTGTTGGCGCGTAGTAGGCGTTCGTTCGGTACAAGTTTCGGAGATTTCTGGGCAATTTCGATTTTGAAAATTTCTAAGGAGGCTGAGGCTGAGGAGGCGCCCGAGGAAGCAACCGCCGAGCAGCGCATGTTGTTCAACGTCATGCGCGTGCTTGAGTACTTGGCACCCGAGGGGGCAGATTTGAATATGAGCCCACCATCAGGGTGGAAATTTGGAGACCCTATTCCCCCTCTCCTCAGCCTGCACCATCCACCTCCTACCCGAACCCCAGCAGCGCCTTCTCCTGCGCCAGCACCAGAACCAGCAGCCCCCGCAGCAGAGCCCACCCCTGCACCAGCACCGATACCACCACCAGTAGTTTCCCCTGCCCGGCCTTCTGTTCCAGAGTCCCCCATAGCCTATCCCAGCGTAGACTCCGATTCCATTTGGGATTCTCTTTCCGAGGACGAGCAGCCTGACCCCCTCGCCATAGTGCCACCAGCATCCAGCAATGACTACGTGACTGATTCTTCAGAGGATGAGGCGCTTGGCTCAGCCGCTGCGTCTAGCTCGGGGACCTTCTAAGGCCGCGGGGCAGCCGCATTTGTTTTCTTTAGGGTGGTGTCTTTTATTTTTGCTGCGTCTTATTGGATATTATGTGCTGAATATTTGTGCCGCATATTTTTGTGACCCTGTGCTACTGTTTGTGCTGTGTGACTATTTGTTTTTGTTTTTTTTGCATTACCTGCATGTGTGCGCTCTCCGTGCGCTTGCGCTTGAGTCGTGGGGACACGTCTCTGTTCAAGTGTGGGGGGGGGGGGGGGGCGTTACGCTTACATTTCACGTTTTTGAGCATTTTTAGTAGACCTTAGTTTAAACTGAAGAGAATAGTAGCAGCAGTGCGCTAGAGTGCAGGATGCGCATGCGCTCCAGCTTGTTTTGCGCTATCCATATTGCGTGCGCTGCTATCTACTGTTTTAGTATAATTTTTTCGTTTTTTGCTCCTGTTAGTTGGGATATGCAGGGGATGTGGAGTTGACAGAAATGCTCCAGGGAGGCGGTTAGTCGCTTTTGCTTCGAAGGCAAGGTATATGGTCGAGAGCGTTAGTGGAGGCCGGTGCCTCGCAGCCTTCGGGACAAAAGAGCGCGCTCAGTCACGCAGATGCCAAAGGCAAAACACCCAATGCGTGGCGAGGTGGGAAAACAGACCACCTTCTCTCTGGAAATCGAGCTAAGGAAGGCGGGCGCGGGTGTAAACGCGTGCGCTGACCGGCGCAGACCAAAGGAGAGAGAGCGGGGCGAGTTCCATAGCTGCTATTCGAAGGCTGAGACTGGAACTGCTCTGGGAATATAAGAAATTAAAGATGAAGCTGCACAAAAGAAAAATACCAGCAGATGATACACGCTACAAAAGAATCAGCATGCGCACAAACATCAAAATGCGCAAAGACCATAAGGAAATCATCAGAGAGCTCAGGTTCCCAGGAAGTGCGCGGGCAAATCACGCACTGGAAGAAGCTGCGTTATCCACCATATACCTATCTTCGGAGTAGGAGCTGGCAGCCAGGAGCCTAAGAAGAGCTATCTCCCAGCCATCCAAAAATCTTCATCCCGGCTGAGAGGTAATGAATTTCGAAATTATTATATTAGAACTGTTGAAAGTAGTTGTGCGCAGGTGATAGAGCAGTGCGAGTTGAGCAAATTGCGGATTCGCATCAGAGTGCAAGACTGTGCGCTAGACTCCAGAAGAGGTAATTGTATCCGCGCTTCAGTGCTTGTTCGGGACGAACAAGGGGCAAGTGTGGGGGGTTTGATAGAGGCTATTTGTACGCATTATTTAGATCATAACCCTATGCTTGTTTGCAATATTTTATGAGCAGGACTACTCGTTTCTAGTATTTTTGTATTACAGGGCAAAACGAGTCCTTGAGTCGGATACGTGCTAACAGGCAGCGTCCTAGGAGTGAGAGATCCGCCTGCGGAGATAGCAGCACAAGCAGAAGAGAAGTTGGTGAGAGTCGGTAGCGGTGCGCTAGCCGAATGCCATGCGCCAGGCGCAAAAAACCAGTGACCAGATTTGGAAGTTGCCAAAGGAGAACTTCCTGGGCAATATATAAACAAAGTAAGTCTAGGGTTTCAAGAGAGAGACATCACAGCCGTCATTGGACAACGCACATCAGAGAGAGCGGCAACACTGGAAAACACACGGACTTGTTGAGAGGATTTGCCCCAGCCAACTGCGCCAGCCGAGAAGACAATCTGCACGCACTGTTGCTACTGTGTTTCTCAGACATATTAGACCTTATTTACTATTCTATGATGTTTATTACTAGCATGTCTAGCTAAACTCTTAGTGTTGGTCGGGCATGAATCTATGAAGTATTACCTTTGAGACTTGAGCTTAATGCATAGTTTATTTACTTGTATTAATTCTGTGCACACTGAGACAGTTAGTTGCATAAGTAGGGGAAGCCTTGAACCGCAATCTTACTTGTGTTGCTTGCTTGTCGTATGTTAAACTAGTTGCATGAGTAGGGGAAGCCTTGAACCGCAATCTTACGGTGACGACTAGGAGTAACGAGCTAGGGTAAGCAGTTGCTACTGTGACAGGATTCGCAGCTGTTTTAGTCTAGTTCTAGGATTAATAGCACATGAACTTTGAACGGAACATGCGCACGTGTTAGGAAGCCTTTACCGGACACTAACCCGAGTAAAACACAAACTATAGACGTTTAGAGTCGATGATAAGGAATGCACGCATAGAGGATTGTCTGCCCAATACTTCTCATAGTCATAGTATCTAATCTCTACTGCTTGCGCACGTCTAGTGCAATTTCCTGCGTTACGCTAGCTACTGTTCATTTGCGCATCGCGCATCCCAATCTCACACAACCCCCATTTTTAGTGTAGACGACAGGATTGAAGACTGAACTACTTGCTCCCTGTGGAGATCGACCCTTACTTAACCGCTGTACTGGTGGAAGAGGAAGGATTATATTTGACGCGCACAACGACGCGCGATCACTCATCTTCACGAAAACAGTTCAGAAGAGGTGGAGAAAATAAAAGAAAGGGAAGGAACCAGCTCAGGATGAAGATGAGAAGAAAGAAATAAAAAGGGGTGTCCAATGGTGGAACTGTGCATGTTACGGTCATCGACAAATCAACTGCACCAGCAAACCGATGAAAAAGAGGGCTCTCTCTGCCAGTGAAAGTGAAGACGAGAAAGATCTGAGTGAGGATGAATGCAACTTGGCCAGATACAGATTAGTCAGAAGAGGCAGAAAAACACAAGGAAGAGTGAACCAGCACCTGCTACAGCAACCACTGTATCACCGTGTCAAGAAAGTCTCAAAGTATAAAAGATGTTATAGCTGCGGGCACAAAGGTCACATAAAAAGAAACTGTTCTTCAGCTCACGCCGGAATAGCTTCAGCCAGGAAACCTATCAAGCAGAATCATGCGAGGACTCAGCTTCTCGCGCTTGTCAGCACAGCAAGCACCTCAGACAAGATAAGCTGGTATTTTGATAGTGGTTGTTCAGGGCACATGACAGGAGAAAGATCCTTCTTGAAAAACATAACACCCTGTCTGGAACAACGGGTGAAGTTTGGAAACGGCCTAAAAGGAAGAGTTCTGGGAAAGGGAACTTTGGCAGTTGAAGGAATGCCGAGCCTGAGTAATGTCTTACTAGTGGAAGGACTAAAGGCAAATCTCATAAGCATTAGTCAGTTGTGTGATGGGTCTAAATAGGTGAAATTTACGAAAGACTCGTGCAAAGTTTTCGACAAATTTGGAAAATGTATAATGGAAGGAGCCAGACCAAAAAGTAACTGTTATCTTCTCAACGTGAGTTCAAACTCACCTGTTCCGAAATGTATGCTGACAAAGGCCGAAGAAATGATTCTATGGCACAGAAGGATGGGGCATGTTAACCTGAGAACTTTGAAAAGAATTGCAACAGAAGGGCTAGTCAGAGGAATACCGCTGATAAAAGCGGAGACAAACTGTATCTGTGGAGATTGTTAGATTGGGAAACAAAAGAAGGCTTCACACCCAAGAGTCAAAGATGTAGGTACTACCAGACCTCTGTAGTTGATTCACATGGACCTGATGGGACCGATGGAAGTTGAGAGTCTGGGCAGAAAGAGGTATGCTTTTGTCTGTGTTGATGACTACTCCAGATTCACCTGGATTGATTTTATCAGAGAAAAATCATATACTGTGAAAGTTATAGTGTCACTGGTGTCTCGTCTAGAGCAAGAGAAAAATCTCAGAATCAGCAGCATTCGCAGTGATCATGGTAGGGAATTTGAAAACGAAGCTATGGATGATTTCTGTCGTCAAAGGGGTATCTCACATCAGTATTCGTCTCCCATCACCCCTCAGCAGAACGGTGTAGTGGAACGAAAGAATCAAACAATTCAAGAAATGGCCAGAGTCATGATTCATGCTAAGAGGGTTCCCCTGAGATTTTGGGCAGAGGCCATGAACACCGCATGTTACATCATCAATAGAGTCACCTTACGGAGAGGAACCAACCAGACCTGCTATGAGCTCTTGAATCAGAAGAAGCCCACGGTTAAATATTTCCACATCTTTGGAAGTGACTGTTTCATTCTGAGAGATCGGGAGTATAGGAAGAAACTTGACCGAAAGAGTGATCCTGGAATGTTCTTGGGTTATTCAATAAACAGCAGGGCTTATCGAGTCTATAACCAGCGGACAAATACAGTAATGGAATCCATAAATGTAGTAGTCAATGATGCTGAAGATGTCCCTGCCACTGATGATGAAGACTCTGACCTTGAAGAGGTGCCTGTCAGTCAGAACAGAAGTGAACAAGTTGTTGCTCCAGAAGATGCTACAGCAAGTGCTGAAGCAGAAAATCCAGATGTATAATTAGAAAGCCTGTCTGAAGATCTGAACACTGAGGCTCCTGATCCACCTTCAAGGCAGCCTCCAAAGAAGATTCAGAAGAATCATCCCCTGACAAATGTGATTAGAGATCCGGCAGATAGAAGAAGAACCAGAAGCCATGCTTACCTCAATACATGTTTTATGTCCAGCATTGAACCTAAGAACTTCAAGGAAGCCATGAGTGATGAATTCTGGATGATGGCGATGCAGGAGGAACTGGCAGAGTTCGAAAGACACGATGTTTGGGACCTGGTGGACAGACCCAATGGAGTGAATATTATAGGCACAAAGTGGATCTTCAAAAACAAAACTGATGAAAAGGGAAACATCACAAGAAATAAAGCCAGACTCGTTGCTCAGGGATACTCTCAGATTGAGGGCCTAGATTTTGAAGAAACGTTTGCTCCAGTTGCTCGCCTGGAGGCCATCAGACTCCTTCTAGCCATGTCCTGTTTCCTAGGGTTTAAACTTTATCAAATGGATGTCAAAAGTGCGTTCCTAAACGGAGACCTCTCTGAAGAAGTATATGTTTCTTAGCCAAAAGGATTTTGAAATTTCACAGTGTCTTAGTTCGACAGATTTGTGAACAAGCAGTTGCTGCAGCACACTCTTGTTCACTGAAAATTGTCTCAGCAAGCAATGAACAAGACAAGGTTTGTTCACCCAGTTCGGCTAACTGCCTACGTCTGGGGAGGACTATTCTCCAGTCCTCAATCCACTAACTCGAAGGTTCCCAAGTACACACGGTTACAACTCACGCAACCTATGCTACTCAACCTTGTGTGGATCACTCAACACAATCAGAACAAGCTCTGACTTGTGCCTGCACACCCTCTACAATATGTCAATGTAGAATAGCTACAGTCTTCTCAAAGAACTCAGCCTATTCTAAACTACACCTACTCAGCAAGGTTGCTGTAGCAACTGTTGTAACACACAGCTGAAGCACAATTTGTCCGCGTCGCTCCAAGGCCTTCCACCGAGCCGATCGAACGATTCCACGAGCGCTGCACACTCTGGAATACTCCCCCTCGCTCAGTGACCACCTGCCAATAGCGAGTACTACGGCACGACACTCGACCGAGCCAACAACTCGTCAGTTCTTCCGCGGCTGCCCTTGATCAACCAACAAGCTCCGCAGCTCTGAATTGGCTTCCAGATCAACCTCGAATCAGACTCTGCAAGTCCTGATTCCCTTCTGCCACAATCACCTCAGCTCTGCGCTCACGCTCTGCTCTCGGGTGATGATCGAAGAATTCGTCCGTCGCACACCAAAGATTGCTCTCTCTGAAATCTGTGTATGCACTCGTGTATCCCTCAGCTTCGATCAACCTTTCTGCTCTAAACCCCTTCTGCTTAAATAGCATCACCAGCTTTTAGCAATGTCCAGGTTTAGGCAATGTCCCAACAAGAACAATTATCTCCTAAAATCTAGGAGATTAGATTTGATCTTTAACTTCAATGCCAATCTCCTTCTCTGACTAGTAAACCTCACTGGAAAATACTCCACAGTATTTTAGAAATTCTTCAGAGGCAATCCATAGAGTTTCCAGCCCTTCTGGACAAGCCCAGGTTGCTGCTGCTTCTTGGACGGTTGATACAGCCAGTTGAACAAGCTCCTCCTCTAGCATCCCCTGCTGCAGCTGCTGCTAGTTCACTTCTGCTGGCCTGCTTGATAACTTGAGCTGCAGCAACTCCTTGTTCACTTGTGGTGGTTTTGTCAAACACTGCCATACTTACCTCATCAATCTCCCCCTTGGCATTTTGACAAAACCTTAGAACACTGGAGCAAACTAACGTGAACCAGAAAGGTTCTAAATAGAAATTCAACAAGAGAACAAGAGAGAAAAATATTCAGAGGGTGGCCACACACAGCCATAGCATGACCACGCAGGGTCAAAAGAAAAAAAACACCAGTTCATCAATAGCAGTTCAGCAATATAAATCTTCTCTCCCCCTTTTTGTCACAGATGCTCAAGGGGCCTGCTCCTCATCCTCCGGGAACTCCAAGTCTCTGAGTAGACTCCTAATCTGGCCACGCCTGGCATCCCTTCGTTTGGCTTCAGCTTCAAGAATGAGCAGCTCAGATTTGAGATGGCTCACAATTCTGGCACGAAGAGCTGACTGAATTGTTGCAGCAGGGGGAAGAGATTCCTCCAGAGGGGCTGATGCTGAAGAACCAACCAGAAGAGGATCCTCATATGCAATATCCACTGCATGCTTTCCTTTGAATAACTTGTGGTCTACTGTGAAGACCTGCAGCTCCTCAGATAAGCCTTCGGAAATCTCACCAAGCTCCGGATGCTGAGAGACCATTATCCCATAGATGAGAGAGGGTAGCACTATGGGCTTGCTAGAGGAGGCACTCCCGGCATGAGTAGCCAGCTGAGGAAACATAACACTGCCCAGGCTGATTCTCCTCTTCTTCCCAATAGAGTGGAGAAGGTTAGCAAAGTCTCTGCTAACCTTCCCCCTGTGAGAGCTAGGGATCCAGTTTCTGATGCCCAGATGATACAGCAGGGCATTCTTGGAGGTTAGCTCAGCAGCACTGAGGTTTGGACCGCCCCAAGACAGGCACACTCCCCCTGTCAGAACTTTAGCCAATATCTCTGGCTGAACAATAGTGGGAGCTCTGGCATTCTCATGGATCCCAAGAAATTCATCAATTTTTTCAGGGGTAATAATCACTGTCTTACCCCTTACCCAACTTTTCCCAAACTCATCCGCTCCTTCTTCTCCAAATTTCTCTTCCATATTCACAATAAATTCTCTAACCAGAGCTATGTTGAATCTGAATGGAAAAGTTAGGGACTTGAGAAGGTTTACCTCTGTGAGAAGCTGGATCATAGCTGCTGATTTGTACTTGTCCTGAACCAGTCTCTTTTCGGCCACAATGTGCTTCCTCTCAACAGCACTCCAAGATTGAGACGCACTCCTGTTTCTGAACCAAATACCTTCAACTGTGAGAGCAGATAAGTCTGCCACTGAATGTCCTCTCACAGACGGTTCACCAGAAGCACCTGCATTTTCTTCACTTGATTCTTCTTCTTCACTGCTGGAGACTGGGATTAGGATAGGAGCTTTTCCTTTGTCTGAAGGTGGAGGAGGATGTGCTGCAGCAGGTTCTTGTTCAGGAGACTCGGCTCCTGTTTCCTCCCCTTCACCCACAATGCCAGGGGACATAACAAGTGTTCTGCAACTTTCTTCTGTAGAACCTGCTACAGCATCTTCTGTAGCTTGTTCTTCTCCATAGTCTTCCTCAGCCACAGCTTCTTCAGATAGCACAGCTGAACTGGATACAGGTTCTCCATCACGTACCAGGCGCCTCCTTTTGAGTGAGGTTCCTTCTTGTGAGGTAGGATCGCTGTGCGACACCGGAATAGGAGCTGGTTCCCATACTACCACATCCAGTCGCTGAGCAGGGGCTTCATTGCGAGACTTGGTCCTTCTTTCAGACCTGTTTTGTCGGTCTGCTACCAGATTCTTCTTCAAACCGCGCGTCTTCACCATTGTAGCTAGATTGCAGAAGGTTTAAGGAGCGTTCAGAGGATGATCGGCAGCGATTTTTGGGAAGCGCCTTGCACCTTGTCTTTGCCCTAGAAAAATGATTTACCCGTTATTTTCTTTTCCATTTTGAAGTTGTTAGATCACGTGCCTCACATGTGCCTTCTCCCATCATTAGCAACCAAAACATGTGAACAAGCTTATTCTTGGCCAGGTTGCTATAGCACATGCGAGCTAGTTCACCTGCTTAGTTCAGACAACAGCTTTGCTTGGAGGATCCTTAAGAGGTTCTGATGGAGATTTCTTTACCCACACCTGAGATACGCCATAGTTTCTCCTTTTCTGACCCTCCAGCCTTCTACCTCTTCGTTTGTCATGTTTGGGTTTCCATATCTGTAAAGTCTGTGGTTTTCCCTTGTCTTTAGCGATCCAGTGCCCTTGTGCAGCAGTCTTAGCAATCATCCTCTGCGATTCTTTCCAGCAAGGAGCTTTTCTTGAAGCTACATGATACGCAGTCTTTATGCACCATGTGTTGGTTCTGGATATTGCTCCCCCTTTTTCAACTAAGGAGGTTTTGGGCAG
Source organism: Umbilicus rupestris (assembly GCA_963678935.1). NCBI lineage: Eukaryota > Viridiplantae > Streptophyta > Magnoliopsida > Saxifragales > Crassulaceae > Umbilicus > Umbilicus rupestris. The sequence continues at coordinate 10,183,157 of OY787610.1, read as the reverse complement.
CTGCTTCAGATTGGAGGTAATCTTCTGATTCCCAACACTTGTACAAGAGCCCCTTCTATTCTGAGCCCTTAGCTTCGTTAGAGAAAAATGATGTGCCCGGTGCTGCAACATCCTCTTGTTCACATGCCTAGTTCCATCTTTCTCTGCAGGTTTTGAAGAGTCATCTGAATAATTCTTTTCATCTATCTCAGCATTTGAGGCTTTAATGAAAACTGTCCCTCTAGAGCTTTCTTCACCAGTATATCCAAGCCCTGTTCTCCCTTTTCCAAGTCTTTGGTAAGACAGTATTTCGTCCAAGATATTAATCTGCGGATCAGCTGTCTTGGCTGTTGCTGGAGAGGATCCAACAGAGATCTGTCTTCCAGAGTCTTCCCTTTTCAAAATGGTGACTTGATTATTGGATGAGAAGAGACTTTTCCTTCGATCTTCTTCCAAGAGATTGACTCTGTCTGTCAATGCTTGATTGGTCTGAAGAACTGCCTCACACTGCTCGAGTATCTTCCTCAGATAGTCAACAAGGCTGTCAGATAGGTCCTCTTCATCTTCACTTTCAGATACTTCAACCCCATAGTGAAATTCTTCCTTCTTAAGCTCTTTGAGGTTGAAATCTGATACACTGGTCAGCACAACACAGTTTTCTTCATCACTTTCATCAGAGTCACTCCATTTTGCTGTCATGGACTTACTGTTCTTTTTCTCTGAGTTTTTGAGGGGTTTGCTTGGACAGTCAGCCTCAATGTGTCCATACCCTTCACAGTTCCAGCATTGAACTCTCTTTTTCATTTCTTTCTTCTCATCTTCATTCTGAGCTGGTTCCTTCCCTTTCCTTTTATTTTCACCACCTCTTCTGAATTGTTTTCGTGAGGAGGAGCTTTTCCCATTTCTTGAGTCCATGTTTTTCAGGAGCTTTCCAAGATTCTTGACAAGCATACTCAGCTGATCATCTGGAACTGTCTTCTTGGCTTCTGTTTCAGCTTTCAGTCCAACATTCTTGTCCTTGGGAGTGGTGTCCTCTTTAACCAGTTTCATCTCAAATTGTTTGAGAGACCCCATCAATTCTTCCAACCTCATGAATCTGACATTTTGAGCTTCTTCAATGGCCATCACTTTCATGTCAAATTTTGTGGGCAGCGATCTGAGAACCTTCCTGATCAGCTTCTCTTCAGGAATAGGTTCACCAAGGGCATGGGCTTCATTTGCAAGATCACAGAGTTTGGCATTAAACTCAGTGACAGTCTCCTCTTCCAGCATTTTCAGATTCTCAAACTGAGTGGCAATGATCTGGAGTCTTGACAGCTTCACTCTATCAATTCCTTCATGTGCAGTTTGCAGAATTTCCCATGCTTGTTTGGCCATGTCACAATTTGAAATCAGCCTGAAGTTGTTGGCATCAACTGCGGCAAAAATTGCATTCAGGGCCTTTGAATTTCCGGTTGCTGCAGCACCCTCTTCAGCAGTCCATTGTTCTTCAGGCTTTATCCTTGTCACTCCTTGTTCATCCTGGTGATTGGGGGAGACCACTGGGTTACGACAGCTCTCCATGTCTTCTCATCAATAGCCTTGAGAAAGGCTTTCATTCTAGCTTTCCAATATCCATAGTTGCTCTCTTCCAACAATGGAGGTCTGCTTGTGCTCTGTCCTTCCTTCATTGTCTTGGCTTCTTCAGAGACACTGTAAGATCTTTTACTCTGTGTGTTGAGCTCCCGCTCTGATACCAATTGAAATTTCACAGTGTCTTAGTTCGACAGATTTGTGAACAAGCAGTTGCTGCAGCACACTCTTGTTCACTGAAAATTGTCTCAGCAAGCAATGAACAAGACAAGGTTTGTTCACCCAGTTCGGCCAACTGCCTACGTCTGGACTGGACTATTCTCTAGTCACCAAGACAAGGCTTTTCTAGTGTCTTTTATCTAGTTTAGGACTTGTAGTTTTTTAGTTGAGCAGCAGTGCGCAGGTCAGTGCACAATTCAGTGCGCAAAGCAGCTGCGCCAGACAGGGGGTATATAAGGGCAGTACTTAGAAAATTTTTTAGCACTTTTCACACTCGACCGTTGCAAGAAGCTTCTGCCCTCAACCTCCGCTCACCGTTCGACAACCGATCAGGCATCCGTTCAGCACGATTTGAGGAGCATACAGTCGCACATACACCAGGTAACCCTTCCCGTCAAGTTTGAGCCGATTCAAGTAGGGTTTTGTGCGATAGAGGAGTGCCCTAGGTTTGAAATCGCACCTAGCTAGCCTGCCCCATTTGGAGTTCTGGTTAGTTGGTTTTGTAGGCGGACGTTAGGCGACCATTTGGTGACAGTTTCAGGGTATTTGGCGGAGTTTGGTTTTTTTGTGCATTTGTGGAGCGTTGACCTTAGTTGACCGGAAGAACCCTAGCGCATCATGCAGCCTGCCGAGGATCAAGAGACCCCAGCATCATTCGCCAGCAAGTTTGAAGCCTTCATGAGGCTGGAAATGTAAGGGACCCAATACATAAGCATATGCTCAGAATAGGGCCTGATCAGATTTTAAGGCGCTGCGTGCCTGACCATGAAATTAACTCAGTTTTGATGTTTTGTCATGCGCACGCATGTGGAGGACACTTCGGTCCAAAGCGCACCAGCAGAAAGGTCCTGGACTGCGGATTTTAGTGGCCGCACCTGTTTAGAGACGCATATGACTACTGCAAGAACTGTGACAGATGCCAGCGCACAGGAGGCATATCAGCGCGCAACGAGATGCCACAGACGCCGATTCTAGTTGATGAAGTGTTTGATATATGGGGAATTGACTTCATGGGGCCATTTCCCCCATCTGCCGGCTATGAATATATATTGGTCGCGGTGGACTATGTCTCCAAATGGGTCGAGGCTAAGGCCACAAGACAGGATGATGGTAAGACAGTCGCTGATTTTTTGAGAACTAACATCTTTTGCAGGTACGGGGTACCTAAGGCGATCATTAGCGACCACGGGACGCACTTTTGCAATAGGATAGTGGCGCAAGTTTTCAAGCATTATGGAGTGCGCCACAAGACGTCCACGGCTTATCATCCTCAGACAAATGGACAGGCCGAAGTTTCCAACAGAGAGATCAAGCGCATCCTGGAGAAGACTGTGCGACCATCGCGCAAAGATTGGAGCCAGCGCCTTGACGACGTGCTGTGGGCATACCGCACTGCGCATAAGACGCCAATTGGGACTTCACCGTTCCGGCTGGTTTACGGAAAAGCATGCCACTTGCCAGTGGAGTTAGAGCACAAAGCATATTGGGCATTACGCATTTGCAACCTGAACCTAGACGAGGCCGGAAAGGAGCGCGCATTTGAGCTGAGCGAATTAGAAGAGCTGCGCCTGGATGCCTATGAGGGACTGCGCGATTCCAAGGCGCGCACAAAGGCATTTCATGACAAGCATATCCTCAGACGCACCTTTGAGCCAGGCGACCAGGTATTATTGTTCTCATCACGCCTGAAGCTCATGCCTGGAAAGCTGCGCAGCAAATGGACAGGACCATACACGGTTACCAAGGTTTTCCCCTACGGAACCCTCGAGTTAGAAAACGAGCACCGGCATCGTTTTCAGGTCAATGGGCAGAGAGTCAAACGGTATCTAGGAGAACCTTGGGATGACACAGCGCGCGAAATTGAATTGGCAGAACCTGAGATAGCAGATGCACAGGTTGCTGCGCCAGAGTCATCACCAGACGCGCCAGAGGGAGAACAGGGGACTATTGCTCATATTTCTTCTCCCTCTTTACCTACCCACGTTACTTATAATTTATCACATACTATTAACCATGCTGACCACCCGTCCAACCCTTTGGGCAGGACCAAGAAGAACACAGCACAGGTACAAGCGCAGGGTCACTCAGGAGCAAGTGTGGGGGAGGCCGCTGGTATACTTTCACGTAAGTAACGAGGTACAGTCGAGCCAACGACGTTAAACAAAGGCACTTGTCGGGAGGTAACCCGACTCGTTTTACTTTTACATGTTTCTTTTAGTGTTTCTAGTGTCTTTTAGCTAGTTTAGGACTTGTAGTTTTTTTAGTCGAGCAGCAGTGCGCAGATCCGCAGAACAGCTGTGCGAGTCAGGGAGTATATAAGGGTAGTACTTAGAAAATTTCAGCACTTTTTCACTCGACCGTTGCAAGAGAAACTCCTGCCCTCGCACCTCCGCTCACCGTCCGGCGCTCAAACCAGCTTCCGTCTAGAAAGATTTGAGGAGCACTCCGTCGACCACCCTCCAGGTAACATTTCCCCCCGATTTGAGCCGATTGCATTAGGGTTTGTGCGAGAAGAAGAGTGACCTAGGTCTGAAATCGCACCAAGCTAGCGTGCACCGATTGGAGGTTTGGTTAGTGGGTTTTGTAGGCGGGGAGTAGGCGCCCAGTTGGTGAAAGTTTCAGGGCATTTGGAGGAGTTTTGATTTTCTGAGCTTTAGAAGGTGTTGATCGGAGTTGACCAGAGAGACCCAGCCACAATGCAGCCTGCCGTGGACCAAGCTACCCCAGCTCACTTCGCCAGCAAGTACGCGGCCTTCCTGAGGCTTGAGATGTACGGGACTCCGTACATCAGCAGGGAGTTCCTGCGGGAGGTCGGTATGGAGGACCTCATCTTGGAGAGGCTCGCGCTGGCGGGCTGGGAGGCGCTGTTGGAGATCAACAGCGCAGCGGACAGGGAGGACACCTACGAGTTCCTGGCATCGTTAGAACCAGGTGAGATGGAGATAAGGTACCGGCATAGAGGGGTGTGGTACATTGCCTCGGCTAAGAGGCTGAAGCGCACACTGAGGTGCGCTAAGGTGCGAGAAGCTGACATGGACGCGCACACGAATCAGGAGGCGTGGCGCGAGATCGCGACCGGGCAAGTTTTTACCGCGGGGCGCAGCAGAGGATGAGAGCTGCGTGACCCGTGGATGTTCTACTTGTGGCGCTTGGTCGCCTATGCGATCATTGGGCGTTTTAATGGTGCGCCGAAGATCAGTTTTGATAATGCAAGTATGGCAGTGTTTGACAAAACCAGCATGAGTGAACAAGGAGCTGCTGCAGCTCAATCAAGGAGGCCAGCAGAAGTAAACCAGCAACAGATGCAGCAGGGGATGCTGCAGCAGGTGCTGGTTCAAGAGCTAGTTCAACTGTCCGAATAACAGTTTTGTGCTGGGTGCGTTTTGAAGGTTTGGCAGCTTTGTGAAAGTGCTTTGAAGAATTTCTAAAATGCTGCTGAGCATATTTCAGCAAGGATTATCAGTCAGAGAAGGAGATATGCTTCAAGATATTAATCAAATCTAATCTCCTAGATTTTAGGAGATAATTGATCTTGTGGGTCAATGGCCTAAACCTGGAAATTGCTTAAAGTGGTGAGGGTATTTAAGCAGAAGGTTTGAGGGCTGAAGAGGTTGATCGAAGCTGAGTGATACACGAGGGTAGACACGAAATTCAGAGAGAGGACTTTCTGGGTGTGCTACGGAAGTTGTTCTTCGATCAACACACACGGGCAGAGCGTTGAGCGCAGAGCTGTGGTGCGTATTGCAGAAGAGAGTCAGGTCTTGTAGAGACTGATTCGTGCTTTGATCTGGAAGCCAATTTAGAGCTGTGGAGCTTGTTGGTTGATAAAAGGCAGCCGCGGGAGAGCTGACGGGTGGAAGGCTCGGTCGAGGTTCGTGCGGAAGAACTCACTAGTGGCAGGTGGTCACTGAGTGAGGGGGAGTTACTCAGAGTGTGCAGCGCTCTTGGAGTGGTTCGATCGGCTCGGCAGGAGGCCTTGGAGCGACGCGGACAGAGTGCTTCAGCTGGTGTTACAGCTGTTGCTGCAGCAACCCTGCTGAGTAGTGTAGGCTAGAATAGGCTGAGTTCTTGAAGAGGATTGTAGCTATTCTAGACTGACATATTGTAGAGGGTGTGCTGGCACAAATCAGAGCTTGTTCTGATTGTGTTGAGTAGTCCACACGGGGTTAAAGTAGCATAGGTTGCCTACGTTGTAACCTAGTGTGATCTGAACCTTTGGTTGAGTGGATTGAGGACTGGAGAATAGTCCTCCCCAGACGTAGGCAGATTGGCCGAACTGGGTGAACAAATTTGTGTCCTATTCATTGTCTGCTGTGCATACTTTTAAGTGAACAAGAGTGTGCTGCAGCAACTGCTAGTTCACAAATCTGCATAAGTAGAGACACTTGAAATTTCAATTGGTATCAGAGCGGGAACTCGACACACAGAGTTTAAAAGGTCCTACAGTGTCTCCGAAGTTGCTAAGACAATGAAGGAAGGACAGAGCACGAGTAGACCTCCACTCCTGGAAGAGAGCAACTATGGTTATTGGAAAGCTAGAATGAAAGCTTTTCTCAAAGCTATTGATGAGAAGACATGGAGAGCTGTTGTGGTTCAGTGGTCTCCCCCAATCACCATGGATCAGCAAGGAGTGACAAGAATTAAACCTGAAGAGGAATGGACTGCTGAAGAAGGTGCTGCAGCAACTGGTAATTCAAAGTCTCTGAATGCAATTTTTGCTGCAGTTGATGCTAATAACTTCAGGTTGATCTCAAACTGTGACATGGCCAAGCAAGCATGGGAGATTCTGCAAACTGCCCATGAGGGAACTGATAGAGTAAAGCTGTCAAGACTCCAGATTATTGCCACACAATTTGAGAATCTGAGGATGCTTGATGAAGAAACCATCACTGAGTTTAATGCTAAACTCTGTGATCTTGCAAATGAAGCTCATGCCCTTGGTGAGCCCATTCCAGAAGAAAAGCTTATCAGAAAGGTTCTCAGATCGCTGCCCACAAAATTTGACATGAAGGTGACAGCCATTGAAGAAGCTCAGAATGTCAGATTCATGAGGTTGGAAGAGCTGATGGGGTCTCTCAAACAATTTGAGATGAAACTGGTCAAAGAAGACACCACTTCCAAGGACAAGAATGTTGGTTTGAAGGCTGAAGCAGAAATCAAGCAGACAGTTCCAGACGATCAGTTGAGCATGCTGGTTAAAAATCTAGGAAAGTTTCTGAAAAACATGGAATCCAGAACTGAGAGAAGCTCTTCCTCGCGAAGACAATTCAGACGGGGCAGTGAAAGAAAGAAGAAAGGGAAAGAACCAGCACTGGACGATGATGACAAGAAAGAGATGAAAAAGGGAGTTCAATGCTGGAACTGTGAAGGGTACGGACACATTGAGGCTGATTGTCCAAGCAAACCCTTCAAGAATTCTGAGAAAAAGAACAGCAAATCCTTGACAGCAAAATGGAGTGATTCGGATGAGAGTGATGAAGAAAACTGTGTTGTGTTGACAAGTGTTTCAGATGTCCACCTCAATGAGCTAAAGAAGGTAGAAATTCACTATGGGATTGAAGTCTCTGAGAGTGAAGATGACGATGACTCATCTGACAGTTTTGCTGATCTTCTGAGGAAGATACTCAAACAATGTGAGGCAGTTCTTCAGACCAATCAGACCTTGACTGACAGAATAAATCTCTTGGAAGAAGAACGAAGGAGATGTCTACCCTCAGTTGATAATCAAGTTACTATTCTGAAAAGAGAAGATTCAGAAAGACAGACCTCTGTTGAATCCACTCCAGCAGCAGCCAAGACAGCTGACCCGCAGAGCAATATTCTGGACGAAATATTATCTTACCAAAGACTTGGAAAAGGGAAAACAGGGCTTGGATATACTGGTGAAGAAAGCTCTAAAGGAACAGTGTTCATTAAAGCCTGAGACGGTGAGACAGACGAGAAGAAGAATTCAGATGCCTTCTCAAAAATGGCAGAGAAAATTGGATCTAGACATGTGTACAAGAGGATGCTGCAGCATCATGGACAACATTTTTCTCAAACAAAACAAAAGTCTCAGGACAAGTGGAGTACTGGTACAAGTGTTGGGAAGCAGAAGATCAACTTCAATCTGAAGCAGCAACACAGAACTTGCTCAGCTGAAAAAGGGGGAGCAAAGTCCAGAATCAGCACATGTTGCACAAAGACTCCATTTCATGTTGCTGCACAAGGGCACTGGATTACTAAAAACAAGGGTAAATCAAAGATGGTACAAATATGGAAACCCAAACAAAGGGTTAGGAGGCTGGAAGATCAGAAGAAGAAAAGCTCTGGTGTATTCCAAGTATGGGTGAAGAAGGCTCCACCAGAATCTCTCAAGGATCCTCTGAGCAAAAATTGCAGCCTGAAGTGAATAGGTGAACAAGCTCACATGTGCTGCAGCAACCTGGTCCGAATTAGCTTGTTCACATGTGTTGGTTGCTAAAGATGGAAAGGAAAATATTTGCACATGAGAGGCACGTGTCTTACACTTCAAAGGAAAAGAAAATAACGGGTAAATATTTTCTAGGGCACAGATCAAGAGCAAAGGGCGTCTCAGAAATCTCTGCCGATCATCCTCTGTGCGCTCCTCCTTCCTTCCACATCTCTGCAGCAATGGTGAAGACACGCGGACTGAAGAAGAATCTGGCAGCTGACAGGCAAAGCAGGTCTGAGAGAAGGACCAAGGCACGCAACGAAGACCCTGCTCAGCCGCTGGAGGTGGTTGTGTGGGAACCAAACCCTCTCCCTGTGTCGCACAGTGAGCCCTCTCCCTCTGAAGAAGCTTCGCAGAAGAGGAGGCGGCTGGTACGTGATGGAGAACCTGTCTCCGGTTCTGCTGTGCTGCCAGAAGCGGATATGACTGAAGCTGCTTCAGAGGAAGAACAAGCAGCAGAGACTGCTGCAGCAGTTCCTGCAGGAGAAGAGTGCCGATCACTGGTCATGTCTCCAGGTATTATTGGTGAAGGGGTTGAAACAGCTGCTGAGTCCCCTGAACTAGAACCTGCTGCAGCACATCCCCCTTCTTCAGACAAGGGCAAAGCTCCTATCCTGATCCCAGGCTCCAGTAGTGAAAGCTCATCTAGTGAAGAAGTGGAAGCAGGATCTCTTGGTGGACCCTCTGAGAAAGGTCTTGCAGCTGATGATTTCTCTGCTCTCACTATCGGAGGCACATGGTTCAGGAACAAAAGCGTCTCTCAATCCTGGAGTGTTGTTGAGAGGAAACACATTGTGCATGAGAAGCGTCTGGTGCAAGACAAGTATAGATCAGCTGCTATGATTGAGCTCCTGACTGAGGTAAAACTGCTCAAGTCCCTAACCTTTCCTCACCGTTTCAATATTATTCTGGTTAGAGAATTTATAGTGAATATGGAAGAAAAATTTGGAGACGAAGGAGCTGATGAGTATGGGAGAAGCTGGGTAAGGGGTAAACAAGTGGTTATTACTCCGGAAATTATTGATGCATTTCTTGGGATTTCTGAGAATGCAAGGGCTCCCACTGATGTGAAGCCTGAATTATTGGCGAAGACCCTTACAGCGGGAGTGTGCCTGTCTTGGGGCGGCCCGAATCTCAGTGCAGCTGAGCTAACCTCCAAGTATGCTCTGCTGTATCATCTTGGTGCAAGGAACTGGATTCCTAGTTCTCACAAAGGGAAGGTCAACAAAGACTTTGCTAACCTTCTTTATTCTATTGGAAAGAGGAGGAAGATCAGCCTGGGAAGTGTGATGTTTCCTCAGCTTGCTACACATGCCGGGAGTGCCTCCTCCAGCAAGCCTATTGTGCTGCCCTCCCTCATCCATGGGATCATGGTATCTCAGCACCCAGAGTTCGGAGCGATTACTGAAGGCTTATCTGAGGAGCTGCAGGTCTTTACTGTTGATCACAAATTATTCAAGGGAAAACATGCAGTGGATGTTGCCTATGAGGATCTTCTCATGGGTGGTTCTTCAGCTCCAGCTCCCTTGGAGGAATCTCTTCCCCCTGCTGCCACAATCCAGTCTGCTCTTCGTGCCAGGATTGTGTGTCACCTCCGGTCTGAGCTGGCTATTCTTGATGCTGAAGCCAAGAGGAGAGATGCCAGGCGTGGACAGATCAGGAGCCTCATCAGAGACTTGGAGTTCCTGGAGGATGAGGAGCAGGCCCCTTGAGCATCTATGACAAAAAGGGGGAGAGAAGATTTATATGCTGCTGAATATTGACACTGCTGAATATTGAAACACATTTTTTTTGACCCTGCGTGGTCAGTATGCTATGGCCGAGTGTGGCCTCATCTACTTACTCTCTATTAATTTTATTTAGAGTATTTCGTTTCTGGTTTTCGGAAGAGTGCATTGGCCTTAAGGTTTTGTCAAAATGCCAAGGGGGAGATTGATAATGCAAGTATGGCAGTGTTTGACAAAACCAGCATGAGTGAACAAGGAGCTGCTGCAGCTCAATCAAGGAGGCCAGCAGAAGTAAACCAGCAACAGATGCAGCAGGGGATGCTGCAGCAGGTGCTGGTTCAAGAGCTAGTTCAACTGTCCGAATAACAGTTTTGTGCTGGGTGCGTTTTGAAGGTTTGGCAGCTTTGTGAAAGTGCTTTGAAGAATTTCTAAAATGCTGCTGAGCATATTTCAGCAAGGATTATCAGTCAGAGAAGGAGATATGCTTCAAGATATTAATCAAATCTAATCTCCTAGATTTTAGGAGATAATTGATCTTGTGGGTCAATGGCCTAAACCTGGAAATTGCTTAAAGTGGTGAGGGTATTTAAGCAGAAGGTTTGAGGGCTGAAGAGGTTGATCGAAGCTGAGTGATACACGAGGGTAGACACGAAATTCAGAGAGAGGACTTTCTGGGTGTGCTACGGAAGTTGTTCTTCGATCAACACACACGGGCAGAGCGTTGAGCGCAGAGCTGTGGTGCGTATTGCAGAAGAGAGTCAGGTCTTGCAGAGACTGATTCGTGCTTTGATCTAGAAGCCAATTTAGAGCTGTGGAGCTTGTTGGTTGATAAAAGGCAGCCGCGGGAGAGCTGACGGGTGGAAGGCTCGGTCGAGGTTCGTGCGGAAGAACTCACTAGTGGCAGGTGGTCACTGAGTGAGGGGGAGTTACTCAGAGTGTGCAGCGCTCTTGGAGTGGTTCGATCGGCTCGGCAGGAGGCCTTGGAGCGACGCGGACAGAGTGCTTCAGCTGGTGTTACAGCTGTTGCTGCAGCAACCCTGCTGAGTAGTGTAGGCTAGAATAGGCTGAGTTCTTGAAGAGGATTGTAGCTATTCTAGACTGACATATTGTAGAGGGTGTGCTGGCACAAATCAGAGCTTGTTCTGATTGTGTTGAGTAGTCCACACGGGGTTAAAGTAGCATAGGTTGCCTACGTTGTAACCTAGTGTGATCTGAACCTTTGGTTGAGTGGATTGAGGACTGGAGAATAGTCCTCCCCAGACGTAGGCAGATTGGCCGAACTGGGTGAACAAATTTGTGTCCTATTCATTGTCTGCTGTGCATACTTTTAAGTGAACAAGAGTGTGCTGCAGCAACTGCTAGTTCACAAATCTGCATAAGTAGAGACACTTGAAATTTCAATTGGTATCAGAGCGGGAACTCGACACACAGAGTTTAAAAGGTCCTACAGTGTCTCCGAAGTTGCTAAGACAATGAAGGAAGGACAGAGCACGAGTAGACCTCCACTCCTGGAAGAGAGCAACTATGGTTATTGGAAAGCTAGAATGAAAGCTTTTCTCAAAGCTATTGATGAGAAGACATGGAGAGCTGTTGTGGTTCAGTGGTCTCCCCCAATCACCATGGATCAGCAAGGAGTGACAAGAATTAAACCTGAAGAGGAATGGACTGCTGAAGAAGGTGCTGCAGCAACTGGTAATTCAAAGTCTCTGAATGCAATTTTTGCTGCAGTTGATGCTAATAACTTCAGGTTGATCTCAAACTGTGACATGGCCAAGCAAGCATGGGAGATTCTGCAAACTGCCCATGAGGGAACTGATAGAGTAAAGCTGTCAAGACTCCAGATTATTGCCACACAATTTGAGAATCTGAGGATGCTTGATGAAGAAACCATCACTGAGTTTAATGCTAAACTCTGTGATCTTGCAAATGAAGCTCATGCCCTTGGTGAGCCCATTCCAGAAGAAAAGCTTATCAGAAAGGTTCTCAGATCGCTGCCCACAAAATTTGACATGAAGGTGACAGCCATTGAAGAAGCTCAGAATGTCAGATTCATGAGGTTGGAAGAGCTGATGGGGTCTCTCAAACAATTTGAGATGAAACTGGTCAAAGAAGACACCACTTCCAAGGACAAGAATGTTGGTTTGAAGGCTGAAGCAGAAATCAAGCAGACAGTTCCAGACGATCAGTTGAGCATGCTGGTTAAAAATCTAGGAAAGTTTCTGAAAAACATGGAATCCAGAACTGAGAGAAGCTCTTCCTCGCGAAGACAATTCAGACGGGGCAGTGAAAGAAAGAAGAAAGGGAAAGAACCAGCACTGGACGATGATGACAAGAAAGAGATGAAAAAGGGAGTTCAATGCTGGAACTGTGAAGGGTACGGACACATTGAGGCTGATTGTCCAAGCAAACCCTTCAAGAATTCTGAGAAAAAGAACAGCAAATCCTTGACAGCAAAATGGAGTGATTCGGATGAGAGTGATGAAGAAAACTGTGTTGTGCTGACAAGTGTTTCAGATGTCCACCTCAATGAGCTAAAGAAGGTAGAAATTCACTATGGGATTGAAGTCTCTGAGAGTGAAGATGACGATGACTCATCTGACAGTTTTGCTGATCTTCTGAGGAAGATACTCAAACAATGTGAGGCAGTTCTTCAGACCAATCAGACCTTGACTGACAGAATAAATCTCTTGGAAGAAGAACGAAGGAGATGTCTACCCTCAGTTGATAATCAAGTTACTATTCTGAAAAGAGAAGATTCAGAAAGACAGACCTCTGTTGAATCCACTCCAGCAGCAGCCAAGACAGCTGACCCGCAGAGCAATATTCTGGACGAAATATTATCTTACCAAAGACTTGGAAAAGGGAAAACAGGGCTTGGATATACTGGTGAAGAAAGCTCTAAAGGAACAGTGTTCATTAAAGCCTGAGACGGTGAGACAGACGAGAAGAAGAATTCAGATGCCTTCTCAAAAATGGCAGAGAAAATTGGATCTAGACATGTGTACAAGAGGATGCTGCAGCATCATGGACAACATTTTTCTCAAACAAAACAAAAGTCTCAGGACAAGTGGAGTACTGGTACAAGTGTTGGGAAGCAGAAGATCAACTTCAATCTGAAGCAGCAACACAGAACTTGCTCAGCTGAAAAAGGGGGAGCAAAGTCCAGAATCAGCACATGTTGCACAAAGACTCCATTTCATGTTGCTGCACAAGGGCACTGGATTACTAAAAACAAGGGTAAATCAAAGATGGTACAAATATGGAAACCCAAACAAAGGGTTAGGAGGCTGGAAGATCAGAAGAAGAAAAGCTCTGGTGTATTCCAAGTATGGGTGAAGAAGGCTCCACCAGAATCTCTCAAGGATCCTCTGAGCAAAAATTGCAGCCTGAAGTGAATAGGTGAACAAGCTCACATGTGCTGCAGCAACCTGGTCCGAATTAGCTTGTTCACATGTGTTGGTTGCTAAAGATGGAAAGGAAAATATTTGCACATGAGAGGCACGTGTCTTACACTTCAAAGGAAAAGAAAATAACGGGTAAATATTTTCTAGGGCACAGATCAAGAGCAAAGGGCGTCTCAGAAATCTCTGCCGATCATCCTCTGTGCGCTCCTCCTTCCTTCCACATCTCTGCAGCAATGGTGAAGACACGCGGACTGAAGAAGAATCTGGCAGCTGACAGGCAAAGCAGGTCTGAGAGAAGGACCAAGGCACGCAACGAAGACCCTGCTCAGCCGCTGGAGGTGGTTGTGTGGGAACCAAACCCTCTCCCTGTGTCGCACAGTGAGCCCTCTCCCTCTGAAGAAGCTTCGCAGAAGAGGAGGCGGCTGGTACGTGATGGAGAACCTGTCTCCGGTTCTGCTGTGCTGCCAGAAGCGGATATGACTGAAGCTGCTTCAGAGGAAGAACAAGCAGCAGAGACTGCTGCAGCAGTTCCTGCAGGAGAAGAGTGCCGATCACTGGTCATGTCTCCAGGTATTATTGGTGAAGGGGTTGAAACAGCTGCTGAGTCCCCTGAACTAGAACCTGCTGCAGCACATCCCCCTTCTTCAGACAAGGGCAAAGCTCCTATCCTGATCCCAGGCTCCAGTAGTGAAAGCTCATCTAGTGAAGAAGTGGAAGCAGGATCTCTTGGTGGACCCTCTGAGAAAGGTCTTGCAGCTGATGATTTCTCTGCTCTCACTATCGGAGGCACATGGTTCAGGAACAAAAGCGTCTCTCAATCCTGGAGTGTTGTTGAGAGGAAACACATTGTGCATGAGAAGCGTCTGGTGCAAGACAAGTATAGATCAGCTGCTATGATTGAGCTCCTGACTGAGGTAAAACTGCTCAAGTCCCTAACCTTTCCTCACCGTTTCAATATTATTCTGGTTAGAGAATTTATAGTGAATATGGAAGAAAAATTTGGAGACGAAGGAGCTGATGAGTATGGGAGAAGCTGGGTAAGGGGTAAACAAGTGGTTATTACTCCGGAAATTATTGATGCATTTCTTGGGATTTCTGAGAATGCAAGGGCTCCCACTGATGTGAAGCCTGAATTATTGGCGAAGACCCTTACAGCGGGAGTGTGCCTGTCTTGGGGCGGCCCGAATCTCAGTGCAGCTGAGCTAACCTCCAAGTATGCTCTGCTGTATCATCTTGGTGCAAGGAACTGGATTCCTAGTTCTCACAAAGGGAAGGTCAACAAAGACTTTGCTAACCTTCTTTATTCTATTGGAAAGAGGAGGAAGATCAGCCTGGGAAGTGTGATGTTTCCTCAGCTTGCTACACATGCCGGGAGTGCCTCCTCCAGCAAGCCTATTGTGCTGCCCTCCCTCATCCATGGGATCATGGTATCTCAGCACCCAGAGTTCGGAGCGATTACTGAAGGCTTATCTGAGGAGCTGCAGGTCTTTACTGTTGATCACAAATTATTCAAGGGAAAACATGCAGTGGATGTTGCCTATGAGGATCTTCTCATGGGTGGTTCTTCAGCTCCAGCTCCCTTGGAGGAATCTCTTCCCCCTGCTGCCACAATCCAGTCTGCTCTTCGTGCCAGGATTGTGTGTCACCTCCGGTCTGAGCTGGCTATTCTTGATGCTGAAGCCAAGAGGAGAGATGCCAGGCGTGGACAGATCAGGAGCCTCATCAGAGACTTGGAGTTCCTGGAGGATGAGGAGCAGGCCCCTTGAGCATCTATGACAAAAAGGGGGAGAGAAGATTTATATGCTGCTGAATATTGACACTGCTGAATATTGAAACACATTTTTTTTGACCCTGCGTGGTCAGTATGCTATGGCCGAGTGTGGCCTCATCTACTTACTCTCTATTAATTTTATTTAGAGTATTTCGTTTCTGGTTTTCAGAAGAGTGCATTGGCCTTAAGGTTTTGTCAAAATGCCAAGGGGGAGATTGATAATGCAAGTATGGCAGTGTTTGACAAAACCAGCATGAGTGAACAAGGAGCTGCTGCAGCTCAATCAAGGAGGCCAGCAGAAGTAAACCAGCAACAGATGCAGCAGGGGATGCTGCAGCAGGTGCTGGTTCAAGAGCTAGTTCAACTGTCCGAATAACAGTTTTGTGCTGGGTGCGTTTTGAAGGTTTGGCAGCTTTGTGAAAGTGCTTTGAAGAATTTCTAAAATGCTGCTGAGCATATTTCAGCAAGGATTATCAGTCAGAGAAGGAGATATGCTTCAAGATATTAATCAAATCTAATCTCCTAGATTTTAGGAGATAATTGATCTTGTGGGTCAATGGCCTAAACCTGGAAATTGCTTAAAGTGGTGAGGGTATTTAAGCAGAAGGTTTGAGGGCTGAAGAGGTTGATCGAAGCTGAGTGATACACGAGGGTAGACACGAAATTCAGAGAGAGGACTTTCTGGGTGTGCTACGGAAGTTGTTCTTCGATCAACACACACGGGCAGAGCGTTGAGCGCAGAGCTGTGGTGCGTATTGCAGAAGAGAGTCAGGTCTTGCAGAGACTGATTCGTGCTTTGATCTGGAAGCCAATTTAGAGCTGTGGAGCTTGTTGGTTGATAAAAGGCAGCCGCGGGAGAGCTGACGGGTGGAAGGCTCGGTCGAGGTTCGTGCGGAAGAACTCACTAGTGGCAGGTGGTCACTGAGTGAGGGGGAGTTACTCAAAGTGTGCAGCGCTCTTGGAGTGGTTCGATCGGCTCGGCAGGAGGCCTTGGAGCGACGCGGACAGAGTGCTTCAGCTGGTGTTACAGCTGTTGCTGCAGCAACCCTGCTGAGTAGTGTAGGCTAGAATAGGCTAAGTTCTTGAATAGGATTGTAGCTATTCTAGACTGACATATTGTAGAGGGTGTGCTGGCACAAATCAGAGCTTGTTCTGATTGTGTTGAGTAGTCCACACGGGGTTAAAGTAGCATAGGTTGCCTGCGTTGGAACCTAGTGTGATCTGAACCTTTGGTTGAGTGGATTGAGGACTGGAGAATAGTCCTCCCCAGACGTAGGCAGATTGGCAGAACTGGGTGAACAAATCTGTGTCCTATTCATTGTCTGCTGTGCATACTTTTAAGTGAACAAGAGTGTGCTGCAGCAACTGCTAGTTCACAAATCTGCATAAGTAGAGACACTTGAAATTTCAAGTTTGCTGGATATGGAGATTTTGAGTTGCTTTTATTATGGGAAGAGGGTGCTTTTTGTCCTGAACATGGTACACCACTGGAGCCGAGTCAGCACCAAGGGGCCGCTGACTTGCGGAGGAATTATTACGCACCTGCTGCGTGCGTTGCATGGAGAGCCTGAGGTGCCCGAGCACACAATGGTGCCGGCTGTTCCTCTGGACCGCGCCCACATGCTGCAGATAAGGGCGGTAGCCGTGAGGGAGGATGGCACATTGGAGTGGTGCTACCGCCTGCAGCCGGCCAGAGTGCCGCGGCCAAGAGCGGAGAGCAGTGCGCAAGCAGCAGAGGCTGCGCAGGAGATGGAGGAGGACGAGGCCCCAGAGCCAGTTGTGCCTCAAGTCAGGCACGCAAGGACCCGCGCGCAGACTCGAGCGCATCGGAGGGCCCGTGCACCGCAGGGGGAGCCAGTTACCATTTCCATCGAGGATTCTCCCCCGCGTGCCCAAGGGAAGCACCCGAGGACCGAGGCTGAGGAGGCGCCTGAGGAAGCACCAGCAGAGCAGCGCATGATGTTCAACGTCATGCGCTTGCTCGAGTATTTAGCGCCAGAGGGGGCGGACTTGAGCATGAGCCCACCATCAGGGTGGAGATTTGGAGACGCGATTCCCCCTCTCCTCAGCCTGCACCGGCCACCTCCAGGTTCCCCCAGCGAGCCGCACCAGCCAACCAGCCCTCTTACTCAGCCCCCAGTGCATCCAGCAGAGCCCTCTCCAGCCCCAGAGCCAGCAACAGAGTCAGCCCCAGCACCAGAGCCAGCACCAGCAGCCTCAGAAACAGAGCCCACCCCCGAACCAGAACAAGTACCAGCACCTACACCTTCCCCTGCCCAGCCGTCCATTCCGAGGTCCCCTAAAGCCGAACCCATCATTAGCACCAGTTCAGACTCGCTTTGGGACCCCATCTCAGAGGACGACGTCGTGGCGCAGCCTGCCGCCCTTTCTGTTGTACCACCTTCCTCCAGCACCGATTATGTGACGGATTCTTCGGAGGAGGAGGCGCATGGTTCAGCGGCTGCGTCCAACTCAGAGGACATATAGAGCTGCGGGGGGAGGCGCATTATTTCTTTCGGGTGGTGTCTATTTTTCTTTTATATGCTGAACATTATTCGATATTATGTTGCTATATGTGTGCTGAACTCTTGTGCTACATATTTTGTGTCCCTATGCTATATTGCGCTGCTTTGACTATATGTTCTTAGTTTTTATGTTCTTTATTTTGCTTGCATGCATGTGCGCGTTCTCCGTGCGCTTGAGCTTGAGTTGTGGGGACACGTCTCTGTTAATTGTGGGGGGGGGGGAGCGTTACCTTTACATTTCACATTTTTACATTTCACATTTTTTTCAGCTTTATAGTATAGCTTAGTTTAGTTGAAGAAAACAGTAGCAGTAGTGCGCACACTGTTCAGCTTGTTTTGCGCTATCCATATTGCATGCGCTGCTATCAACTATTTTAATATATTTTTTTCGTTTTTCTGCTCCTATTAGTTGGGATATACAGGGGATGTGGAGTTGACAGAAACGCTCTAGAGAGGCGGTTAGTCGTTCGCACTTCGGAGGTGAGGTATATGGTCGAGAGCGCGAGTGGAGGCCTGTGCTTCGCGACCTTCGGAACAAGAGAGTGCGCTTAGTCACGCAGAAGCCGAAGGCGAATACCCAAAGCGTGGCGAGGTGGGAAAATAGACCACCTTCCCTCTGGAAGTCGAGCTAAGGAAGGCGGGCGCGGGAGTAAACGCGTGCGCTGACCTGCGCAGATAGACCACGGACGGAGAGCGGGGCGGTGTTCCATAGCTGTTATCCGGAGGCCGAGACTGAAACCGTTCTGGGAAAGATAGGAACCATAGACAAAGCTGTACAAAAGAAAAAATACCAGCAGATGATATGCGCTACAAAAAGAATCAGCATGCGCACAAATAAGCACCAGCGTGCGCAAGGTCCACAAAGAAAATCATCAAAAGGCTTGAGTTCCCAGGAAGTGCGCGGAAGAATCACGCACCGGAAGAAGCTTGCGCTGTTAACCATATACCCATCCTCGGAGTGAGAGCCGACAACCTGGAGCCTATGAAGAGCTATCTCCCAGCCATCCGAAATGATCTTCATCCTAGCTGAGAGGTAATGAATTGCGAAATCATTATATTAGAACTGTTGAAAGCAGATGCGCGCAGGTGGTAGAGCAGCGCAAGGTGATCAGTAGTGCAGATCGCGCCAGAGTGCAAGACTGTGCGCTAGACTCTAGAGAGGTAATAATATCCGTGCTTGAGTGCTTGTTCGAGGACGAACAAGGGGCAAGTGTGGGGGGTTTTGATAGAGCCTATTTATACACATTATTTAGATCCTAACCCTATGCTTGTTTGCATTATTTTGTGTACAAGATTACTGGTTTCCAGTGTTTTTGTATTTCAGCGCAAAACAAGGGCCTAAGTCGGATACGCGCTAACAGGCAGCGTTTAGGACGCACATCACACAAGCCTGCGGAGCTAGCGGCGCAAACAGAAGAATTGGCAGAGTCAACCACGGTGCGCTAACCGATTGCGCTAACCAAGATGCCGTGCGCCATGCGCAGATGGTGGTGTTTCCAAATTCTGACACCACCAGATTTGGAAGTTGCCAAGAATGAGCCTCTGAGCAGTATATAAAGAAGAGAAGAAGGCTAGGGTTAAAGAATCATACAATCATCATATCATAATTCAGAGAGAGAGCGCCAGGATCAAAAAACACACGAACTTGCTGAGAGGACCTGCGCTAGCCGACTGCGCCAGCCGAGACTGCAACCTGCACGCACTGTTTGCTATTGTTTTCTTGGACGCTTTAGACATTATTTACTGTTTCTATGATGTTTATACTAGCATGTCTAGCTAAACGCTTAGTATCGGTTGGGCATGAATCTATGAGTATTTCCTTTGAGACTTGTGCTTAATGCATAGCTTGTTTGCTTATATTAATTATGTGCACAATGTTGACAGCTAGTTGCATGAGTAGGGGAAGCCTTGAACCGCAATCTTACTCTTGTTACTTGTTGTTGTATGTTAAATGAGTTGAATAGCCTGACGGTGCCGACTAGGAGTAACGCGCTAGGATAATCAGTTGCTACTGTGACAGGATTCGCAGCTGCTTAGACTAGTCTTAAGAATTAATAGCTCATGAACTTTGATCGGAACATGCGCACAAGTTAGGAAGCCTTGACCGGACACTAACTTTAGCAAACCAAACTATAGACATTTAGAGTCGATGATAAGGAATACACTTGATGATGCAGGTATGGCAGTGTTTGACAAAACCAGCATAAGTGAACAAGGAGCTGCTACAGCTCAGATAAACAAGCAAGCCAAGCAGAAGTGAACTAGCAGTAGCTGCAGCAGGGGATGCTACAGCAGGAGCTTGTTCAACAGGCTGTTTCAACTGTCCAAGAAGTAGCAGCTGCCTGGGCTTGTTCGGAAGGGCTGGAAACTTTACGCAGAGCATCTGAAGAATTTCTAAATTACTGAAGAGTATATTCTAGCAAGGTTTACTAGTCAGAGAAGGAGATTTGCATTAGAGATATTGATCAAATCTAATCTCCTAGATTTTAGGAGATAATGGATCTTGTGGGTCAATTGCCTAAACCTGGAAATTGCTTAAAGTGGCGCTGCTATTTAAGCAGAAGGGGTTCAGGGCTGAAGAGGCTGATCGAAGCTGAGGGATACACGAGAGTAGACACAGATTTCAGAGTGAGGATTTTTGGTGTGCTACGGATGTTTTACTTCGATCATCACCCGTGAGCAGAGCGTTGAGCGCAGAGCTGTGGTGAGTATTGCAGAAGAGAATCTGGACTTGCAGAGTCTGATTCGTGCTTGATCTGGAAGCCAATTCAGAGCTGGGGAGCTTGTTGGTTGATCAAGGGCAGCCGCGGAAGAACTGACGGGTGGAAGGCTCGGTCGAGTGTCGTGCGGTAGTACTCTCTAGTGGCAGGTGGTCACTGAGTGAGGGGGAGTTGTCCAGAGTGTGCAGCGCTCTTGGAGAGGTTTGATCGGCTCGGCAGAAGGCCTTGGAGCGACGCGGACATTGTGCTTCAGCTGTGTGTTACAGCTGTTGCTGCAGCAACCCTGCTGAGTAGTGTAATTTAGAATAGGCTGAGTTCTTTGAGAGGATTGTAGCTATTCTAGATTGACATATTGTAGAGGGTGTGCAGACACAAATCAGAGCTTGTTCTGATTGTGTTGAGTGGTCCACACGAGGTTGAGTAGCATAGGTTGCATGAGTTGTAACCGTGTGTACTTGGAACCTTTGGTTGAGTCGATTCAGGACTGGAGAATAGTCCTCCCCAGACGTAGGCAAATTGCCCGAACTGGGTGAACAAACCTGTGCCTTGTTCATTTCTTGCTGTGACAATATTTAAGTGGACAAGAGTGTGCTGCAGCAACTGCTTGTTCACGAAATCTGTTGAACTATGACACTGTGAAATTTCAATTGGTATCAGAGCGGGAGCTCGACACACAGAGTTAAAGATGCTACAGTGTCTCTGAAGAAGCGAAGACAATGAAGGAAGGACAGAGCACAAGCAGACCTCCATTATTGGAAGAGAGCAATTATGGATATTGGAAAGCTAGAATGAAAGCCTTTCTCAGGGCTATTGACGAGAAGACATGGAGAGCTGTTGTGGTTCAGTTGTCTCCCCCAATCACCATGGATGAGCAAGGAGTGACAAGAATAAAACCTGAAGAGCAATGGACTGCTGAAGAAGGTGCTGCAGCAACCGATAATTCAAAGGCTTTGAATGCAATTGTTGCTGCAGTGGATGCTAACAATTTCAGGTTGATATCAAATTGTGACATGGCCAAGCAAGCATGGGAAATTCTGCAAACTGCCCATGAAGGAACTGATAGAGTGAAGCTGTCAAGACTCCAGATAATTGCCACACAATTTGAAAATCTGAGGATGCTGGATGAAGAAACAGTCACTGAGTTTAATGCTAAACTCTGTGATCTTGCAAATGAAGCTCATGCCCTTGGTGAACCCATCCCTGAAGAAAAACTCATCAGAAAGGTTCTCAGATCACTACCCACAAAATTTGACATGAAAGTGACAGCCATTGAAGAAGCTCAAAATGTCAGATTCATGAAGTTGGAAGAGCTGATGGGGTCTCTCAAACAATTTGAGATGAAGCTGGTTAAAGGAGACACCACTCCTAAGGATAAGAATGTTGGATTGAAAGCTGAAACAGAAACCAAGCAGACAGTTCCAGAGGATCAGTGATCGCGCGTCGTCGTGCGCGTCAAATTTAATTCCTTCCTTTCCCACTAGTACAGCGGTTAAGTAAGGGTCGATCTCCACAGGGAGCAAGCAGTGAATTTTAGCCAGTAACCTACACTTAAGAAAACGGGGGTTGCGTGAGTGATTGGGGGTTTTGCGCGATGCGCGAGTAACAGCGAATATCGTAACGCGGGGAATTGCACTAGACGTGAGCAAGCAGTAGAGATGAGATACTATGTTTATGAGAAGTATTGGGCAGACAATCCTCTATGAATGCATTCCTTATCATTGACTCCAAACATCTATAGCTTGTGTTTTACTTGGGTTAGTGTCCGGTAAAGGCTTCCTAACACACGCGCATGTTCCGTTCAAAGTTCATGTGCTATTAATCCTAGAACTAGACTAAACAGCTGCGAATCCTGTCACAGTAGCAACTGCCTACCCTAACTCGTTACTCCTAATTGTCACGGTAAGTTTGCGGTTCAAGGCTTCCCCTACGCATGCAACTAGTTTAACAGGTGACAAGCAAGCAACACAAGTAAGATTGCGGTTCAAGGCTTCCCCTACTCATGCAACTAACTGTCTCAGTACGCACAGAATTAATACAAGTAAATAAACTATGCATTAAGCTCAAGTCTCAAAGGTAATACATCATAGGTTCATGCCCGACCAACACTAAGTGTTTAGCTAGACATGCTAGTGGTAAACATCATAAAATAGTAAATAACAACTACTGTATCAGAGAAAACGGTAGCAAATAGTGCGTGCAGTGTCTTCTCTTGGCTGGCGCAGTCGGCTGGCGCAACTCTCCTTGACAGGTCCGTGTGTTTTCCAGTTCTGCCGCGCAGTGCCTCTGGAATGCCGCTGAGTGATGATGTTCCGATCTCTTGAAACCCTAGACTTTCTTTGTTTAAATAGTGCCCAGGAAGTTTCATCTTTTGGCAACTTCCAAATCTGGTCACTGGGACTTTGCGCCTGGCGCACGGCATTGATTGGCGCAATAGGGTAGCGCACCTCTGCTGTCTTTCGCCATTTCTTCTTCTGTTTGCGCCGCTAGCTCCGCAGGCTGATCTTTCACTCCTAGAACGCTGCCTGTTAGCGCGTATCCGACTCAAGGACTCGTTCTGACCTGATATACAAAAACATTGAAAACGAGTAATCTTGCTCATGAAATATTGCAAACAAGCATAGGGTTATGACCTAAATAATGTGTATAACTAGGCTCTATCAAACCCCCCACACTTGCCCCTTGTTCGTCCCGAACAAGTACTGAAACGCGGATACAATTACCTTTTCTGGAGACTAGTGCACAGCCTTGCATTTTAGCGCAAAATGCACAGTTGCTCAACTTGTGCTGCTCTATCACCTGCGCACAACTGCACTCAACAGTTCTAGTATAATAATCCCGAAATTTCATTACCTCTCAGCCGGGATGAAAATCTTTGGATGACTGGGAGATAGCTCTTCTTAGGCTCCTGGTTGTCAGCTCCCGCTCCGAAGATAGGTATATGGTTTCTTGCGCGAGCTTCTTCCAGTGCGTGATTCGTTTGCACGCTTCCTGGGAACCTGAGCCTTTGATGATATCCTTTTGGTCTTGCGCACGCAGGTACTAAGTAGTGCGCATGCTGATTCTTTGTAACGCAAATCATCTGCTTCTGCTGGTATTTTTCTTTTGTACAGCTTCCTTTCCAATTTGTTTCATTCCCAGAACAGTTCCAATCTCAGCCTTCGGATAGCAGCTATGGAACTCGTTCCGCTCTCCCTCCTTGGTCCGTCTGCGCCGGTCGGCGCACGCGTTTGCAACCGCGCCCGCTTTCCTTAGCTCGGCTTCCAGAGGGAAGGTGGTCTGTTTTCCCACCTCGCCACGCTTTGGGTATTTCGCCTTTGGTATCTGCGTGACTGAGCGCGCTCTTTTGTTCCGAAGGTTGCGAAGCACCGGCCTCCACTAGCGCACTCGACCATATACCTTGCCTTCGAAGCACAAGCGACTAACCGCCTCTCTGGAGCATTTCTATCAACTCCACATCCCCTGTATATCCCAACTGACAGGAGTAGAAAAAAACGAAAAAATTATGCTAAAACAGTAGAGAACGGCGCACGCAATACGGATAGCGCAACACAAGCTGGAGCGCATGCGCATCCTGCACCTTAGCGCACTACTGCTACTAATTCTCTTCAACTTAAACTAAGCTATACTAAAAATGCTCAAAACATGAAATGTAAGAGTAACGCCCCCCCCCCCCCCCCCCCCCACACTTGAACAGAGATGTGTCCCCACGACTCAAGCTCAAGCGCACGGAGGCTGCGCACATGCATGCAATGCAACGAAAATAAAGAACAGAAAAGGGAACACAAATAGTCACACAAAATATAGCAAGGGAGTCACAGAATGTAGGGCACAAATATTCAGCACACACAATAGTCAACTAGACGCAGCAAAATAAAAGACACCACCCTAAAGAAAATTACTGCGCCTGCCCAAGGCCTTAGAAGTCCTCCGAGCTAGAATCAGCCTCTGAATCATGCGCCTCCTCCTCTGAAGAATCTGTTAAGGAGTCGGTGCTGGAGGCTGGTGGTACTACGGTGAGGGGAGGAGGCTGTGCTGCGAGGTCATCCTCGGAAAGTGACTCCCATATGGAATCGGAGTCTACGCTGGGAAAGTTAATGGGGGACTCCGGAACAGAAGGCCGGGCAAGGGAAGCTGCTGGTGGTTGTACTGGTTCGGGTTCAGGGGTCAGTTCTGCTGCTGGCGCTGGGGCTGATGCAGGTGCTGACTCTGCTGGGGGTGCTGGGGCTGG
Organism: Umbilicus rupestris; assembly: GCA_963678935.1. NCBI lineage: Eukaryota > Viridiplantae > Streptophyta > Magnoliopsida > Saxifragales > Crassulaceae > Umbilicus > Umbilicus rupestris. The sequence continues at coordinate 10,158,558 of OY787610.1, read as the reverse complement.
TGCTGGAGAGGGTGCTGCTGAGGGCTGAGCAGGAGGGCTGGCTGGCTGGGCTGGGGTTCTGGTAGGAGGAGGATGGTGGAGGCTGAGGAGAGGGGGAATCGCGTCTCCAAATTTCCACCCGGATGGTGGACTCATACTTAAATCCGCCCCCTCTGGTGCTAAGTATTCGAGCACGCGCATGACGTTGAACAACATGCGCTGCTCGGCAGTGGCTTCCTCGGGCGCCTCCTCAGTCTCAGTCCTTGGGCGCTTGGCAAGTGCACGAGGGGGAGAATCCTCGATGGAAATGGTCACTGGCTCCCCTTGTGGTGCACGGGCCCTCTGGTGCGCTCCAGTCTGCGCCCGGGTCCTTGGGCGCCTGACTAGAGGCACCTCTGGTTCTAGGGCCTCCTCCATCTCTTCATCTGCTGCGGCAGATGCTGCGGCTGCTGCTGCGGCTGCTGCTGCGCCTTGCGCACTGCTCTCTGCTCTGGCCCGCGGTGGTCTGGCTGGCTGCAGACGGTAGCACCACTCTAGTGTGCCATCGTCCTGAACAGCTACCGCCCTGATTTGCAGCATGTAGGCGCGGTCCAGAGGTATAGCCTGCACCAAGGTGTGTGCTGGCACCTCGGGCTCTCCATGTAAGGCCCACAGCAAGTGCGTGATAAGGCCTCCACACGTCAGCGGCCCCCTCATGCTGACTCGGCTCCAATGATGCACCATGTTCAGGATGAGCAGCACCTTCCGCCCATAATAAAGCCCCTTCAAAATCTCCATATCCAGGAGGCTGATCTTTGGTGCACCGTTGAAACGGCCAATGACTGTGTAGGCCACGATGCGCCATAAGTAGAACAGCCATGGGTCGCGCAGCTCTCGGCCCCTGCTGCGCCCCGCGGCGAATGCTGGCCCTGTTGCCATGTCCCGCCAAGCCTCCTGGTTATTGTGCGTGTCTAACTCCTCCTCACGCACCTTGGCGCACCCGAATGCGCGCCTCAGCCTCCTTTCCGAGGCTATGAACCAGACACCCCTGTGTCTATATCTGATCTCCCTGTCCCCTGCCTCCAGAGACGCCAGGAACTCACACGTATCTTCCTGGTCTGAGGCGCTGCGGAGGTCCATTAGCGCCTCCCAGCCGGCAATCGCTAGCCTCTGCGCCACGAGGGCCTCTAATCCTACCTCGCGCAGGAAATCTCGGCAGATGTACGGTGTCCCGTACATGTCCAGGCTGATGAACGCTGCATACTTGTTAGCGAAAGCCGCTGGGGTCTCCTGGTCTGTGGCGGGTCTCATCTTGCGCTGGGCTCCGGTCAATCGCGGTCAATGCTCCCCAAAACCCTAAAAATCGAAACAGCCCAGAATCCTCTGAAACTTGCACCGAACGAGCGCCTACTGGTCGCCCACTCAACGCACAAAACAGCACTCCAAGCCGCGCACTCTAGCTTGGTGCGATTTCAAAACCCTAAAAACTGTCTCCTCCGCGCAAACCCTAACAGAAGCGGCTCAAAGCGGAATCGGGGGGTTACCTGGGTGCTGGGCGGTCGTGTTGTCCTTGAATCCCTCTAGACGGACGGTGGGTTGGGCGCTGATTGACGGCAGAGGTCTGAAGGCGGGAGCTCGTGTGCAACGGTCGAGTAAAAAGTGCTGGGAATTTTTCTAAGTCTGGCCTTATATACCCCCCTCTGGCTAGCGCAACTGACCTGCGCACTTGTGTGACTAAAAAAACTACCAAACCCTAAACTAGCTAAAAACACTCAAAAAAAAGCAAAACAAGCAGAATAAAATGTGCCAGCATAAAATGTGTCGGGTTACCTCCCGACAAGTGCCTTTGTTTAACGTCGTTGGCTCGACGGTACCTCGTTACGTGCCAAGAAGTGCGTCTGCAGCCTCCCCCACTCTTGCTCCTGAGTGTCCTTGCGCCAGTGCTTGTGTTACGATCTCATTGGTCCTGCGCAAAGGATAAAAGGGAAGGTCAGCATGTGATACATTATTCGTAATGAGGGTAGATGCAGAGGAAGAGGAGATATAGGCGATGGGTGCTAGTTCTCCCTCTGAAGCATCTGGTGGTGCGTCTGGCGCAGCAGCTTGCGCGTCCACTATCTCTGGCTCGGCCAAGTCAATGTTGCGTGCTGCGCCATCCCAAGGTTCGCCCAAGTACCGTTTGACTCTCTGCCCGTTAACCTGAAAACGATGCTGGTGCCCGTCTTCTAATTCAATTGTGCCGTAGGGGAAAACCTTGGTGATGGTGTATGGTCCCGTCCACTTGCTGCGCAACTTCCCAGGCATGAGCTTCAGGCGGGATGAAAACAATAATACCTGATCTCCTGGTTCAAACGTGCGCCGAAGGATATGCTTGTCGTGAAATGCTTTGGTGCGCTCCTTGTAATCGCGCAGTCCCTCATAGGCGTCCAGGCGCAACTCTTCTAGTTCGCTCAGCTCAAATGCGCGCTCTTTTCCTGCCTCATCCAGGTTCAGGTTGCAAATACGTAAGGCCCAATATGCCTTGTGCTCGAGCTCTACTGGCAGGTGGCATGCCTTCCCATAGACCAGCCGGAATGGTGAGGTTCCAATGGGCGTTTTGTGTGCAGTGCGGTATGCCCATAGCGCATCATCCAGGCGCTGGCTCCAATCCTTGCGCGACGGCCTCACAGTCTTTTCCAAGATGCGCTTGATCTCTCTGTTAGAAACTTCGGCCTGTCCATTTGTCTGCGGATGGTAAGCGGTGGACGTCTTGTGGCGCACCCCATAGTGCTTGAAAACTTGCGCCACAACCCTGTTGCAGAAGTGCATCCCCTGGTCGCTGATAACTGCCTTAGGCACTCCGTACCTGCAAAATATGTTAGTTCTGAGAAAATCAGCGACAGTCTTACCATCATCCTTGCGCGTGGCCTTAGCTTCGACCCATTTGGATACGTAATCCACGGCCACCAGTATGTACTCGTAGCCGGCAGATGGGGGAAATGGACCCATGAAGTCGATTCCCCAAACATCGAACACTTCATCCACCAAAATCGGGGTCTGCGGCATCTCGTTGCGCGCGGAGATCCCTCCAGTGCCCTGGCACCTGTCACACTTCCTGCAGTGGTCATAGGCATCTCTGAATAGGTGCGTCCAGTAGAATCCGCAGTCCAAGATCTTCCTGCTCGTGCGCTTGGGACCGAAATGTCCTCCACAGGCGTGCGCATGACAAAACATCAACACAGAGTTAATCTCATGGTCAGGCACGCAACGTCTTAATATCCGATCTGGACCTATTCTAAGCATGTAAGGATCATCCCAAAGGTAATGCTTGGACTCATGTTTCAATCGCATGCACTGAGTTTTATTGAAATGAGGAGGGAACGCACCTGTGACCAGGTAATTTGCGATATGCGCATACCATGGTACCTTACCTGTTAGCGCCATCAGATGCTCGTCAGGGAATGTCTCCTTGATCTGCCCTGGCTCCTCATCCTTTACGATCCTGCTCAGGTGATCAGCGACGGTATTTTCCGTGCCCTTCTTATCTTTGATCTCTAAGTCGAATTCTTGAAGCAGAAGTACCCAGCGCATCAGGCGCGGCTTGGTCTCTTTTTTGGACATGAGGTAGCGGATAGCTGCGTGGTCCGTGTAGATGATGACTCTGGCGCCTAGAACATATGCTCGGAACTTCTCCAGCGCAAATACAATTGCCAGAAGCTCCTTCTCCGTGGTGGTGTAGTTCTTCTGCGCGGAGTCCAGTGTGCGCGATGCATAGTAGATGGCATGCGGCTTCTTGTCCTCGCGCTGCCCCAAGACTGCTCCTACTGCGTAGTCACTTGCGTCACACATCAGCTCGAATGGCAGGTTCCAGTCAGGTGCGCGCATCACTGGCGCACTGGTCAGCGCTTCTTTCAGCTTATCGAACGCCGCCCTGCACTCATCAGTAAAATCGAAGCACACGTCTTTTTGCAACAGGTTAGACAGGGGTATGCAAATTTTAGAGAAATCCTTAATAAAACGCCTGTAAAACCCAGCATGCCCTAAGAACGATTTCACGTCGCGCACGTTGGTGGCATAAGGCAGATTAGAAATAATATCTATCTTAGCTTTGTCTACCTTAATACCCTCCTCTGAAATGATATGACCTAGTACCACTCCGTGCGTTACCATGAAATGACATTTTTCGTAATTTAGCACTAAGTTCTTAGAGATACAGCGCGCTAAGACTTTATCTCGATGTGCTAAGCATGCATCAAAGGTACTCCCATATACAGTGAAATCATCCATGAACACTTCTATGCATATACCAATCATATCAGAGAAAATGCTCATGACGAGGCGTTGGAACGTACCTGGCGCGTTGCACAGCCCAAAAGACATACGCCGAAACGCAAATGTTCCGAAGGGGCATGTGAACGTGGTCTTCTCTTGATCCTCCGCAGCTATGGGTATCTGATTGTAACCTGAATATCCGTCCAAAAAACAAAAGTAAGGCTTACCTGCCAAGCGATCCAGCATCTGGTCCATGAAGGGTAGCGGGAAGTGGTCCTTGCGCGTTACAGCGTTCAGCTTCCTGTAGTCGATGCACATGCGCCAGCCAGTTTGTATGCGCTTGGGAACTAGCTCGCCCTGCGCATTCTCCTCCACCGTGATTCCTCCTTTCTTTGGCACAACGTGCACCGGGCTGACCCATTTGCTGTCTGAGATTGGGTATATGACCCCTGCGTCAAGCAACTTCAGAACTTCCTTTTGCACTACCTCCATCATATTTGGGTTTAACCTGCGCTGAGCCTCCCTGGATGGTTTGGCACCATCTTCCAACAGAATTCGGTGCATGCACACGTCTGGGCTCACTCCGCGCAGATCAGCAAGAGTCCATCCAATCGCGCGCTGGTTCCTGCGTAGCACCTGTTGTAAGCGCGCCTCCTGCTCTTTTTCCAATCCCTTCTTGATGATCACTGGCAGGGTGTCCTCATCTCCCAAGAAAATGTACTTGAGGTGCTCCGGGAGTTGCTTCAGTTCGATCTTGGGTGCCTGTTCAATGGAGGGCAAGATTTTGTTAGCGGTGCAAATATGAACTATATCAATTACCTGTGTGGGTGTTGGTTCAGCACTGCTTAGCTCCTCCTCTTGCTCCTCCAGCTCTGCCTGTGTCAGTAGCTCTGGTCCTATGGTTGCGCTCGCACACTGCGCTTCTGTGACTAAATCGTCAAAGCTGTCCATTGCGTGCACAGTAGCGTCCTCATGTGGGTGCTGCATCCCTTCGAAGATGTTGAAATGGATTTCTTCGCCATCTACCTCCATGGAGAGCATGCCCCTCCACACGTCTATCTTCGTGCGCGCAGTCATCAGAAACGGTCTGCCTAGGAGGATCTGCGCACCGCTGGAGCTTGATTCACCCTCCATTTCGAGCACATAAAAGTCTGCTGGGAACACCAGCTCTCCCACTCGAACTAGGACATCTTCTATCATGCCTGCAGGTTGTTTGCACGATCTATCTGCTAGCTGAATTGTGAGACCTGCAGGTTTTAGTGGTCCAAGGCGCAAAGTCGCATAGAGAGAATATGGTAATAAATTGATTGATGCGCCTAAATCGATCATGCAATTGCTTACCGTGGTTTTACCTAAGGTGCAAGGGATAGTGAATGTACCTGGATCTCGGCACTTAGGTGGTACCTTTTGTTGCACGATTGCTGAGGCCTGCGCATTTAGCATTACCTGTGCGCATTCGCCTGCCCTCCTTTTATTTGTGCACAGCTCTTTTGAAAACTTCGCATACCTGGGAATCTGTCGAATAGCTTCTATGAGAGGTATGTTGATTTCCACCTTGCTGAACAGCTCATATAGTTCCTTGTCCAGTGCTTCTTTTCTCGCCAGTGGTGCCTGCACAAGGAAAGGAGCAGGTATGTTAGTACAATTTTTGTCCTTGTTTGTCGAGTGAGACATACCTGGCGCTTTGCCCTGCTGGTTCGTGGTTGGCGCTTCTGATTGCGCCTCTGGCTCTGGTTGCGCACTCTGAGCTGCTGGATCTGGGACTTGCGCAACTGGTTGCGCGGGCGCCTGCGCGGTCTGCTCTGTTCCCACTGTGCGCCCAGTCCTCAGTGTTACTGCATTAACTCCTCCCTTAGGGTTCTGAATCACTTGCGAAGGCAGGTTGCCATCGCTCTTTTTCAGCTCATACACCGTGGTTGCAATTTGTGATAGATGCTTTTCTATGGATTCGAACCTCTTGTCATACTTTTCGTCATTCTTGCGCACTGTGTCTGCTAGCTGCCCCATGATATCTTCCAAGGATCGCTTTGGTTGCTGATTGTTCTGCGCTGGTGCGTCTGTGCGACGATGCGGTGGATTGTAGGGTGCAGCTTGTTGCGTCTGCTGTGGCGCGCGCTGATCAGTGGGCTGCCTTTGGAAATTGTTCTCTTCTCTCCATCTGAATCCATTTGCAGCAAGCCCAAAGCGCGGCTGATTCTGCCTCTGCGGTCCTCTGTTGTCCCACCCTCCAAGGGCATTTACATCTCCAGTTTCTTCAAAAAGTGTTGGGCATTCGTCTGTCTTGTGCTCAGTGGACCTGCAGAATTCACATACCTTTGGCGCAACTGGTTGTGCGCTCTGCGCACTCATCAGCTTCTGTAGCATGGCCTTCATTTCTTGGATCTCAGCGCTTGCCTCTACCTGATGCACAGAACGATTACGACTACTTTCAAGTGTCAATTGATGTCTTACCTGCCCAGCAGAATCTTCTATCAGCTGCCATGCATCCTCCGGGTACATGTTGCAAATGTCCCCTCCTGCGCATGCATTCAGTTGTCGCAGCTCCATGGGCAGCAGTCCATTCAGAAAGTTCTCTATCAGCACATTCTGAGGAAGCCCGTGATTGTAGCAGTTGGCTTCTAGCTCCCTGAAACGCTCGTAGTATTCTGACAGAGACTCCCCTGCGCTCTGCCTTGGCGCGGCCAATTCCCTTCTGAGCAGCGCAATCTTCGCTGCTGGATAAAATTTGTCTAAGAATTTCTTCTGCAGCTGCTCCCATGTGTGGATTGATCCTGCGGGTAGGCTCATCAGCCAGTGTTTGGCTGCATCGCTCAATGAAAATGGGAATGCCTTCATCTTCAGCGCTTCTTCGTTCTCCCCCAAGGTCTTCATGTTCTCGCAAATGATTAGGAACTCCTGCACATGCTTGACTGGATTTTCGTTGTTCATTCCGTGAAACTTGGGCATGTGATGGATGAGTGAGCTCCTCAGTTCGAACTGTCCGTTGGGCGGAAGCACTATGCACCATGGCTGGTTAACAGTGAGTGGGGCTGACATTTCGCGCACTGTCCTGCGCCTCGCGACTGGACGAACGGGTGGCGCAATGTATGGTTCAGCGGCCATCCGTGCGTCGACCTCACGCTGCACTTCCTCTCTGAATAGGGCTGCGCGGTTATGTGCCCTTGCTTCCTCTGGGGTTCTGTCTCCCAGGTTATCTCCAACCACACTGTTATCCTCCATGTCCTGATCCAAACTCAAGAAACGAAATTAAATGGCAACGAAGTTGTTGCGTCTGTCAGTGCGCAACTAGAATCTGCGCAGCGCAACTGTTTCAAGGTTGCGCAGGCTGATGTGATTGTGCGCTGTCAGAAACAACAACGAGAAAACAAAACAAAATGAAATAACTAGTTACTAAAATGAGAAATGTAAGCTAGCTAAAACTTAGCTGTGTTGCTCCCCGGCAACGGCGCCAAAATTTGATCGCGCGTCGTCGTGCGCGTCAAATATAATTCCTTCCTCTCCCACTAGTACAGCGGTTAAGTAAGGGTCGATCTCCACAGGGAGCAAGCAGTGAGTTTTAGCCAGTAACCTACACTTAAGAAAACGGGGGCTGCGTGAGTGATTGGGGGTTTTGCGCGATGCGCGAGTAACAGCGAATATCGTAACGCGGGGAATTGCACTAGACGTGAGCAAGCAGTAGAGATGAGATACTATGTTTATGAGAAGTATTGGGCAGACAATCCTCTATGAATGCATTCCTTATCATCGACTCCAAACATCTATAGCTTGTGTTTTACTTGGGTTAGTGTCCGGTAAAGGCTTCCTAACACACGCGCATGTTCCGTTCAAAGTTCATGTGCTATTAATCCTAGAACTAGACTAAACAGCTGCGAATCCTGTCACAGTAGCAACTGCCTACCCTAACTCGTTACTCCTAATTGTCACGGTAAGTTTGCGGTTCAAGGCTTCCCCTACGCATGCAACTAGTTTAACAGGTGACAAGCAAGCAACACAAGTAAGATTGCGGTTCAAGGCTTCCCCTACTCATGCAACTAACTGTCTCAGTACGCACAGAATTAATACAAGTAAATAAACTATGCATTAAGCTCAAGTCTCAAAGGTAATACATCATAGGTTCATGCCCGACCAACACTAAGTGTTTAGCTAGACATGCTAGTGGTAAACATCATAAAATAGTAAATAACAACTACTGTATCAGAGAAAACGGTAGCAAATAGTGCGTGCAGTGTCTTCTCTTGGCTGGCGCAGTCGGCTGGCGCAACTCTCCTTGACAGGTCCGTGTGTTTTCCAGTTCTGCCGCGCAGTGCCTCTGGAATGCCGCTGAGTGATGATGTTCCGATCTCTTGAAACCCTAGACTTTCTTTGTTTAAATAGTGCCCAGGAAGTTTCATCTTTTGGCAACTTCCAAATCTGGTCACTGGGACTTTGCGCCTGGCGCACGGCATTGATTGGCGCAATAGGGTAGCGCACCTCTGCTGTCTTTCGCCATTTCTTCTTCTGTTTGCGCCGCTAGCTCCGCAGGCTGATCTTTCACTCCTAGAACGCTGCCTGTTAGCGCGTATCCGACTCAAGGACTCGTTCTGACCTGATATACAAAAACATTGGAAACGAGTAATCTTGCTCATGAAATATTGCAAACAAGCATAGGGTTATGACCTAAATAATGTGTATAACTAGGCTCTATCAATCAGCTGAGTATGATTGTCAAGAACCTTGGAAAACTTCTGAAAAACATGGACTCAAGAACTGGACAAAGCTCATCCTCACGAAAATTCAGAAGAGGTGGAGAAAATAAGACGAAAGGGAAAGAATCTGCTCAGAATGAAGATGATAAGAAAGAGATGAAAAAGGGAGTTCAATGCTGGAACTGTGAAGGGTATGGACACATTGAGGCTGACTGTCCAAGCAAACCCCTCAAAAATTCAGAGAAAAAGAACAATAAGTCCATGACAGCAAAATGGAGTGATTCTGATGAAAGTGATGAAGAAAACTGTGTTGTGCTGACAAGTGTTTCAGATGTCAACCTCAAAGAGCTAAAGAAGGTAGAATTCACTATGGGATTGAAGTTTCTGAAAGTGAAGATGAAGAGGACTCATCTGACAGTCTTGCTGATCTTCTGAGGAAGATACTAAAACAATGTGAGGCAGTTCTTCAGACTAATCAGGCTTTGACTGACAGAGTCAATCTCTTGGAAGAAGAACGAAGGAAATGTCTACTCCCATTCGATAATCAAGTTACTATTCTGAAAAAAGAAGACTCAGGAAGACAGATCTCTGCTGGGTCCTCTCCTGCAACAGCCAAGACAGCTGATCCGCAGAGCAATATCCTGGACGAAATTCTGTCTTACCAAAGACTTGGAAAAGGGAAAACAGGGCTTGGATATACTGGTGAAGAAAGCTCTAGAGGGACAGTTTTCATTAAAGCCTCAGATGTTGAGATAGATAAGAAGATGAATTCAGATGACTCCTCAAAACCTGCAGACAGAGATGGAACCAGACATGTGAACAAGAGGATGCTGCAGCATCGGGGACAACATTCTTCTCAAACAAAACAAAAGACTCAGAATAAACAGGGTACCTTTACAAGTATTGGGAATCAGAAGATCAACTCTAATCTGAAGCAGCAGCGCAGAACCTGCTCAGTTGAAAAAGGAGTAAAATCCAGGAACAATACATGTTGCATAAAGACTCAGTTTCATGCTGCTTCACGGAAAAACAGTTGCTGGAAAGAACCACAGAGAAGGATTGCTAAGACTGTTACACAAGGGCACCGGATTGCTAAAAACACATGTAAATAGCAGGTTTCACAGATATGGAAACCCAAACATGACAAACGAAGAGATAGGTGGATGGAAGATCAGAAGAAGAAAAACTCTGGTTTATCTCAAGTATGGGTGAAGAAATCTCCACCAGAACCTCTTAAGGATCCTCTGAGCAAAGCTGCAGTCTGAATTGAATAGGTGAACCAGCTCACATGTGCTATAGCAACTGGGTCAAGAATAAGCTTGTTCACATGCTTTGGTCGCTAAAGATGGGAGAAGGCACATGTGAGGCACATGTGTTAACAAGCTTCAAATGGAAAGGAAAATAACGGATATATCAAATTCAGGAAATAACGGGTAAATCAATTTCTAGGGCAAACTCAAGGTGAAAGGCGCTTCTCGAAATTGTTCCCGATCATTCACTGTGCGTTTCTCAATCCTTCTACAACCCTGCAACAATGGTGAAGACCCGTGGTTTGAAGAAGAATCTGGCAGCAGACAGGCAGGGCAGGTCTGAAAGAAGGACCAAGGCACGCAATGAAGGTCCTGCTCAGCGCCTGGATGTGGTGGTGTGGGAACAAGCACCTCTCCCTGTGTCGCACAGCGAGCCCTCACCTTCTGAAGGAACTTCGCAGAAAAGGAGGCGTCTGGTTCGTGACAGAGAACCTGTATCCAGTAACCCTGTGCTATCTGAAGAAGCTGTGGCTGAGGAAGTCGCTGAAGAAGGAGGGTGTTGTAGCAGGTTCTACAGAAGAAAGGTGCAGATCACTGGTTATGTCCCCAGGCATTGTGGGTGAAGGGGAGGAAACAGTTGCTGAGTCCCCTGAACAAGAACCTGCTGCAGCACATCCTCTTCCTCCTTCAGACAAAGGAAAAGCTCCTATCCTCATCCCAGTCTCCAGCAGTGAAAATATATCCAGTAAAGAAGAAGAAGATTCTCGTGGTGGACCTTCTGAAAGAGGACCTCCAGTGGCAGACTTGTCAGCTCTCACAGTGGGAGGTACATGGTTCAGGAACAGGAGTGCTTCCCAATCCTGGAATGCTGTCGAGAGGAAGCATATTGTGGCTGAAAAGAGGCTGGTCCAGGACAAGTACAAATCAGTTGCCATGATCCAGCTCCTTACAGAGGTAAACCTTCTCAAGTCCCTAACCTTTCCACACAGATTCAACTCTACTCTGGTTAGGGAGTTTATTGTTAATATGGAAGAGAAATTTGGTGAGGAACGAGCGGATGAGTTTGGGAAAAGCTGGGTTAGAGGTAAGGCAGTGGTTATTACCCCTGAAATTATAGATGAGTTTCTTGGGATTCATGAAAATGCCAGAGCTCCCACTGATGTTAAGCCAAAGCTGTTGGCTAAGGTTCTGACAGGGGGAGTGTGCCTGTCTTGGGGTGGTCCTAACCTCAGTGCTGCTGAGCTAACCTCCAAGTATGCTCTGCTGTATCATCTTGGCATAAGAAACTGGATCCCTAGTTCTCACAGAGGGAAGGTCAACAAAGACTTTGCTAACCTTCTCTACTCTATTGGAAAGAAAAGGAAGATCAGCCTGGGTAGTGTTATGTTTCCTCAGTTGGCTACTCATGCAGGGAGTGCTGTCTCCAGCAAGGCTATTGTGCTACCCTCCATCATCTATGGGATCATGGTCTCTCAGCACCCGACGCTTGGTGAGATTTCTGAAGGCTTATCTGAGGAGCTGCAGGTCTTCACAGTAGATCACAAGCTGTTCAAAGGAAAGCACGCAGTGGATGTCACCTATGAGGATCCTCTCCTGGTTGGCTCTTCAGCTCCAGCTCCCCTGGAGGAATCTCTTCCCCCTGCTGCAACTATTCAGTCTGCTCTTCGTGCCAGAATTGTGAGCCATCTCCGGTCTGAGCTGCTCATACTTGAAGCTGAAGCCAAGAAGAGGGATGCTAGGCGCGGACAAATCAGAAGCCTCCTCCGAGACCTGGAGTTTCCTGCAGGTGAGGAGCAGGCCCCTTGAGCATCTATGACAAAAAGGGGGAGAGAAGATGTTTTTGTTTTTGCTGAACTGCTACTGATGAACACTGTTTTTTACTGACCCTGCGAGGTCATGCTATGGCCATCTGTGGCCTCATCTACTTACTCTCTATTATTTTTATTTTGAGTATTTTTTTTTGGTTCACGGGAGAGTGCATATGCCCTAAGGTTTTGTCAAAATGCCAAGGGGGAGATTGATGATGCAAGTATGGCAGTGTTTGACAAAACCAGCATAAGTGAACAAGGAGCTGCTACAGCTCAGATAAACAAGCAAGCCAAGCAGAAGTGAACTAGCAGCAGCTGCAGCAGGGGATGCTACAGCAGGAGCTTGTTCAACAGGCTGTTTCAACTGTCCAAGAAGTAGCAGCTGCCTGGGCTTGTTCGGAATGGCTGGAAACCTTACGCAGAGCATCTGAAGAATTTCTAAATTACTGAAGAGTATATTCTAGCAAGGTTTACTAGTCAGAGAAGGAGATTTGCATTGGAGATATTGATCAAATCTAATCTCATAGATTTTAGGAGATAATGGATCTTGTGGGTCAATTGCCTAAACCTGGAAATTGCTTAAAGTGGTGCTGCTATTTAAGCAGAAGGGGTTCAGGGCTGAAGAGGCTGATCGAAGCTGAGGGATACACGAGAGTAGACACAGATTTCAGAGTGAGGATTTTTGGTGTGCTACGGACGTTTTACTTCGATCATCACCCGTGAGCAGAGCGTTGAGCGCAGAGCTGTGGTGAGTATTGCAGAAGAGAATCAGGACTTGCAGAGTCTGATTCGTGCTTGATCTGGAAGCCAATTCAGAGCTGGGGAGCTTGTTGGTTGATCAAGGGCAGCCGCGGAAGAACTGACGGGTGGAAGGCTCGGTCGAGTGTCGTGCGGCAGTACTCTCTAGTGGCAGGTGGTCACTGAGTGAGGGGGAGTTGTCCAGAGTGTGCAGCGCTCTTGGAGAGGTTCGATCGGCTCGGCAAAAGGCCTTGGAGCGACGCGGACATTGTGCTTCAGCTGTGTGTTACAGCTGTTGCTGCAGCAACCCTGCCGAGTAGTGTAATTTAGAATAGGCTGAGTTCTTTGAGAGGATTGTAGCTATTCTAGATTGACATATTGTAGAGGGTGTGCAGACACAAATCAGAGCTTGTTCTGATTGTGTTGAGTGGTCCACACGAGGTTGCGTGAGTTGTAACCGTGTGTACTTGGAACCTTTGGTTGAGTGGATTGAGGACTGGAGAATAGTCCTCCCCAGACGTAGGCAGATTGGCCGAACTGGGTGAACAAACCTGTGCCTTGTTCATTGCTTGCTGTGACAATATTTAAGTGAACAAGAGTGTGCTGCAGCAACTGCTTGTTCACGAAATCTGTTGAACTAGGACACTGTGAAATTTCAACACTCATAGAGGATTGTCTGCGCCGATACTTCTCATAGTCATAGTACTTAGTCTCTACTGCCTGCGCACGTCTAGTGCAATTGCTGCATTTACTACTGTTTACTCGCGCATCGCGCAACCCCAATCACTCACACCCCCAGTTTTCGTAAGTGCAGGATACTAGTTAAAGCTAATCTACTGCTTCCTTGTGGATTCGACCCCGACTTAACCGCTGTACTAAGTGGAAGAGGAAGGAATTAATTTGACGCGCACAACGACGCGTGCATCAATACCTAAGGGACGCGGCTCTCAAACTCTCGCTCTATTGAACCGCGTAGAACAAAAGTCTCCAAATCTCACCCTCTCGGTCTATCGATCGATAACTCAAGTCTGCTCTATGCTTAGCCTAATAGAATGCAAGTGTCACTCTCGCACACAAACGATGTCTAAAATAAAGATGCTTGATCATCTGCACAATCTATGTTCAATTTTCATTCCATCCTTAGGTGTTTTATTAATTCATACTCATTCATCTTGGTATGCATAAAAATAACATGAAGATAAAGCATGCGAATTTTCAATCAAAGTTTCATTCATAACGGTAAAATGCATGTTTTGCGTTACAACCTAACCTAAGGGATCCATAAGGATCCCTGCTACTAAACGACTACTCACTCATGATGAGTTTGAAACAAAACATAATGAAATTGTTTAACAAGGAAAAGTAAAGTAGTAGGGTTTGAGTAGAAGGATGTTGTGGAATCCTCAATTGTATGTGTTTTCTCCAAATCCTTGACAACTTTCCAAGTCTGTGATTTAGAGTTTTTTTCCAAGAGAGGGATAAGAGGCTCGGATGTGCCAGAGGCACACTCTGATTTTTCTAATTTGTTTCTATTTATACTCTTGAATTTCAACCAGGTTTAACGGCCGTGCTCGAATCACTTTTGATTCGTGGTAGCTTAGTAAGTTGATTCGACCATGGTTGGTCAAATCAAAGTCTCAGTGTTTCGGGGTTGGGCGAATCACTTTTGCTTCGCTCTGGCCTGAATTCCTCTTGGGCGAATCAACTTTGCTGTCCCGTGTGACCCTTTAAACCTTCGAATTACGTATTGATGTAAACTAGAAAGTTGTAGCCCTTTGATTTAACTTTCCAACAAGATGTAGCGCCCCTCAATCGGATAGAGTCATGTGCTCAGCAAGCCTTCAATGATGAATGGGTCAATCTGCCCAGATTTGGTCTACGGGAGAATTCTCCTCGAGTTAATTTGATCTGGGCAACCAAGAGGTTGATTCGACCAAGGTTCTTTATAGTTTGCAAAGCAAGTAGCTCTTTATCCGCCCACATGATAATAGAGTTGTGAAAATCATTCACTACACGCAAACTCTATGAATCCATTAATTCATTGCGATAACAAATATTTATAGAATCGATATCAAAACTAGCATTCGTCAAATTCAAATTAATGCTTAATTTCCTATGCAAGTAGTATGAAGAAAAGCGTAGCTTACACAAAAACTTTGTCGAGTCAATCAGATATGCTTGCTAAGGGCAAGTCTATAAGCTTATGACAACAAACTCATTCTCAAGTTTTAGACTATACGTCATAATCTGTAATAAAAGAGAAGTTTTGACATTGAAAATTTTAAAATTCACTCGTACAAATCTTGATGTTTAAGTAATAAATTACGAGGGTCATACCTTAGACGTTTCCAAAAAGCAAAATGCAAATATTTACTCACACACATGCGAAAGAAGTTACGGAAAAGGCATAAAGTCAAGGATTAAGTGGGTTTATTTTATTTTTTTGCGTTCATAAATACTTTCAAGGGGGAATTTACTTTCCTAACCCTCATCTTTTGTAAAACTTTTCCTTGACAAAAAAAAAAATTTTTTTTTTGTTTATACACATGCTTTCAAGGCAAACTTATCTTCCTAACCTTCGGCATTTGTAAAACCTTAAAAATATAATTTTTTTCTTTAGCCTTTTTTTTCTGTTTTCGCAAACAATTTATTTGACCCCACTCGTAATACTTGACAATGTGGCTAAGTGATATAATGGAGCATGAAGTGTGAGCTCAACAAATGCAAAGGCTAAATAGGTATACTAATGTCACATAAAGCAACCAAGAACAAGTAAGTGGTGTTTACACGAAAACTATTTTTATTTAATTGTTGTGCTTGCTAAACTTAACTTCATTTTTCATGCATGGAAAGAGCTTATAAATAAATCGAACTAAGCTAGTTAAAATACCAAATCATGTGAATAAAATCATCACAAATAATGTCAATCAACTAAAGATATGATTCATGAATTCAAAGCACAACTCATCCCAAAAATAATTTTAAATGATACTACTTAATCGTTTAGCAAACGTTAATTCGTCTGATCAATACTTAAAGTAGGATGAAAGCAATCATGCGATTATATGCGCGCAAAATAAATATGAATCATAGAATCATGTTGTGAAGCAAATAAAAGCACAAGCGCAAAACACCCCACACTTAAAAATTCGGTTAGTCCCTAAGCAATATAAAGTAAAAGAATTAAAGAGAAAGATTCGAAGGAACTTCTCTCGTGTGGAGGTAGCCAAATGTGGATCCGCTAATGTCCGTGAATGATGCTCTAATCAGTTGCGATAATTCTGAAACTCAAGAAAAAGATTAGCGCAATACCTGAATTCATAAATTTAAAAGGCTAGCTATTACATATCAATCAATGTGAAACATATAGCTAGGCGAAAAATTAGAAAACAAATGCGCGATAATTCAAATGATGAGTTTACTTAGATATGCGCATGTAAATCAAAAGTCATTGACCAGTGTACTATAGTGCTTTAAAAAGGTTTCGAACAAATGTGCCTAAAGTCAATTCTGGGATGCATATAAAGTGATTCAACTAGGCTGTGGTCGAATCAAATCAATTATGGGATGGTATTCTTGTTCCACGAATAAAACTTGATTCTGGCAACGCAAAAAAAATGATTCGACCGGTACTGGTCGAATCAAACTGTCAGTGAGTAATGTGCCTAATGCCCTGGTCGAATCAGACTTGATTCGTGGAGAGCAAAAATTGATTTGACCAGCCTTTGGTTGAGTCAGTTGGCTAAGGAAAAATGCCAACTATAATGCACAAGTTTGAAATCCGCTTGTCATTCAAAAGATAGCATCAAAGCGCCTCAAAATACAAATCAACAAGTCAAGCAAATTACATAACAAAATACCAATACTAATCACGACATACAAAGGCGCAACCTAAACATCAATGAATTATCCTACATTTAAAACTTCTACATATCGATAATCAAACCAAAGGGGTAATTCGAGGGCACACAAACACAAAATCCCTTAAACCATCAATCAAACATTTGGCACAAGGCACAACACAAGTTCCACAACGATTCTATACTACAATCAAGTAAAAACAAAAGCATAAATACTCACAAGCCTTGTTTAACGTCTTGGCTAAGACGTAGCCGATTCCCTTCTTCATACCATGTGGAGAAGCGCCGACTTTATTTCGAACTCTTTGTCATCACCCTCCGGAGGGTATATGGGTGATCCATAGTCTCCGATGGTTGGGGCAATGTATTCCCCAACCGGTCTCTCGTCATCCCCTAGGGGAATTTCCTAATCTCCTTGGGTTCGGTTGATCCATTATCTCTGGTAGACACCGATCCACTGTTGGTTGTTGATCAACGTAATCTTGAGGAGAAGGAGTATCAAAATCTGGCATGTTCTGATCTGACATTGATGTGGAGGCTTGTTCTTGCATATATTTCGTGCTTCCTCTAGTTTGCATTCAAACACCAACCGAGCAATCAAAGAAAGCGTCAATAAGTGTGAACTTAAATCAAAGAATAGCATGCAAAAACGCAATCACAATCAACAAAATAAAAGAAAAAAATGAAGTCGACTCTAAAACAATACTAAAAAGCAAAGTCTAATGGCTAATCCTCGGCAACGGCGCCATTTTGAACGTTGTTAAAATTGTGATAGTAAAGTTACTAGTCCAATCACTCTACGCAAACAATATTAACCGAATGACCTTCGGTCGAACTCAAGAGAAAAGCCTAGATTATTCTAAAGCTAGCTAGTAATGCTTAATGCGAGTCTACTAAATAAAAATTGGGATTTTGTCCTCTATGCGAGGTATCTCTAATAAATACAAAAGATAAGTTCGAATTTGGATTGAAGTAAAGCAATAAAAAAAAACGTAGTCAGGATCCTACTTCACCCCTAGGTCATGCGATTGGCAACGCAAAACAGTAATATCATGCACTCTAGATTCAACTCCGCTCCTTCCCTAGAATGGGAATGATACCTAAGGGACATGGCTTTAAAACTCTCGCTCTATTGAACCGCATAGAACAAAAGTCTCCAAATCTCACCCTCTCAGTCTATCGATCGATAACTCATGTCCGCTCTATGCTTAGCCTAATAGAATGCGAGTGCCACTCTCGTGCACAAACAATATCTAAAATAAACATACTTGATCCTCTAAACAACCTAAGTTCAATTCTCATTCCATGCTTAGGTGTTTTATTAATTCATACTCATTCATGCATTTCGTCAAACACTTGGTATGCATAAAAATAACATGAAGATAAAGCATGCGAATTTTTAATCAAAACTTCATTCATAACGATACATTGCATGTTTTACGTTACAATCTAACCTAAGGTGATGATGCAGTATGACAGTGTTTGACAAAACCAGCACAAGTGAACAAGCAAGTGAACAAGCTGCTGCTATAGTCAAAGTTCAGCACAGGTGAACGAGCTAGTGAACAAGGAGCAGCTATAGCAGGAAGAAGCTTTAGCAGGAGCTTGTTCAAAAGAGCTGTAGCGTCTGTCCGTGCAGCAACAATCTGTGCTTTGGAATGAAGGCGTGGCAGTTCATCTAAAAGCATCAGGAGAGTTTCTAAGTTGCTGTAGAGAATATTCCAGAGTGGAGTTTCCAAGCTGAAGTAGGAGTTTTGGTTTGAATCTCAAATCAAATCAAATCTCCTAGAAATTAGGAGATATTGATGCTGCAAGGGGAACTGCTGTAATCTGATAATGAAGCAGTGGTCGTACATATATAAGAGAGACCCTTCAGAGCGATAAAGGGTGATCGAAGGAGAGAGAGACCCTTCAGTTGCTGCACACTCTGGAATATTCCCCCTCACTCAGTGACCACCTGCCACTAGCGAGAAACACCGCTTAGACACTCGACCGAGTCACACACCCGTCAGTTCTTCCGCGGCTGCCCTTGATCAACCAACAAGCACCAAGCTCTGAATTGGCTTCCAGATCAAGCTCGAATCAGACTCTGCAAGTCCTGATTCCCTTCTGCTTCTATCACCACAGCTCTGCGCTCACGCTCTGCTCTCGGGTGATGATAGAAGAAAAACGTCCGTCGCACACCAAGAATACTCTCTCTGAATTCCGTGTATGCACTCGTGTATCCCTCAGCTTCGATCAACCTCTCAGCTCTGAACACCTCTCGCTTAAATAGTAGCACCAGCTTTAAGCAATGTCCAGGTTTAGGCAATGTCCCAAAAAGAACAATTATCTCCCAAAATCTAGGAGATTAGATTTGATATTTATCTTCAATGCAAATCTCCTTCTCTGACTAGTAAACCTCACTGGAATAAACTCCACAGCATATTAGAAATTCTTCAGATGCTCTCCGTAGAGATTCCAGCCCTTCGAGACAAGCCCTGGTAGCTGCTGCTTCTCGGACAGATGATGCAGTCAGTTGAACAAGCTCCTGCTATAGCATCCCCTGCTGCAATTGCTGCTAGTTCACTTCTGCTGGACTGCTTGTTTACTTGTGCTGTAGCAACTCCTTGTTCACTTGTGCTGGTTTTGTCAAACACTGCCATACTACATTATCAATCTCCCCCTTGGCATTTTGACAAAACCTTAGAACATATGCACTCTCCCATGAACCAGAAAAAACTCTAAATACTCTAAATAAGAAAAATCCAACAATAGAGAGTGATCGCGCGTCGTTGTGCGCGTCAAATATAATCCTTCCTCTTCCACTCAGTACAGCGGTTAAGTAAGGGTCGATCTCCACAGGGAGCAAATAGTTCAGTTCTAGCCAGCAACCTACACTTACGAAAATGGGGGGTGTGTGAATGATTGAAATGCGCGATGCGCAAATGAACAGTAACTAGTGTAACGCAGGAAATTTGCACTAGTCGTGCGCAAGCAGTAGAGATTAAATACTATGACTATGAGAAGTATTGGGCAGACAGTCCTCTATGAGTGCATTCCTCATCACCGACTCTAAACGTCTATAGTTTTCAGTTTACTTGGGTTAGTGTCCGGTCAAGGCTTTCTAACACGTGCGCATGTTCCGTTCAAAGTTCATGTGCTATTAATCCTTAGAACATAGACTAAAACAGCTGCGAATCCTGTCACAGTAGCAACTGCTTACCCTAGCTCGTTACTCCTAGTTGTCACCGTAAAGCTATCAACTAGTTTAACATATGACAAGCAAGCAACTCAAGTAAGATTACGGTTCAAGGCTTCCCCTACTCATGCAACTGGCTGTCTCCGTATGCACAGGATTAATACAAGTAAGTAAACTATGCATTAAGCTCAAGTCTCAAAGAAAGTACATCATAGATTCATGCCCAACCAACACTAAGAGTTTAGCTAGACATGCTAGTGATAAACATCATAGAATAGTAAATAATGACTAATGTGTCTGAGAAAACAGTAGCAAACGGTGCGTGCAGCTTGTCTTCTCGGCTGGCGCAAATCCTCTCAACAAGTCCGTGTGTTTTCCCGTTTTGCCGCTCACTTGCTCTCTCGTGAGGCTCTGATGATGATATGATGCCCTGAAGCCCTAGACCTTCTCCCCTTTATATACTGCTCGAGAGGTCCACACTTGGCAACTTCCAAATCTGGTCATGTCAAGTTTAGGCAGTACTGGACTCTGCGCCTGGCGCACGGCATCGGCTAGCGCATGGGCTAGCGCACCTCTGCTGACTCTCGCCAACTTCTCTTCTGCTTGTGCTGCTAGCTCCGCAGGCGGATCTTTCACTCCTAGAACGCTGCCTGTTAGCGCGTATCCGACTCAAGGACTCGTTTTGCCCTGTAATACAAAAACACTAGAAACGAGTAATCTTGCTCATAAAATATTGCAAACAAGCATAGGGTTATGATCTAAATAATGCGTACAAATAGCCTCTATCAAACCCCCCACACTTGCCCCTTGTTCGTCCCGAACAAGCACTGAAGCGCGGATACAATTACCTCTTCTGGAGTTTAGCGCACAGTCTTGCACTCTGATGCGAATGCACAATTGCTCAACTCGCACTGCTCTATCACCTGCGCACAACTGCACTCAACAGTTCTAATATAATAATTTCGAAATTCATTACCTCTCAGCCGGGATGAAGATTTTTGGATGGCTGGGAGATAGCTCTTCTTAGGCTCCAGGCTGCCAGCTCCTACTCCGAAGATAGGTATATGGTGGATAACGCAGCTTCTTCCAGTGCATGATTCGTCCGTGCACTTCCTGGGAACCTGAGCTTTCTGATGATTTCCTTATGGTCTTTGCGCATGTTGATGCTTGTGCGCATGCTGATTCTTTTGTAGCGCGTATCATCTGCTGGTATTTTCCTTTTGTACAGCTTGTCTCTTTAATTTCTTACATTCCCAGAGCAGTTCCAATCTCAGCCTTCGGATAGCAGCTATGGAACTCGCCCCGCTCTCTCTCCTTTGGTCTGTCTGCGCAGGTCAGCGCACGCGTTTACATCCGCGCCTGCCTTCCTTAGCTCGATTTCCAGAGAGAAGGTGGTCTGTTTTCCCACCTCGCCACGCTATGGGTATTTCGCCTTTGGCATCTACGTGACTAAGCGCGCTCTTTTGTTCCGAAGGCTGCGAAGCACCGGCCTCCACTAACGCTCTCGACCATATACCTTGCCTTCGAAGCAAAAGCGACTAACCGCCTCTCTGGAGCATTTCTGTCAACTCCACATCCCCTGCATATCCCAACTAACAGGAGCAAAAAAAATGAAAAAATTATACTAAAACAGTAGATAGCAACGCACGCAATATGGATAGCGCAAAACAAGCTGGAGCGCATGCGCATCCTGCACTCTAGCGCACTACTGCTACTATTCTCTTTAACTTAAACTAAGCTACACTAAAATGCTCAAAAACGTGAAAAGTGAATGTAACGCCCCCCCCACACTTGAACAGAGACGTGTCCCCACGACTCAAGCGCAAGCGCATGGAGAGCGCACACATGCATGTAATGCAAAAATAAAGAACATAAGAAAGAAAAACATATCGGGTTACCTCCAGACAAGTGCCTTTGTTTAACGTCGTTGGCTCGACTGTACCTCGTTACGTGCCCAAATGTGTGCCAGCGACCTCCCCCACTTTTGCTCTTGAGTGACCCTGCGCGTGTGTATGTGTTGTGTTCTTCTTGGTCCTGCGCAAAGGGTGAGAAGGGTAGTCAGTATGGATAATATGTGAGAAGTCTGCAGTAACGAGGGTAGATGAAGAGGAAGAAGAAATGTAAGCAATAGGTTCCAGTTCTCCCTCTGGTGCATCTGGTGGCGGCTCTAGCGCAATGCTCATGCGCCATCCTGTCTGAATGCGCTTGGGAACTAGCTCGCCCTGCGCATTTTCTTCCACTGTGATTCCTCCCTTCTTAGGCACAACCTGCACTGGACTGACCCATTTGCTGTCTGAGATGGGGTAGATGACTCCTGCGTCAAGCAACTTTAAAATTTCCTTTTGTACTACCTCCATCATGTTTGGGTTTAACCTGCGCTGAGCCTCCCTGGATGGTTTGGCACCATCTTCCAACAGAATTCTATGCATGCATACGTCTGGGCTCACTCCGCGCAGGTCAGCAAGTGTCCATCCTATGGCGCGCTGGTTCTTGCGCAGTACCTGCTGTAAGCGTGCCTCCTGCTCCTCTTCTAATCCTTTCTTTTTGATCACTGGCAGGGTGTCCTCATCTCCCAAGAAAATGTATTTGAGGTGCTCTGGGAGTTGCTTCAGTTCGATCTTGGGTGCCTCTTCAATAGAGGGCAAGATTTTGTTAGCGGTGCAAATATGAACTATATCACGTACCTGTGTGGGTGTTGGTTCCGCACTGCGGTCTACCTAAGAGAATCCTACTGCTGAGTCAAATGATCCCCCGTGAGATGACATCCTTTAGCTTTAACTTGGCCGATTCTGGCGCAAGGCTGTTGAAGTCTCGTGCTAGTAGTGGAGTTCTTCTGATGAGATGGAGAACATTGATTAGTTGCATTCGGTTCACAACATTGTCAAAGGGCAAAAACAGGTTCAACAACTCAGTTAGGAGTTTTTGTATTTTGCGTTGCTTGTGTGTGATCTTTGCTATCAGCTCTGAAATTGTATTTGCTGGTTTATTTCAGTTTAGGGTTGGGGTGTATTATATCCCTTTCGATGTTTTTAAGATTGGGATCTTGATTCCCTTTCTGGCACTTGAGGGACACTCTGATTCTCACCTGTATTATGTGCTACGGTCCAGGCTGTTTGGATCTCTATCAATAAACCTGCTGGTTAAAAAAAAAGAAAAATAGCAGAATTGTGCTCGGCGCAATTGTTGTCCACAGACTGGGTTCTTTTGAGAATGGACTTCACACTGGTAGGCTGCTTGATAGTGTCCAAGCTATCCCTGTTCCCGTTATGGGAAAGGCAATCTCTTTTATCAGGAGCTTCTGACTCTTGAGTGGAATTTTTATTTTTGCTATTTTTTCTTTGCACCTAAATCCATTCCTGGGAGCTGGTTAACAAGGTCTTACCTCTTGGATATCCTTTGTCGAGATCTTTACGAGAAATTTCCTTCTTTGGTCTAACTGCCCCCCTGGCATTGACCTTTTTTTTTTAGGCCTCGGTTAGTGAACTAGCCTTAGCTTTTCGACATGTACTAAGTTCATGCTCATGAACCCTGCACTTAGAGCAGTAGGCCAGGTTGCTCTCCACAACAATTTGCTGCCAGTAGCCACCGACACTCCCCATGGAAACCCATACCTCAGAGGGGATGGGCTGAGAGAAAGTGGAGAGAGAATCTAGGTGTGAGATTCCCGTTATGGGTCCAGCCCCCCTGGCTGTGCCTCCCGAGCCTCCTGCTCCCGGTGGTTCTGCTTCCGCGCTGGGCTCTTCTCCCAGCTTGACTCGGTCTTATGCTGCCTCGGTCGCCTCTGTGAGGCCTCCTTTGAAACCGAGATTCAGTCCCATTTCTCTCCCTTCCAGACAGGTCGGCGTTAAGGACGGCCGCCCGTCAATCTGCTTCTCTGGTCCTGAAATTGGAGCTGGCGCCAAGAGGTTCGCGTTTTCCCTCATTGCCAAGTTCACTGTTGACCGGCCAAGATTGGGGGAGATCCAAAAAGCTTTTCAGGCCAACTGGTCCGTTGCTGGTAGGGCTACTATTAGCGAGATCTGGGACGCGAGGCATGTCCTTATCATCCTGGATTCCGAAGCTGATATTAGGAGTGCTCTGTCCTCCTCCTTAACTAAGGTTGGTCATGCCTATTTTCGATTTTTTCATTGGACATCAGATTTCAACTCTAGGAAAGAGTCAACGACCTCCACAGTCTGGGTTAGATTACCAAATCTCCCTCTTCCTCTGTATGATAGCGCTTTCATTGAGGCGATAGTGTCTACTTTCGGCCAATTTGTTGCAGTGGATGATAGGACGAAAGCTTGTGTTTCGGTTAAATTTGCCCGTGCCTCCGTAGAGTTAGATGTCACTCAGGCCTTACCGGAATCTGTCTGGATTTCCTTGCCGGATAGTCAGGGTTTCTGGCAATCGGTTGTAGCTGAGACAAAAATCTCATATTGTAGCAAATGCAAAGTTCATGGGCATCAGTTAGCTATGTGTCGGAAGATCAAACACACCAATCCTATGGCTAAGGTTAAAGACGGTGTTTCGACCCTGGTCACTCCAATAACAGGGGACAAGTCTAGTTCCCTTAATCCCTCTGGGAATCAAGAGCCTGCTGTTTGGGTGAAAGCCGGAAAAAAAAAATATTCTAGGAAAGGAAAGGACCCTATCCTGGCCGACCTCCCCGTTAATGCTAATGCAGATATTGATAAGAATTTGGATTATGTCGAGGATCCTCCCTTGGCAGTGACTAGAGTTGGGGAGGGAGCTGGCTCTAGCAAGATGCTTGGGATACAAGCGGAGGTCAGTATTGGGGGAAAGTTTAAAAATACCCCGAATGATTTTTCTGAGGCTGAGCTTAGACTGAAGAAGCAAAGCCCCAACAAAATTTTCTTCAACGAGGAGTTAGGGGTTCTCGTTCACCCTGGCTCCCTTCAACACTATAAAAATATTCTGGATAAGGCTGGTTGCACTAGAAGTCCCGGTAGAGGAAGGTTGGATAGAAGGTTTTCGGATGCTCTCTCTGATTGCATCATTCCCGGCAGCAAGCACTGCCTCTCTAACGTGTCTCAATGATTAAAGGTCTCTGCTGGAACGTTAGGGGCATTGCTAATCGAGGTGCTATCTGTCTTCTAAAAAGCTTTATTCTCAAGCATGATATCTCCTTTTGTGCCATTCTAGAGCCCAAAATGCAAGGTAAAAATATTTTTTCTATTGCTAGAAAACTAGGCTACAATAGGTTTATGCAGGGGAATCCTACTAATAGGCATATCTGGATTTTTTGGAAGGACTCCATGTCAGTGTCCGTGCTAAATATTAGCTCTCAGCATATTTCTTGCGAAGTGATTATCTCTGATTCAGGTTATAAGTCTATATGTACGGTGGTTTACGCTTCCTACAAAGTTGCTGACAGAGTGCTCCTTTGGGATAATCTTGTCAAAGAATCCACTCTTATCTCAGATCATTGGATTATTATGGGGGATTTCAATGCCGTTACCCATGCTAGGGAGAAAAAAGGAGGACAGAAATTTGGAAACAAGGCTTCTTCAGACTTCAATAGCTTTATTGTTAATAGTGGGCTAGTGGATGTTGGCTTCTCTGGCAATTCCTTCACCTGGTGCAATAATCAAGAGGGGCTGAGGTGTATTTGGATGAGGCTGGATAGGGTGCTTATTAATGGGTTGGCTATGGCTCGTTTCCCTGAATTAAAAGTGATACATCTTCCTCGTATCCAATCTGATCATTGCCCTTTGTTGATCTCCTTCAGTAAAAAAGATCATGTGCAAACCTTTTTCAGCTTCAATCCTGCATGGATCAAGCACGATGATCTTCAATCTTTTGTTCGGAACTCTTGGTCTGATCGTGCGCACGCCAATCCGTTAGTTAATTGTTATGTCAAACTCAAAAGGCTAAGATCAGGACTGCGCATTTGGAATTGGAATGTCTTTGGGGACATAAATCAGAAAATTAGAGACCTTAGTAAACAAGTAGAGGATATTGAATATGTTCTTCAGAATTGCTGGGACCCGGACAGTGAGGAAGATCTGGTTCTTTGTCAAAGGAGGCTTCAAACAGCTTTAGATGACCGACATCTTTTTCTCAGTGCTAAATCTCAGCTGCGCTGGTTGCAGGAGGGAGACAGGAACACTGGTTTCTTTCATGCAGCCATTAAGGCTCGAAGGTCTGCAAATCTTTTTAAAGTTACCCTCCCCTCGGGTTTAGTTTCTGATGATCGTGACGAAATTGGTGCTTTAGCTACGGATTTCTTTCAGGATTTACTTGAAGGTTTCTCTGCTATTCCTGAGAGGAACTTTTTTGATAATTTTTGCCCCAGGATTTTCCCTGCAGATAATTTAAAACTGGGAGATATTCCTGATGATCACGATATATGGATTGCTGTGACCAACCTGCCGGAGAATAGTCCCCGTGGTCCAGATGGTTTCACAGGTTCCTTCTATCGCTCTTGCTGGAATATTATTAAAGAAGATTTTTTTTTTTTATTTTTAAAAACCCACCCCGTTAGAGCCCCAACCCTAACACCCACCAGGAATCGAACCTGTGACATGGAGTTTATAATACACCACCACGACCACTAGGCTAGCCCTTGGTGGGGATATCGTGGAAGCAGTCAAGCTGTTTTTTAAGGGTGTCAGTCTCCCTGAGTGCTTCTCAGCCACAGTCCTCACTCTTATTCCGAAAGTAAAGAATGCCACCTCCCTAGATCAATTAAGACCAGTCAGCCTATGTAATTTCTTTCACAAGATTATCTCCAAGATTCTAAATGATCGGCTTCGTCCGCTGCTGAATAGAATTATTAGCCAGGAACAATCAGGATTCATTCCGGGGAGGTCTATTCATCACAGCATTGCGCTGGCCCATGACCTTGTGTCAGATATTCACAAAAAGGTCCATGGGGGTAATGTTATGATTAAAATCGATATGGCGAAAGCTTATGATCGGGTTTCTTGGGTTTTCCTTATTCGAGGGATGAGAGCTCTTGGGTTTGATGAGCGTTGGTGTGATCTCGTTTATCGAAATATTAGCAACTGTTGGTACTCGATCCGTATTAGAGGGAAAGCCTTCGGCCATTTTAAATCGAATAGGGGGCTGAGATAGGGAGATCCTCTGTCCGCGAGCCTGTTTGTAGTAGCTATGGACTTTCTTTCCAGAGGTTTGAAGGAGGCTGGAAGGGTAGGAGGAGGCATTATGCCCTATTGGTCTTCTCTTCAAGCCACAGATATTAACCATATCCTCTTTCCAGATGATGTTCTTGTTTTCACTAATGGAGGGAAAACCTCCTTTGCCAAAGTGCTGGAGGTTCTCAATTGTTTCTGTATTAACTCCGGGCAGCAGCTGAATGAAAGGAAATGCAAGGTTTTCTTTTCCAAAAATATTAACAATGCTAGGAAAGCTAGCCTTCTAAATCTGTCGGGTTTCCACTCCAGTAATTTTCCAGTTCGGTATTTAGGAGCCCCTTTGTTCTCAGGGAGGCCCAGAAGGTCGTTTTTTCAGGGGATAGTGGATGGTATTAAAGGGAGGATTTTAGGATGGATGAAATCCTTTCTATCTATGGCGGGGAGGATTACCTTAATCAAGGCAGTGCTGCAATCCATACCCATTCATTGCTTGTCGGTCATACCCGTTCCTAAAGGCTTGTTGAAGGATGTGGATAAGGTCCTTAGGAATTTTTTGTGGGACTCTGGTGGGGATTCTAGGCATCACTGGGTTAATTGGGGAGCTGTTTGTTCGCCTTCTAGTGCTGGGGGGTTGGGGATCAATGTTCTTCAGAAGACTGTGTCAGCGCTGCAAGGAAAACTGGCTTGGAACTTCCTGCTCAATTCTTCCTTGTGGGCTAATCATGCTAGGAGCAGATTTTCCATCGGAGGCAGAGGCTCCTGGCTATGGAAAACCATCTCTCCCTTCATTTCTAGCATCTCTTTGAACTGTCGCTGGATTATTGGGAATGGCAAAACCTCTGCCCTTAATTTCTGTGAAGGCATTGCCATGTATTGTCCTAAGAGGCTTAGGAATTTGCAAATTAAGGAGGTCCTCCAGAATCCAGAGTGTAGAAGGGATTTTTTGCTCAATAGGAACCCTCGGATTTTCCTTTCCATCGGCGATAATTTCTATGAAGATTTCTCAGATAGATTAGTTTGGGAAGGGGACTCTAGTGGAATGGTTACTACAGCTAACTTCCTGAGGAGTTTCAGCCAGCCCCTTCCTAGCATTAAAAAATTTGAAGTTATATGGAGTAATTTCAATCCTTCAAAGGTCTCTTGTTTTTTATGGAAGGCTCTTCACTCTGCCCTCCCCACCTATGAAAACATCATCAAAACTGGTTGCCAGGTTGTTAGTAAGTGTGTTTGCTGTATTGTTCCCGGGATTGAAACTACGGAACATCTATTTTTTCATAGCGACAAAAGCCCAATTGGTCTGGAATTTTCTCTGCCCTATCTTCTGCAAAAGCAGGCCTTTGTCTTTTCATCAGTTCTGCTATGATTGGGGTATCATGGCTGATTTTAATATTTTTAAGGATTGCTTAGGGTTTGCCCTTCTTAGCTGCTGCTTGTGGGATATTTGGAAATTCCGCAATAAAATGGTTTTTGACGAGCAGCCGGGAGTTTTCAGTAGGTGCAACATTTTCAGATGGACTACGGTCCTTGTTAACATTATTAAAGCTCCCTGTCATCAAGATTATTTGTCTGCTAATGTTTGCAAAGCTCTCCGAGTTAGCCTTGAGATGCTTAAGTCGGATAGACTGATTTGGTCTTCTTGGCAGCCTTCTAGCAAAGGTAACACTTGTAACATTGCTATAGTTTTTGGTGATGATATCTCTCGCCTGGCTGCGGTGGTTCGAGATAGATACGGGTGTTTTGTTGCTGCTCTCAAGATTAATGCGGCTCGAAAGCATTTTTTGCAGGGTTGCTGCAGCTTATCTGCGAATTAAGATCAAGGAATTTGGTTTTTCAGTGCTTACGGATCTCCTTGCCTGAAGTGCTTCAGCTGGGACACAGCTGTGTGGTGGGTTGGAAATTGTTTCAGGTTAAAATGATGCTAGTTAAAAGGCTCAAACTTATTGATGTTTTCAAAATCAGCCCCTCCCTTAACCGGCCAGCAGATGCCCTGTGTTTCTCCGAGCCTAATCTCCTCTTCTCTGCCAGTTTTGGAGATATCCCGAGGGCAGTCAAATATGCGATCGCCAGCGACTTGAGGGTCCAACCTTGCTTTGTTATGGAGCAGCGAGTTTTTCTCTGAATTGAGCTCTTAGGTCCTGTCAGTTTTGGTTCCTGCTCTGGGTTGTGAGGTCCTGGCTGTTCAGGCGTTGAAGTTTGGTGCTGTTTTTGGTTTTGCAGGTCAGCTGAGTTTGGCTGAGTCTCTTCAGCCTTGGAGATCATTGTTTTCTGTTTTTGTCAAAGGCTCAATCCTTTGTCAATCCCAGCGCCTCTCTCTTTGAGTATTTATTTTATCTTGCTGGTTTATGATCCTTGCTATCTAGTCTGATATTGGATTGCTGGTTCTCTATCTTCTTAGGGTTGATGGTTTTAGTTTGGGAGCATTTGTCTCCCCTTTTTGCTTCTGAGGAGATCTTTTTTTCTCAGCTGTATTTGGTGCCTCGGTCCAGGCTGTTTGGACCTCTATTAATATATCCCACAGTTTAAAAAAAAAAAATGGGCTGAGTGACGTCTGATCAGGCTCTCGCATAACATAAGGATAGACATGCCTTAGTCTGATCATCAACATCAAGGAATGAAGGGAAAGAGGAGACAATAGCTCAATAAAAGCCTTATCAAACAACTGTAACAGTAAATTAGGTAGTCTAAGCCATACCGTTGTATAGGTTGATTTCTTCTTTGGGTTGTAATCCTCTGTCCAACAGAATAGACGGAACATAGCATGGTTAATTTTGCGCAGCGGACATGAGAGGGCAGCCACTGTGTCTTCCTCCGAATCTAAGATGACCAATACATGTCTGTTGTCCCATACCTCACTTATTAAAGCTCGGCCTTTAATTTGCCACCAAGATTGGAAGACTTTCTGGATCTCAGCAAGCAAAGGTCTACCCATTGTAAATTTGGCGATCAACGAACACCCAAATCTACGCACCCTGCCTGGACTTCTCCATTCGTGAAGGCGACGGCCGCTTTCCCATCTCGAGACCCAATCTGGCATGGGGGAAGAATGATAGGGGCAAATCGGGGGAGAGGTCGCGGGACGCAAGAGCAGAAAAAGATTTTACAAGCCCTAGCCGTTGATTCCCAGATCGCAATAACCCTGAATGGAAGGGATCAGAGTGTCCTTTACAAGTGAAGCTTATGGGTCTCGTGGCTTTGGAGGGAATGTGATTTCGTTGTTGGGAATAGTGACCGACATTTGTCCGATGACTCACTTTGAGAGTCTTCTTGACAAGCTAAAAAAATCCGAGGCTGTGAACATCTTTCTCTTCTTGTCTTATGAAGTGCAAATAGTTCAATAGCATTTTGAGCTTCGGAAAAGCATGTGTAAATTTGACCAGGCTTGACTGCTATCCTTGGAGTGAATTAAAGAAGCTACGATTTTCTTTGAACCTTTATAATCCATGATAGAACAACATTTTTGTATTTTTCCCGTCCAACCTACATATAAGAATCCAAGCATCATATTCACTCCTAGAGCGATTTCCGTGGATTTTTCTCCATGTTATATAATTTCCAGCCCCAAGAAGTGGCTGAGTAACAAGTGATATACCTATGTTCTCATTGATATTTGCAAACTAGGGATCGTTTGAAGGAATCATTATACTTTTAGAGTTCGAATTCGTCATTAAGCAAGAGGCACAAACAATTAGCCATCAATTTACAAATCCCAAATGAATGCACAGAAATAGAAGAAGAAGAACTACTGACGAAAATATTCAGACCTGTGCATCCCAGGTCACTCCAGTTTCACAAGATAATTGAATCGACCGCTATGTCCAACCCTCCTCAACCGAGAAAACATCTCCTATTATCATGAGTGACGAGGAATTTTGGAAGAAACTTGTTGAATTGAAAAATAGAATTGAGCTTCGTAAAGAGCCGTCTGCTTCTCATCATCCTGACATAATAAGTGGTAAGAAGATAGTGAAGATTGGTGATCAAAGCCTTGTGTTGCTCCCTAAAGTCGATTTTAAAGCGGGCAAACTCTATGTCTCGCGTCGAAGCTTATGACATGGAAAAAAGTTCAGATACGATAATAGGTCGGTTGGAGATGATTAATCATCATCACAGCCTAATGTTTAAAGTCATCTGTTGGAATGCGAGAGGTGTGGGGAATAGAAGTACTTTTACCCACCTCAACGATTTGTGTGTACTTCATCATCCTGATTTAGTTGTGATCATTGAACAAGAAGGATTCATTAAGGGGGGAGCTGGTGCAGCAATTTGATGGGCAGTCCGAAACTGTGATTTCTAATCCCAATGGATCATGCTCCGTGAAGTCAAAAGAAATGACTTTAGCTCTGAAGAAAAATGATGATAAAGAGGAACTAGCCAAAGATTTTGTAGAAGTCGCTAACAGGCTTGCAAGACTCAAAGGGGATTCGTCCGTGGTTGGTCAGAGAGCAGGTCAAGATGATACAACATCTATCCCTTAGCCCAAAATAGGGGAGAGAGAACCAGTTATAGACATCACTAATTCACAACCTCAATGATCAACATCTTCTGTTGGAATATCAGAGGCGTCCAGAGTAGAGGTAGTATCCCTTACCTCAAACAACAATTATCGTATTTTAGTGTTGACATTGTTGTCACTATGGAACCTATGGTTGATGGTAGTTGCTTAGACAATTTATGCCGCTCGATACATTTCAAGAATGCTGCTCATGGTGAGGGTATTAATGATAAGATATGGTTAATGTGGAATCACCATATTAGTGTTGAAAATATTGAGTAAAAGAGTCAATTTCTGACTTGCAAGTTTTTTATAACTGGTACTACTAAGGAAATTATGCGCTCTGTTGTTTATGCTGCTTGTAGCCGTATGGGTAGGTTTCCTCTCTGGGAGGAGTCATCCATCTAGCTGACTCGAGTGAGAATCCTTGGCTGGTTGGGGGAGGGGGGGGGGATTTCAATGTGATTGCCCAACAAAGGGGAAATCGTCCAGATGGTAATGTTATTCTTGATTTCAATAATTTTCTGATGCGTGCGGGCCTTAGTGATGCAGGCTAATGTGGAAACCCGTTTACTTGGTGTAATAACCGACAAGGTGAAGAAATGATTTGGAAAAGACTTGACAGACTTTTGGTGAATGGCCGGCTTCTTGCAGATTTCCCTTGTCCTAGGGTAACTCATCTTTCAAGAGTTTTCTCTGATCATTGTCCTTTATCCGTTTCTTTGACTGATAACAGTAGGAGAAGAGCCAGATTTCACTATTTCCGTGCTTGGGAGGAGCATCTAGGCTTCAGGTCTCTGGTCGAGGAAAACTGGGAGGGAAAGCTTCATATTAACCCTATGTACAACTTCTCTTTAAAACTCAAACGCCTGAGGAAAATTAGAATCATCCCAAATGTAATACTTAGAATCATGCTTGAGTTTTAATCTTTGAGCTCTACTGAAGGATGGAGGGAATATACCTGCCACTAGATAGTTAACAATGTTAGCATACCTTGGTGCTTTGTCACTGATAGTGAATAAGTGCTCATTGGGAAATGTCTCAACTATGGGCAGTGCCTCTTCATCTCGCACCAATCTGCTCAAGTGGTCAGCCACTGTGTTTTCAATCCCCTTCTTATCCTTGATCTCCACGTCAAACTCTTGAAGAAGAAGGATCCATCTAATCAGCCGCGGTTTGCACTTGTCATTAAGCACCGAATGGCTGCATGATCAGAAAACACAATAACTTTAGAGCCAAGTATATAAGAGCGAAATTTTTCAAGTGCAAAGACAACTGCTAAAAGCTCCTTTTCAATGGTGGAAAAATTTCTCTGAGCGACGTCTAAAGTCCTAGACGCATGATGAATGACCACTGGTTTCTTCTCACTCCGTTGCCCAAGCACTGCTCCCACAGCATAGCCGCTGGCATCACACATGATCTCAAAAGGGTGTGTCCAATCTGAAGCTTGCAGAATTGGGGCGCTGGTCAAGGCTGCCCGGAGTTCTTCAAAAGCCCTCTTGCATTGATCATTAAACTCAAGTGGGACATCCTTTTGCAGCAGCCGAGACAATGGCAAAGCAATCTTCGAGAAGTCTTTGACGAACCTGCGATAAAAGCCTGCATGTCCTAGGAAAGACTTGACAGCACGCTGGTAGAAAAAGGCAATCCACTAATAATATCAATCTTGGCCCTATCTACTTGTATGCCCTCCTCGAAACAATATATCCTAGGACAATGCCATATGTGACCAAATGACACTTCTCATAGTTCAACACCAAATTCATCTCAATGCAACGCGTGAGCACTCTATCTAGATTGTGTAAGCATTCATCAAAAGTATTTCCATAAACAGTAAAATCATCCATGAAGACTTCAACACAATCACTCAACAAATCTGAAAATTTGCTCATAACCACACGTTGGAAGGTACTTGGCACATTGCATAATCCGAAGGACATGCGCCTGAATGCAAACGTACCGAAGGGGTAGGTGAATTTCGTCTTCTCTTGATCCTCAGCAGCAATGGGAATTTGGTTGTAACCTAAAAAACCATCAAGAAAACAAAATGATGGTTTACCTGCAAGTCTATCCAACATTTGATCGATGAATGGAAGGAGAAAATGGTTCTTGCGTGTGGCTGCACTCTCTTGGGCACCGGCTCTCCTTTGTCATTCAGCTCTACCGTCATCCCGATTTTCTTGGGCACCACATGGACAGGGCTTACCCATTGGCTATCTGAAATTGGGTAAATCACACCCGCATCTAGAAGCTTCTGTACCTCTTTCTGGACTACCTCCATCATTATCGGATTCAAACGCTCTGAGGTTGTCTCACTGGCTTTGCTCCTTCCACTAGCAGGATCTAATGCATGCAAATTGCTGAGTTGATTCCTCGAATGTCAGCCAATGTCCAACCTATCGTTGTTTTGCGCTCCTTTAGCACGCGCGCCAATCTGATCTCTTGATCTCTTTCTAGCCCACTCTTAATGATGACTGGCAGCGTCTCAGCGTCTCACCATCTAGCCCACTCTTACTTCAAGTGCTCCGGTAGAGGTTTTAATTGAATCTCAGGGGCCTGCACAATAGATGGGGCAAGTTTTGTTTCATTGCACAATTTAATCGCATTAACCTCATACCTGGCAGCATCATAGGTGCACTAGTGAATTCCCGACCGATTCTCGCTTGTGTTTATTGGTTGTTTTCGTTCATTTTTGGAGTATTATGACCATTATGCACTCTCTCCTTCTTGTTTCAGGGCTAATCTGCTCAGGCGCTATGAGGAGTAAAGTTAGAGGCAACTGCATGCAAAAGAGTCGAGGGATATGTCAAATTGCCCAAGCTCGTACTGACCGTATCTCCCGTACTGCCCGTATCTATACGTTCGGCACGGTCGATACGACCGTGACGAATCTTCGATTTCTCAGCTGAGCTCGTATCAACCGTAGCGAGTGGATATGATCATATCGGTCGTATCGACCGTATGGATACGACCGATACGGACAGCTCAGCTTATTTTCATAGAATTTGAAGGGAACCAGGGGAAAAAGAAAGGCAGATTGGATTGGACGCGGGAGACGAGCTGGGAGGCGAAAAAAGGGCACGAAGGAGAGAAGAAAAGGAGGAAGAAAAGAGGTGTTTCGATCTTTGATTACTCGAGTGCATGGTTGTAATCTATTGTTTTCATTAGAGAATCGGATTTGTGACTCGATCTTTATCTATGAAAGCAATGAAATCATTTTTCATGTATTGTGAGT
This sequence comes from Umbilicus rupestris, assembly GCA_963678935.1. Classification (NCBI taxonomy): domain Eukaryota; kingdom Viridiplantae; phylum Streptophyta; class Magnoliopsida; order Saxifragales; family Crassulaceae; genus Umbilicus; species Umbilicus rupestris. The sequence continues at coordinate 10,124,000 of OY787610.1, read as the reverse complement.
AATCTCCCTAATTAGTGAGGTCGGCTTTATTTCTCTCTCTAAAATTTTACCGATTTACTGAGCCGTCGGCTTACCGTCCAAGGCCAATCAAGGCCATTGGGTGATATCGGTCCCCCCAATTAACAATGATATCGCCCACCCTCCTAGACCTCCGGACCCCCTTGTTTCTAATCTCTCCTCGAGTCCTTCCCCCCCCCCCCCCGGTTTTAGCAGATGTGGGTCCTCCGTCGTTAGGGCTTGCAAGATCTTTCACGTCTGTTGCGGCTCGTCTGGTTTCTCAACCTCGTTTCGCCCCTATTGTCCTTCCTTCCAGGCAGTTCGGGTCACGTGATGGAAAGCCGGCTGTCGCTTTCACTACCGGAGAGGTCCAAGCTGGGGCGCGTCGGTTTGGTTGTTCTCTGGTCGCCAAATTTACAGTGGGCTGACCTTCTCTTGCTGAGATTCAAAAAGCTTTCCAGGCGGCATGGCGTATTAAGGGACGGGCAACTATAAGTGAGCTGTGGGACAATAGACATGTTCTGGTCATTTTAGATTCGGAGGTGGATGCAGTGACAGCGCTGTCCTATCCGCTGCGAAAAATAAATCATGCTATGTTCCGGCTTTCCCGATGGACGGAGGACTATAATCCTAAGAAGGAATCTACAGTTACAACGATATGGCTTAGATAGCCTGAGTTACCTCTACAGTTGTACGATAAAGCTTTTATTGGAGCTATTGTCTCGTCTTTCTCCACCTTTCTTGATGTTGATGACCGTACTAAGGCCTGTCTAGCTATGCGCTTTGTGAGAACCTGTGTGGAATTAGATGTCACCCAACCAATTCCCTCTGAGGTTTGGGTTTCTATGGGGAATGCAGGGGCTATTGGCAACGAATTGTGGTGGGAAGTAATTGGCTTATTGGTCAAAGTGCAGAGTTCATGGGCATGAACTTAGCATCTGTCGAAAAGCTAAGGCTAGCAAACAAGCTGATATTGCTGTTGATATGGTTAGTTCTGAAGGGACAGCTAAATTGAATAAAAAGGAAGTTAGTCGAATAGAAATAGACAAAGCAGCTGATACGGGGAAGGATGAAGCTAAGTGGAAACGAGTAGAAAGTTGCAAATCCAAAAGAGATCAAACTTCAGAAAGTATTCCTGATCCTGAAAAGGACTGTAATCCAAATGTAGTGGTGAATAAGGACAAGACAGAGGGCTCTCCTTGCAAGGATGATGCACATTTTGGTGAAGCTTCTGTCAACAGTTTATCCCAAGTGGTTTCTGACACCATTTTTCTCTCTCAAGATGACAATAATCATCTGCTAGTTAGCACGGAGGGGAGCCAGAGTATAGTCCCAAGCTTCTGTTCCGAATGACCTGTCTGGTGCTGAAATTCAATTGAGGAAACACAGCTCTACTGCGCTTGTTATCAGTGAAGAGTTGGGTGTTTTGGTTCATCCTGACCATGTTCAGCATTTTTTAAATATACAAGACAAAGCTGGATCTGCTAGGCGTCCCTCAAAGCTATCGGAATCTATGAAAAAGAGTGTTTCCCCAGGCAACAAGCACTGTCCTAGCTTTTCCTTTCTTTGTGTTGTTGGGATAGTCCAGCGTAGCTGGCTTCTTCTCCTGTCGCTGTACTTTCCTTGATCCAGGTTTTTGGATCCTTGCTTTAATATATTTGTTGTTAAAAAAAAAAAAACAAGCACTGTCCTAAAAAAAAGTCTAAATGACTAGTGGTTTATGCTGGAATGCCAGGGGTATCTCCAACCGAGGTACCATCTGTTATTTAAAGTCTATTCTTTCAAAGCATGATATCTCTTTTTGTGCTATTCTGGAACCTAAATCGCAGGGGAACAAAATTATGTCTGTTGCTCGGAAGCTTGGTTTTTCAAATTTTTTCAGGGAGAACCAGCTAATAAACATATCTGGTTTTTTTGGAAGGACTCTATTTCGGTATCCATTTTGAATATTAGTAATCAGCATATTTCTTGCACTATCAATCATGTTGCGATGGATGTTAAAACCAATTGTTCAGTGGTCTATGCCTCTTATAAAGTCTTCAATCGGGTTAAGCTTTGGTGTGATCTTTCAGCGGAAAGTCACTCTTCTTCAGAACATTGGCTCCTTATGGGTGATTTTAATGCTGTCTCAAGTGCTGAAGAAAAAATGGGTGGTCGGGATTTTGGGAATAAATCTTCTTTTGATTTCAACAACTTTATTTTTGGAGCTGGTCTTCTGGATGCTGGTTTTTCTGGAAACAAGTTCTCGTTGTTTCGGTTATGGCCATGGGAAATGCCCGAGCCATCTTTGTTTTATAGGGAAGCTTGTACTGGCCATGACTCACGCTTTTTGAGTCCATTTTAATAATAGCCAGCTTCCTTTAAAAAAAAAAAAAATCAAGCTGGTAGGCGGTGTATATGGATGAGACTGGATAGGGTTCTAATCAGTGGTTTGCCGGCAGCGGCTTTTTCTGAGCTGAAAGTAGTTCATCTTCCCCGTGTGCAATCAGATCATTGCCCTCTTTTATTTACTTTTAGGAATTATGAGCGTTCTCATAGTTTTTTCAGCTTCAACCCTGCATGGGTCAATCATGAGGATTTTCTTTCAGTTGTGCGTGATTCATGGGGAGCTCAAGATCACACCAATCCTATGGTTAATTGTCATCTTAAACTTAAAAGACTTAGGAGCATCCTCCGCATACGGAATTGGAATGCTTTTGGTGATATCAACCAAAGAATCAATGATTTATCTAAAACGGCGGAAGCTGTTGAGCATATCCTTCAGAATCAGTGGACGGTGGACAATGAGAGAGAATTTGTCTTTCTTCAAAGTCGCCTTAACTCTGCCTTGGATGATCGCCAGCTTTTCCTTGATTCTAAATCTCGTGTTGGTTGGTTGCAGAATGGTGAGAGGAATTACAGAGCTTTTCCACACTGCTATTAAGGTTCGAAGATCTAGTAATAATTTTAAAGTGACGATGCCTGATGGTATTGTCTCAGATAATCGTGAGGTTATTGGTTCTATGGCAGTGGAGTATTTTCATGATCTATTAGATGGTTTTTCTGCTGTTCCAGAAAATGCTTATTTTGATGATATTTTGCCGGTTATTTCGGAAGCTGAGAATGGGGAGCTGAATGGAATTCCAACCGCAGAGGAGGTGTGGCTTGCTGTTTCTTCGCTGCCAAATGCTAGCGCCCCTGGGCCTTGTGGTTTTACAGGCGTTTTTTATCGCAGTTGTTGGAGGAATATTAGTGATGATTTAGTAGATGCAGTCCAATTCTTCTTTAAGGGTTTTAGTCTGCCTAAATCAATGTCCTCCACAGTTCTTACTTTAATTCCGAAAGTGAAGAATGCTACCTCTCTAGACCAGCTGAGACTCATTAGCCTTTGCAATTTCCTTCAGAAAATCATATCCAAGATTCTGAATGAGCGTATTCGGCCGCTAATGAATAAAATTATTGGCTTAGAACAGTCTGGTTTTGTCCCTGGCCGTTCCATTCAGTAGTGTGTAGCCCTGGCTCATGACTTGATTTCTGACATTCATAATAAAGTTCATGGTGGAAATGTTATGGTAAAGCTCGACATGTCAAAGGCATATGACAGGCTTTCTTGGATTTTTCTGATTCGGGGAATGAAGGCTTTGGGTTTCAATGATAGATGGTGTGATCTGATTTATCTAACATCAGCAATTGTTGGTATTCGATTCGTATTAGAGGGAAGTCCTTTGGTCATTTTAAATCAAATAGAGGATTGCGGCAGGGTGACCCTTTATCCCCCAGCTTATTCATCATTGCTATGAATCCAAGGATTTTTGCCTCTATTGAAGGCAATTTTGCTGACAATCAGCAAGACAAGCTGGTCTGGGAAGGTCACCAGGATGGTTTTATAACCACTTCCAATTTTTGGAAGAGTTTTGCCCAACCTATGACTAGTATGACAGTGTAAAATCGTCTGGCAATCGTGGCTACCTGCGAAGATATCTTGTTTCCTTTGGCAGATTTTACATTCAGCTCTGTATACTCAAGATAATATTATGAGAGCTGGTGTTCAGTTGGTCAGTTGGCCAGCAAGCGTGCTTGCTGTAAAAAACCTAATATGGAGTCTATGGAGCATTTTTTTTTTACACAGTGACCTATCTGATTTGCTTTTCCATTGTCTATGTCCTCTTTTCAAGAAGAGCAGACCCCAAAATATACATCAGTTTTTCTTTGAATGGGGCAGCAATGCTGATTTTAACAATTTCTCGGATTGTTTAGGCTTTGGCCTAGTGAGCTGCGGTCTCTAGGATATTTGGCTTAAAAGGAATCAGGTTTTTTATGGGGCAATGTTGGCAGTTTTACCTATAATAATATTCTTCGCTGGGCTGCTTTCTTATCTAGGACCATTAATGCTCCTTATACTCCAAGTCCCTCTCCTCTAGGCGAATCTGCCGTGCACTGCACATCTCCCCCTCAGCTGGTAACATTAGCTGCCCTTGGTGGATTCCTTGGCAGCCTAATCATAAAGGAAATACTTGTAACATATCTATAAATGTAAATGATGCTTGCTCCCTCATGGCTGTTGTGATTCGGAATTGTTCCGGTTCATTTGTTGCGGGTTTGAAGCTTGTTTCTATGAGAAAGAATTTTTTGAAGTGTTTGTTACATGTTTATCAAGAGATTTGCAGACATGGTCTGAAATTTCAGTGTATTAAGATATCTCACCCTGAGATTTCTCTTTTGAGTCGAGATTCTGAAGTGGATTGGTCAGTTATTCGCATTAAAAGCCAGCTTGTGCGACGGCTCCAGGAGGTTGAAATTTTCAGAATATGTTACAATCTCAATTTACCTGCAGAAGCTATATGTTGGTCAAAACATGGCTTCTTAATTGTCAGAAAGATGGAAGATCTTCCTATATCGGTTAGGTATGCACTTGCCAACGATTATAAGCCTCATCCTTGTTCTATTTATGAGCATCAAATCTACTTGTAGTCCGGCCCTTGGTGCGATCCTTGGGAGATTGTTAGGGTTTTTACTATCTGTAAGTTTGTTATTTGTTGGTTTAGTAGGGTCGGGAGATTACTGTTTATGGGCCAGCTCACAGGATATGGATTTGATCCTTTGTAATGTTTGTGTATTTTTGAATTAATCTATAAGCGTTTTCAGCGCTTGTTATTGTCTTTTATGTTGAGCTGGGTCTACAACCTGTTCGGTGTTTTTAAGTTGGGAATGTATTCCAACTGGCACTTGAGGGTCAAGCTCAACTTTATCTGTATTTGCCATGATCCGGGCTTTTTGGATCCTATGGAATAAAATCTGGTTTTTTTTTTATTAAAATTTTGACTTCCTTGATTTGTTTGAAATCCCGCATATCATCCTAGCAATCGAAACCATCCGAACGTCTCCTACAAAACCCAAGAACCTACCCCTCCTGGATTTCAACCTAGACAGTACCAAAGCAACCAGAGATTTCAAACAAATCAAGGAAGTCAAAATTTTGCTCGGAATAATCAGCAGGGGCAAGGAAACTATAGTAGAAGCCAAGGACCGGTGCAATACTCGAACAACTATGAAAACCAACCTTCTCAAGGGCACCAAGCACAAGCACCGCCTCAGGCTTCTTCGAGCAGCTCTAATCCCACCATGGAGGCCATCCTTGCTCAACTTGTCGCGGGTCAAGAGAAGTTGAATGCAAGAATCGATGAACTTGCCATTCACAACAAACATTTGGAGACACAAATTGCACAACAGGCAGCTTCTTCGTCAAGGTCACATATTAAGCTTCCTTCAAAGCCAGACATGGGTAATAATGAATCTTGTAGCGCCATCACTACAAGAAGTGATATAGTGATAGACCCCGCTAACGCTAGAACGCGTGCCTCCAAGCCAAGGAGAAGGATACAGCTGAAGAACCTGATGTCGAAGAGGTTGAACCCACATCGACTGAGAGAGATGTAGCTGTCGAGGTACCGGTATATAAGCCTAAAGTGCCATTTCCACATCGGCTAGCTAAGAGCAACAAGGAAGCTCACTTCAAGAGGTTCTCGGATATGCTAACAAAGCTTCAGGTAACGCTGCGCTTCACGGAGGTAATCTCTCAAGTCCCTACTTACTTCTAAGTTTTTAAAAGATATCATTTCTCAAAAGCGTAGGATTGATGTGCATGAAACTGTTGCACTGAATGAGATATGTAGTGCCGTAGTTCAAAATGCATTACCTAAGAAGTTAGGAGATCCAGGTAGTTTTGCCATCCCTATCAATATTGGTAATGTTATCATTGAGTGTGCACTGTGTATTTAGGAGCTAGCATTTCTCTTATGCCTTATTCACTTTGCAAAAAGCTAGATCTTGGTGAACTTACTCCTACATCTATTTGTTTTAGATTGGCAGATCGCTCTTCAAGATTTCCTAAAGGAGTTCTTGAAGACGTTCCCATTAGAGTAGGGAATTTCTACATTCCCGTTGACTTTATTGTTTTAGAGATGGAGGAGGATAAGGAAGTACCGATCATTTTAGGTAGACCATTTCTAGCTACCCTTGGAGACGTGATTGATGTTAGACATGGCTCACTTGTGTTGCATATTGGTGAAGAAGAGATTGCATGTAGTCTAGAAAAGTCATGCAAGACACCATGCTCATCATTTGATTGCAATCGTATTAGCTCTTGTGATTTGATAGATCATTGTGTTTTATCTTCATCTCTAACCTTCTGAGTTTCGAAGATACTAATGAGCATAGCATGAGGGCTATTGATTTGGGAGAAGGCAGCACGGATGAGGATAAGGGGAGCAAGGCCCACCAAGGGCTAGCCTAGTGGTTGTGGTGGTGTATTATAAACCCCATGTCACAGGTTCGATGCCTGATGGGTGTTAGGGTTGGGGCTCTAACGGGATGGGTTTTAAAAAAATAAATAAATAAATAAAAAATATAAAAAAATAAGGGGAGCAAGATCTCGAAGACGGACCGAGAAGGTAAGGAGTCTTGCAAGGTAGAGCTCAAAGCTCTACCGGCAAGCCTAAGGTATGAATTCCTTGATGAAAATTCAGCGTATCCGGTGATTGTGAATTCTGCTTTGAATGGGGATGAGACTTCTAAGTTGTTACATGTTCTTAGGAAGTATAAGAAGGCTTTGGGGTACTCAATTGATGATCTTACCGATATTAGTCCTAGTATTTGCATGCATAGGATTCAGTAAGAAGATGAGGCTAGATCATCCAAGGAACATCAACGTAGGTTGAATCCCAATTTGAGTGAGGTAGTGAAGAAGGAGATTATGAAACTGTTAGATGCTGGCATTATCTTTTCTATTCCTGATTCAAACTGGGTTAGCCCAATCCATGTTGTCCCGAAGAAGGGAGGATTTACTGTTGTGGCTAATGAGCGGAATGAATTGATACCTACACGAACCGTTACTGGTTGGCGTATGTGTATCGATTACCGTAAGTTGAATAAGGCCACAAGAAAAGATCACTTCCCTCTTCCGTTTATTGATCAAATGCTAGAGAGGTTAGCCAATCATAGCTTCTTCTGTTATCTTGATGGATACAGTGGGTTTTTCCAGATACCCATTCACCCACAAGATCAGGAGAAGACGACATTTACTTGTCCTTATGGGACTTTCGCCTGTAGGTGAATGCCATTCGGACTTTGTAACGCCCCTGCAACGTTTCAAAGATGCATGATAGCAATCTTTTCTGATCTTATAGAAACAGAGATGGAAGTCTTCATGGATGACTTCTCGGTTTATGGTTCTTCTTTTGATCATTGCCTTCTTAACCTTTCCCATGTTCTTGAGAGATGTACTGAGACGGATTTAGTGCTTAACTGGGAAAAATGTTTATGGTGCAAGAGGGTATAGTCTTGGGACATCTAGTTTCCAACCGAGGGATAGAAGTAGATCCAGCTAAGATAGAGGTCATAGCCAAACTTCCACCTCCTAGGGATGTTAAGGGGATTAGGAGTTTTCTGGGTCATGCTGGGTTTTATAGGCGTTTCATGAAGGACTTTTCAAAGATAGCTAGACCTCTCACTAATCTCCAATGTCATGATGTTGATTTCCATTTTGATGATGCTTATTTTGAAGCCTACACTAGGCTTAAAGATGCCTTGACCTCTGCCCCTATTATTCAGCCTCCCAATTGGGAACTCCCATTTGAACTGATGTGTGATGCAAGTGAATATGCAGTAGGTGCCGTGTTAGGTCAACGAGTTGATAAGAAGCTACATGCCATTTACTATGCTAGTAAAGTCCTTGACCAAACCCAGGCTAACTACACCACCACGGAAAAAGAGATGCTTGCCATTGTGTTTGCCTTTGAAAAATTGAGACAATACCTTGTAGGATCGCATACCATAGTCTATACCGATCATGCTGCCATTAAGTACCTCATAGTTAAGAAAGATTCTAAGCCTAGATTGATTAGGTGGGTACTCCTACTCCAAGAATTTGACATTCTTATTAAGGATAAGAAAGGGGTAGAGAACCTAGTAGCTGATCATCTCTCTAGGTTAGAAGAAGATCCCCAGGCTAGGGTGGCTGCAACTCCCATAGATGATTCGTTCATAGGAGAGAACTTAATGGGGGTGGAGCTCCTTGGTATGCAGATTATGTGAATTATTTGGTTTGTGGTCTACTTCCTACTGATCATAATCATCACAGGAAGAAGAGGTTTCTGCATGATGTGAAAAAGTATTACTGGGATGAGCCTTACCTTTATAAGCTTTGTGCAGATGGAATTTATAGGACTTGTGTGGCTGAGGAGGCATGATGAGCATTCTTGCTCAATGTCATGATTCTCCCTATGGTGGGCATGGTAGTGGAAACAAGACTGCATCGCGAGCTCTCCAATGTGGATTCTATTGGCCCTCGCTTTTCAAAGATGCCTACGAGTACGCCAAGAGATGTGATAGTTGCCAAAGGAGTGGTAATATTTCTAAGCGCAATGAGATGCCCCAACATCCTATTCAAGAGGTAGAAATTTTTGATGTTTGGGGGATAGATTTTATGGGTCCCTTTCCCACCTCCTTTAGAAACTCATATATCCTAGTAGCTGTAGACTATGTGTCTAAGTGGGTAGAAGCTGTAGCTTCTCCTACTTGTGATGCTAAAGTTGTTATGAAGCTATTTAGGAAGATCATTTTCCCTAGATTTGGCGTACCACGTACGGTTATTAGTGATGGAGGGTCTCATTTTAAGGAGAAGAATTTTGAGGCTTTGCTAAAGAAGTATGGTGTTTACCATAAGATTGCCACCCCTTATCACCCACAGACAAGCGGGCAAGTGGAGGTTTCGAATAGGGAAATTAAAATCATTCTGGAGAAGACAGTCAGTCGGTCTAGAAAGGATTGGGCTTCTAAGCTAGATAATGCACTTTGGGCATACCGTACTGCATTTAAAACCTCTATTGGAATGTCTCCATATCGATTGATTTATAGAAAAGCATGTCATCTTCCTGTTGAGTTGCAGCATAAGACTTTTTGGGCAATTACACGATTAAACTTTGATTTACGTGCTGCAAGAGAGAAGCGGTTGTTACAATTGAATGAATTGGACGAGAGTCGCTTGGATGCTTATGACAACGCACTCCTCTACAAGGAAAGAACCAAGAGGTGGCATGATAGGAAGCTGGTGAGGAAGAGCTTCAAACAAGGAGTCCGAGTCCTTTTGTTCAATTCAAGATTGAGACTCTTTCCCGATAAGTTAAGACTAGGTGGTCGGGACCTTTTCATGTTAAGAATGTATTTGATGATGGGCATGTGGAGCTCTTAAATTCTGAAGGGGAGTTGTTTAAGGTTTATGGGCATTGTATTAAATTGTATCATGGGCTAGAGAAGGAAGTAGGCTATGTGAGCTACCACTTGGATTGATCCTGCGCGCCCTTAGCTACGTCTCAACAAGACTTTAAACTAGGCCTTTTCGGGAAGTAACCCGCTTTGTGAGTTCCTCTTGTTTCTTGCTTTTGTTTTTGTTTTTCTTCTTCTTTTAGTGGCGTTAGGAGTTATGTGCTAGGCTTGCATCTTGGTCTTCTTATTTTATTTATGTGTTTGGGGTTTAGTTCTTCTCGATATCGTCTTGGTTCGGCTGGGTCGTACGGCCCGTTTTGGCCGTCACGACCGCGTCGGTCGTATTGATACGGTTGATACGGTCCGTGCAATCTCTACGGGGGTCGTATCGACCGTAGTGTGTGGATAATGTCGTATCGGTCCATCCGGTCGTACCGACCGTATCGATACGGTCAGTCGGCTGTATTTTGAAATCGTGATTTCCACAGCGACCACCGTTCCCCAAAGCTTCTCCACCCTCGCTCGACAGCCGTTCCGCACGAGCCTCGGACCACAACCCCAGCGACCTTCACTGCGCCGGGCTCGTTCGCCGCACCAGCAGCCAGCCTCCATCGTTCCGCACCAGTCGGACCACAACCCCTGCGACCTTCTCCGCGACACCAGCCGCGCTCGCCCGTTCCGCGCCAGCTCGACCATCAGTGCCCAGTTCTCCGTCACTCGACCGCCGTGCTCCAACCCTAGCGCGGCTACAACTCCGTACTCAGCCCTCTTCAACCAAACGCCGCAACAGCTCCATTGACTGACCACAGGGTAGCAGCTTCGCACACTCAACCTCAGCCCTCAGCCTTCAACCGCATAGTTTCTCAGCTCCTCAACCAAAATACCGCCCACAAAACCGCCCACAGCCGGCAGGAAGAAGAATGTTGTCCGCCGCCCCGGTCTGCCCCCTCCATTCCCTAAGACATACAAGTTCATCAATCCAAGGTCCGGGGAGCGGCTTCAGAGCATCCTCGACGGGAAAAAGGAAATTGTGCCCACCTCCATGCCCGACATAACGACAATGCACAGGTTCTCCATCTTTGACTCAGTTAATAGCCGGCTGCAGCAATTCGGTCTTGGGGTGCTTGTAGGGGCTAAATGGCTGACTCATAAAAACATGGTCCATGAGTTTATCGCTTCCTTTGAAGCTGTGATCGAAGGGCAGAAGGTGACTCCCTGGAAATTTCAATTGGGGAATGAAGAGCGCCACCTATCCCGAGAGGAACTCCATGACATCCTGGAATTTCCTTTGGAGGGCACTATTCCTGTGGTTAGTGATATTGAGCGGATAGAATTCTAGCGGAAGTTATCTAGGCAAGACGCGGTGTTCACTCCTAGCCCACCCTCCATGTGCATTAGAGACGCGGAATGGAAATATATACATCGTATCATTGCGACATCACTCAATCCGCGTGTTGAAGTGGGGACGAAAGTGTCTCAATAGGATTTGGACCTCCGCATCGCTCTTTTTTTTTTTTTTTTTTTTTTTTTTCGTGGAGTTTGACGTTATATCATACTTGATTTTCCGCTTTGAAGAGTTCCAAAACAATGATCAGAGATATGTTCTTGGTGGTGGCGGCTTCCTTACTGCGCTCGCCGAAGCTTTTCGCTATGAACTTCCACCGGCCGCCCCGGGCATGTTCCCAGTTTTGGACCTTGCCGCTCTTAGGCAAATGCGGATGGTGTTACCTAATGGTACATGGTATCATAGGACAGATGGCCCTTCTACTGCGGCTGGTCGTGCTTCGAAGCGCCTCCACCATCAGCGGCGCAAGAGGATGCTCAGCCCACACATCAAGCTCCGGACTACAGTCCCCAGCTAGACTATCTTATGCGCTCTCAGGAGTGGACGACCAGGGCGATCACCGCTTTACTTCAAGCCGGAGGAATTCATGATTTTCCACCACCTCCTGCTACTCCCGGATCCGAGTCTTTTGAGCCGCAGGATCCTATGCCATGGACCGGCCCGGGTGATGATCATGCCGGACCTTCCCAGGCGCCGCTGAGTGACTACCATTGGGTGACATACTGTATTGACTTGACTGCTTTTGGTGGTTATTTTTGGCTATGTTGGTTGTCGACATTTGTTTATTGCTGTTTTGTGTCATTATGGAATTCTGAACTGTTTAAATCTCATCGTGAGGGATGTTTCATTGTCATAGATATATATCTCATTTTGGCGATGAATTTGATGAACTTGATTGTGCTATATTTGTCCACCTCTATTCCCATTTTCAGGTCATCACGGTGGCAGCAATATGTTGACTCTAGCACGAAATGGCCACGCTCACTAGGGGAGTTCCTATGCACTCTTCTCATTTTAAATTTTTAGCTTAGGGACTAAGCTTTATTTTAAGTGTGGAGTGGCTGGTGCATATTAATTGTGTGTTTCATTGATTAACTTGCTTGAATATGCATTGAGTGCTTGGTGCCAAAATATTCATTGATTCCATACTATGCATATTGTTATAAGAGTGTTTGACCTCTTTTAAGCTTGGGATCAACGTGCTTGAGTTTCACATACCGCATCTAGCCTCTTTATTTTTTTTTATTTAAAAAAAAAAACCCACCCCGTTAGAGCCCCAGCCCTAACACCCCTCTTTCATTTTGCTGATTTAGAGCCTAGGGCCGAGTAAGTTCTCATGATCGCGCCTTCTTGTGAGTCATTATTATTGCTATCCGTTGCCTATCTCGCATTCTAGGAATTTTTCCTTGCTTGCTTTGGACCTTGGTGTAGCTTGCACTTTTAAAAAAAAGCCATTACATAATGCATAAACCTTGCGATTGCTTTTAGGTGACTCTTGTTTGCTTGCTTAGCTCCTCGCTTATAATTGTTTCTTGCGCATCCTCAACCTCTATTTGGGCTTATTGTCAAGTTCTTATTGTGTGATTCTGGCTGCAATGTCGAGGGTTAGGAAGAAAAGTTCCCCTTCGAAAGTATTTGCACCCCATGTAAAAAAAAGAAAAAAGCAGGCCGAGGTTAGGAAGAAAAGTTCCTCCTCGAAAGCTTGAGAGAAAAAAAAAGAGAGAAATGAAATAGTAAGAGCTTAACTTTATGCCTATCGGCCATATCATTCTTGTGCAAGTCTACAATTTGCTTGTGTGCTAGCATGCTATACTAGAGAATGACCCTTGTGTTAGCACGTAAGCATCAATTGGTTTATGACTGTTTTTGAAAAATAATTTTTGCCGAACTCCTCTTTCCTTATGAATTGTGATGCAAAGTCTAAGGCTTGGATAATGGTGATAAATGCCTGAATAATCAGCTGGTAGCTGAATAGTCTTTCCCTACTCGCCCATCAGGGCGTGGTCTAGTGGCAAAAGGGACGTCAAACCTCTCAGCGACTAGGGTTCGATTCGTGATGGGGCCAGAGCAGGGGCTCTGGTGGGGGTTCAGGGGTAGAATAGGAAAATAAATAATAATAAAAAAAAAAGTCTTTCCCTACTCCCCTTCTCGGCGACGCCGCCTCCCTAAGGCCGTCATGGCCGCCCCCCTTTCTTCTAATGCCACACCAGTGAACCCTAAGCCCCCTGATCCAATGGAGTCTTCTACAGATGTCCAAAAAGAAGGGCTTGAGAAATCCTTTGCATCGATTGTGGCCTCGCGTAAGCGACTTCAGCCTCGTTTCGCCCCAATCAATCTCCCCCCTCGTCAGTCTGGAACTCGTGAAGGGAGGCCTTCGGTGACTTTCACGAGCGGTGAAGTGCAGGCTGGAGCTAAACGTTTTGGTTCCTCGTTGATTGCAAAATTCACCATGGGTCGACCATCTATTGCTGAGATCCAGAAGGTCTTTCAATCAAGCTGGAAAATCCAAGGGCGCGCCAGTATCAGTGAGATTTGGGATAGCCGGCATATTCTGATTATTCTGGATTCAGAAGAAGATGCGGTTGCAGCTCTATCGTGCCCATTGCGCAAAATTAATCACGCTATGTTCCGTTTGTTTAGATGGTCTGAAGATTACAACCCCAAAAAGGAATCCACTTTCACTACGGTATGGCTTCGTCTTCCTGGTCTTCCATTGCCGCTCTTTGATAAATCCTTTATTGGTGCTATTGTCTCTACGTGCTCGTCTTTTCTTGATGTGGATGAGCGAACCAAAGCTTGCTCTTTTCTGAGATTTGCGAGAGCTTGTGTACAGCTTGATGTCACCCAACCTATCCCAAATGAGGTCTGGGTTACAATGGGAAATAACGGTGGATATTGGCAAGAAATTCAGGTGGAGAGTAAACTTTCGTACTATTCGAAGTGTAAAATTCATGGCCACGATTTTAGTAGCTGCAGGAAAGCTAAGAATAATTCCTCTTCAGTAAAACAGAAGATTGTTGACACTGGATATGGCCCCGATAATCTCATGCAGGTGACAGTCCCAGCTGCACATGGAAATACTAACACAACCCGTCAAGTGTGCAACACTCCTAACCAGGGATGGACTAAGGTTCAAAAAAAAAAAAGAACTGCTAAAGATAAGACCGAGAAACATAATGTCCTGACCTGGAGCAAAGTGGGAGACCATATTACTACATATTCCCAAAAGCTGGGAATTGGTGAAAGTTCAAATTTTGTGCAGCAACACAACAATCAGGAGAATTCTTTGGAATTGCCACAATCCAAATCTATAGAGAGATTGACCACCATGGATGGATCTACACATAACAATTCTTCGCCTGAGATAGCTGGTATCTCTACTCTGAGCTATGCAGATAAACATTTTTTTTATTTATTATAAAGTGAAACCAGTTAAATCTATTCTTCGGAAAACACAAGCTGCCAGAGTTGTAGATATGACCTCAGCCCCCACCACAACAGTGGATTATCCTCGAGGAGGGACATCTATGCTTGGGGAGACAAATAAAAGTCAAACATCAAATATTTACGGAAGTTCCATTAATCACAGGTCTGTCACAGGTACAGAGACCACAATAATTAATAACCAACCTGAGCCTGTCCATGATTAATATCGTTTGTTGGAACATCAGAGGTATCCACAGTAGGGGTACTCTTTCCTATCTTAATATTATTCTTTCTCAGCACAAGGTTGACTTGTTAATCCTTATTGAACCTATGGTGGATGGGAATCATATTGAGCGGCTGAGAAATTCTCTTCATTTTGAATACGCTGCTCAAGGTGGCAATATAAACAACAAAATATGGCTGTTCTGGAGAAGACATATTGAAGTTGATATCATTCAATGGCAGCCTCAGCATATCCTTTGCAAGGTATCTACTAATGGCACCAATTTTTCTGTTTATTGTTCCTTTGTTTATGCTCTTTGTAGGAGGAGGGAGAGATTATCGCTTTGGCAGGAATTAATCAATATTGCAGACCAATATGATTACCCTTGGCTGGTTGGAGGGGATTTTAATGTTATTGCACAACCGTGTGAAAAGAAAGGTGGTAATCCTCCTGATGATGAGGCTCTATTGGACTTCAATAAATTTTGTTTGCGTGCGGGTCTTAGCGATATTGGTTTTATTGGCCAACCTTTCACTTGGAGTAATAACAGGCAGGGTGTGGAGAACATTTGGGAAAGGTTAGACAGATTTCTTGTTAATGGCAAGTATTTCGACCAGTTCCCCTGCCCTAAAGTGTTCCATCTGACGAGGACATACTCAGACCATTGCCCCCTTTTATTTGAAGCCAATGCCGAGATATCACCAAAAGCGAGATTTCATTATTTTCGTGTTTGGGAATCTCACCCCAGCTTCAAAGAATTCGTAGAAGCTAATTGGAAAGGGACTCTGCATGACAATCCTCTTCGAAACTTTGCTGCAAAATTACAAAGACTAAGGAAGAAGCTTAAAATCTGGAACTGGGAGGTTTTTGGTGACCTGCGGAAGAAAGAAAAAGCCCTTCTTGATGTTATCTCTTCCACTGAAGGATCTCTACAGGAACTGTGGAGTGAGGAGTCCAACCAAAGGCTTAGAAAATTAAAGCCACAGTTAGATGATGTTCTTAGTCAAAAAGAGGCTATGACTAAGGATAAAGCTAGAATATCTTGGATCAAAGATGGGGATAGAAATACTGCCTTTTTCCATGCAGCCATCAAAGCTAGACGGAATTATGCACGTATGAATTTACATCGTGAAGATGGAACAATGACTTGCAATGGAAAGGAAATAGGAGATGCTGCCGTCCAATATTTCAAACATCTTTTCAGTGGGTACACGCCTCCTCCTAATCTGTCGGATATGGAATTAATTAACGCAGTTATATCTGAAGATTTTAACAATAATTTCATAGCTATCCCGCAAAACGAAGAAATCCTTGACACAATTCGTGACATGAATATCAACGGGGCCCCAGGTCCGGACGGTTTCAGTGTTCCCTTTTATTTAAAATTCTGGTATTTGATTGAAGAGGATTTTTTTTTTTTTTTTTTTTTTTTTTTTTTTATAAACTGGCTATAGCCAGCAATTTTATTGCAATAGTGATCCAAAGAACCTGGACCGTGGTACGAATACAATCAGGGGGGCGGCCTGGACATATCCAAGGCTCACCTAAACACAAAAATATAGAATTACAAGTAAGCACAGCAGTCCTTGAGCAGCAGCCATTGAGCACAATTCTATTATCATACATTGGCTGGTATATATGCCTGCTGCTGCCCAATCTACAGCACTCTAAGCACACTATATCAACTGGTCCAAACAAGTACATAAGAAGCCATGGAAAGTAAATCACAGCCCTAAATACAGCTATCATCCCGTGAACTAGAGGTTGCAGCATGGTGGAAAGTTTGGATGTAGTTGTTCTCATCCGGAGTCCGGATTATACGGCGCGGACAGAAGCTCCGAAGACCTGCATAATCAGCCTTCAAACAGTGACTAACCGCAACGGGGAGGTCTTCAACCTGCTGATAAACCGCATATTTCATACTCTTGAAGGCAAGGCAGTTAGTAGCATGAGGGAGCATAAAATGAATGCGTCGCATCTGCTGGACATCAAATCTCTCCATCAAGTCCTTCAGCCTAGGTCTGATCTTCCACTGGCAAGCATACATCCTCTTGTGATCCATAAACAACATCTCGGAGTGAGCACTTTGGATCATTTTAATTTTAATTTCCATCTTCTCAGCTTCCTCAAGGGCAGCTTCAATAAAATTCAGCAAGTCATTAACTGACTTCCCTTTTTGAAGAATTGTGGACAAAGCAAGCATAAATCTGCCCTGTGAATTCCTGGCGATGCAAGGTGATTGAAGAGGATTTCAGTAAAGCGGTGCAAGGTTTCTTCAAAGGTTTTCATCTCCCAGCTTCTTGGTCGTCGACAGCTCTGTCCCTCATTCCGAAAACTGCCAATGCTACCTGTATTGATCACTTAACACCTATCAGCTTGTGCAATGTGAGCCATAAGGTCATTTCTAGTATTCTGAACAAGCGTCTTAGTGGAATCCTTCCTTCTATTATCAGTGAGGAACAAGCTGGATTTATTAAAGGCAGAAATATCCATGCAAATCTTGCTCTAGCCCATGACCTTGTTCATAGTATTCACAAACCTGGAACAAGTGGGAATTTGTTAATTAAACTGGATATGTCCAAGGCATATGATCGTCTATCTTGGTCTTTCATTATGAATGTCCTTCGAAGGCTAGGCTTCCAGGAACCTGTGTGTGATCTGATTTTCAGATGTATTTCTTACAACTGGTATTCGGTCTGCTGGGAAGGTAGACAATATGATTTCTTTAAATCCAGTTGTGGCGTTCGACAAGGAGACCCTCTGTCGCCGACTCTTTTTGTTATTGCTATGGAATGGCTGTCTAAAGCCATTAACAATGCTGTTCATACAGGAGCAATGAAACCGTATAACACGAAGAGGGGGGCTCTACGGGTTAACCATCTTCTATTTGCAGATGATATTCTGATCTTCACAAGGGACTGCCCCCGGTCTATTGAAACTCTCATTTCGATTCTCAATAATTTCTGCAAAATATCTGGACAGATCCTCAACTTGTGGACAAGAAGGCACAAATCATTGCCATAACCCAATTTGTGGAGACAAACCTGCCCACAAGGTATCTTGGAGCCCCACTAATGCAAGGCAGAATTAAGAAGATATACTTTGAGAACATTCTTGATAAATTGCGTAAGACAATTGGTGGCTGGACAAAAAATCTTCTATCGATGGGAGGACGGGTGACTCTAATTCAATCGGTGCTGAGTTCTATGAGTTTACATG
Source organism: Umbilicus rupestris (assembly GCA_963678935.1). NCBI lineage: Eukaryota > Viridiplantae > Streptophyta > Magnoliopsida > Saxifragales > Crassulaceae > Umbilicus > Umbilicus rupestris. The sequence goes on along the minus strand of OY787610.1, from coordinate 10,106,049 downwards.
TCTTGGCTGCTCTTCCTATTCCGAAAGGTGTTCTCAAAAAGGTAGAAAGCCTTCTTGCCAATTTCTTATGGGATCAGGGCTCAATTAAGAAATTCCACTGGATTCGTTATGAATTGGTTTGTAGGCCTAAACATATGGGGGGCTTAGGAATCAGAAGCTTGGCTGATAACATGCTTGCCTTTCAAGGCAAACTTGCTTGGGACTATCTGCAACAAGGCAGTCTTTGGGCTCGTCATGCTAAATCGCGATTTCTTATTGGAAAAAATGGATCTCCTCTATGGAATGGTATTAATCATCTGATTCTTTATCTGAGAAATAAATTGATTTGGGATGTTGGAAATGGATCTATGAAGATTGAGAGGCTTTACTGGCATTTTGGTATTCGCTGCCTAAGTGAAATGCAGGGACAATCCATAAAACAGATTCTTGAGAATCCTTCTCGCAAGTTTTTGTTTCTGTCCGCCCTTCCGAGGCATGCTTACAATTACTACAATGATCTTAATTTGAAGGATAACTCAGCAAGGCTTATTTGGACAGATCATACATCAGGTTTGTTCTCTGTTAAGAATTTTATTGAAACCTATAGTACAAAACATTTATCCCTTGGCTGGGCAAAAGCAATCTGGCAGCAATGGCTTCCACCAAAACTTACTCTGTTTATGTGGCGCTTATTTCTGCGTGGGCTTCCAACTGATGCAAATATTCGCAGAATTGGCATTCCCATTACCTCGCGATGTATTTGCTGCTTTCGTAATGAAGAATCTGAATCCCATATTTTCTTTAATGGAAACTGGGCTAAGACTATGTGGCGTACGCTGGCAGATGCTTTTATTTGTGCTAGACCGTTGTCGCTGGCATCCTTTTTTCGATACTGGGTTAATCCTGTCCAGAAACGGAATGCCTTCTCCTGTTTTAAATTTGGTATGGCGTGCTATGGTCTATGGGAAATTTGGAGGGCTCGAAATAATTATTTACATGAGGGCAGCAAATGCGCCAACATGGTTGATAAGCTCTATCACTGGGCTCGTGTCTTAGTCTCTATAATTCCTGGGTTTCAATGCGATGACAAGCATACTAGGCATGCTTTATTCTTCTTCGATATTCAGACCATACACAAATCTCTCATTTCAGGGCGCTGGAAAATTTGGAATTTTGGAGCTAAAGGTTCTTGTCAAGATATTCATATATTGGATGACTCAGGGACTGCTCTCTTAAGAAATCAGCAAGGGAAATTCCTTCTTGCTGTTAAAATGCAGATTGAGAACTGTTGCTCAGGAGAAGTGTTGCTGAATTTTATTCAACAAGCTCTTCTTGTTGCTGAACGCCATTTCATATCCACAGCAATGATTCAAAGTTCACACTTCAATATGTTCTATGCCACCAAATCTAATCTAAAAGCTGTGCCTTGGAACCTTGTACACAAGGCTAGATACCTATTTGATCATCTAGGAATTCAGCAGCTACGGCGCATTCCAACCTACATATGCCATACAGTCATCTGCCTTGCCTATACCTGTCCAGACCCCATGGAGGAATCTGACTTTTCCCGGCTTCCCAAGGAAGCTCAAAGAAGCATTCAACAAGATATGTTACAGCTCCCTGCGTTCCGCCCAATTTCTGAAGAAAACTCAGTTGATGAAGATCCTGTGATTAATTTGAGGGCTACAAGAACTCAGGATGATAATCATTTATCCAGAAGAATTAATGAGCTTCAACACAACTTCAGAGATGACTTGGCAATATAACTCTGCTTGCTTCTTGGTGAAGGTCATGCTCATCCTTTACCATCCTTTTTCCTTGTTGCTGTTTTTACCTGTTATTTTGATTCACGTTTCTGAGTTGGTTGATGTCAACCGGCGTTTGATGGACCTCTTTATTTCCTTCGGAATCTATGGTGGTCTTGGGCTTCCCCAAATCATTTGGCTCTTCTTTTTAGTGTTGCTGCCTACTTTCCATCTCTGCAATTTTGGCGCAATGTTTAATGCTCTGGTTTTAGTGAGCTTTGGCCTCCTGGTTGACCACCTTGGTAATTTGGGCATGAATCAAGTCCATAGTATTATTCCCTTTTGGCTTATAAGGGTATTGACCTTCCTTTTATGTAGACTTTTGCTTAAAACCCATTCTGTGGGGTCAGCCATTTGTCTTACTTTTCCTTTCCTTAGTGTATTTTCCAGGTGCCAAAGGCGCCTTTTATTATCATTTAGGTTGAGCTGGGTTTATAATCTGTTCGGTGTTTTTAAGTTGGGAATGCTATCCAACTATCACTTGAGGATCAAGCTCAACCTCTTTTGTTTTCGCCATGATCCAGGCTCTTTGGATCCTTTTAATAAAAAGAACGTTCGCTAAAAAAAAAAAAGTCTAAGGCTTGGATATGAGTTCTGGATGTTGCATATAAACCCTTGTTTCGAATGCTTTGCCTTGAAAATGAATAGATTGCCAGATTTAGTTTTGGTTGGCTCTAGTACTGATTTTCTTGAGTGTGTGCCCTCATGTATTCTTACGCGGCTCGAAAACTCTTTGATTGCAATTTGTTTGAAGTGTTAGTGTGAGGTGTTGGGCTAGAGTTTGTGAAGCCCGTGCTTGGTGGTCATCACTCTATTATTCAAAGCTTAAGTTGGGATAGAGAGTCTTGAATACAATATAACATGTCCTGATTGTTTGCTCGAGATGATCAAATTTTAAGTGTGGAGTGTTTGATCGGTTGGATTCCCGACCGATTCTCGCTTGTGTTTATGGGTTGTTTTCGTTCATTTCTGGAGTATTATGACCATTATGCACTCTCTCCTTCTTTTTTCAGAGCTAATCTGCTCAGGCGCCATGGGGAGTAAAGTTAGAGGCAACTGCATGCAAAAGAGTCGAGGAATATGTCAAATTGCCCAAGCCGGTACTGACTGTATCTCCCGTACTGCTCGTATCTATACGTTCGGCACGGTCGATACGACCGTGTCGAATCTTCGATTTCTCAGCTGAGGTCGTATTGACCGTGGGGAGTGGATATGATCGTATCGGTCGTATCAATACGACCGATACGGACAGCTCAGCTTATTTTCATAGAATTTGAAGGGAACCAAAGGGAAAAAGGAAGGCAGATTGGATTGGACGCGGGAGACAAGTTGGGAGGCGAAAAAAGGGCACGAAGGAGAGAAGAAAAGGAGGAAGAAAAGAGGTGTTTCGATCCTTGATTACGCGAGTGCATGGTTGTAATCTATTGTATTCATTAGAGAATCGGATTTGTGACTTGTCCTTTATCTATGAAAGCAATGAAATCATTTTCCATGTATTGTGAGTAATCTCCCTAATTCCAAGGTTTGATGAATCTTGTCTAATGTGTTTGAAGTATTGTGATGATGTTCTAAACGAAAGTTTAGGTGGATGATTGATGAATTACGATTTTACTCAAGTATGTCAAGTTATGCATGCTAGATGTTTGAAAGAATGCCAGCATGAATTCCGTTTTAACTTAAGTACGTTATTGAGAGATACATACTTAGGAAGGACGAGAGTAAAATCGCCTTTGATCTTATTGACATACGAAAGTAGCGTAAAGAGATAAGTTAGAGGTTAGGTATGCTTAATCTGAATTCTTTTACATATCATCATAACGACGGTTTGTGATTAGTGGAGGAAGTTAGAGCGAATCAATATATTGAGAGATTGAGATTTCGACTTCCGTAATAGATTGATAATCGAAATTGAGCGAAAGCTAGTTTAGAAGATTGATCTATTTATAACCTCTATAGTCTTCAATCATCCATTCATCTTTGTCACTTTATTAGAAAACACTAGGCAAGTGAAATCACCCTTGGAATCTTCTGAAATTTGGCAATTTGACCTTAGCTTGCTTGTCTTAATCCAAATCATTACAGAAAATCAATTCACAGATTGAGTTAGCTAAACAAAACTAGATTTTTCGTAGTGCATAAACTTAGTTTACTCCTTGGACGATCCGAAATACTTCGGTTTACAAATTGTTTTTGACCTGCATTGGAACTTCATATTCATTGGATTTGGAGTACAAAAATACTACACGTCAACTGGCCATCACCAGTTTCTTCAATGTTCAGCTCCGGTATATCCTCTCCATATCTCATTAGTGCTGCATCTTCAATAGTATCCAAGGCATGTGTTCCTGCAAGGTCAGGTGGGAATCGCATAGATTGATAGATATTGAATTTGATTACTTCCTCATCTACCTCCATAGAAAGATCACCCGTATGTGTATCAATCTTTGTTCGTGCAGTGACCATAAAGGGTCTCCCTAGTTGGACTTGAGAGGTATCTACCTCACCTTCCATCTTCCTCACATAGAAATCTGCAAGGAATACAAGTCTGCCTACATGCACTAACACATTGACTACTATACTTTCAAGCTTGGTACATGATCTGTCAGCCAACTGAATAATTAAGTCTGTGGGTCTAAAGGGACCAATTTGCAACACTTGATACAATGAGTAAGGTAAAACATTGATCGAAGCACCCAAATCTAACATGCAATTATCCACCCGAACTTTATTGATAATGCAAGAGATTGTAAAGGTACCTGGGTCCTTACACTTTTGTGCAACCTTGCCTTGAAGAATGGCTGAGATGTTTGGCTTGAAACTCACTTGCTCTGGTCTGACTCCTTTCTCTACGAGTGGTGCACAAATCTTTCAGGAACTTAGCATACTTTGGAATTTGCTTGATTGCGTCGAGGAGGGGAATCGTGATCTCCACCTTACTGAAAAGCTCTAGCAGCTCTTGATCCATTGTTGGGCTCTTCTTTGCTTTGGATATCTGCATAGGAAATCAAAGGGGAGGGTTAGTTTGGCGAAGTTCAGAATTTGAGGCAGACTGTCCCTCGCCGGTAGAAGACATTAGGGGCGCGCCAGCAGAGGACATTAGTGGTCCGCGCGCCGCAGTAATGTTCTCTTGGGGCGCGGTACTTGCTGTTTCGGTTTCCCGTCTCGCCTCTTCTGCAATTTTCTTCCCGCTTCTCAACGTCACCGCACTAACATTCCCTCTTGGGTTGGGAATAGTTTGTGAGGGAAGCTTTCCCTTATCCTTTTCATTCTTCAACTCGGAGACGGTGGCGGCCAATTGGGACATTTGCTTCGACAACTCATAGGGTGTTATCGGTCTTGGCTTGATTATTTTGCATAGTCATCGCCATCTCCTTAACAACTTCCTCTAATGACTTCCCTTGATTTGCATTGCTCGGGCCAGCTTGGTTGTAGTTGCGCCTTTGTTGTTGCCCATAAGAATTTCCATTTCCACTCACATTGTACCTCTCCTGTTGGTGAAATGGTGGGCGGTAGGCTTGTCCTTGTCCTTGGTTCTGATTTTGATTTTGATTTTGTCCCTGATTGAATCCTCCTTCATTCCTCCAACTGAAATCGTTAGCTGCAAGTCCAAATTGCCTTGGTGTTTGCCTATTGTTGAATTGCTGGAATCCTCCCATAGCATTGACATCGGCTGCCTCTTCGTCATGTAAGCTAGGACATTCATCTGTTTTGTGGCTCGCAACACCACAAAGTCCACAAGCTTTAACTTCACTGACTTGACCAACCCATGAGCTTCTGCACCATCTGCTTAAGCTCCTTAATTTCGGTGGCCATGTGATTTGGGTTGGAATCCACTTGTGAGACATTCCTTGCTCTCCCGGTATCATCTCTCCTACCGGTGTCATCTCTGAATCTGGCACTCTAGGCGTTTTCATTGATCAATTCTTGCACCTCAGCCGGTGTTAAATTCAGAACTGTTCCTCCACCTGCTGCATCGAACAGCATACTCTCCAAGGGCCTCAATCCATCCAATAGATATTCCACGAGCATCTCCTCTCTCATATTCAAATTACAACAGCTGTGTTCCAAGGCTCTAAATCTTTCCAAATATTCATACAGTGACTCACTTGGGCCTTGTTTTATATTGGACAGCTCTCTCCTTACTTGGGCAGCCTTGGCAGGGGGATAGTACTTGTCAAGAAATTTCCTTTGCATTTGCTCCCATGATCTGATACTTCCTGAAGGCAAAGAGAGAAACCAAGTTTTTGCAAGGTCAGTTAAACTTAATGGAAACGCTTTTAAATTGAACCTCTCTTCGGTGGCAGCATACGGCCTTAAAGTCCGACATATCCCATTGAATTCTTGTAAGTGCCTCTATGCAATTTATCCTGGGAGCCCTCCAAATTTGGGAAGATGATGGATCACTGCGGTTTTCACTTCAAAGTCATCTTCATCTTGATCATTGTTTATATACCACAGTTGGTTGTTGAAGGTTGGAGCTGATAGCTCTCTAAGTGTAGGTGGACTGTTCCTTCTTTGTTGAGGATGAGGTGCATATTGTTGTTGTTGTTGTTGAGGAGGAGGTGCATAGGCATAATCATCTTGTTCCTCCCTCCTATCTCCTCTATTGTAACGAGCTGCTCTCTGTCTTTGATTAAAGACTCTCTCCGGCTCATCATAAAAGGGGGGTATTGCTGGGTTGTTGATGGGATCAGGTTCGTTGTTGGCATGGACACTTCCATGGGAACCTTCTGCATGAGACATACTAGAAAACCAAGTGAAATGCAAAGACAAAATACCAAACGATGCAAAAGCACAAAATGCAAAATTAAAAAAACTAAGAAAAACCAAGACAAACAAGAAAGACAAAGTTTAGAACTCAAAACTGAATGTTGCCCTCCCCGGCAACGGCGCCAAAATTTGACAGCGTGTCGTCGTTCGCCTCAAATTTGTATTTATAACTTCTGTTAACACACTAGCAAGCGGTAAGCAGGGTCGAACCTAAAGAGAGCAAGCAAGATAGAGTTCTAATGAAATTCACAGAAAAAGGGACAACTTGAGGATATCAATTCAGAGAAAATCAATTCAGGGAATACAATGCAACTAGTTATCATCGATCGAATACATGCATAAACTAATGAATTCTGCCTCAGTCCAACATTCCCGCTAAAGATATGTCGACAATTAAATTCTACCCGAACAAGTTTATGCATTCCATAGTTACCCGACTGAGACCACAAATTAGTTCCACCGCTAAGCTTGGCTAATTATGCATTCCAGTCAAGTATAACACAATTGATATCAAATTAGCTCACCGCTAAGCTGCACTAAATTGGCAATCAACGCATTCAGTTCATACATATGAGGGCAATAAAATCACTAGCTCAAACATTCATTCATTGATCTCAAACCATTGTTGCATTATAAATCCTCAAACTGAAATATTGATTTAGCTACTCATATCATCCATGGAATACAATAAAACTGATTTCATTATACTATAATAAATTAAAGAACAAGAACTGAACCAAAATAAAATCCGGGCCGTGAACAGTGTTCCGGCGTGAATAGTAACAGTAACAGTGAACAGTGTTCCGGAACGAATAGTGAACAGTGAATAGTAACAGTAAAATGAAGCAGTAACAGTGAACAGTAACCGGCGTGAATAGTGAATTCCGGCGACTTCTCTCTCAAGCTCTTCAATCTTCTTCTCCACTCCGTCACTGTAGCTCGTGAATAGTAGCTGTCAATAGTGTCTACATAGTGAGAGGATTCTTTTCCTGTTTTGTCCATCTCTTAGGTTTAGGGTTTTTGGATTAAACCAGAATGAACCATATTGAACCACTATTGATTTCTAATTGAACCAGCCGAGTTGACTGCTGTTGACTTCTTGATCTTGGATGAATGCTTTAAATATGCGATAAAATCCAATGCGATCTTGAACACACCTGCGATACGAAAACACTACAAAAGAATATCGATTCACGCAAAATGTAATAAAACTATGGGAATAAATAACTCAATGGCGCGTATAAATAAGCTCCATTAAGGACTTGGCATGAATCTTACGTAAACCTCACCTGTTGAGTGCCATCACACAGCTGGCTGATGCTTATGAGGTTCGCCTTCAGTCCTTCCACCAGCATGACATTGCTTAATTTGGGCATCCCTTCAACTGCCAGTGTTCCTTTACCTAGAACTCTTCCCTTCAGGCCATTTCCAAACTTCACCCGTTGTTCTAAGCAAGGAGTTATATTCTTCAAGAAGGATCTTTCTCCCATCATATGCCCCGAGCAGCCACTGTCAAAGTACCAGGTAACTTGATTCGAGGAACTTGTTGTGCTGACAAGTGCGAGATGCTGAGTTCTCTCATATTTCTGCTTGGTTGGTTTACTATCTGAACCCTTCCTGGTGTATGCTGAACGACAGTTCCTCTTAATGTGACCTTTGTGCCTGCAGCTATAGCATCTTTTATACTTTAACAGCGTCTTGACATGTTGATACAGGGGTTGCTGTAGCAGAAACTGATTCACCCTTCCTTGTGTTTTTTTCCCTTTCCTGGCTGATCTGTATCTGACCATGTTGCATTCATCTTCGCTCAGATCTGTCTCGACTTCACTTCTACTGGTAGAAAAAGCATTTTCAGCTCATCCTTCTTCATTGCTGGTACAGTCGACTTGTCGAGGGCCATATCCTTCACAGTTCCAACACTGCATGCCCTTTCTTCTATCTCTCTTCTCATAATCATTTTGAGCAGGTTCCTTCCATCTCCTTTGATTTCCTCCACCTCTTCTAGGTGGCCTTTGTGAGAATGAGCTTTGTCCAGATCTTGACTCCATGTTTTTCAAGAGCTTCCCAAGATTCTTTACTAATAGGCTCAGGGGATCGTCTGAAGCTGGCTTCTTTATTTCTGTTTCTGCATTTAGTCCTATATTTTCTTTAGGAGTGGGCTCTTCTTTAACCAGCTTCATCTCAAATTGTTTGAGGGATCCAACCAATTCTTCCAGCCTCAAGTGTCTGACATTTTGAGCTTCTTCAATGGCCGTCACTTTCATGTCAAATCTTGTGGGCAACGATCTGAAGACCTTCCTAATCAGCTTCTCTTCAGGAATAGGTTCTCCAAGAGCATGGGCTTCATTTGTCAGGTCACACAGTTTTGCATTGAACTCAGTGATCGTCTCCTCTTCTAGCATTCTCAGGTTCTCAAACTGCGTAGCAATAATCTGTAATCTTGACAGCTTTACTTTATCAGTCCCTTCATGGGCAGTTTGCAGGATTTCCCAAGCTTGCTTGGCCATATCACAGTTTGATATCAATCTGAAATTGTTAGCATCAACCGCAGCAAAGATAGCAATCAGAGCCTTTGAATTACCAGTTGCTGCAGCTGCCTCTTCAGCAGTCCATTGTTCTTCAGGTTTTATCCGTGTAACTCCCTGTTCATCCATGGTGATCGAAGGAGACCACTGGACCACGATAGCTCTCCAGGTCTACTCATCAATGGCTTTGAGAAAGGCCTTCATCCTACCCTTCCAATATCCATAGTTGCTTTCTTCCAACATTGGAGGTCTGCTCGTGCTCTGTCCTTCCTTCATTGGTCCTTGACTTCTTCAGAGGCGATGTAGGATCTTTTACTCTGTGCGTTGAGCTCTCGCTCTGATACCAATTGAAATTCGCAGCGCCTCTGATACACAGATTTGTGAACAAGCAGTTGCTACAGCACACTCTTGTTCACCCGGAAACAGTTTCAGCAAGAATGAACAAGGATAAAGGTTTGTTCACCCAGTTCGGCCAATTGCCTACGTCTGGGGAGGACTCTTCTCAGTCCTAAATCCACTAATCTCAAGGTTTCCAAGTACACACGGTTACAACCCACGCAACCTATGCTACTCAACCTTAGGTGGATCCTCGTACACAATTTAGAACAGGCTCTGACTTCTGTCTGCACACCCTCTACTGATTTCTATCTAGAATAGCTACTGTCTCCTCGAAACTCAGCCTATTCTAAACAATACTCAGATTATGCAGGGTTGCTATAGCATCCGCTGTAGCACACAACTAATGCACAAACTGTCCGCGTCGCTCCAAGCCTTCCGCTGAGCCGTTCGAACGATTCCACCAGCGCTGCACACTCTGGAATACTCCCCCTTACCTAGTGACCTCCTGCCACTAGCGAGAGCTGGCCTTCTACAGATTGCCCTAGTCCTCCACTCGACAATTCCTCTGCGGCCTACCTTGACCAACCAACAAGCACCACTGCTCTGAATTGGCTTTCCCGATCAAGCTTGGATTAGACTACGCAAGTCCTGATCACCCTTTGCTTCAGTCATCACAGCTCTGCGCTCACGCTCTGCTCTCGGTGAAGATCAAAGATTTCCTCGCACACCACAAATTACTCTCTCGGAATTCTGTGTGTATACTCGTTCACGCTCACTTCTTTGATCAATCTTCATTGCTCTGAAGGGTCTTCTTTATATAGGAGCACCCACTTCCATCATTATCAGATTATAGCTCCAAAAGCAAAAACCCCCTCATTTGTAGGAGATTAGATTTGATTGGCAAATCTAATCTTCTACAATCAAATCTTCTTCTTCAGCTGGGAATCTCTAGTGGAATATTTTCTGCAGCAACTTTGAACCTCCTCTGATGCTCTTCAAAGGACTGCCACGCCCTCTTTTCAAAGACCCAGGTTGCTGCTACTCGGACAGACGCTACAGCTCTTCTGAATAAGCTCCTGCTATAGCTCTCGTGCTATAGCTGCTCCTTGTTCACTGGTCTTGTTCACATATGCTGGACTCCTGCTATAGCAGCATCTTGTTCACTTGTATTGGTTTTGTCAAACACTGCCATACTTCATTATCAAATTTAAAGTCAAATAAGGCAGAGCTAGAGGACGTTCTCTGTCATCAGGATAGCAAGACAAAAAGCACGTGCAATGTGGACTAAAGATGGGGACAGGAACACAGCCTTTTTTCACGTAGCCATGAGAATGAGGAGAAGCAAGTTTAACATGTCCCTTCTGCTGCCAGGTGGTTCTTCAACTGCGGATAAAATGGTGATTGGGCTGGCTACTGTGGATTTTTATTCGGATCTCTTCTCTGGTTATACTCCCCCTCCTCAGGAGGAGGATAGGAACCTCTTTAACAAGATCATTGAAGAGGATATTAATAATTCTCTTGTTACCTGTCCTGATGAAGATGAGGTCTATAATTCTTTCTCAGACATGTGTCAGGATAGTGCTCCAGGACCAGATGGTTTTTTTGCCCATTTTTTTATTAAGTTTTGGGGCTTGCTTGATTAAGAATGACTTTATGGCTAATATCAAAGGTTTTTTCGAGGGCCTGCAGCTTCCTCAATCCTGGTCAACCCTAAACCTTAATTTTAATTCCTAAATCTCCAGATGCCAAGAGAATTACTGACCTGGGCCCAATTAGCCTATGTAATGTATGTCATTAAATTATTATGAGACTCCTCAATGACAGAATGAGTAAATTACTTTTTGGGCTTCATTAAGGGGAGAAGCATCCACTCCAATATTGCCCTTGCCCATGATCTTGTCCATGACCTGGATAAAAAGGGATCTCCTTGTAACCTTATTATTAAGCTAGATATGTCTAAGGCTTATGATAGAGTTTCTTGGCCTTTTTTATTGAGAGTTTTTGAAAGCCTATGGCTTTTGTGATAAGTGGTGTGGCCTGATTTTTAGAGGGATCTCTAATAATTATTATTTTGTGGCTTGGAATGGGGATAATTATGGGTTCTTCAAATCTGCGAGAGGAGTCCGCCAGGGAGATCCCCTATCCCCCACCCTTTTTGTTCTTGTTATGGAATGGCTGTCTAAGGCGATCAATAAGGGTGTGGAGGCTGGGTTTATGAAACCTTATAAAACCAGAAAAGAAGCTTTGAAGGTGAATCACCTTCTTTTTGCTGATGATGTCCTAATTTTCACAAGGGATGATTTGGAAACTCTTCAAGCTTTGCTGGTCATTTTGCAAAAGTTTTGTACACTCTCAGGGCAGTCTCTAAACCCTGCTAAGAGCATGAAGGTCTTTGGAAGTAAATGCTCAGAGGCTCATAAACATCAGGTCCATGGTCTAACCCATTTTAAGGATGGTCAGTTACCTGTCAAGTATTTGGGAGTTCCTCTTTATAGAGGTAGAACTCGTATTTGTTTCTTTGAAGAAATGATAAGTAAACTCAGAAATCGTATCTTAAGCTGGATGAGGAATTTGCTTTCCATGGCAGGTCGATTTACTCTGGTCCAATAAGTCCTGAACACATTGTCCTTCCATGTGTTTGTTGTTCTTCCGGTCCCTCTTAAAATCCTTTGAAGGATGGAAAGTTTAATTGCTAATTTTCTATGGGATCAAGGACCCAATAAAAAGCATCACTGGATCAGATATGAGCTGGTATGCAGACCTAAGGAAAAAGGAGGCTTGGGCATTAGGTCTCTAGCAGATAACATGTTGGCCTGACATGGTAAATTAGCTTGGGATTTCCTCAAGCAGGAGTCTATTTTGGGCAAGGTATGCAAAGTTGAAGTTTAAGGAGGAAAAGCCAGGTTTGCATATTTGGAATTCTATTAATCACCTGATTTCCTGCTTGAGACAGAAATCTTTGTAGGATGTTGGGGATGGTAGCATGAGTATGGATTGGCTCTGTTGGCACTTTGGGGTCAGGTATCCCTGGGATGCTAAAAAGGTGACAATTAGGGAGGCCTTAGTGAATGAAGCTGTCAACACTAACATATTACTTTCCTTTCCCAATTTTGCTAGAGATTACTACAAAAATATTTGCTGGGGAGATGGGAATAGGAAGCTGCTATGGAGAGAAAGCTCTTCTGGCCAGTTTACTGTCAAAGGCTTCTTGGAGTCTTTTAGGACTCATCATCCTACACTGAAGTGGTGCAAAGCTGTTTGGTCATAAGTGGGTTCCCCCATCTGTAAGTATATTTATGTGGCGTTTTTTTCTTGGTGGTTTACCTCTTGATTCTAACATTAAAGCATTGGTGTCCCGATTGTTTCTCGTTGTTTCTGCTGTGGTAACAAGGAGGAGACGCTTGATCACCGATTTTTTCAGGGAGCATGGGCCAGAAAATTATGGAAATGGTTGTCCCTCATTTTTAAGAAACCCTGCCCGCACGACAAGTCTGAATATGAAGATACTTGGCTATCTATTGGAAAGCAGAAAGCTTTTTTAAGTAGATTTTGTGCTGTTATTAGTATGTGTGGTTTGTGGGAAGTGTGGAAGATGAGAAACAACACTATTCGCAATAATCAACATCCTGATTTTTATGGTAAGGTGGCTAGATGGGCTCAAATTATATATGATCAAATTCCAGGAGGTGGAGAATTGAAAAGGGATTTTTGTGTGACTGAAGCATTTGGTATAAATGACATTAAGAGAGGTAGTGTGTCTGGTTGCTGGAAACAGTGGAATTCTGAGTTTTCTAGGTTGTGTATGAACATAGCTATTATTGAAGATGGCCAGGTTATTAAAGGCGCAGGCATTGTTAGAACTTATTTAGGTGAGCTGCAGCTAGCTGTAGTGGAGCAGCTTGAGAAGACTCATCCGTTGGAGGAGCTCATTTTTTTTATGCGTCGCTTTCTCATGGCAGCGAGGGATCATCAAATTCAAGTTCGTGGTATTCAAAGTTCTCACCTAGATATGGTCTTCATGGATGGAAGCTCTGGACTGAGGTTTCTCTGGCGACATTCTAATGAGTTAAAACGTCTGGTCATTGAGTTTAACATCATTAACGTGGAAAAGATCCCATTAACCATGTGGATCTTGCATTGGCTTATAATTCTCCAAATCAACTTGTAGAGACAAGGAAAAATCACCTTCATAAGGTGGTTCAACGAAGTTTGTGTACAGATGTTTTGCAGTTGAGGTTTTTCTGCCCTAGGGAGGCTGTTTCGGATGGTAGAGAAAAGAGGCAGTAGGGGCTGCCCAGTAGCCCCATGCAGACAATACTTATGCAGCTTCTATCTTCTATGGAAACTCCTCTAGAGATGACTTGGCTTTATAGATTTGTGGCTTTAGAATGTCCTTGTTTTGCAGAAATGGTCTTCGAGAGGCGTTGGTTTCTCAGCTTCTTGGCGGTCTCTGGGAGCTTCCTTCTTCAGGGTTGTTTCCAGGATTAGGTAAGCACGGTTTTGTTGACTTTGTTTCTTTCTCTCTTGATCCTCTTCTATGGGTATGCCTCCGACGAGATACATACATTTTACACTTCATAATACCTATACACATACTTAGACCATGGGAATGCCCGAGCCATAAGTTTTATTTTGCTGTTTTTCGTCATCTTTGTAATAGCCATGACTCAGGCTCTTTGAGTCTTTCGTTAATAACATTGGCCTTTTAAAAAAAAAAGAAAAAGATTCCCACCAAGATATCTTGCTTTCTCTGGAAATTGTTTCATAAAGTGGTGCCAACGGATGAGAACATCATAAGGCTCGACATCCTAATTGTATCGCGATGTACATTTTGTGTATGACCGAATGTTGAAATATCTTGGGAATGTCTTTGATCGCCCGAGGATCATTAACCTCCGAGGGCTGATGCGAGTTTAGTTGCAAGGTAATAACAAGATTTTTTATATTGCCTAGCTGTCGCATTGGCTTGTTGTGATAATTGGAAACTCTTGAAAGCTCGCAATGCTTGCGTGTATGGGGGCAAACAGCGGTCATTTGGCAGTTTGCACATAAGATAGCGGCATAATCTCATGTCCATTCCTCATTGGTTGGCTTGGCGTCATCCGGACAGTGGGAAGGCTGTCCTTGAGTGGCCTGATTAGGGATACCGTTGGTGGTTTTATTGTGGCCTTGAAATATGTTATCCCTCAAACACGGCCATTAAAGAAGCTTGCAAAGTTTCTTTTCATAGCTCTTGAACTCACATTGATGCATAATCTCCACATCAGCAATGTCCAGTCCTCGCGCCCATGCTTTTGGCTCTTATCGACGGTAGAAGATGGAAGTTCAGAGGAATGAGCTCTATCGGCGTCGGCGACTTATTAACATGTTTGTCTCTATGGATTTCCAAAGGATATGTTCTGCCCAAAATCAAGCTGTCATTGCACTCATTTGCACGCTACCCCTAGGCGCTTTTAGGGATATCTCATAGCTGCCTTTGGCGGCAAGGTGGGTCATTCTTGCGGATGCTCTCTCCTTACCGTCCATTGATTCGTATCTGTTGCACACTAGTCACAATACTCAAGATGATCAGCATGTTGCTGACCGTTTTACTGAGCAGTCAGCTTACCGTCAGGCCAAGCTTGGCCGCTGGGAGATGTCGGTCCCCCCAATAAACAATGATATTGCCCATCCTCCTAGACCTCCAGACCCCATTGCTACCAATCTCTCCTCGGGTCCTCCTCCCCCAGTTTTAGCAAATGGGGGTCCTACGCAGTTAGGGCTTTCTAGGTCCTTCGCGGCTGTTGCAGCTCGCCCTGTCTCTCAGCCTCGCTTCGCTCCTATTGTCCTCCCTTCCAGGCAGTTCGGGTCTCGTGATGGCAAGCCGGCTGTCGCGTTCACTGCTGGTGAGGTCCAAGCTGGGGCGCGTCGATTTGGCTGTTCTTTGGTCGCGAAATTTACTGTTGGCCGTCCCTCTTTGGCTGAGATTCAGAAGGCTTTTCAGGCCGCTTGGCGTATTAAGGGACGGGCTACTATTAGTGAGCTGTGGGACAATAGACATGTTCTGGTCATCTTAGATTCGGAGGTGGATGCAGTGACAGCGTTGTCCTGTCCGCTGCGGAAAGTCAATCATGCTATGTTCCGGCTCTCCCGTTGGTCGGAGGACTACAATCCGAAGAAGGAATCTACAGTTACAACGGTATGGCTTAGATTGCCTGAGTTACCTCTTCAGTTGTACGATAAAGCTTTTATTGGAGCGATTGTTTCGTCCTTTTCCACCTTTCTGGATGTGGATGACCGTACCAAGGCCTGTCTAGCTATGCGTTTTGCGCGAGCCTGTGTGGAATTAGATGTCACCCAACCAATCCCCTCTGAGGTTTGGGTTTCTATGGGGAATGCAGGGGGATACTGGCAACGTATTGTGGTGGAAAGCAAATTGGCTTATTGCTCAAAGTGCAAGGTTCATGGGCACGAACTTAGCATCTGTCGCAAAGCTAAGGCTAGCAAACAAGCTGATATTGCTGTTGCTTTGGTTAGTTCTGAAGGAACAGCTAAGGTGAACAATAAGGAAGTTAGTCAAATAGATGTAGACAAAGTAGATGAAACTGGGAAGGCTGAAGCTCAGTGGAAACGAGTAGCTAAACGCAAATCCAAAAGAGATAAATCTTCAGATTTTATTCCTGCTCCTGGGAAGGATGGTAATTCTTTTGTTGTGATAAATAATGACAAGAGAGAGGTCTCTCCTCTCAAGGATAATGCACATGTTGGTGATGCTCCTGTCATCAGTTTATCCCAAGGGGTTTCTGATACAAATTTTCTTTCTCAAGATGACAATATCCTTCTTCTAGCTAGCTTGGAGGGGAGCCAGAGTATAGTTCCAGCTACTGTTCCAAATGATCTGTCTGGTGCTGAAATTCGTTTAAGGAAACACAGCTCTTCTGCGCTTGTTATCAGTGAAGAATTGGGCGTTCTTGTTCATCCTGACCATGTTCAGCATTATTTAGATATACAAGACAAGGCTGGATCTGCTAGGCGTCTATCTAAGCAATCCGAAGCTTTGATAAAGAGTGTTTCCTCTGGCAGCAAGCACTGCCCTTCCAAAAAGCTTAAATGACTAGTGGTTTATGCTGGAATGCCAGGGGTATCTCCAATCGAGGTACCATTTGTTATCTTAAGTCTATCCTTTCCAAGCATGATATTTTTTTTTGTGCAATTCTGGAACCTAAATCGCAGGGGAACAAAATTATGTCTGTTGCTCGGAAGCTTGGTTTTTCAGGTTTCTTTCAGGGAGAACCAGCTAATAATCATATCTGGTTTTTTTGGAAGGACTCCATATCGGTCTCCATTTTGAATATCAGCAATCAGCATATTTCTTGCGCTATCAATCATGTTGCGATGGATGTTAAAACTATTTGTTCAGTAGTATATGCCTCTTACAAAGTCATCGATCGGGTTAAGCTTTGGTGTGATCTTTCTGCGGAGAGCCAATCCTTTTCAGAACCTTGGATCCTTATGGGTGATTTTAATGCAGTCTCTAGTGCTGAAGAAAAAATGGGTGGTCGGGTTTTTGGGAATAAATCCTCTTCTGATTTCAACAATTTTATTTTTGGAGCTGGTCTTTTGGACGCTGATTTTTCTGGGAACAAGTTCACTTGGTGTAATAATCAAGCTGGTAGACGGTGTATATGGATGAGACTGGATAGGATTTTAATTAGTGGTTTGGCGGCAGCTGCTTTTCCTGAGCTTAAAGTAGTACATCTTCCCCGTGTTAAATCAGATCATTGTCCCCTTTTAGTCACTTTTAGGAATTTTGAGCGCTGTCATAGTTTTTTCAGCTTCAATCCCGCTTGGGTCAATCATGAGGAATTTATTTCAGTTGTGCGGGATTCTTGGGGAGTTCACGGTCACTCCAATCCCATGTTTAATTGTCATATTAAACTTAAAAGACTGAGAAGCATCCTCCGTAGATGGAATTGGAATGTTTTTGGTGATATCAACCAAAGAATCAATGATTTATCTAAAAGGGTTGAATCTGTTGAGCACACCCTCCAGTTTCAGTGGTCAGCCGTAAGTGAGAGAGAATTTGTCTTTCTTCAAGGTCGCCTAAATTCTGCCTTGGATGATCGCCAGCTTTTCCTTGATTCAAAATCTCATGTTGGTTGGTTGCAGAAGGGTGAGAGGAATACGGAACTTTTCCACACTGCTATTAAGGTTCGAAGATCTAGAAACAATTTCAAAGTGACGCTGTCTGATGGTTCTGTCTCAGATGATCGTGAGGTTGTTGGGTCTATGGCAGTGGAATATTTTAATGATCTTTTAGGTAGTTTTTCTGCTGTTCCAGATATTGGTTATTTTGATGATATATTGCCGGTTATTTCGGAAGCTGAGAATGGGGAGCTGATTGGTACTCCTTCCGCAGAGGAGGTGTGGCTTGCTGTTTCTTCGCTGCCAAAAGCTAGTGCTCCTGGGCCTTGTGGTTTTACAGGCGTTTTTTACCGCAGCTGCTGGAGGGTTATTAGTGAGGATATAGTTGCTGCTGTCCAACTCTTCTTTAAGGGTTTTAGTCTGCCTAAATCCATGTCCTCCACAGTTCTTACTTTAGTTCCGAAAGTGAAAAATGCTACCTCCCTAGACCAGCTGAGACCCATTAGCCTATGCAATTTTCTTCAAAAAATCATATCCAAGATTCTTAATGAGCGTATTCGGCCGTTGATGAATAGAATTATTGGCTTAGAACAGTCTGGTTTTGTTCCTGGCCGTTCCATCCAGCAGTGTATAGCCCTGGCTCACGACTTGATTTCAGACATTCATAATAAAGTTCATGGTGGGAATGTTATGGTAAAGCTGGACATGTCAAAGGCATATGACAGGCTCTCTTGGATTTTTCTGATTCGGGGAATGAAGGCTTTGGGCTTCAATGATATATGGTGTGATCTGATTTATCGCAACATCAGCAATTGTTGGTATTCGATTCGGATAAGAGGAAAGTCTTTTGGTCATTTTAAATCCAATAGAGGATTGAGGCAGGGTGATCCTTTATCTCCCAGCCTTTTCATCATTGCTATGGAAGTTTTATCCAGGAAATTAAAGGAGGCAGGTAAACCTGGTGGTGGCATTATGCCATACTGGTCCTCTCTTAAAGCTTTGCCGATTAACCATATCTTCTATGCTGATGATATTCTGATCTTCACAAACGGAAGGAAGTCTTCCTTTGCTAAGCTTTTAGATATTATGAACTCTTTTTGTGAGAATTCAGGTCAACTGTTGCAAGCTGGCAAATGTAAGATTTTTTTTTCTAAACATATCAATATAGTGAGGAAAGGCAATATTCTTCGTATGTCTGGGTACTCTCAAGGGGTGTTTCCAGTGCGGTATCTTGGAGCTCCTCTTTTTCCTGGGGCAGCTAAAATATCCTATTTTCAGGGTTTGGTAGATAGAATCAAAGACAGGATTCAAGGCTGGATGAAGTCCTTTCTTTCTTTGGCTGGAAGAGTCACCTTAATTAAGTCTGTTTTGCAATCTATCCCCATCCATTGTATGTCTGTCCTCCCGGTTCCGAAAGGTATTCTCAACTCCATTAATAAGCTGCTGCGGAATTTTTTATGGGATCATGGCAGTGCCTCGCGTCATCATTGGGTTAACTGGAATATTGTTTGCCAGCCTTGTACTGCTGGCGGCCTTGGAATTAAATCTTTACAGCAGGTGATGTTTGCGCTGCATGGTAAAATGGTATGGAATTATCTGGAGAATCAGTCTCTTTGGGCTCTACATGCTAGGAGTAGATTCTCGATTACTCGGAAGGGTTCTTGGTTGTGGAAAACGATTGCTCCCCTGGTGAATAGCATTGCTCTTAACTGCAAATGGGTTTTAGGTAATGGGCAAACTGCGACTTCTATATTCTGCCAGAATATTGCCGTGCCTTTCCCAAAGAGGTTTCAAAGGAAGCCCATCAAAGAGGTTCTTCAAGATTCTACGTTTAGAAGGCTGTTTGTGCATAATATGAATCCGAGAATTTTTGCATCTATTGAAGGCAATTTTGCGGATAATCAGCAGCAAGACAGGCTGGTCTGGGAAGGTCATCAGGATGGTTTTATAACCACTTCCAATTTTTGGAAGAGCTTTGCCCATCCTATTATTAGTTTGCCCAAGTTTAAAATTATATGGCAACCTTGGCTACCTGCGAAGATATCGGGCTTTCTCTGGAAGATTTTACACTCAGCCTTGTCTACTCATGATAATATTATGAGAGCTGGTATTTATTTGGCCAGCAAATGTGCCTGCTGTAAAGTTCCTAAGACAGAGTCAATGGAGCATTTGTTTTTGCACAGTGACCTAGCTGATTTGCTCTTCCTTTGTCTTTGTCCCCTCTTCAAGAAGAGAAGAGCCCTCAGCTTGCATCAGTTTTTCTATGAATAGGGCAGCAATATGGACTTTAACAATTTCTCGGACTGTTTAGGTTTTGGGCTGGTGAGTTGCGGCTTCTGGGACATTTGGCTTAAAAGGAATCAGGTTTTTTATGGGGAAAATGTTGGTAGTTTTACCAAGAATAATGTTCTTCGCTGGGCTGCTTTCTTATCTAGGAGCATTAATGTTCCTTGCTCTTCCAGCCCCTTTTCCAAGCACGTTTGCAGTGCATTGCACATCTCCCCCCCAGTTGGTTTCATTGGGTACCCCTGGCTGATTCCTTGGCAGCCTATTAATAAAGGTAACATGTGTAACATCTCTATTAATATTAATGATGCTGGCTCCCTCATGGCTGTTGTGATTAGGAATTGTTCCGGTTCCTTTGTTGCGGGTTTGAAGCTTGTTTCTATGAGAAAGAATTTTTTGAAGTGCTTGTTACATGTTTATCAAGAAGTCTGCAGATATGGATTGAATATTCAGTGCATTAAGATAGCTCTCCCGGACATTTCCCTCTTGAGTCGAGATTCTGAAGTGGATTGGTCAGTTTTCCGTATTAAAAGGCAGCTTGTGCGTCAATTACAGGAGGTTGATATTTTCAGAATCTGCCCCAATTTTAATCTGCCAGCAGAAGCTTTGTGTTGGTCAAAATTCAGCTTCCTATTTGTCCGGAAAATGGAAGATCTTCCTTTGTCGGTTAGGTATGCTCTTGCCAATGATTATAAGCCTCATCCATGTACTATCAATGAGCAGCAAATCTTCTTATAGTTGGAGCCTTGGAGCAATATCAGGGGGATTTGAATCTGTGCGTCAATTCTGGGATACACCTCCTTCTCCAAGGCACCTTCCTGCACAAAAGAAATCTGCCCCAATCCTTTTCTGCCATCAGAAGCTTTGTGGTGGTCAAATTTCAGCTTCCTCTTTGTCCGGAAAATGGAAGATCCTCCTTTTTCGGTTAGGTTTGTTCTTGCCAATGATTATAAGCCTCATCCATGTACTATCTTTGAGCAGCAACTCTCTTTATAGCTGGAGCTTTGGAGTAATCTCAGGGGGTCTAGCTTGTTCTCTTCCTCCTATTATCTTGCTCTTTGTTGGTTTAGTTGGTTTGGAGCTTTATTGCTTTTGGGCCTCTTTTCAGGATATGAATCTGTCTTTGTGTAATGTTTGTGTTTTGTATGATGGTATGTATAAGCGTTTTCAGCGCTTTTCATTGTCTTTTATGTTGAGCTGGGTCTATAACCTGTTCGGTGTTTTGAAGTTGGGAATGTATTCCGGCTGGCACTTGAGGGTCAAGCTCAACTTTATCTGTATTAGCCATGATCCGGGCTTTTTGGATCTTTTTTAATAAAATCTGGGTTTGTTAAAAAAAAAAAAAAATCAGCATGTCGCTAGCGCCTCATAATATAGTTTTATTTGAACAAATGATGATAGTTCATTGTAAAAAAGAAAACTAGAATACATGAGTAAAAGAGAAATCTCGAAGAAGAAACAAAGGGGTAGAGAAGGGTTCTTCACTATGAAGCCGAATCTTCAATTTTTTTTTTAACTCAGATCTTTATTCCATAGGATCCAAAAAGCCCGGATCATGGCAAATACAGATAAAGTTGAGCTTGACCCTCAAGTGCCAGTTGGAATAAATTCCCAACTTAAAAACACCGAACAGGTTATAAACCCAGCTCAACGTAAAAGACAATAGCAAGCGCTGAAAGCGCCTATAGATTAATGCAAAAGAAACACAAACATTACCAAGGATCAAATCCATATCCTATGAGCTGGTCCATTGACAGTAGTAACCAGAACCTACTAGACCAACATATAACAATCTTACAGATAAGAATAACCCTAACAATCTCCCAAGGATCGCACCAAGGCCTGGGCTACAAGTAGATTTAATGATCATTAAAAGAACAAGGGTGAGGCTTATAGTCGTTGACAAGTGCATACCTAACCGAAACAGGAAGAGCTTCCATCTTCCTGGCAAATAAAAACCCATGTTTTGACCAACATATAGCTTCTGCAGGTAAATTGAGATTGTAACATATTCTGAAAATATCAAACTCCTGGACCTGTCGCACAAGCTGCCTTTTAATGCGAAAAACTGACCAATCCACTTCACAGTCTTGACTCAAAAGAGAAATCTCAGGGTGAGAGATCTTAATACACTGAAAATTCAGATCATGTCTGCAAAGCTCTTGAAAAACTTGTAACAAACACTTCAAAAAATTCTTTCTCATAGAAACAAGCTTCAAACCCGCAACAAATAAACCGGAAGAATTCCGAATCACAGCAGCCATGAGGGAGCAAGTATCATTCACATTTATAGCTATGTTGCAAGTATTACCTTTAAGATTAGGCTGCCAAGGAATCCACCAAGGGCAGCCAATGGAAACAGCTGTGGGGGAGATGTGCAATGCACTACAGATTCGCGTAGAGGAGGGATTTGGAGTATAAGGAGCATTAATGTTCCTAGATAAGAAAGCAGCCCAGCGAAGAATATTATTATAGGTAAAAATGCCGACATTGTCCCCATAAAAAACCTGATTCCTTTTAAGCCAAATATCCCAGAGACCGCAGCTCACTAAGCCAAAGCCTAAACAATCCGAGAAATTGTTAAAATCAGCACTGCTGCCCCATTCATAGAAAAACTGCTGTATATTTTGGGGTCTGCTCTTCTGGAACATAGACAATGGAAAAGCAAATCTGATAGGACACTGTGCAAAAACAAATGCCCCATAGACTCCATATTAGGATTTTTACAGCAAGCACACTTGCTGGCCAGCTGAACACCAGCTCTCATAACATTATCTTGAGTAGAAAGAGCTGAGTGTAAAATCTGCCAAAGGAAACAAGATATCTTCGCAGGTAGCCACGATTGCCATACGATTTTAAACTTTATCATACTAGCCATAGGTTGGGCAAAACTCTTCCAAAAATTAGAAGTGGTAATAAAACCATCCTGGTGACCTTCCCAGACCAGCTTGTCTTGCTGATTGTCAACAAAATTGCCTTCAATAGAGGCAAAAATCCTTGGATTCATATTATGCACAAAAACCCTTCTTAAATTAGGATCTTGTAGGACCTCTTTGATGGGCTTCCTTTGGAACCTCTTTGGGAAAGGCAAAGCAATATTCTGGCAAAAAATAGAAGTTTCTGTCTGGCCATTCCCTAAAAACCATCTACAGTTTAGAGCAATACTATTCACCAGGGGAGCAATCGTTTTCCACAGACAAGAACCCTTCCGAGTAATAGAGAATCTACTCCTAGCATGTATAGCCCAAAGAGAATGATTCTCTAGGAAATTCCAGGCCATTTTCCCATGCAGCGCAAACATAACCTGCTGTAGAAATTAATTCCGAGGCCACCAGCAGATAAAGGCTGACAAACAGTATTCCAGTTCACCCAGTGACGATGAGAAGCACTGCCATGATCCCATAAAAAATTCCACAGAAGCTTATTGATGGAGTTCAAAATACCTTTTGGGACCGGGAGGAAAGACATACAATGGATGGCAATAGATTGCAAAACAGACTTAATTAAAGTGACTCTACCAGCCAAGGAGAGAAAAGATTTCATCCAGCCTTCTGCCGGTCTTTGATTCTGTTTACCAAGCTCTGAAAATATGAAATTTTAGCTTTGCCAGGAAAAAGAGGAGCCCCAAGATACCGAACTGGGAACACCCCTTGGGAGTACCCGGACAAAAGAAGAATATTACCTTTCCTCACACTATTGATATGTCTAGAAAAAAGATCTTACATTTGTAAGCTTGCAACTGTTGACCTGAATTTTCACAGAAGGAATTCATAATATTTAACAGCTTAGCAGAAGAAGACTTCCTACCATTTGTGAAGATTAAAACATCATCAACATAAAAGATATGATTAATCGATAAAGCTTTAAGAGAGGACCAATAAGGCATAATACCACCACCTGGTTTGCCTGCCGCGTTGAGCTTTCTTGATAAAACTTCCATAGCAATGATGAATAAGCAGGGGGATAAAGGGTCACCCTGCCGCATTCCTCTATTTGATTTAAAACGACCAAAAGACTTCCCTCTAATACAAATCGAATACCAACAATTGCTGATAGTACGATAGATCAGATCACACCATCTATCATTGAAACCCAAAGCCTTCATTCCCCGAATCAGAAAAATCCAAGAAAGCCTGTCATATGCCTTTGACATGTCGAGCTTTACCATAACATTTCCACCATGAACTTTATTATGGATGTCAGAAATCAGATCATGAGCCAGGGCTACACACTGTTGAATGGAACGGCCAGGGACAAAACCAGACTGTTCTAAGCCAATAATTTTATTCATCAACGGCCGAATACGCTCATTAAGAATCTTGGATATGATTTTTTGAAGGAAATTGCAAAAGCTAATGGGTCTTAGCTGGTCTAGAGAGGTAGCATTCTTCACTTTCGGAATTAAGGTAAGAGCTGTAGAGGACATTGATTTAGGCAGACTAAAACCCTTAAAGAAGAATTGGACTGCATCTACTATATCATCATTAATAATCCTCCAACAACTGCGATAAAAAACGCCTGTAAAACCACAAGGCCCAGGGGCATTAGCTTTAGGCAGCGAAGAAACAGCAAGCCACACCTCCTCTGCGATTGGAATACCATTCAGCTTCCCATTCTCAGCTTCCGAAATAACTGGCAAAATATCATCAAAGTAAGCATTTTCTGGAACAGCAGAAAGACCACCTAATAGATCATGAAAATACTCCACTGCCAAAGAACCAATAACCTCGGGATCATCTGAGACAATACCATCAGGCAGCGTCACTTTAAAATTATTACAAGATCTTCGAACCTTAATAGCAGTGTGGAAAAGCTTCGTATTCCTCTCACCATTCTGCAACCAACCAACACGAGATTTAGCATCAAGGAAAAGCTGGCGATCTTCCAAGGCTGAGTTAAGGCGATTCTGAAGATAAACAAATTCCCTCTCACTATCCACCGACCACTCATTCTGAAGGATATGCTCAACAGCTTCAACCCTTTTAGTTAAATCATTGACTCTTTGATTGATATCACCAAAAAACATTCCAATTCCATATGCGGAGGACGCTCCTAAGTCTTTTAAGTTTAAGGTGACAATTAACCATAGGATTGGTGTGATCTTGAGCTCTCCATGAATCACGCACAACTGAAAGAAAATCCTCATGTTTGACCCATGCAGGGTTGAAGCTGAAAAAATTATGAGAACGCTCAAAATTCCTAAAAGCAATTAAAAAGAAGGCAATGATCTGATTGCACACGGGGAAGATGAACTACTTTCAGCTCAGGAAAGGCCGCTGCCGCCAAACCACTGATTAAAACCCTATCCAGTCTCATCCATATACAACACCGCGTACCAGCTTGATTATTACACCAAGTGAACTTGTTTCCAGAAAAACCGACATCCAAAAGACCAGCTCCAATAATAAATTGTTGAAATCAGAAGAAGATTTATTCCCAAAATCCTGACCATTCATTTTTTCCTCAGCACATGAGACTGCATTAAAATCACCCATGAGGAGCCAAGGTTCTGAAAAAGAGTGACTCTCCGCTGAAAGATCACACCAAAGCTTAACTCGATTGAATACTTTATAAGAGGCATAGACCACTGAGCAATTGGTTTTAACATCCATCGCAGCATGATGGATAGTACAGGAAATATTGTGATTACTAATATTCAGAATGGATACCGAAATAGAGTCCTTCCAAAAGAACCAGATATGCTTATTAGCTGGTTCTCCTTGAAAAAAACCTGAAAAACCAAGCTTCCACGCAACAGACATAATTTTGTTCCCCTGCGATTAGGTTCCAGAATAGCACAAAAAGAAATATCATGCTTGGAGAGAATGGACTTTAAAGAACAAATGGTACCTCGATTGGAAATACCCCTGGCATTCCAACATAAACCACTAGTCATTTAGACTTTTTTGGAGGACAGTGCTTGCTGCATGGGATGGTACAATTTTTCAAAGGTTCCGATAGCTTTAAAGGACTCCTTGCAAATCCAGCTTTCTCTTGTATATCTAAAAAATGCTAAACATGGTCAGGATGGACCAAAACACCCAACTCTTCAATGAAAACAAGCGCAGTAGAGCTGTGTTTCCTCAAACGAATTTCAGCACCAGACAGGTCATTCGGAACAGAAGCTGGGACTATACTCTGGCTCGCCTCCGTGCAAATTAGCAGTTGATTATTATCATCTTGAGAAGGAAATATGGTGTCAGAAACCACATGGGATAAAATGTTGACAGGAGCTTCACCAACTTGTGCATCATCCTTGCAAGGAATTCCCTCTGTCTTGTCCTTAGTACAATCTACAGTTGGATTACAGTCCTTTTTAGGACCAGGAATACTTCTTGAAGTTTTATCTCTTTTGGATTTGCGACTTTCTACTCGGCTCCACTTAGCTTCACTCTTCCCCGTATCAGCTGCTTTGTCTATCTCTATTCGACTAACTTCCTTTTTATACAAATTAGCTGTCCCTTTAGAACTAACCATTTCAACAGCGATATCAGCTTGTTTGCTAGCCTTAGCTTTCCGACAGATGCTAAGTTCATGCCCATGAACCCTGCACTTTGAGCAACAAGCCAATTTACTTTCCACCACAATTTGTTGCCAATAGCCCCCTGCATTCCCCATAGAAACCCAAACCTCAGAGGGGATTGGTTGGGTGACATCTAATTCCACACAGGTAGGTTTTCTATTGAAAAGTTAAACGCACGCTTCAGGGGATCTCTCTCCTAGGGCACGCTTCAGGGGCTTCTCTTCGTTGAACCTAGGGTTTCTCTCGGAGCCAGCCCGACATGGGCTCGGCCTCTCAGGATCTTTCGGAGCCTCCTGGATCTTCCGGCTCTGGCAGTGCCGCTGGCTCGAAGGCTAAGGTTTCGGCTCTGTCTTTCGCTGCCTCGGTGGCCTCGGTGGTCTCGGCGAGGCCTCTCTTGAAACCGAGATTCAGTCCCATCTCCCTCCCTTCCAGACAGGTAGGGTTGAAGGATGGTCGTCCTTCCATTGGGTTCACTGGGTCGGAAATTGGGGCTGGAGCAAAGAGGTTTGATTTCTCCCTCATTGCTAAATTCACAGTTGGTCGTCCTAGTCTCGGGGAGATTCAAAAAGCTTTCCAGACCAGCTGGACTATCTCAGGTCGAGCTACTATTAGTGAGATCTGGGACTCGAGACATGTTCTTATCATTCTGGACTCAGAAGCTGATATCAGGAATGCTTTATCTTCCTCCCAGAATAAGGTTGGTCATGCTTTCTTTCGTTTATTTCGGTGGACGGCTGATTATAACCCTAAGAGAGAATCTTCGACCACCTCAGTGTGGGTTAGACTCCCCAATCTACCGCTGCCTCTATATGATAGTGCTTTCATTGAAGCCATAGTATCCACTTTTGGCTATTTTGTAGCAGTGGATGATAAAACAAAGGCTTGTGTTTCGGTTAAGTATGCTCGGGCTTGTGTGGAGTTAGACGTCACTCAGGCTATACCGGACTCTGTTTGGATTTCAATGCCAGAAAATCAGGGCTTCTGGCAATCTATTTTTGTTGAGACTAAAATTGCCTACTGTAGCAAATGTAGGGTACATGGGCACCAGGTAGAATCTTGTCGGAAAGTTTTACAGGCTATTGGCTCCCTTAAGGCCAAAGATGCGGGACCTTCAAAGGGCTTTCTGAACAAAGGGGCTTTGACTGACCAGGGCATTACCACTGGGAATATTACTAAAGGTTTAGAAGTTTCAGGCTGGAATAGGGTAGGATCAAAAAAGTCTAGGAAACGGAAGGGCTCTCTTGCTACTTTTAAGGTATTGGATGGCGATCCTAAGATCATTCTTAAAGAGGCAGATCCTTCCGTTCCAGCTACCTCACAGGTTAGCGGAGGGGAAATTTCGGGTCACAGAATGGTCGCCGATCATGGGGTTGCTTCTGTTTCTCTCAATGAGGGGGCGTGCAATGAGTTAGCCTCTAGTTGCCAGGTTGACGGGAGGATTGAGGTTGTCAGCGAAGGGGATAAGGCTAAAATTTTACCGAATGTTCTTTCAGGAGCTGAGCTTCGTCTAAAGAAGCAGAGCCCCAACAAGATTTTTTTTAATGAGGAATTAGGGGTGCTTGTTCATCCAGGGTCCCTACAACATTATAATAATATCCGAGATAAGGCGGGGAGCACAAGAAGCCCTGGTAGAGGTAGAGGGGAAAGAAGTTTATCGGACGCTATCATAGATTGTATCATTCCGGGCAGCAAGCACTGCCTCTCCAATGTGTCTTAATGTTTAAAGGACTTTGCTGGAATGTGAGAGGAATTGCAAATAGAGGTACTATCTGTTTTCTTAAAAGTCTAATCTCCAAGCATGATATTTCTTTTTGTGCTATTCTGGAACCTAAGCTGCAAGGAAAAAAAATTGTGTCCATTGCTCGGAAGCTTGGGTTTTCTAGGTTTATGCAGGGCAACCCTACCAATAGACATATTTGGATTTTCTGGAAGGATTACATAGATGTTATCGTTGTTAATATCAGTTCTCAGCATCTTTCTTGTGAAGTTTCCCTCTCTGCGTCCGGTATTAAGTCCTTTTGTACGGTGGTCTATGCCTCCTATAAAGTTAATGACAGAGTTTCTTTATGGAAGCTTCTTGATGAGGAGTCTGCCAATATTACGGAGCCTTGGATTCTTATGGGAGATTTTAATGCGGTGACTTCTAAAGATGAAAAAATAGGTGGTCAAAAATTCGGAAATAAGTCTTCTTCAGATTTTAATAGTTTCATAATTGGGAGCGGCTTATCGGATGTGGGTTTCTCTGGAAATAAGTTCACTTGGAGTAATAATCAAGCGGGATTGAGTTGTATCTGGATGAGGCTGGACAGGGTGCTCATTAATGGCTTTGCTACAGCTCGGTTTCCGGAATTGAAAGTGGTTCATCTTCCCCGTATTCACTCTGATCACTGCCCCCTGTTGATCTCCTTTACCAAAAAAGATCAGATACAAAGTTTCTTTAGCTTTAATCCGGCATGGATCAAGCATGCTGATCTGCAGGACTTTGTTCAGAAATCCTGGTCTGATCGAGCTCATGCCAATCCTTTTTTTAACTGTCATGCTAAACTTAAAAGATTGAGAAGTGAGCTTCGCATTTGGAACTGGAATGTTTTTGGGGATTTTAATCAGAAGATCTGCGTTCTTAGTAAACAAGTTGAAGCTACTGAGGACTTGCTTCAGAATCGGTGGAATTTGGAGAGTGAGGAAGATCTCGTTCAGCTTCAGAAGAGATTGCAAACAGCTCTTGATGATCGGCAGGTTTTTCTCAATGCTAAATCTCAACTGGGTTGGCTACAGGATGGGGATAGGAACACTGGGCTTTTTCATGCAGCCATCAAGGCTCGCAGATCTGCCAATAACTTCAAAGTTACCCTTCCCTCTGGATCTGTTACAGATGATCGGGATGAAATAGGTTCTTTGGCTACTGATTTCTTCCGGGATTTATTAGGGGAATTTTCTACCTTACCTGAAAGGAATTTCTTTGACAATATTCGGGCTAAGATCTCTCCCTCCGACAATGATTCTCTGCGGGCTATCCCTGAAGCTGATGAAATCTGGCTTGCTGTGTCCAATCTTCTTGAGAATAGCGCTCCTGGACCAGATGGTTTCACTGGATCTTTCTTTAGGTCCTGCTGGAATATAATTAGGGAGGACATTATTGAGGCAATTCAGCTATTCTTCAAGGGAGTCAGCCTACCTAATTGTTTGTCTGCTACAGTTCTTATTCTAGTCCCTAAGGTGAAGAATGCCACCTCTCTAGATCAACTAAGACCAGTCAGTTTGTGCAATTTCTTCCATAAGATCATCTCTAAGATTTTAAATGATAGGATTCGTCCGTTTCTGGATAGAATTATAAGTTCGGAACAATCAGGTTTTATTCCAGGGAGGTCCATTCATCACAGCATAGCTCTAGCTCATGACCTAGTTTCAGATATTCATAAAAAAGTTCACGGGGGCAATGTGCTGATTAAGATAGATATGGCGAAGGCCTATGATAGATTATCTTGGGTTTTTCTTCTTCGTGGAATGAAGGCCCTTGGGTTTGATGAGCAATGGTGTGACCTTGTTTATCGGAACATTAGCAACTGTTGGTACTCCATCCGGATTAGAGGGAAATCCTTCGGTCACTTCAAATCCAACAGGGGGCTGAGGCAGGGGGACCCTTTGTCCTCTAGCCTGTTTGTGTTAGCTATGGACTTTTTGTCCAGAAGATTGAAGCTGGCTGGCAGAGCAGGGGGTGGCATCATGCCCTATTGGTCTTCTCTCCAAGCTGTGGATATTAATCATATTCTATATGCGGATGATGTGTTGGTCTTCACCAATGGAGGGAAGTCTTCTTTTTCAAAAGTTCTGGAGGTATTAAGATCTTTCTACTTTAATTCGGGACAGCTGCTAAACACTAGGAAATGTCAGATCTTTTTCTCCAATCATGTAAATTTTGCTAGGAAAGCATATCTGCTGAATCTATCCGGTTTTCTCCTGAGTTCTTTCCCTGTTAAATATTTGGGAGCCCCTCTTTTCCCAGGGAGACCCAGAATTTCCTTCTTCCAAGGGCTGGTTGATGGCATTAAAGGTAGGCTTTTAGGATGGATGAAATCCTTTTTACCTATGGCTGGTAGGATTACCTTAATTAAGTCTGTCCTTCAGTCCATCCCCTTACATTATATGTCGGTTATTCCTATTCCTAAAGGTGTCTTGAGGGATATAGATAAGGCTATACGGAATTTTCTGTGGGATGCTGGGAATGAATCTCGCCATCATTGGGTTAACTGGGGAGCTGTATGCCAGCCTACCTTTGCCGGTGGTTTGGGGATCAAAATTCTAAAACAGGTTATGACAGCGCTGCACGCGAAATTGGCTTGGAATTATTTGATTAACTCCTCCTTGTGGGCTACTCATGCTAGGAGCAGATTTGCTATTGGAGGTAGAGGATCTAGCTTATGGAAAACTATATCTCCTTTCATCTCTAGCATTTCCCTGAACTGCCGCTGGATTCTTGGAAATGGTAAAACTTCTACCTTAGATTTTTGTGAGGGTATTGCTATGATTTGTCCTACGAGGTTAAGGGATCTGCAAATCAAAGAGGTGTTAAATAACTCAGTTTCCAGAAGGTCTCTCCTTGTTAATGTGAATCCTCGTATTTTTAACTCCATTGAAGGGGATTTTTCAGATGACTTTCCGGACAAGCTAGTGTGGGAAGGGGATCCTAGTGGTAATGTTACTACAGCTATTTTTCTAAAAAGCTTTACCTTCTCTCTGCCTAGTATAGGAAAATTTGAAGCTATTTGGAGCATCTTTATTCCGATGAAAGTATCCTGCTTTCTCTGGAGGGTTCTTCACTCGGCTCTTCCTACAAATGAAAATATTATCAAGACTGGTTTCCATTTGGCCAGTAAATGTGTTTTCTGCTGCGTCTCCAGGGGGGAAACCACGGAACACTTACTTCTCCATAGTGACAAGGCTAGGATGGTTCTGAATTTTCTGTGCCCGCTGTTTAGGAAAAGCAGGCCGTCTTCCTTTCACCAGCTGTTTTATGATTGGGCCACCTTGGCTGACTTCAAATCTTTCAGGGACTGTTTGGGATTTGGGCTTTTGAGTTGCTGCCTGTGGGACATTTGGAAGCTCAGAAATCAGCTTGTGTTTGAAGATCAGGCAAACTCCTTTGGTAAGTGTAATATTCTCAGATGGGCTGCTTCTCTTGCTAAAAGTATCAAGGCTCCTTGCGGCCAAGACTCCCTGTCTATCTCAGTCTGCAAAGCTCTCCATGTTAATCCCCCAGTGATCAAGTCAGACAGAATTTTTTGGATTCCTTGGCAGCCTAATATTAAAGGTAACACCTGTAACATTGCACTAGCTGCTGATGAAGTTAATTCTCGTTTGGCTGCTGTGGTTAGGGATAGTAATGGCCACTTTGTTGCTGCCGTCAAGATTGTAGCGGCGCGTAAGAATTTTATGCAGGGTCTGATGCAGATTATTTGTGAACTACATAATCGGAGATTGACCTTGAAATGTATTCGCATATCTCATCCGGAGGTGCATCTTCTCAGCCATAACTCCATGGTGGATTGGAAGGTTTTCCAGATTAAAAGGCTGCTGATTAAAAAGCTCAAGGAGATAAATGTATTCAGCGTTAGCCTCTCTATTAATCGCCCAGCAGAGGTTCTTTGTTTCTCCCCTCTTAAAGATTTTTTCACCACCAGCTTTGTGGAGTTGCCCCGGGCAGTCAAGCTCGCCATCGCTAATGATTCGAAGGCCCAGCCTTGCTATGTCAGAGAGCAACTTATTGCTTTTTGAGGATCCCTTTTAAGCTCTAATTGTTGCTGGGTAGAGTAGTCCTAGATGATTGTAGTTTGATCTTAGATTTTTCTTTCTTCCTTGTGTTGTTAGGCTAGTGGCTAGTAGCAGGTCGATTCTTCTGTTGTTGTTCTCTGGTTGGAGGCCCCTTGGTTGTATCTCATCAGGTCTTTCTCTACTTTGGTTGAGTCCTATTAGGTCTTGGTTGGTTGCTTCCTCTGCTGGTTTCTTAAGTTGATTGGTTGCTGGTTAGGGCTGTTTGGTTAGCTGCGTTTGCAGCATTCAGTGTAAGCGCCATGGCTCTGGCTGTTTGGGCCTTTTAATATTTATTTTCTGTTAAAAAAAAAATTAAAAAAATTAAAAATTAAAAAAAAAATTAATTCCACACAGGCTCTCGCAAAGCGCATAGCTAGACAGGCCTTAGTACGGTCATCAACATCAAGAAAGGTGGAGAATGACGAGACAATAGCTCCAATAAATGCCTTATCGTACAACTGTAGAGGTAACTCAGGCAATCTAAGCCATACAGTTGTAACTGTAGATTCCTTCTTAGGATTATAATCCTCCATCCATCGGGAAAGCCGGAACATAGCATGATTTATTTTTCGTAGCGGACAGGACATCGCTGTCACTGCATACACCTTCGAATCCAATATGACCAAAACATGTCTACTGTCTCACAACTCACTTATAGTTGCCCTTCCCTTAATACGCCAAGCCGCCTGGAAAGCTTTTTGAATCTTAGCAAGAGAAGGTCGGCCCATTGTAAATTTGGAGACCAGAGAGCAACCAAAACGACGCGCCCCAGCTTGGACCTCTTCCGAAGTGAAAGCGACAGCCGACTTTCCATCACGCGACCTGATCTGCTTGGAGGGAAGGATAATAGGGGCGAAACGAGGCTGAGAAATCGGACGAGCCGCAACAGACGCGAAAGATCTAGCAAGCCCTAGAGACTGAGTACCAGATCTGCTAAAACTGGGGGGGAGGGACTCGTGGAGAGATTAGGAACAAGGGGGTCCGGAGGTCTAGGAGGGTGGGTGAATTCATTGTTACTAGGAGAGACCGACATCTGCCGGTGGCCTAGCTGGAAACTCAACCCAGCAAACCCTAGGTGGAACCTTCACCTGAGACATTGGGAGAAGCCGAATCTTCAATCCTCCTCCTCTCGAGTTGTTCTTTAGCTCTAGGTTAAAAAACTTTCCCAAAATACGAATATAGAAGTTTGGTTTTTAGGTCTTTATATATATCAAAATCGATTGGGCTGCTTTTAGGGAATTATTATTTGGGTCGTTTCGATACTGAATCTGTGTTTTGTAAAAGAGAGGCATTGTTTCGGTTCTTGAAGCACCGTTTCGTTTATCATGGCGAGCTAGCTCAAATCGTCACCAAATTCTTTGGTTGGATTGTTCAAACTTTTGGAAAAGAGAGGCGTCATTTTTCTTTGATTGGGACGTCATTTCGCTTGGAGAGGCTTCATTTAGGATCAAGGTGGGCTGGCTCAGATTGGTTTACCTCATTATGGTTTTGATCACTTTGTTAATTTGACCCTTTAAACCTTCGAATTTAAACCTTCGAATATCATCTTTGTTTAAACTAAAACGTTGTTAGCACTTTGAGCTAGGTTTTTGTCATGCTATGACACATCTGCATTGGACAATTCTCGTATGCTTGGTTACCCTCGAAGACGAATAGGTCTATCTTTGTTTATTTTTGACTAAATCTTTGTTATTTGGATTGTATTGCTCCACATGAATTATAAAGCTTCATTTAATAGAATTTGATTAAAATAAGAGTAAAGTGTTACCTGATAATAGAAACAAACAAAAATTCATTGTAAATGTGAATATTGTGTCAATAAATCGACCAATCACCTCACTATATAAACTCCCTATTATTTACATATGATGAGTGGAATTTTGTATACATTTTAGGCTTCATTCTTTATGGATTTTGGTTCATTTCTGAGCGACATCTGTTGGTTATATATATTTTTTATGTTTCAAGACATTTGCACTTCAAGAAAGGTTTGAGAATCAAAACGTGCAAACGAGAAGCTGAAACAAAACCTGTAGGTTTCAGCGACACCTTTTTTTTAAAATTTTTTATTTATTTATCCTATTCTACCCCAAAACCCTCACCAGAGCCCCTGCTCTGGCCCCATCAGGAATCAAACCCTAGTCGCTTGAGATGTTTGACGCCCCTTTTGCCACTAGACCACGCCCTGATGGGCTTTTAGCGGCACCTCACTTTTCCAGGCAACGCGTGACCAATATGGAAAGTTTTCAAGCAAAACCTTAATTTTCGGGGTGACCCTTCACTTTGTTGAGAAGATTTTGGGCGACACCTCACCACTCTAGATGATGCCTTACTCCGTTCAGAAGCTTTCACGCGATGCCTCATCATTCCAGGCGTCGCATCACTCCGTTGTGAAGATTCTAGGTGACACATCATCCTTCCAAACGATGTCTAAGATCAAATATATAAGGATACTTCAAATTCAACATTCATCATTCGAGTTTGACACCTCGAATCTAGTTTGTAGAGTCCAAAGATGAGCAGAGAAGGTTGAACCTCAACCAAGAAGGCTCAAGATCACAAGAAGCGATGATTTGACGCTCATAAAGGAGTTTGTTTGTGACAGGATTACTTCTTCCCTTATCTCGAAGCTCTCGTTATTTTCCTTTATATTTGCAGTCATTCGTAGAATGATTTTAATTTATTTTTATACATTGCGTTTGTGCATTGTACTTTTTATTTAGTGATTTATTCACATGCATAGGTTATGTGTTCTTTAGCAGCTGAGAAATTTTGATGTATCCATTTTGAAAAATGGAGAAGCTCTAAGAGTTTTTGGAGTTTATATAAATCTTTCAAAGGGTTATGGAAACAACAACCATTTTCTTGGAAGGGAGAAGACAATTTTAATTTTCTGATATGCTGTTATTCAAATGGGATGAGATTCATCCAATTTTGTTTCGATGCTTGTCAAAATCGGGTCAGTGCGTACTCTTGTGAAGAATGTTTAATAAAGATGCTCAATATTTTTCTTAGTCTCTTCATACTATCAGAAATTGATCGAGGCATATAGGATTCATGAATGTTTAAAAGAATCCTGGCGATCGTTGCAAGATGCATACAATTGCCATATTAAGGTAATACAGATAAAGTATAACTCTACCTTAGCATGGTCCAACATTACTAGTTTATTGATGCACAACAATGGTTGTAATAGAGCTCTTCAATTTCATCAAGAAGCAAGAGTGAACCAGATTTTTCAAAGGTCTATCGGAACATTCAAAATGTGTACAAGGCATTAGGAATGTGCGACGATGCAATTATATACAATCAGCAGGTTATTCAAGCATTGGATCATGACTTTTGATTCATAAAGGCGTATAGTAACTTAGGTAATGCCCTAACCGATGCTGGTCAAACTAATGAAGAAGTTAAATACTTTCAAAGATTTTTTCCATTGAACCTTCGCCATCCTCGGGCCATTACCAACCTCGGAAATATATACATCAAAACTTTTCTTGCCAGCTTCTACACATAGATTCTTCAACAATCAATGCTTTTGGTGCGACATCAACAACTTCACCTTCTTGGTTTGGCTCATCAACACCTTCTTTTGAGGGTATTAGTGTTAAGAATTGTTGAATCCTTGACAAATCTTGTGCAATTTGATCCAGGAGGTGATATAGCAAATGTTGAAGCAAGTAGTTGATGCAACATGAAGATAGTTAGCGGAGCAATCTGAAGATGTTCACCGGAGTCTTTGGATTTTGTCAAAAATATCAAGGGAAAGATTGTTAAGGATCGTGGCATCCTTGACAAAACCCTTGCAATTGCAATAGCAAGTGGTGAAGCATGCTGGTAGAGCATAACTGAAGACATTAACAACTGGTCGGAGTTTCTTAAATGGTTTTAGGAA